>CM056201.1:4792352-5392352 GCA_029692085.1 Gymnothorax javanicus | reverse complement strand
AAGATTCTCCCTGCCCCTAATGCGACAAAGGTTATACCTCGGGAGCAAATTGTCTAATCTCTAATACTGTTTGAGCCTGAACAAACAAATTAGTTTCAGATAACTCCGTTTAAACAAGGGTAAAACTTCAGATTCGATCCCGCACGTCTTCCTCTGTCTCAACTCAAGCAGAATGAACACCAACGAACAGCGCTACAGCACAGCCAAGAGCCACTACTTGCATTTGCGTAGTTACCACAGAACAGAAGAACAGTGCCGTGACAAACTAAAGAAACTGGGCATACGTACTATGGAAGTGCCGGCTGTATAATAACGCAAAATTCCTCTAGGGGGAGACAGAAGTTACGCACTATAGCTTTAAAGTAGAAAAAAAATTTTCCATCGGCCTCTGGCAGGTGTGTTTTTTTGTTTTACATGCCAAATTAATTTTTTTCCCGCCATTGGCGGATATTATTTATATGTACACACAGGGCGTAAAATTAAGTGAGCCAGTCAAGGTACAGTTTAAAAACTTGATATAATAATAATAATAATAATAATAATAATACATTTTATTTAGCAGCGCCTTTCCAAACACCCAAGGACACTTTACAGAAGGATAAAAAACACAATAAAATAGATAAAACAACAGACAAAGACACAACATTAAAAATGAAAATGAGGTCACAAGTTGTATGGAGTTTTAAACAGATGTGTTTTGAGTCTGGATTTGAAAAGGGATAATGAATCAATGTTAAATAAATGGCATTTTACCAGGTATACCCAGTTGGGCCACTTTTTTCCCCATTGGCCCACTTTTTTTAAGTCGGGGGGGAGTTGGCTCACTTTTGAAATTTTCTAGAATCATCACTGCATACATATTTTTCGGAAGTTAGAAGAAAAAAGAAAGAAAAAAGGACATTTTTATAAACCAGAAAAGCAGATAGGGGAGCATTTGGTGTTAAAATAGCATTATACATTTAAGAAGTTAAAATTTGTTAAAATGTTAAGACCAGAAAGTGAAGTGAAAATTAAAGCATATTTAAATAGCAGTATGTGCAATAAATTAATAATTTTCACAAGTTAGAAGGAAAAGAATGAAAGCTTCTTTAAATATAGGAGTGTTAATGAATTTTGGACCACTCCCAAAGTGGAGGAGAGTATTCGATGGAAAGATGGATAGGAGATCGGGGCGAAGGCGATGTTGTGTGGACTTGGTCTGTGACTGTGCGAACATTGGGAGCCCCAGGTGGCGAGACTCAGGGTGGGGCTCGCGTCTCTTGTCGGAGTCCGTGTGGCTCCTAAGCCCCCTGGGGTCCCAGGTGGTGACTGTTTCTTGCTTCCTTCTTGGATAGGGGAAGGGTGGGAAGGACGTAGAAACAAGACAAGCGGGGATTGAGGGAATGTAGGTGGTATATTTAGGCGTAAGGACAAATAGGAAGGCATATTGGGAGTGGTCCTGTTCATTAACCTACGTTATCGGGAACTCCCTTTAATGAATTTTGGACCACTCCCTCAGTGGAGAAGAGTATTCGGTGGAACCAGGAATAAGAGATCTGGGCAAATGAGATGTTGCACGGACGTGGTCTACGATTGTGTGAACATTGGGAGCCCCAGGTGGCGAGACTGTGGGGCTAGTGTCTCTCGCTGGAGTCCGGGTAGGCTCCTAAGCCCTCAAAAAGTGTTAACGAATCAGCGAGAGATGGGCTCTACGTACATCGTCAATATTATTGCGAATATAGCTTGCGTAAGAGTTTGACGTCCAGCCGCCAAGAATTTTAATTAGGTGGTCTGGAACTCCTTGCTTGGATGCTGTAGGCGCCGCCGATGCGAAAGGAATGCCCGGAGAAGTATTTGGGCGGAATATTGGATTTAATTAGAACATGACGGAAATGGTGGAGGAACCTGTGGCGAGTGGCGACGGTCCCGTGTCAGTCGTGAATAATGGGTCTTGGGGAGAACCGTGGATATTGTACCTTGAGGTGATGTAGTTTGATATTGGCTTGAATGGACAGAGGGCAGAGTCCAGGCGAAATATGAAATAGGCTGAGAAATGCCAAACTGATCCATTTTACTTCTCTTTATCTTGAACATAAGTAGAGTGAGATTTCGTTTAGGCTGGCGTGATGAAAAGAATTGTAATTAGCGGAGAGCGGAGTGAACTCGGAAAATCTCAAGAAACCTAAGAAGGTCAATAGGAACATGGCTTCTAGAGTAGAATCCATGAATGCAGAATGGTACCCTGAGCGCAGCGTCGGGACGCAGCGAGAGAGGAGATCTGCCATCAGAGGTAAACGTTTGGTCAGAGCGGGAGGTTCTTGTTTACGTAAACCTATCAGTAGTGTTTGCATGTGAGAATGGGAAAGTGACGAGCACGGATATCTAGTGGCCAGTTTGACGAGGAGGTTGATACCGCTGAGGTAGACTTGTATCTAGGCTGGTCGAATGTGGTGTACGGAATGAATGTACGAAATAAAGCTTGTGATGGAAACGACGTTGAGGGCCGGGAATGGCAGTAGGAGGGCTGAGTGGAATTTCTTGAATTGTTACCGTCTTGCGAGGGATGAGGAAAGTGGGCATGGAGCGAAGCCATTTAGAATGACTTCTTGGGATAGAGCAGGGGATGGCTTGAGTTGTGGAGTCAGGGGTAGACAGTCACAGAAAACGGAGGAACCGGAGTGGGGTGAATGTCCGAATGCGGTGCTAAGCATCTGAATCTCTGCCAGGAGCAATGAGAAAGGGCGTCACCGATGGCATTTTACGGTCAGGAATATGTGCAGCTTTGAGCATGAACTGGTGTTTTGCAGAAATTAGGGTTAATTTCCTGAGGAATGGCATGAACAAGAGGGAGTGGGAACGGCCTTTGTTTACGATGTCTACTGTGGTCGAGTTGTCATAATGTACGGTTATACATTTGGCAGGCCGTTCGTGACCCCGAATGAGGGAGGAAACGATGATGGGATCTGGTGAGGCGAACAGTGAAATAGTTGTGCCCCACCCAGGAAACGCCAAAGGAACCCCCAAAAACGTGGGTCGAGTGGAACAACCGAAAGAGTTTGTGATATCGGCTTTAGCCAACCAGGTGCCGCAACCAGCGAGGCGGATGAGAGTGGAGAGATTAAGGACAGTCAGCAAAGGGTTAACCACTGTTGGGCGAGCGGCCAAACGGATTGCACGGAGGGACATGCTTGAGTGTGGAGACGGCAAATGGATGGTGTGCAGGCAAGGCGGAATGGTGGATTGCGAGACTGAAAGCCGGCCGAGAGTGTGAACCTTACCACTGCAAGTGGCTGTGAGGTTGATACGCGTAGTTTTCATGAATGTTTGCCGACGAGGCAAAGTGCACCAATAACCGAAGCACTAGCGGGCTGCGCCACTCCGAGTGGCCGTGAGGACGATACGCGTAGTATCCACGAATGTTTGCCGGCAAGGCAAAGTGCACCAATAACTGAAGCGCTAGTGAGCTGCGCCACTGCGAGTGGCTGTGAGGTGGATATGCATGCAGTATCCGTGAATGTTTGCTGACAAGGCAAAGAACTTTAGCATTTATAATGATTTGACAATTTTGGAAGAAGCATTGCAATCGTTCAACGGCACCATAAAGGTATGACATTTAATTTGCGGAGAACACAACGTGCATATACAATAACACTACCGGTCAAAAGTTTTAGAACACCCAAATTTTTCCAGTTTTTTTAATTGAAATTCAAGCATTTCATGTCCAATGAATAGCTTGAAATGGCACAATGCTAAGTGGTGAACGGCCAGAGGTAAAAAAAAAAGATAGTTACCCGAAAGTGAAAAATAATGTACATTTCAGAATTATACAAAAAGGTCTTTTTCAGGAAACAAGCATTTCTGCAGCATTGGAGGTTGATCAAGCCCTGAAAGTTGGTGCTACCGATTCCTACAGATGTCCCAACTTTTCTTGATTACTTCAACCCCCTCTGTCTGAACCAAAACGGCTACCACAGCAATCTGCAGCACCATGCAGTACCCTCTGGTATACGCCTAGTTTGTCGGGGGTTCATCCTACAGAGACATAATGACCCAAAACATAAGTCCAAGCTCTGCCAGAGTTGCCTTAGGAAAAAAGAACAAGATGGTAAGCTTGAAAGCATGGAGTAGCCAGCACAGTCTCCAGACTTAAACCCCATCGAGATGGTTTGGGGTTAACTGGACAGAGGAGTGAAAGCAAAACAACCTACAAGTGCCACACATTTATGGGAACTTCTGCAACAGAGTTAGGAAGAACTTTCTGAAGAATATTTGATTTCCATTGTAGAACGAATGCCACGAGTGTGTTCAGCTGTTATATCGGCCAAAGGTGGTTACTCTGATGGGTCAAAAGTTTAGAATACATTTTGATTGATAAATTGATTCGATGATTTTTTAACTTCATTGTTTATTTGTCCTATGCTGTCATTTCAGAGTACAATGGGACATTAAACTACATCATTTTCAACAAAAAACTGGAAAAATTGGGGTGTTATAAAACTTTTGACTGGTAGTGTATAGCAAGAGTGGCTCAGACTAATTGTTAGAACCAACGAAAATCTAATTTACTTTTGAAAGCCTTCTTATACATTGCACTACAAACTTATATGGCGTTTTCTTCGGCACATCGATGACTACGAAAAATATCAATATGCCTTTGTAATTTCTGTGCTCATGTAGCTCGTGAAACAACACAGATTGGCGTAAATTAGTTTGCGAGGCTCACAGAGCAATAAGCCATGAGAATCCATTCTACAGTCTAATTGAAGTGATAGCTAAATGGCATTGTTAGGTACGATGTGCTGAAAACAAGGCCTTACCTTGAAAATATCTCGCCGATATAGCTTTTCAAGTCTACGTTGCGCCGAAGGGGTCAATGCTTTCAGTTTGTAGGGGAAAACTAATGGAGCTTAGTCTATATTGTCAGGGGGAAAGAATTCCATCTCCAACCTCCACTTTTTTGGCTTTTTATTTGCCAGAACTATTTTAAAAGGGGGGTGCCAATATATTTTCGGGGGTTTTATCAGTGAGAAGGGGGTTTAGAATTTCAAATGAACATTTAGTATCGCGAATGCCTATGCCTGCCCTAGCAACCCAGTGTGTCATCAGTAACACAGCAGGCGCCGTTATATGCTACTACCATGAATGGCAGTACTAGAAAATAAACTCTAAATATTCTTGACTGGACATATGCTTAATGTGTTTACATACCCGATTGTTTCTCTGGGTACCCAAACATCAATCGATAACAATTTCGTTGTTCTACCGCCACCTACAGAGCGTATTATCTAAAATGATCAACTTATATAGCTTATGACCACCTGCCACTGAAAGCAGCCACACCCTTTAGCCTTATTATAATGCAAATGAGTCAGTCTTTTAAAAATTCACCCCCTCACAGTTTTCATGGAGGGGAAAATTAGCTATAGAGTCTAAAGCCATTTTTTTGAACTGCTGTAAACATGTTTATTTCTACTGTCAAGTTGGGCTTTTTTACATGAGGGTCAATGAAGATAGACTCACTACTGCAGCCAGTCTCAAATAGCCATTTGAAGAAGTGCCGTTTTTGACACTTCCATGTTGGCCTCACTTTTTAGGCCCAGAGGTTGCTGTTTGGGAGCAAAACAAAAGCATGAGCAAACTAAATTGGGAATAAGAGTAAAAACAAGAAAAACTGGATATTGACTTTTTCTCGGAAAAGGCATTATTGTATCCCCGGACGGAGTGTCCAGGGGTACTATGGATTTGCAGTCAGGGGGCAATGACTACCCCTACATGAGGGAAATGCATTATATTTTGAACATTTAAACAACTGTTACATTTCTGTACTCCATGTATGGTTGGGGATTTGTCAAGGACAAAAATGTCATTAAAAGTATAGATTTTGCCTATTCTTGTACATGGGGAGATTTTTACCAATTTTGCTAACATTGGGGGGGGCCCCAGGCGGGCCAAAACTAACCCCGCATGAGGGAAACCCAACGAGCCTGTATTGTAATTCGTGAAGACATAACGTTTGGTAATAAACATTGCGTTAGACAAACACTAGTTTTTCTTTTTCTTTTTTTTTTTTAAATTTGGCATCTCCAATCCCACCTGAATCTGGAATGCCCAATTGGTGTACTATGTACAAAGCTTGCTCGTATGCGACCCCTTGCTGCCAACTCAGGAGAGCGAAGACTGTTTACGGCTCTCCTCCGAAGCACGTGCCTGTCAGCCACTGCTTCTTATACACTCATTGGTTGAATCTTCGCAAGTTCAGAACGAGGGCGGAGGATACCCGCACATGAACAGACTTAGAATCTTCCTGAAGAGCGCCCATCTGGCCAACAGGAGGCGCTTGAGCAACGAACAAAGCTATGTATTTATTTCCCTTTCCGGCAGTCCCTTCCCAATTTGAAACCCTCTAGTGCGATGGCAAATTGTGCGCTACTCTGAAAAAGCTGCTGACCACTGCTGGTTGGTACGACCGGGGCTCGAACCCGCGACGTGATAGTCACTTCTGCACTGCAATGCAGTGCCTTAACTGAGTGAGCTATCCGGCAGCCCCAGAGAAACACTAGTTTTGCTAAGCAGTACTAACATTTAAGGTAGACTGCAAACAGTGGCATATTGCATTCATTAACACGTTTCTCTTTTTAACGTTAGATTTCTAGCAAACAATTCTTTGCATTTGATTGTTCGCCACAGAAAGCAACGTTTTAAAATTGTGGCGAATTAGCTTAGACCTGCCAGTAAAAATAAATAGCCTGGAGTATTAGCTGTGTTACCCTTTTAAAATTGGGAAACAGAATAGCTACAGAAGAAAACATGAATTGGAAAACCCCAAAAAACGCTGCACCTGTTTGATAGACTGAGGAGTGGGCCGATCCCTGACAGCAGCAATTTTCTGAGAGTCCATTCGGTCCCTACCCTCTGAAATGACAAAGCCCAGCAACAAGATGTTTTTTCTGTGAAAAACGCACTTTTCAGCTTTAACAAACAGTCATGCCGGGCAACGGGTACCTATTTTTGACAATGATATAATTAAGACCCTTGTAATCAATGCAGGGTCTTAAGGTGCCGTCCTTTTTCTGTACAAAAGAAAAAACCCGCCCCAGCCGGCAATGTGGAGGGTCGGATAAAACCATTAGCCAAAGCCTCCTCAATGTACTCCGTCATAGCAGCTCTCTCAGGAGCAGACAAAGAGTACAGAGAGCCCCGAGGCGGAACAGTGCCAGGATACAGATCGATTGCACAATCGTATTGATGGTGGGGTGGAAGAGAAGTGGCGCGGTGCTTGCTATAAACCTCAGCAAGATCAGAATAAACTGATGGCACATTAGGTGGCAGTGGAAAGTTAAGAGACCCTATCTGCATCTCCTCATAGCCACGCCCTCTATCAGAGCTGGGGGACGGCTGTATAGCACAGTGTGAAGTGCATAAGGGTCCCCAGTGGAGGATGGTATTTTCAGCATTGCCCCAATTGATTTGGGGTTGATGTGCAGCGAGCCACGAGTGCCCCAAAACCAGAGGATAGGTAGGCAACTTAATTGAAAAAAACTGAATGCGTTCAGAGTGATCCCCAAATGCAATCTTAATTGCAATAGGTTTGTTCACGCTTATAATTTGTCCACAGCCCAGCGGCCAACCATTGACAGCTGTTATCTGGCGCGGCTGTCGCAATTAAACCCCAGGAATACCCCGCTGCTTAGCCCAGTGGGCATCCATAAAACACTCAACCGCACCAGAATCAATAAAGGCCTGGGCTGACGAGGTGCGCAAACCCCATTTTAAATCAAGCGTAACTAAAGTGCATGGGGATTTAAACCCATGTCTCGCCAACACCCCATGCCCTGTCAATGAGACTGCCATCCCCTTCAGGTTGGGACAGACATTTTTAATATGTCCTTTGCGTTGACAACAATAACACACGACTCCCTTAGTTTGCTCATCCGAAGTGATGCGACACAGAGCTGTCAACGTGCATAGCCTCATCAGACCCCATAGGACTGCCTGCTGCAGAAGCTCCTGACTGAGGGAGCAAGAATGGGGGCGTGTCCCGGGCGGGACGATTTCTCTTAGAGTTCTTATCTCTCTCATGCTCCCTTAAACAATTATCCAGGTGAATCACCGTGAGAACTAAGGCGTCGAAGGATGTTGGTGGTTCTACAAGAGCCAATGCATTCTTCATGGGAGCGGAAAAAGCATTCATAAATAAGGATCTTAATGGTCCCTCAGGCCACCCTGTCTCACCTGCCAAAGCTCTAAAAGTAATAGCTAACTCGGCCACGGATTCATTTCCCTGACGGAGGAGAGTTAAATTCATGGCTGCCTCTTGGCCAGAAACGTCACGATCAAAAATTATGGCCATTTCTCTCATTAATTAGTCTGCATCATTCATTAATGGCAAATTGGACCTCATGAGCGGGTCCGCCCAAACCAAGCGGATGCCGACAGAAGGGACAAAATAAAGGCTACCCGGGCATCTCGGGAAGCAAAGCGAGAGGGTTGGGCCATAAAAAAAATTAGACACTGATAGAAAGCTCTTACACTTGCCCGGCTGCCCATTATAGCGCAGTGGGAGTTGTCATTTTGGCTCTCGAACAGCTTTGGGGTTTAATTGAGAAGGGTTGGGATTGGAAGGGGACGCTTGTGGAACAGTGGTAGAGGGGTTTGTGGCCAACCGGCGAAAGCTGTCTGCCAGAACCAACAGACAGTCCTCCTGCTGGCGAAGCTGTTCAATCAGCTTGCCTTGTTGAGCCATTATGGTGCGCTAATGTGCCTGTAGTGTTCTCAAGCCCTCCTTGTGCACCGCTAACGTGGCTTGTTGCACTGCTATAACCCTATCAATTCCTGAACCTGCCGCTGGTTCCTCTATGATGGCTTTCATGCACTGTGAGGGGGGATGGGACGGAGGCCCAGATGCAACACAAGATAGGGGATCTAAAAGCCACCCGCGAAATGTGAGGTAACAGAAAAAGGGAACGTAACTTACCAGCGATTCCACCAACAGAAAACAACCCAGATAAATGGGTGAAAAACTTAGACCAACAAAGCTACCAAAGCAAGGATATAGACTTTACTAGATCCGATGCTTCCTAAGCTAAGAAGGTCCCTGAATTAGTTTTGGAGTAAAGCGAATCCAGACCTTCAGCTGACACTAATGGCTTTGTTGACCTCACACAGAGTGACACGAAAGCACCAGACTGTGCAGGGAGCACCTCTTAAATAGTCTCTCCACAGCTGCACGCAATAAGCAATCAACCACCTGATCACACTGTAACGGGATGAGTCTTTGTCAGAAAGGGGTGCCAGTCAGAGTCATGTCTGACAAAAAAATATATATATTTTCTATATTATATATGTTATATATTTATAATATATATTTATTACATACGTTTTATATATATAGATATATAAATATCATGCAGCAACCCCCCCAAGACTATGACAAAACTTTATTACATCCGGACGGACAGACAGACGCACGGAAAGACAGGCACATAAAAGAGGCACCACTTCAGGACCTGAATAGTAAGTATGCAAAGTGTCGTTAAGATCATGCAAATGGTTTTGGAGTTACGCTCTGGAAACTAAGTGGGAGCGCCAACGCGAACGGGAATGAGAACCGAGCCTAAATCAATATGTCTCCCCTCTCCCTCTGGGGGGGGGGGAGACATAATAAATAGAATTGAAAAATAACTAAAGCAGGACTCAAACACTAACACACATTCATACACTGATGGCAAAGGCTCCCTTGTTAGCATGATGATGTTCTTAAACTACGATTGCTGTTCCTCCTGAGCCATGACGCCCCTTGTCTCTTGTCACTTATTTCGTGCTAACTTACATTACAATTAAATGAAAAAATTTCACAGAGATGTTGACTTAGTTGCCCTCAAGCCATTTTGCCACAACTTTGAAAGTATGCTTAGGTCATTATACATTTGGAAGACCCATTTGTGACCAAGCTCAAACATCCTGGCTAATGTCATGAGATGTTCTTCAATACAGCTGAATAATTTTCATCTTTCATGATGCCATCCATTTTCTAAAGGGCTCCAGTCCTTCCTGCTGCAAAGCACCACCACACCCATGTCACCCCCGTGCTTCACGGTTGGGGGGGTGTTCTTCGGATAGAAAGCCTTTACTTTTTTCCTCTGAACAAAATGACGGTCATTGTGGCCGAACAGTTCAATTTCGGATTCATCATACCAGTGGACATTTCTCCAAAAAGTGAGATCTTTGTCTCCATGTGCTGTTACAAACCAAAGTTTGGTTTTTTACGGCCACTTTGGAGCAGCGGCGTCTTCCTTGCTAAGTGGTCTCACAGGTTATGTTGATATTGGGCATAACCTTTGGATGTAGATACTTTTGTTCCCTCCAGCGGCTTTACAAGGTCCTCTGCTGTTTTATGGTAGCACGTCAAAACAGTGCAAAAAATAAAAATTCAAACCCGCTGAGTCTTGTTTAAAATAGCTCTCAATCCAATAAAAAAAACTTCCAAGAACACAAAATTATGAACAAAGAATTAGAGTTCATGACCACGTTGGGACTTTGAAACAAAAATTGTCACGATTTTAGGGTGATTGTTTCATTTCTTTGTTCTGTGAGGGGTGCGCCTATATTTTTACTTGTTTTCGGTGTTACCGATTGGTTTTGGCCACTCAGCTATCAAATTCCTTTTCAGGTGTCTGCCTTATTAGTGCTGGTTAATTGATGATTCGGAGCACCTGTGTTCAGTTTATATATATGCTGCAGTGGCACTCGTTCCTTGCCAGATTGTCGTCTTCTATACATGAGTGCCTGTAACAGCTAGAGGGTATTAGCTCTAGGTTTGTTTACAAGGTCCTCGTGTTTATTTTGACAAAGGATTATCAGAAACTTTGCATTAGTTATTCTCCTTAGTTTCTCTCTTTTTGGGCACCCAATTTTGGTGACGATTGGGAGGATTATTGCCATAGGAGTATTTCTCTTGCTTTTGATATTCCGCTGTCTCCATTGAGACCTTAGTGACTGTTTGTTTCTTAGCATCAGCTTTTAGATCAGATTCATAGTGGCAATAGGTCTCCGCCAATTTCTACTTTGCGATAAAAAAATAATAACTCAAAAATAACAAATGATAATCAATCAAAATGACAAAACTGAAAAATTCTAGAGTGTCTTGATTGCAATGATAATACTCCAAACTTGGAGATCTTCCAAATTCTCAACATCTTTTGAGAAGGGAAGGTGAACAATTCCAAGATTGGGGCCAAAATTTGCGCACAATGCGCATATTGTAATAGCGCCCTTTCAATTGTGCTCCCACTTCTTTCCTTTAATACGTTGACTTTGTCTTTCATATGCTCTTTTTGAGGAATGAGGAGTGGTAATCGAAAGAAAAATAAAGAACTTGATTTTTATTCAAATCAATTTAATTTTATTTGAATAGTGCTTTTCATTGAAGGACTGTCACAAAGATGGTTGACAGAGTAAACAAGGCCAGTGCCCGGCCTAATCTCAGAGACAGCAAATGAGGTTAAAGAGAAAAAAAAACTTAAATATCCAGGAAGTAGTGTCCGTAGCCCCAAGAACACTTTCCTAAAGGCTACTATTTTGAGTGTTAAAAGCTTTACCCCGTACCAGCGACTGTAAAGAGTGAGAACTCAGAAGAAACTGACTCACCTCAGTCTTAAGATAATCCAAAGCATCATGGAATTCCTGCAAAACCCAGAAACAGTGTTAAGAACTGTCCACGCCAAGAATGGTACCTACAACAATAACTATGAATAATAATAATAATAATAAACATTAGAACTCAATTAGATGGCACAGTCTACATCAAAACTATAATGATATCCAGAATGAATTTGTTTGTGATTGAAAATGAATCCTTTCCATTTGAAAAGGCTCTATTTTTTGAGCTTCCTTGCTTTTTGGTGCAAATACTCATGCTGTTTTTGTTTCTTGTCATAATTCTTGGTTCAGATGACCCTTTAGTGCCACAATCCTGATTAATTTTCCTGGTGTGAAAGTATAGCAAGTTTTACAGAGTACTGAAACAGTCAGTCATCTAAAATGACCAGTCACATGCATCTGAGACAGTTTTTTAGGTGCATCTGACTTCAGAATAAACTGACAGATCAATAAGTATTTAGACAATGACACAATTTTCATCATTTAGGCTCTGCACACCACCGCAATTAAGCATATTTGAAATTAATCAGTCAATATTCGGTAGAAGGAAAGTCTTTCAGGAGTAATTAAAGGGTTTTGCCATAAATATTGAAATATTGCATAAAGTGAGTCAGAATTAAAACCAATTTTATATTCATACATTGTGCCACCCCCCTCTGACTAGGACTGTCTGAGCCCTGACACACAGTGTGTTTCTTCTCGGGTGATACTCAGCCTGGTCTTTCTTCTTCACTGCAGCTGTCTTCAGTTTATGCTTGTTCAATTTTACCTTCAGTGAGTGAAATGCACGCTCTATTGGATTCTAGTCAGGAGTGTAACTTCCATAAAAATTTGGTTGATCTCTGAGTACGTTTGGATCACGGTCCACCTACACTATTAAGTGACACTGAATGAAGGTTTGAATCATTTGCCTGAATTTGAGCGAATATAATAGCCAAAAACAACTCAGAATTGATCCTGCTACTTTTGTCAACAGTCATATAATCAATAAATACAAGGCCTTCAATGCCATTGGCAGATATACATGCCGACACATGACCATGATTCTTAGATGAGATGGTATGCTTAACAGATGAGGTGGCATGCTTTGACTCATGAGCAGTTTCCTCCCTTCCCCATACACTTCTCCTACCATCATACTGGTTCAAGTTGATCTTTGTCACGCCTGTGTCATGGATTTGGGGGGTTGCTGGCTGCTGTGCATTTTCTTCGCCACCTGAGGGCAATCTTGCTGTGGAGTTCAGGTGGTTGATTGCTTAGTGATTGCAGCTGCGAACAGACTATTTAAGAGGCGTTTCCTGCGCTGTCTGGTGCTTTCGTGTCACAACAAAGCCCTTAGAGTGTAGTCAGAAGAATCTCCTTGAAAGAGTTCAGGAGTTTGTGTTTAGGAGTTTGTGTTCTGTCTGAGTATATGTTCTGTCTGGCGGAAGGTCTTGTTTGTTGGAGCATATTTATTGAACCTCTGTCAGTTCGTTCCTGTTCTGGCAGAAAGGGGCTGCGACCATGTCTTTCTTATGTGAGAAAGCTCTTACTTTCTGGGAGGATTTTTGCAATTGCTGGGGAGTTACGTTGCCTTTTCCTGTTACCTTTTCTCTATTTTAGTGGTCACTTGCGTTTTGTGGGTGGCTTTTAGATAGGCATGGGCAACGCTCTGCATAAACTCTAATGGAATGCGTAACAGCTGAACTGGGGCGGTAAACAAGCCTCAGAAAACTTATAAAAAATGATGTAAATACCATTTTCATACAAAAAGAACACCATGGTTTGATTAAAAGCAACCTTTTCAATAAGACTCCCGCATTCCATACATGAACTCTGCGTATTACGGCCAAAAACGCGATTTGAACAGAGCTATTGTTCGCCCGTTGGATGAATGTGTGACCTCAATTTGCGCCGTGATCACAAATTTTCAAGTGCACGGCGTGGCAAAAATATCCATTTAGGAGGTAGATTTCAAATAGCCCGCACCGACGTGATATCCCAGCTACGGCCCCAACTGGCTTACAGCCATCTAATTTAAGAAATTACGAGTCTGTTCGTCCAGGCTAGACCTCCAGGATATGTGAAATAAATTAGACAGAAGTTGGTGAAGTTCGTTGCGAGTTCGCTGTGATTTCTTCTCAACAATAGCAAGAAAGGTGGGCGTATTTTTACTCTACCCTACATAGTTTGTTGACAGAATATCCTGTGACCCCATTTATGAAGTTTCAGTAAAATATACCAAGGAATAAACCGGCGCCAGGCGTTTGAAGCCCACTGGTCACAATTCGTGCCATCTCCACTTCAACTGGCTGGACGCCAGCGCTGTGATGCTCGATCAGATTTCATCAGTGTGCGAAATGAATCGTCTGACCAGTGCCGTGCGGTCGGAGGTTAGTTTGGTGAGGCAGAATCTTCCCTTTGCTTGATTAGCAATCAGACGATTAACTAGTTTAGTAAGACTATTCGGCAGAATGATGGGCCAGTTTAAGTTTCCGCGGCGTAATTACTCAGTATATCGAACCTGAAATGCTCACTAGACAGCAGATTTGCGCGTACTTGCTTCCAGGAAGCTGAAGCAATGTCATCAACAAATATGAAAACAGTTTGACTAATGCAGAGTTCAATGCTTAATCAATATACAATGTATTCTCCTTTAAATCTGGCGCTTTTACATCAAAAAAAAAAAAAAGCGGCGCTTATTTTCAGGTTTTTTCATAATCCGATTAACAATGTTTAAACGATATACAGAATTACCGAGAGCCGAGAATTTTTCCTAATTGATTATTCAGATTTCCATCCTTGCAGTCTCGAATTGAAGCGTGAATGAATATTTTTGTCATTATCTCCTCTATCAGTATACGGGCTTCCTATAGGCTTGGCCTTAATTGTTTTGATTGTCAATCAGGAATAGTACGTGGGAACAGGTTCACAAAATCCTGTGATAAAAGTTTGGGTCACTGCCTTACCTCACTGCACGTCTCTGGCTTCCTGTAAGCAAGTACTCGCAAATCTGCAGTTTCGTGAGCATTTCAAGTTCGATGTACTGAGTCATAATGCCGCGGAAACTTAAACTGGCTCGTCATTCTGCCGAATAGTCTTACTAAACTAGTTAATCGTCTGATTGCTAATCAAGCAAAGGGGAGGTTTCTGCCTCACCAAACTAACCTCCGACCGCACGTCACTGTGTTTTACTATGAATTATTCACAGTAGCTCATTGAAACTATCATGGGAGGAGGATATATGGACATAGTAAAAAACAGTGCAAAGTTTTTTGTTTAAAATCACCACGGGTTATTGAAGGGGGGACGTTTGATTCATTTCGTAGCAATGGGAGGGTAAACGACTGCCGGCATCAGCGACTTCACTGCATTTTATGCAGTAATGGGTGAGTAGCGTTAATGTTTGCCCTCACACGGATAATTTTGACATATTTGCAGGCCATTGATCCAAAAAAACTTCACAGGCAACCCATTCATACCATTTTTTAATATCAATGCAAAACCTAATGTTTGTTGAACATAATTGGGTGAAATTCAATGCATTTTCCATTTAAAAAAAAAGGGCCTAGGGGGTGCTGCTGTACTTCAGAAAAGGGGTTGATGACTTTAGCATCAATTATTTCTGTTAGGGTACCCTAATGGATAATTTGGCCAGGTTTATTTCTGAATAGACTGTATTTTCTAAAATGCACTCGGGCTTCACCCCCCAATTTTCACAATGGATTTTGTTGATAAATGCCGAAATCAGCCATTTTTTGGACCCTGTGGCTCTGAGACCCTTTCCTGTAAAGGCGTTGGACTTGTGGCAAACTCTTCGTCTGTGTCTTCTGTACTTACCTGCAAAAAATCATTAGAAAATAATAAAAACTTTTTTCTCAGCAACTCAAGAAATGTTGTCATTTTATTCATTTGTATTGCCCATGCCTATTTTAGGTACCCTATCCTGTTGTCGCATCCAGGCCTATGTTCCATCCCCCCTTACAACCTGTCCATAGGATGTTGTTCCAGAACTGTGTATGTTTTTTACTTGCCGAAATCCTCGATTTTGGCAAGTATGTTACTCAGTTTCGTTAAACGTCTGTCTGTCTGTCGTCCTTTCTATTTGTTAGTTACAGGCCTTTCTACCCTTAATCCTTCATCAATGTTCACCAAACTTTGGCATATGATAGCATTGTTTCCTCACAAGAGACCTATTCTTTTTCTAGAATCTAGGTCAAAGGTCACCAAAAACATTAAAACCACATTTTGGTTCATAACTTTCCAACTATTACAGCTACAGACTTGAAACCAACTTCATTCTGTTCAGTGCCATTCTGTCCATTGTTTGAGAGATCTGAGCACGATTTTGGCAAGTCGTCATTATATGAATGACCTTTCATTTTTAAATGTTTTTTTGCAAACCTTCTGATTTTCAGACTTAGCAATGCTTTGAAACACATGGAAAACCCCCTGTATTTTTGCTGAAGAAGTCTTTTTCAATCATTGACATTGACAAAGATACGCCTGCCTCCTGAAGTGTGTTCTTGATCTGGTTATCTGCTGTGAAGGACCACATTTCAAAAACTGTTCACCCCATTTTGATGAAAATACCATCAAATTAATGCTGAAAGTCTGCATTTTGAGCTCATTGTCATTATTTAGTTTCATCTCCAATATATTTTGACCAACCAAGAGCAAAGACCTTAAACCTAAATTTTGGAGGGCTGCAGTGCTTCTTGGTTTTTCCTGGGTTCTAGCACTTGAAAGTTTACAATCCTGGTTTTCAAGGCCTAAATATGAAGCATACAAAAAGCTTAACATTCTTCTGATAACATTGAAATCTGGGACTCTACGACCAGCTTGCACTGAGTAAAACCGGTGGCCACTGGTGGCCCTCCAGGACTGGAGTTAAACCTGTAGATACTGCGGCCCTCCAGAACTCGATTTAACCTGCAGACGCTGTGGGCCTCCAGGACTGGAGTTAAACCTGCAGACACTGCGGCCCTCCAGGACTGGAGATAAAACTGCAGACACTGTGGTCCTCTAGGGCTGGAGTTAAACCTGCAGACACTGTGGTTCTCTAGGACTGGAGCTAAACCTGCAGAGACTGCGGCCCTCAAAAACTGGAGTTAAACCTGCAGAGACTGCGGCCCTGCAGGACTGGAGTTAAACCTGCAGAGACTGCGGCCCTCCAAAACTGGAGTTAAACCTGCAGAGACTGCGGCCCTGCAGGACTGGAGTTAAACCTGCAGATAGTATGGTCCTCCAGGACTGGAGTTTGGTGTTTGCTTTGGTGTTTTTGTTAGAACTCTCACCTCTTCCTCCTCTTCCTGTGCTGTGAAAACAATGTCTTTGGCGTTGCTACTCAAAGTCTGGTCCATGATATCAGGACTTGCTTCCATGTTCTCTCTGTCTGACTCAGCTGGATCTGCAGAGGAAGACTGGGACTGGGTCAGGCATGAGGACGGGTTCTCTGGTGCTGGTTCTGGGCCCAGACTGGATGTGGTGTCTGTGGTCTCCTCTTGACACTCAGAATCTGCACCAGAGTTGTTCAGAAACAGACCACAGTCACACGCACTGGCAGAAGAAGCCTGAGAGATGGTTCCACAGCCTTCTAATCAACCTAAAGTCAAATGTAGATGTAAATATGTTATTATATAAACGATTAGAGTTGTTTTAAAATCAGTTACTCTGTACCTCGGGCATGTGTTTCAGGTGTGATGGGCCGAGCAGGTGTTACGTCACTTGGCTGGCTCTCGCCCTCCATCCAACTTGTGTGTAGTTCATCCATTTATTTATATTTATCAACTCTCCATTAATCTGACAAAAAAGACACAGTTCACCCAAAATGACACTGAAGTATGTTTCCTCTTACCCAGAATACCATGTGTCCATCCAGATTGTGCAACATTTCTGGATTTGATAAGACAATTTCACCTCGATATAATGGTCAGCCTTCAAGCCAATCAGCTGTGCAGTAAAGTTTCGATCTGAGAAGTGAAACGCTGAGAGGAGAGGAAGACCGAGTGTCTAATGCTGAAATTTGGTAATGGTTCGCAGAATGTTTGGATTTGCAAAGTAATTTACAATGATTATAAAACCACGTTTCAAAACTAGAAATAGAACTCTTTTTGTTTTTGCTTCTCTTCAGTTGAAAATTCTTTAAAAATAGATGAGAGAATGAATAACTGCAAATAAAAAGATATTTTGGCATATATCGTGCTTGCCTCTGTCAGAAAGCTGAAGATGAAGAGGAATTTTGCTTTCAACATGACAATGACCCAAAGCACACATCCAAGCTGACCAGGGCTTGGCTTCAGAGAAGAAGAACCACAGTCTTTGAATGGACCAGTCAGAGCCCAGACCTCCCAATGAATATCTGTGGGATAATGCAAATGATGCTGAAGCAAAAATCCCCTCACAATGGTGCTGAGGCAAAAATCCCCTCGCAATTCCCCACAGAGGAATTTTTGCTCAGAAGCTAGTATTTGCAAGAAAAAAAATAGGAGCAAGCATTTCAAAAGCCCAAACATCTCTAGAAAAGTGTGGAATTATCCCATTTCACGACCGGAATTAAAATGGCCTTTTGTCGGATTAGTGAATGACAATGTAGAATGAGACATTCGTTTGCTGACCTTCATTGAAAAGATTAACGCATTCCGATTTATGCTCGTCAGGCTTTGCCTTCTGCAGTCCAGCACGATGGTCAATTAAGACCCAGATCACAGCCCCACTCACCGATCAACCAGGATCATCTGTTTCTTATTACTGCTGAATGATAGCAGCATGTATAAATTTCATAGCTGTACACTCCGTATTTGCAAACTCGCGTAAGCCACACACCTGTGCTGTAGCTGATATTCTTGCGTATCGTGTATACTATATTTTTAAAACCATTGATGGTAGTGCTGCGTATTTTCCAGCACTAACTTCGTCTCTTAAAATTACAGAACCCCATTTCGATTTTTTTTTTTTTTTTTTGTCATACATAGTTGCCTGTATCACTTAACTCCTTGAACCCGAACGCCCCAAGCACCGGGGGCGGTCGTTACGCACAATAGATACAGCATGTTTCCTAATCGCAACATTGTCATGCGGCATATCCACTTTAAGCAAAGAAACTTGGCAAAAAAGCTCATGTTGGCCATTTTTACCTCAACTGAATACAATCCAAGCACCAAGCAAGTAAATATGCATGTAGCAAAACAGGATAAAATCATATCAGCGCTGAGTCGCTGGAATTTCTCCTGAATTTGTGCTACCTCAAATGAAAGAGGAAAGTTAACAGAATCCAACAATAATTGCCCTGTCATTTTAAACGGACACCACACTCAAGGAATAACAGGCATACACTTTAAAGCCTACAGAGATGAGCAAAAAAAAATTCTTACCTTTGATATTTTGTAATAAAAAAAACTCTTCGAGGGTAAATCTGCGCACGCTATTGTTAATGTGTCCATGTTTTACAAAACTACATCTTCCAGTCTCCAAGCATGTTTTTCTTCTCAGCATTGCTTCAAAGATCTCAGCTCCTTAGCATTCAGCTTGTTTGCAATGTATTTTCCTCTCTGTGATTGGCCTGTGAAGCTGTCAGTAATACTTTGCAGGTGGCAATTTGATTTTATGGGCTCTGACGTTTCCAACAAGCCCTAAACCACCCCAATCGCACAAACCTAGCCTGAGCTAAACCCTTGTGTTCCCAGTGCATCAAACTGAGTCCATGGTCCATTTGCATGAACTTAGATAGTACGACAATATAAACGCTTAACACGCTTCTTTCTGGGATTTTCGGTATAATTATTCCCTAAATATTGAAAAATTTGTTTTCTAAGTCGTTTTCTGACAGAATCTTTGTGCTATTCTGTGTGAATACTAAGGGCACAACAGTATAAACGGGGTAAGTGATGCGTTTTCTTAACTCTTTCTTTACATGGGCAATTTGACATTAGCCAGACAATCAACTGATGGAGCCTTGTGGTTAAGGTACAGGGTTCGAGTGCCTGGTTAGCAACCATCCAGACTAACTTATGGACCTAGGAGCGCATGCGCTCCCAACCTGAAAAAGTTGGGCACGCAGGCCAAAACTGTGGTCACACAAAGTACTATGATACTTTTCTGAATATTTACAAGCCCAAATAAAGATAGCTGAACAGACTATCAGTTGTTGCTGCATTTATTTAAGAAACATTATCAGAAAGCACTTGGTGAACTGAAAAGTAGATACTGATGTTCACAAGAATGTTTGAAAAATGTGTAAATGCAGTTATCATTTTGGAGAGTTAGCATACAAGTCTAAATGTATGTACAGGTCTCCATTTCCCCAAGGGACAACTTTTCATCAAACCCTCCTCTGTACATAAACTGAATCATTCATAGAAAAATTATGGCCAAATTTAGATGAGCACCCCCCTAAAACCAACATATGGGGATAAATCAACGAATAACTACCAATTATCAAAGTGCTAGCTCTAAGATGTATAACTGTTATTGTTGCTGCCATCCCAAGGAACAATTTGACACCAAACATGGCTGAATTGCTTTGAAAATATGAGACCCAGGAGGAATTGAAGCTGCAAAAAGCATAATTTGGCTACATTTTTTCATCAAAAATTGAAAGTTTAACATTAAAATTAATATAGTTCCCAAAGTGATCCACCCTAAACATTTGGTAAAAAGTAGGTACAGGATGCCAAGTTCGTTTGCGCAAAGTTTCATGAAATTTTTTCACCGGTAACAATGTAGTAGGATGGCTTATTATACTAATATTATTATTTACCAGTTTTTTTATTTTGCCATTTAGATTTTGCACATTTCGAAGGGTAATGGAAACACGCACAGAGAGTGAGGATGACGTCCGACATTATTAGCCCCAAAAAAAACAGTCTGCTTCGTGACCATACACTGTTCGTGACACAGACTCATATTTCAGGCATTGCGCTGATAAGCCCTCTGGTCGTCGCTGAAGTACATTGGGCTGGCGTCACCAATTAGTTTTTGAATCAGTTTTGAACATTTGCTGCAATCGACAAAATGCTTTTCCTCTGACAGCTGGCCAGTTATCGGAACCCCAAAGAAAACGGACTATAAATCTATAAGAACCGCAGCTTTTCTCATCTTTATCGAACTCTAATGAAAACAAATTATCTTGCACTCGGACCAACCAGTCAGCGATTTCATACATACTGCATGAATAATCATGTACATGCGGAACTTCAGATCAGAGTGGAAGTGCGCGTCCAACCTAATCTATCATAATAGAAGGTTAGAGATTGATACTGAAACGCTAAATAAAACCATTCGCCACTGGACGCAAGCATCCACAGCTGGTATCAACAAGAATCAAAACTGTGTCACAAACAGTCTACGGTCACAAAGCAGACTGTGTTTTTGGGCTAATAACGTCGGACATCATTCTCACTCTCCAGGTGCGTTTCCATTACCCTTAGGAATGCGCAAAATCTAAATAGCGAAATAAAAAACCGGTAATGAAAACACTTTCTGATATCATGAAATTTGCTCTCCGATCTGCAGTAGCCTATTAGTCACCGAAGCCAAGGCCTGATACGTAGACTATTGGACTTCTGCAGCAGACCAGCTAGTGTACTGGTAATTTCGCGTCGTGTGGAGCATTTACATCGTTATTGTCAGACAAGGTTTTACAAATTTGCTGCGTGCACAACTCAGCTGACAGCGACAAGGTCGAATGCTTTGCCATTCTCATCGATGAATGAGTACAGCCGAGCTGTGATTGGCTGATGGCACCAGCTGATCTGTGATTGGCTGATGTGCGTAATGGTACCAACCGACCTGAAGAAAAAAAATTTGCGGCCGGCGGCTGATAATTAGGGAGTGAATCGCTGCCCAGAATAGGCGCACAGTGCATGAAGTGTTGGTCGCGCAGTGCGCGACCGATGTGAGAATGTAAGTCGCAAAATGTAAATCTTGGTCGCAGACTGGAGCGCTGGTTAGGCATGCTTTACTCAGACAATATTAGCATTTTTCTTGTATAAATAATTGCTGGGGTTTTTGTTATTTTTACTTTTACTTTTTTCATTTTTTCAGCTTTTCTTTGTATTTATTTGCTTTTTTATGAATCTGCTCCAGTGAAGTCAAACTTTATTTTCTTTGTATGTATCATCTTTGAATGGGAAATTGTATAGGACTGGCAGAAATAATAATAATAAAAAATTTAATATAAAAATGGAATGGATGCCTGTAGTGACGTATAAGTGAAATTAAATTAATTTTACTGTTTGTTATCTGAGAAATCTGAAATGGAACACAAGGTACCTGAATTACCAATTTGGAGAAACCACCTAGACATTCTTCGCTAATTTTGCTCTGATTCACTTGATTAGAATAAACTTTGGCACAGATAATGGTGAGATTCTGTGCTGTAAATTTTTAGAGGTTTCAGACAGCAACTAAATAAGTCGCAAGGAATAGAAGTAAAACTTTGTTTGGCGCAAAATGAGATCTTTCATTTATACTGTGTTCCATCTTCATTTACTCTGACTCAGTGACATATACACTGATTTTTTACACCATGGCAGAAATCCCAAATGGTTTTACCTTTATTTTGATACCAAGATTACTTAAATGGATCAAGTAGTTGCAGAGAGGAACTCATTTCATTTTGGGCATGCCATTTTCAAACCAGAGGCTCAGGGCTTAAGAGGTTAAGTTCTGTTTATTAAGGAACCTTGTTTCCTCTGTTCATTTGTATCTTTTTTGTGTACGCCGTCTGCGTTTGCGGAAGGCATAATAAAACATACAACTAAGTCCACCCCTGCACTTGAGTCCAGGCCTCTACTTCCTGTCCTCCGTGCCCATCACATGGTTATGTGACTCAAATCCTTATGCTGGGTTTACATATAACAACAAGTCACGAATGCCACAAATCTAAATTTGTGACCGAGGATCACGAATGTGAGTTGAATTTGATGATTCGGGGCAGAGGCGTCACGCGCCGTCACAAACTGTCGCAATCTGTTACCATGGGTTACGATTAATGGCACGAATCGCTGGCGAATCATCACGAATCATTATGCATGGTCACGAATATTGCTGATTTAAATGCACGAAATTACGCGTCCAGATTAATGATTGTCACCGTACCAAAATGTACTGTACCGGCATGTTCTCGGAGTGAATCTATTGCTCAGTCCTCAAGGAAGTTGCATGTCGCGATTGCAACTATTAATCTGGGTTAGTAATTGTTTTAAAGGGGAGCTCTGGGCCCCACCAATAGTCAGTCCTAGCGACGCCCCTGTAGATATGGCACCACAGAATCAGACCAAGGAACATCCGCATACTTTTGCATTTGCTTGTATCATCCCCCCCAGCTAATATTGGCTCATACCTGTACTTTTCTTTCCTCTCTAATTCTCTACCTGACCCTGCGGCTCCTGCTCTTTCACCTCCCACCACCACCCTCTGGGACCCACTGGCTTTATAAATCGCCGCAGCTTTAAAATTGCATTACTTAGCATTTTATCATTACTTTTGGTGAAAATGTCGCTGTCTAGCACTCCTGAAGAGCATTTTATGCACTGTGGACGCCATTTTCAGCAGTAATGTACGGAATGTGACAGTATGGGCTCCAAGAGCCATCAAGAATACACTACGAATGCTGTCACACTCTATTACAAATCACCACTAATCACCATGAATCGACACGCTCATTTGCGAATTCCACGAATCGAGGGTGATTTGTGACATTTGCGGAAGATTTTTTGGCAGCCAGAAACATGCTCCACGAATATTACGAATATCACAAGCTGACACGCGCTGCTAAGAACCCTATTCAGATGCGTTAAGTCACGTTAAGAATGTCAAGAATGCGCCACGAATGACGGTAAATGATATTCGTAACGCATTGTGCCTATGTATTAACCCAGCTTTACAATGCTGGAGTTATTTCAGGCTTTCAATATTAAAAACCTGCAATTTCAATAAGGATATGCTAATCTCATATATCTGGCCGAGCAATTTGCATCAAAATATCCAACCTCCTGTCGCGTGCTGTTGAAAGGCTGGCATTTTTAATGAGCAATTACAGAAGCCTCCCTAGATCCTTATTAACTGCACTTGTCCATCTACTTAATTATTTCTGTGCTAGTTGCAAGCCCCACAGGACCTGCCCGGTGGCTCACTCGCTGAGGAAAGACACTATAATGCTGAAAACAGTACTCACCATCTGTAAGCCAGGGTACTGAAGCAAAACTTTCTAAGGGAAAACCAAACCAAATATCACCCGGACGAACCCCAAATATCTTACGACCAGCCCACTGTCTAATTGCATAATAATAATTATAATAATCCAACCCCAATTCCAAAAAAGTTGGGAAGCTGAGTAAAATGCGAAAAATAACAGAATCCAGTGATTTTCAAATCTCAGTAACCCACATTTTATTCACAATAGAACATAGACAACATATCAGATGTTGACCTATAAAAATAATTTATTTACAATGACCCACTGACAGATTAATAATTAGTCAGACAGAAACTGCAAAAAGAGCAGGGAGCAACACGGAGTGGTTGCTGTTGGGTGAGCCATATTGGGAGATCACCAAACTCTGTGAAAAGAGTTTTGCCCAATGCCATCAAAGACACACAGAAAACAGCCCACAAGAGACAGCAAAGAAATCCAGGGGCATAACATATGCAAAGTGTGTGTAAAACCTACACCAGGGCTATTCAACATTATCCAGAAAGGGCCGGTGTGGGTGCAGGCTTTCATTCCAAACAAGCAGCTACACACCTGATACTGCTAATTAACCCCAAGAGTCTTGGCTAAATATCAGATGTGTAAGTGTTTGGATGGAATGAAAGCCTGTGCCCACACTGGCCCTTTCTGGATAATGTTGAATAGCCCTGGCCTACACAATATAAACTATATCATTTAATACACAGGAATTACGCAGGCTACAAAGTGGTGTACAATGTTCAGTGTTAAATAAAATTCTAAAGAGAATCCTATCTTCAACTCAAATGTGCCTAATGTATGTGGTCGCTGCTGGAATTTGGACAACTCGAGTCTGACAATAATGTACCAAACCTGAAACTCTGTAATTGGGCTTGCAGATCGGGCCATTTGACATTACATGGCACTAAAGAGAATGCCATATGTACAGAAGGGAGGGCGCTTCACCCACAGAGCCCTTGACATCATTGAATCGGTGAATTCAAAAAGGGCCCAACTCCAGGCATTAAATGTGTGGAGTTGGGCCCGTATTAAATTCACTGACTTAATAACCTTGTGACCGCAGCTTTACCTTGTTTACTCTGGTTACATAGAAACCAAGAGCTGCTTTAACCTTCACACAATGTTCCCTCTCTTCTTCCGTTGATCTCCGCAGGTGATGCCAGCTTAATTATTGAGAGTTTAATTAGTCTCAAGAGACATAGAAACAAAATGACTATGTGATACGAGCAAACAGAACAGTATCTGTGAGGGGAAAAGCATCCTCGCAAGGAAGCGTTTCTGGTCGATATGCACAAATGCTGTCCCCCAAGCACAGGGCTGTGACGAGCGCTCACTCAATCCTCTCTATGCGCTCGGAACTCAAGAAATAGCAAAACCTTGCCGAGGGTGGTGTTATAATATTTGCATCGTAAAACACACTTCCGGCTTCAGCCAGAGAATGTATGCAATCAGTGGTTTGAATGTGCGAAATTGGTTTCCTTTTGCATGTTCATGCCATAGACAACGCAAGGAAGTTACTATTTTGGAACTGTTCATGTTTATTTTTCGAAAAATATAATTGTGTATGTTAACAAAAACCAAATACTGTTGCTGTAAATCGTGTACTGACCTGGGGTTGCTTAGGTAGTGAAAAGTATTGGTTGCTTTGCTAACCTGAAGTGCACATCCTGACAGAGAATTTCCCCCCTCTAAACTCCCGCACGGCAGATAATCACATGCAAGCACTTGGCAGGAATAGCAGTACCGCGATCGACAGCAAAGTTTTGAAATTTAATTGCCACCCTTCGAATTGCTTAACACTCATTCGCTCGTCAAGTTGGCTTTTGAGACTTAGGACGGGAGGACAGTGGCTGATGTCTCCCTTCCTTTGACTGGTAACTTTCATCACCCACAATCTCCGCTATTTCATTTGTGAAGGGAATAGCCTATCTAATTTACAGAGCATAAATAACCAATGTAATCACTTTGCAACGTAATATCTTTAAGCATCGTGAAATAAAAAATAATAATGAATGCAAATTAAGCTGACAATGCAACAAAGTGTGTAAACAGGTGACATTTCTGGTTCAGACTTAAATTTTGAAACACAGAAATCCCAATATTATTCAATGAGTTAACAGTTGAAGCACTACCAGCGGCCATTCAGAGTGCTACATTCACATCGTGGCATTATTTACAGTTAGTTACTAACAAGCCACAGTATCCTCTTTCACTGACTTTTCCTGGGGTGCGTTTTACCAAAAGGAAGGTTGCTAACTAAGTTAGCTACTTATATAGTTAATCCATTCGCAGTCAATGGTTCCAACTATGTAAGTTAGCATCTGTGATTTTGGGAAACACACCCCTGGATAGTTGATCTTTACATGTCTGCGTCACAAGGATTCCTCAGACGCCGAGTAGACTTTCACTTGGGCCACCCGTGAGCTAGAAGGAAATGGACAGTGACCTGTGCATAGTCCCATATTCATGTGATGATCCCTAAGCGCTTCTGGGTAATTTCCAGTTCTCCAGGTCGACAACTGATCGACCAACCCACCGACCTATTTATTTATTTATTTTTCTCTACAGCCTTTTATGGTCTCTATATTTTCCATGTATTTCCCATGTAGACAAAGAACAATACATCTCATTGCATCTCTAGGTGCTGTGTAGGTAGGCCAGCCCGTTATATAAGGAAAAAGTAATAATGATGATGATGATAATAATAAGAATCACTATTATTATTATTATTATTATTATTATTATTATTATTTAGGTCATAAATCATATAGCAGGGATATAAAATTATTAGAATTTTACCCAAAGACGAAGATAAATAAGCCTGGTTTCAACTTCGTAAAGTCAGGTTTAACAGTCTCAGTGTAAATGTAACAACATCCAAAAGTCGCAAATACTTTTAAATACATATATATATGTATTTCTATGGCATTATTTAAAACAGATATTTGTGCGTACATCAGAATTCGTGAAACTTGTGGATTTTTTATTATTATTATTTTCTTTTTACATTTACATAGCCTACTAAGATTTTTTGTGTGTGTGCATTGAAAAATTTTTTTGTTTAAGAAGTAATTTATGTATAAATCCCAAAATCTATTTGTATATTATTCTGAGAAAATTCGCTGATTAAACTGATCTGACTCCATAGTAGGTAGGGTCAAGCGAGCGCTTTTCACTGCATTTGTTCAAGCGGACCAGAGAACGCTCTTGCGCTAGTCTCATGTTTCTGTGAACAGTTTTTATGCGCCTTGTGGGAGAAGCGCACAAGGATAAAATGTCGCTAAAGATGCTTGAGTAGAATGCAAGCTCAGGACAGCGACTCCGAATATGTGCTGACTGAACCAACAAGCAATTTTTGAAGAGAGGTCTAAATGGTTTTTCCCCATTGACTTACGCAATAGGTATTAAAACTCAAAAACACCGCAGATTTTTATACCTTAAATAGGATCTCGTTAATTACGTAAAACAGAGTGAGAGACCGATATTAAGAAATAATAAACCACTGCACATAAATAATTATTTTGCGAATAAATCATGTTTTTAAGATTTTAAGTTTTAAACCACCAGCCATGCAATGTGAACCGAACTTGATAACCGCTGAATTGCCACCTATGTGTTGAGGTAAAATACTATCCGACAGTCAATAACAGAATTCAGGAATACGGTATTGTTCAATCATGGAGTTAGCTCCGTTTAAATTAAGGTGCAGTCTACAGTTTCTTTATTGGTAATTCAGTTAATTGTCCCGTGCATCCGTATTGAAGGATTTCTTAGCTTGTCTTGCACATAGCCCTCCGCGTTCCCACGTTATCTCACGGCTCAATAACATTATCTGTGCAATGTCACATTCAGAGTTTTCATTAAAGTCTCACTTACCGGAGCATGTGTTCTGGAATCATTGAATCATAAAGCGATTTGTGCTCCGATGCAGGCAATCGGAATCTTTTTCGCTGACTGAACGCGTGCAGCACTGGCACAGCGATTGCTCACCAGGGTTTCCAAGTAAAGGAAAGTTAAATTTTAAGTTTCGTTTTCGGAGGATGCTGGCATATCACGGGAAATGATGGTATCCGATTAACGGATAGTGGAGCTGTATGCTGCCCAGGTTTATCCAAGGTAACTGAAACAAAAACGGAAAAAGAAGTGAAAAAATTTCCGTTAAACTGAAACTAAAGGGAAACACTAAACCTAAAGAAACAGCATGACCTGGTAACAAAGCTAATTAAAATAATTAAAATGATTTTTAATTAAAATAAAAAAATTAAAAAAAAATTGAAGATGAGATGAATAAATTTTTTACCCCAACAGTCCTTTATGGGCTGATGGGGTGATATGCCCTGCGGCATCTGGGCGGGCGGGTAGCAGCTCCATAATTTTTCCGGGTCATATCTCTGAAAGCACTGGCCACAGGAGATTCAAATTTGGTACGCAAGTTCTTTGTGAGGGATAGGTTTGATAGGTTAGCGAATTTGACTTCTGTACTTGGCACTGTGACCTTGAACCTAAAAAATTTGTCTCGGCATATTTCCAAAAGTATTGTCCACTGCAGTTTCAGCTGTGATATGCAGGTTCTTTGTCAGGGTGAGGTGTGCAAAGTGAGGGTCATCAGTGGATCTCACCTTTGACCTTGGCACAGTAGCCTTGAGCTTGAAATTTTTGTCCGGGCCATATTTCTAGAAGTACTGACCACAGCAACTTAAAATTTGGTACGCAGATTCCTTGTGAGGGGTAGGCGTGCAATCTAATGGTCATTCCTGGATTTGACTCTTTACCTTGGCACAGTGACCTGTGCCTTGCCATAGGTCTATGCCGCTATTTATTAATAATTATAATATAACAATAATATTATAATAACAAGGGCTGTAGGGTTCTTGTTGTGTCGGCTTGTTTGTTTCGCAACAAGGCCAGTGCTGCCCACAAGGGGTGTTAAATTACTTGTCGAGTGGTGATAGCTGCACAAGGGTCATCACTGGAATTAAGGGGTTTTTATTTTTGAATAGTGTGAGGGCTGAGTTTATTGTTTTTTTTGCCGACATTTCCTCCTGTCTCTTAGAAAATCCGCTCACATACGACTGAGGAGGCAGGACTGCAATGTAACGCCTATGCAAGGCAACGCAGATGATAAACAGCCTTTCCGATCGAGCAGAATCACAGTGGACCCTCAGACTGGGGAATTCCAGGATCACTCAAGAAGCTCAGCAGCTGCACTCACATGACTGTCCGACAGACCCCACAGAGCCTCACCCAGGGCCTAAGCCAGGACAACATTTTTACCGAGGACCAGAATTATAAGCACACCGGCTTTATTTTTTGCTGTACATCTGTACTTTGTTTACATTTTTCCTAGGAAAATATGAGGTACACACATGTAATTTGCGGCGCTCAGGTGATTTTTTTTTGGAATTTGTATTCTGTAAGTACTAGGAGGGAAGTTCTGAAGTAATGCTAAGTAGGCCAAAAAAAGGCCTAATTAAATTTAATATTAACATATTGTATTTTTGGTATGATACTATCAAAATAATGTATTTAGTATTTTCATTATGTTTGTTTTCAATTCTCCTACAGTGAGTCCTTAAAATTAAACTACCACTGAGAGTGTTCTGTCATCATTGACACTGAGTGTTACGCTGATAAAGCATTGAAATCAATTGATCCAGCATAATTTTGTCTGAGAGCAACAATGTCTTCTAATTGTTGGCTAAAAATCATGCCTTCTTTCTTACCACTGACTCCCTTTTAACAGATTTTGAATCATCCCAGTAAAATAAGTGGGCGAGTCCTTTTTTGTGAGCAAAGATATGTTTGTTATGGACATTTGACACAACCCTCGCGTGAAAGCCCTCTGTGACTCCTCCCATTCTGCAACTGTCTATCAGAAGTAATGTCTCCATTGATTGGTTTGGTTTCGTGCTCCCTTAACCCCAGCTGTGTCTTGTTTCATATTTCTCACCCCTTGTACCAGCGATGTGTGTGACACACACACACACACACACACACACACCAGAGATGCTCTCAAGTCTTTGAGCTCAAGTCCAAGACAAATCTCAAGTCTGTAATGGGGTTAATGAGTGCTGCATGCCAGTCGTTCTGCTTTGAACACAGCATAGTTCTATCTTAGGAATACAAAGCTTTGGCCAAAGAAGGAGGAAAAATTTAAGATCCTGAGAGTGGCTGAGAGCTCTCCTTCTATTATAACCTGCTACCGGGGAGGGAATCTTCAAATGTTTGCTGTGTGATGAAAATTAAGTGTGCTGTTTTCATGATCCACACATTCCTAAAGAGACAGTCACTGTTGTGTACGGACTGTCAACTGAGTGTTTATACCTGCAATTGTTATAGTTAAGGCAAACTGGAGAGATTTGAAGCATGAATTGCCTGTTTATGGTCATTTCATAGCATCTCCATCGGAATTAAGTCAGGACTTGGACTAAGCCATTTCAAAACCTTCATTTTGTTTCTTTTGACCCATTCACTGATGGACCTTGACGTGTGCTTCGGATCATTGTCCTGCTGCATGAACTATCGAACAGTTATACTGCTAAACCATTAATTTAACAAAAACATGTTGCATTTCATTACAGGCAGAGTTCATCCATGATTAGAACAATAGCATGCTTGGAAAAAAGGCATTAAAACTTCCTGAGATATATGTGCACTTTGGCGGACCCTCTGGTTGTGCAAAACAAAACAAAACAAAAAAAAAACTGCACTGCATATTAAGAACTGCACTTCCCACAATTCCCCTTTAACAATTAACACAAACCGTAACTAGCGTTGAGTAGACGGCATTATGTGCTCTACATCTATGGACTGGAAGGGTGTCTTCGAATCAGATAATGCAAGGCTTTTCTTTTTTATTTGAAAGTAGGTGAATTACACTGAGCAACATTTTTGGTTTGTTAGTAAAATATTCGCAAGTTTCCTGTGTACCATGATACTATGCCAGTATCATGGATGTTACTTCCGGCGCAAAGTAAACAAATGGTATTGCGTATCATTGTTCACAGATATTTAGTGTGCAAAATTAAGCTAATGATATGGGAACACAACCTCATTGAGCTCAAAAAGGGTGATATGACCATATCTTTATCCTGCAAAGTAGATGATTCAGAAGATGTAAGGAAGCGGCCTCATATCATGTACAGTCATGTTTTTAGTTATTTTGTTGAGTCCGTTGCTCGTGATGGTAAGGCAACGAAAAACTTGAGGAGTTCGGAGGCATATCAATACCTACATTGTGTCAAAGACAGTCGAGTGTTACTTCAGGGTGTTGGAACCAGCCTTGTTATTGAATCCCCAGTGTCTCTTCGTAATTCAGCTGCATGCATGTCTGTTAGGTGTATATGTGTTGTCATTGGTGAATGTCTTGTGCATGTCCCCCTTATCGGCTGAATCTTGTTACTCGCTCGTTTCCTGATGAGCGAGTGATGGCAATTTAAAGCAATTCTTCCTTTCTGGCATGTCGCACAGCACTTAGTAAAAATTTGAACATGAACAACTCCGCCTCCCTCCAAAGTCCCACCCTCTTCCCCCCGATTGCCAGACATCTCCTACTAAAAAAATATAACTAGTTCGTCAGCCTACAAAGGTAACTAAACGTTACGAGGGCATTTTATTTTATACCACATATAGTATTGAATATTATTTAATTACTGTTGGTTAGTTTTCGCTTACCGGTGCCTCTGAATCTGACTCTATTGACCCATTTCACTCGCGCTGCTCACTTCCTCGCGCCGCATGCAATTTTTTTTTCGTAGGAGAGTGAAACGGGTCAATGGAGTAAGTGAAAACTAACTGACAGTAATGAAATAATATTCCATTCTATAAGTGGTGTAAAATAAAATGCCCTCGTAACGTTTAGTTACCTTTGTAGTCTGACAAATTACCATTAACGTTATTATCGTAATTATAGCATTTCAGTACCCGTTTGTTTACAGTCAAATCCGTCGTTTTTTTTTCCGCCAGAGAGGCGCGTGACTCCAAGCGGTGACAGCGGAAAGCAACTGGAAGGGACGCTGCGACGGATGACAGACAGAAAGCTCGGCAAATCATTTTAGTTGGAAAATGATTGGTCAGACTTTTATCAGAAATATATGAGAATTGAATATTGAAGAGATTCAACATCTTGTGGATTTCTTTTACATTTTAGTGTGCCATACGCTTATTTGGAGCATTTTAAGATTACAAAGAAAAGTGTAAAAATGCCAGAAAGGTAAGAATTGCTTTAAGCCCTTTACTGCATGTGCTTGTTGCTGGATTGTAATGCTGCATGCTCACTAAGTTCCATGTCATATGTATGTTAAACTTCTTTTTCTTCATCTTAATGCAACCAGTACTTAAGTGGCAGCCGATGACTCTTGTAAATCTTTCTTGTCGTTTGTTAATTTGAACAATCTTCCAGTCCTAATCAGGGTCCAGGGCTGGGACCACATTCTTGTTACCCCTTGCAAGTCTTCTCTCTTTATCAAGTTTGTTAGGAGCAAGCTCCAACGCAGAGCTGCGGCCAGGACTTGGACAGAATTCCTCTCAAGCATCAACCCTCCTCTTCGTGGGCAGTCCAGTGCTGGCAAGGTCTGGCAGAGTGAAGCCACTGGCGGGCGACAGCAGCCCAAGCATCGCCTGTGACACCTGTGCTGAACTGTCTCTCCTCCTCTCCAGGGTTCTGTCCCAGTCATTACGTCGCTGCTGCCAGTAAATCACCAGTCATATTGCAAGTCCGTCTCTGCACTTGATTCCTGGTATGGACCATGACACCTGTCTTCCTAAAAGCAGACATAGTGCCGAGTCAGAGCCTGAATGTATCCCATGACCAGGCTAACAACACATCTATGACACTTAGCACTGCACCTCTCCATATGTTAGAAACTATGTGAGGCAGACTGGAAAAGAATCCAATGTATCATATTTAATATAATATTTGCGATATCGATCGGACAAATTGACATTGAACCCACTTGAAAATTTCTAAGTCCAAAAACAGGAAAATGGCGGTATTTTTGTGAGGAATCATCCCAGATGGCCGACATTTCCACTGCACCTCTCCATATGGTAAAGAATATATGTACCAAATTTGAAAAGAATCCAATGAATAATATTCGAGATATCGATTGGACAAATAATGTCTTCAGACGGAATGATGGACGGACGGACATCCCAGATGGCCGAAAATTTGCACTGCACCTCTCCCTGTGGTAGAGAATGTGTGTCAAATTTGAAAATAATCCAATGAATAATATTGGAGATATCGATCGAACAAATAATGTCTTTGGACGGAATTACGGACGGACGGAATTCTTGGTATATAACTATATACCCCCAACATTTCGTCGTCGGGGGTATAACTGAAAATAGGACTAAAGAGAAACCACTAAAAGACCGCCGGCATAAAATCAGTGTGCAAAGGGCAAATAAATAGTTCCATAAATAAATAAGTGAGTAAGTAAGTAAGTAAATATATAAATAAATAAATATGTGCAAACCCTGCTACGATTTATTCAAGTGGACAATTGCAGCTGGAATATAGCTGTTCCTGTAGCGTTTTGTCCTACACCTTGGAACTTTGATCCTACGACCAGAAGGTAGGAGCTGGAATTTGTTATCCAGAGGGTGGGAGTCATCACTCATGATGCAGCTGGTTATCCGCTGTAAGCGTTTGGTGTACAGGGATTCTAAGCTCAGCTGCGACACACCAATCAGCCGACTGGACCATTTAATGATCTGATACAATCTGTTCCTGTCTTTCCGTGTCAGACTGCCAAACCATGCCACCAAAGAAAAAGATAAAGAGACTCAATAAAAGCATGATAAAATAGTGTTAACATGGTTTGGCCGATGTGGAAGTAGGACAGCTTCCTGAGGCAGAACCAGCGCTGGTGCCCCTTCCTGCACACCGCCTCACAGTTTGCCTGAAAGTTAAGTGAATTATCAATGATAGTCCCAAGGTATTTATAGGTTTACACAACCTCGACTGATTGACCATTAATTATTGCGTTTTCAGGTGTGCTGGCATGCTTCCTGAAATCAATGACCATATCTTTGGTTTTTAATACACTTAACAAAAAAATAAACGCCCCATGTAAATTATTTATTTAACATGAAATGTGTTACCCTAAATGAGCTGGTAATGTCTTAATTGTGCAAAATGGTTATTTGTCGTGATTTTTATACAACATTTGTGTTCATCTCTGCCAGTGAGCACCTGCTCAGTGATGCATTGATTCCACCCACAACACAGGTGTTGCATGTGCAGACGCAGCGTGAACAGAGCTCAGACACTCCCTAAAACTGTGGACAATGGAAGGCCACCCCAAAATGTCAAATCTCATCAAAAGTCACCATGCCACAAATGTCGCAAATCATGCGGGAACGCGCCATAGGAATGCTGGATGCTGGAATGTCTACCGGAGCGGTTGCTGCACAGATGAATGTTCACTGTCAGACAATTGGGCGTTTAAGTGTTTGTTTTAGACAGACAGGCAGTACAGCAAATCGACCTCACCCTCATCGTCCACGTGTGACCACACGAGCACAAGTTCGTCACATCCAGCTTCTCCACTTGCGTGATCGCCTCAGACCTGCAACATGCACAGCAGATGAAACACTTGGTCTGCACAACAGACGTATCACGCCTCAAACTGTCCGGAACCGCCTGGGAGAAGCGAACCTACACGCTCGTCGTCCTCATCGTGATCCCAACCATGTCTACGAGTATCACTGATTGCCATACGCCACTATCTTGCTTTAATGAACAGCAATCTGTTGCATATTGAACAATAAAATGAATTGTGTATGACTTAATATATTGTAAAACCCTTAATGCTAATTAAAGTTTAAAAGCGTCGAATGGGGCGTTTATATTTTTGTTAAGTGTCTATTGAGCTGAAGATATGAGTCCTCACACCATTTAACAAAGTGTCCAGATAGCAAAAGACATTAATTCAATGTTGGATTTTGGTCACATTGGTTATTTTTGGTTGAGGATGAAAAATCTATGTTTATTCAATGTTTAATTACAGTTACCATTTCAACGTTTGAAAAACTGTTGTTGAATCAATGTAGTATAGATGATGATTTTTCTATGTTGAAATGCCCTGCAATGAATTGACATCGTTTCAATGGTGCTTTTTTCGGGGATGCGGGTGGACAGGGGGGAACAGGGGGGGGGAGGGGAGGGCATGGGGGGGCAGGAGGGTGAGGGGGAGAGGGGTGAACAGGGGGGGGGGGTCATGGGGGGGGGCAGGAGAGTGAGGGGGGTAATTCTCTAAGGTGCTTCTGTTAGGATTTGGCCTTGCAGTCCCTCCCCCTGCTGTATTCTCCACCTCCACCTTAACGGGCAACAGGGTCCCTTTCCCAGCTTTTGGGTCCATGGTCCCAGTGCCCGCCGGATTGCAGGTTGCATCCAGCGGGACTAATCCATGACAGCTTCCTGCACCTAAGCCAGGCAGGAAACCTTAAAAGATCAAAGAAACAGTGTGTGCTAAATTGTACAAAAGAAGTACAAAAGTGTAATTTCTTTTGAATCTTTAACAGATAACTAAATGAATAATGGTCTGTTTTATTGTTTTTTTGCTAATAGAGCATGCAGTAAAGCAGCTGTTTTCAACCTTGGTTTCTTAAAAAAAAGGAAATAGCCAATCATCTAGCTCACAACACATTTTCGAATATTCACCAATGAAATAATTATAATCAAGTATGGGGTCCCCCAAAACATATCCCTGTAAAGTGGGGTCTTTGTATAAAAAGGTTGAGAACCACTGCAGCATAGCATATGGACCATTTCAGTATTTTAACCTTCGTCTGTATGTTTTTAATATGCCTCATTTAAAAAATAATAATTTTACTCTATTTGGTGTTTTAAAGTTCTGTGGGGGTTGCTCCAAACTTGTCTCTTCGTGACATCACTGCCATTCAGGCATATGGCCGTGATATCACTGACTAATAGACTACTTTGGCATGCTCCTTGTTGAACTATACCATAAATAGAGTAATAAAGTGATTATTTTTTAATGAGGCATATTAAAAAACATACATAGGAGGGTTGAAAAGTGTTGAATGGCCCTTTAATAATAACATTGTTTGAATGTATAATGCAATGCATATACATATATATATATATATATATATATATACACATATATATATATAGTTGAATCAATGTTGATGCAATTCTACATTCTTTCAATGTTGATCATGTCATAGTTGAATCACGGTTGATTCATTGTCAGAACTGATCGGAAATTCAAAATTATTTCCATGTCGATCATAGTGAGCACTTTCAATGTTTTTTTTCCAATATCTGACATCAATGTTGATTGCAATCTTCAGCCTGACAATATCACAATGTTGATTCAATCACTTTTTGCTATCTAGGTGGTCAACTATAGGGCCGTGGCTGCTCTCATTTTCCTGCAGCAGACTGACGATCACTGCGTCATCCACATATTTTAAAATGAACCTATTTTTAAAAGTGCTCTGACACATATTAGTATAAAGAATAAATAACAAAGGTGAGAGCACGCACCCTTGTGGCGAGCCAGTGGAAGAACACACTTTGTCTGATAAAAGCCCATTCACTCTGACTCTCTGTGTTCTGTGTGTGAAAAAGTCTAAGATCCAGCCCACAAGATTGTTGTTTAGGTTTAAATGTTCTAAAAGCCTTTGGGTTAAAATACAAGGTTGAATTGTGTTCAAAGCTGAGGAGAAATCAAGAATTAAAAGCCAGACCTGACACCTCCAGATGTCTAAATAGCAGATTAAGCAGAGTTAGTGCAGCATCCTCCACTCCTTTGTTAGGCCTGTAAGCAAACTGTAACGGGTCAAGTGCATGCATAGTGTTTTTTAGCATTTCTGATTGTACCAATTTCTCAAAGATTTCCATCGGGATTGAGGTTAGGGCAACAGGCCTGAAGTCATTCAAGGTTGTGAGATTGCTGGATTTAGGAACTGGACCAACAACAGCATCTTTCCACACTTTGGGAACATGTTGTGTTTCCAAGGACTGGTTAAAAATATGGTGAAAACCTGGGCTCAGTTCTTTTGCTCAAGATTTGAGTAAGTGGCCGCAGATATTGTCTAGTCCATCACTCTTATGGAGCTTGATGTAAATTCTGATAGGCACGGAGTCAAGCTCGTTAACCCAGAGGAGCTGCTTCTTGCGTTGGAGAATCACCAGAGTGCTCACGAATGTCATCTGATTTGCTGTCACATGATTTGCTCGATTGATAATATGCTAGATTACTTTATATTGCTCACATTCTGAGAAGCAGCTCCGCAGCACGTACGCTTAACAACCCTCCCGTCTATTTTTAGCATTCAGCAATCCTGTTCTTTTATTTTTTTATTATTTTTTTTTTAATTTTATTGTGAAACAAAACAGAATACATAAAAGGACATGTACAGTGAGGCTACATAAGAGGTGGAAGCATGACTTAAGGGTTCATAGAACATGATGAAAGAACAGTCAGTGATTGTGGGTGCGTGAATGCGTGGGTGCGTGCGTGCATTGCAAGTAATGAGCAACAGAATATAAATGGTGGCGACAGACATAGCAATAATAATAATAATAATAATAATAATAGTAATAATAATAATAGTGATAATAATAAATAATAATAATAGAGATAGAAATAGTAATAATAATAATATTAATAATAATAATAATAATAACCATAAAAGTGGTAATGATCAATAACATCATTATCATCATAGGCATTGGAGGAAGGGGACAACAGAGAAAACAGACAAACAAATAAATAAGATAAGCAAATAAAAGAAAAAATAAATTAACAGGTAATAATAATAATACTAATAATAATAATAATAATAATAAATAACTTGATGAAGAGAAACAAGGATCTGCCTCAGATCCCCATATATAGCCATAGAGCAGGCCGATCCCGCCCATGTCTGCTATGGGACGCAAAAGGGGAGCAGGCTACACCATGCAGCTCTGGCCCGCAGTTACCCACCCATCTTCCCCTCCCGGCCAACCCCTCCATCTCCAGGCACCCCAGGCCCCATGCCGCACGCCCCACCTGCCCTATATACATATAGCTGTGTTTGTCTGTAACTGGACGTGTGGTGCATTAAAAACAATGTGGGCATTCCATTGCGGGGCCCGTCCTACGACCGGCTGCCACATGCATGCCCCACTTGCCCTATTCTTATTTTTATTAATTTTTATTTATTTATTTATTTTAAATTTAATTTTTTTTTTTTTTTTGTTTATTTTGATTTGTTTTTGTTTTGTTTTTCTTCTTTTCCTAAGCTAGTGTGTGATGCATTAAAAAAGTGAAGCGCGCAGCATGGACCCAGCCCAGGGAAGAAACCAGAGCTGAGAGGAGGCCGAGAGGGGGAGGAAATACTACCCCACCATCAGCCACCGGGATCGCTCAATTGCAGGCAGGGCCTGGCCTGCCCAGGCCCATCAGGGACCCGAGGCAGAGCCTATGTAATCATAATAGTAATAATAATAATAATATTAGTGACGACGACGATGACAACAAGGATAACAACGACACCGGTAACAATGATGAGGACAACAACAACAATAATAATGATAATAATAATAACCAATAATTATAATAATCAATAATAATAATAACAATAACCATAATGAATGAAAAGCAGGAATACATTTTTTATGTTTTATCTGCGTCCCCTCCTTCTTTATCCCAAACTAATCATCTAATAATAATAATAATAATAATCATAATAATAAATAATAAATCAATAAATAGAAAGATAATAGTATATACGCATATTTTTTCTCTCGCTTTCTTTCCCTTTTTTTGTGTGTGCAAGTGTGTATGTATATGCATGCGTGCGTGCACACAGTAGGATCCATGTATGCATGCGTGCGTATTGCGATGCCCCGAGAGGGCCAGGAGTTCTCAGCCCCTCAGGACATCGCAACACGCACGCATGTGAAGATATTGATAAAGATATTGGGTAAATTGGCTGACAGACAAGAAAATAAGTCAGATGGAATTCAGGAATTCATGTTAAAAAATTAATGAAAGCTGACCAGACGGACTGAGGTTCTGTTGTGTTAATGAGAGGGGAGGGTGCGCATTCCAGGTAGATGTAGTCAGTGAGTAAGTTTTTCCAGTGAGCCAGATGTATGGTGTTCCGTGATTTCCAGTTCATGAGGATAGTTTTCCTGGCGATAGTTAGGGCCACAAGGAGAAGTCTATGGTTTGTTCCATCTAAGCTGAATGCTGATAAGTCTCCTAGGAGGCAAAGTAGGGGGGATAATGGAATGCGGCAGCCCATGAAGCGGGATAGTGACTCAGTGACTTCTTTCCAAAAATGTTTGATGGGTGTGCAGTGCCAGGTGGCGTGAATGTAAGTGTCAGGACAGTTCTGTCTGCAATGTGAGCATATTTCTGATGTGAAACCCATTTTAAACATTTTTTGCCCAGTGTAGTGAGTTCTATGGAGTATCTTATACTGTATGAGTTGTAGGTTAACATTTTTAGTCATGAAATAAATATTTTTACAGATTTGGGTCCAGAAGTCAGCATCAGGAGCAATGGAGAGGTCTTGTTCCCACTTTATTGAAGGTAGAGATATGGTTTTGTCAGATTGTGATATTATTTTATATATTTTGGAGAGGAGTTTTTTTGGGGAGGGTATATTCATAAATTCTGAAATTACAGGGGGAAGGCATAGACTGGTGGTTTTAATATTGATTTTTGATTGAACAGATGATTTGAGTTGTAAATATTCCAGAAATTGATTACTCCTGATGCCGAACTCCTGGACCAAATGAGGAAATGATACCAGGGTGTTAGTGTGAAAAATATGTTTAAGATGTGTGATGCCCTTTTCTGCCCATGTGTGGAAGTTGACTGGTTTCTTATTGCTCAAGAAGTCTGGGTTATTCCAGATGGGGGTGAAATTGGATGGTGAGAGAGAAGAGTTGGTGATTTTGTGAAATTTCCACCAGGCTGTCAAAGTCGACGCTATTGTTATTGTATTGAAGCATGAGTGACATTTGATCAATTGACTGAGAAATGGAGTGTCCGAAATCTGGATGTCTTTACAGAGTGTTTGTTCTATGTCTAGCCAGGTGCGGTCTGAGTGATTGGGGTGTGTCCACTTGTATATATACTGCAGTTGATTTGCCAGAAAGTAGTGATAGAAATGTGGTGCATCTAAGCCGCCTTGTGGTTTTGGTTTTTGAAGTGTGGTCAGTTTGATCCTTGGTGTTTTATTTTTCCAGTAGAATTTAGTGATTATTGAGTCTAGAGTTTTAAACCAGGTGAGAGTAGGGTGGGTTGGAATCATTGAAAAGAGGTAATTTATTTTAGGAAGTATTGTCATTTTAATCGTTGCTATTCTGCCCAGAATGGATAGTGGTAGGTTTATCCAACGGTGGAGATCGTCATCTATTGTTTTTAGTAGTGGAGTGAAATTGAGTCCAGTCAGCTCCGACAGCCTGGGGGAAACATTGATGCCTAAATATGTAATGTGACCCGTGCATAGAGGGATGGGTGATACATGGGTTTTCGCATCCCATCTGGTGTTGTGCAATGGGAGGATAGAGGATTTGTTCCAGTTTATAGAGTAATCGGAGATCTTGGAGAATGATTCGATGAGTTTAATTGTTTCTTGCAGAGATGATTGAGGGTTTTGAAGAAAGAGTAAAATGTCATCTGCATACAAACTAATCTTATGCTGTGTTTGGGGTGTTTGAATCCCTTGGATATGGGGGTTCTGACGGATGGCTGCTGCTAAGGGCTCGATGAAAATGGTAAATAAATAGGGAGAGAGTGGGCATCCCTGCCTAGTCCCCCTGTGCAGTGTGAAGCTTTGTGATGTTAGTCCATTTGTGGTGACGGTGGCTGAAGGTGCAGTGTAGAGAATCTTGATCCAGTTGATAAATGATTCCCCAAAGCCAAATGTTTGTAGCGTGGTAAAGAGAAATTTCCAGTTTACCCTGTCGAAAGCTTTTTCTGCGTCTAAAGTGGCTATGATGGTGTCTTTCTGTTGTAATGATGAATAATGGATTAAATTAAACAGTCTACGTGTATTATTGGATGCCTGTCTGCCTTTGATGAAGCCGGTCTGATCTGGGTGAATTATGTAAGAAACGACTTTTTCTATCCTGTGAGCGAGAACTTTACTGGTGATTTTTATGTCTACATTAATTAAAGAGATGGGGCGGTAATTTGACGGCAGGGTGTGATCCTTATTAGGTTTTGGGAGGAGTGAAATTACGGCTGTGTTCATATGTGCTGGAAATTTTGAATTTTGTTTTATTTCAGTTATTGCTTTAATGAAGAGTGGGGCTAAGATGGACCAGAAGTGTTTATAGAACTCAGCAGGGAAGCCATCAGGACCTGGTGCTTTGTTGTTTGGCATGAGGTTGAGGGCAGTGGAGAGTTCTTTTTCTGTAATTGGTGAGTCTAGTGTATTGACTTGTTCTGTATTGAGTCTTGGAAGTTAATATTCCTAAGAAATGAATTGATGTCCTCCTGTTTTGGGTCATTTTCAGATGAATATAGTTTAGCATAAAAGTTTCTAAAAATTTTATTTATTTCCTGTGGTGAGTTGGTAGGCTTCCCCGCTGAGTCCTTAATGGTGGAAATTGTTGCTTTTTCTTTGTTTCGTTTAATTTGATTTGCCAAGTATTTACCAGATTTGTTGTTATGATGAAAATTTTCTTGTCTGAGTCTATGAATTAGAAATTGAGTTCTTTAGTTTATAATGTCATTTAGTTGTAATTGATATTTTCTTAATTCATTTTGAGTTTCTTCCGTTGAGTTATTTGCATTCAACGTTTCTAGTTGTTTGATTTTTTGTTCTAGTCTGACTTCTTGTTCCTTATCTATCTTCTTTTTATGGATGGAGAATGAAATGATTTTGCCTCTTAAAACTGCCTTACCTGTTTCCCAAAGAAGTGTAGGTGATGACCCTGGGGAATCCTTTATTTCTAGGAAGGATGCCCACTCTCTTTTAAGGTAACTGTCAAACTCTGGGTCTTTAAGTAGAGATATATTAAAACGCCATCTAGGGATGTGTTTATGTTGATTGTTAGGATTCCATATAATTGTAACTGGTGCGTGATCGCTGATAATGATGGGGTGGATTTTTGAATCGGAGATGTCTGGTATAATTGAGTTACTGGTCAGAAAAAAGTCAATGCGAGAGTAGGAATGATGGACTGGTGAGTAAAAAGTGTATTCTCTGGTAGTTGGGTGTTGTGACCGCCAACTATCACCAAGACCAAAATCACTCATGAACTGTTTTAATGTCTCGGTGGATTGCCAGTTGCGTTTATTGCTTGTATTATTAGATCTGTCAAGTGATGAGTCGATAATTGTATTAAAATCGCCTCCTATTATGATTGGGCAGTTGGAAATGTTTGAGATGGAAGAAAAGAAGATGTGAAAAAAGGATGAATCATCAGTGTTTGGGCCGTAAATATTACCAATTGTTAGCGGGTTATTGTTGATTGATATGTTAATGATGATAAAACGTCCTTCAGGGTCTGTGATGGTTGTATTATGGACAAATGAGATTTTTTTGCTAATTAATTGTTAGGTACGGTTCTGGAACCAGATGCGAGAGTCGAGCAGTGAAGGTAAAAGGGATTTTATTGGAAAGGGGGCGAACCCCCGCAGAGCAGGAGGCGACAGTACAAAGTGCACAATCCAAAGAACACAATCCCAGGGACAAAATCCAAAAGTCGAAAAACCAGGGCAGCAATCACAGTAATCGTGGTCGGGCAAAAACAGGTTTGGTACACAGGCACAGGTTTGTCAGAGAAGCAAAAGCCAAAATCCAGAGGGCGAAATCCAAACCGTTACCAGGGCAGCAAACACAAAAACTCGTAGTCGGGCAAAAAAGGGTTCGAAAATAGATGCAGACAAAAGTACAAAAGAGCAGAGCCAAAAATCGTAAGTCGGGCGGTCCAGTCAGAAGATAAACACTATGAGTACAAGGCGAATGATAGCAGCACAGGTAAACAAGAGGAACGTTCTGACGGGGAACTGCAGTGAGAAGACAGCTTAAATACACTCAAGGGAAGTCACATGCTATGATTAGGATCAGGTGATGAGGATCAGACTAATTACGTGGGAGGAAACACAAGGGAGAACCTAACCACATGAAATTGGCAAAAGCCAAAACGCGGACAAGGAACACGAGACAGCCTATGACAAGACATACAGCTCCGGTTAGGGAGTTCTAATGTGCACAGATAATGAGAGGCAGGACAGAGTGGAGCAGGTGCAGAGGATCCGCTGAATTGCAGCAAAGATTAAGTGAAGGCAAGAGGCGGAGACTAGAACAGGGCGAGTGCTGAGAGCTTGTTAATCAATTAGTAAGTGCAGCTATACAATCCCTAGTGCTCGTTAGTAAGTTAGTATTATATACAATGTTAGTCTTGGTTAGTAACTAACAAAAACAACAAACTGTTAGTATTGGTTAGTAAAACAGAAAAGAGAGGCGAAGGAAGCAAACGAGATTGGAAGGAATGTTTGAAACCCAGAAACCATGAAATCACCTAAGCATGTGACACGCAGGACTGGGGAGAAGCTGTAGCTTAACAAAAGACCAGACAGGGGAGACAAAGTGCAATGAAGGGCATGAACAAAGACATGGACCGGAATCTAACAGAATAGTGGATTGGGAATGGCAAAAACGAAAACATGGCAAAGTACAAAAACTAAACGGAACATGGCAAAACCTAATAGAACTGATCATAAACATAACAGGGAGTGGCAGAAACATAATAAACATGGCAGAATCATGACAGAACAGATCAGAATCATCACATTAATATACACACACCTCTTTGTTTTGAATTGTAATGGGCGGAAAATGGTGGATAAATTGTGATGTTTTTAATTTGTTATGGTCTATATGTGAGAGGTGAGTTTCTTGCAATAAACAAATATCTGCATTTAAGTAGTCCAGGTGATTGAGTACTTTGATTTTTTTTTGTCTGAGAGCCAATACCACGGATGTTCCAAGTTACAAATTTGAGGGATGGTATGTTGAACAGGTTGTTATATAGAGCTCAATGCTGGTGTAGGTGTATCTGTCTGTGTGTGCGTGCGTGTGTGTGTGTGTGTGTGTGTGTGCAAGTGTGTGCGCGTGCATGCATGCGCGGATGTGCATGGCACCAATACAAGCAAATAACAAAACAGTGCAATAAAACGAACAACAAAACAGAGCAATAAAACAAGCAAACAAACCAAAAAAAAAAAAAAAAAAAGACAAACCACATAGCCACAAAGCTAGAAACAGAACAATGCAGAATTTTGCAATGTGCATAAAGTACTGTGCAGTGAGATTTGGGTGCAAATTATATACAATAGTTCAAGTGTATTTAACTCATGTTATCAGAGAAGATGAGGGAGAGGGCTGAGGTGTGTGTGTGTAATGAGGCGCGCAGAGGGGGGGGTCAGAAGATTTTAGAATAGCCAGGGGGTGATGTCCTTATCTTTGAATAACTGTCCGTCAATGTATAATTCGTCCACTGATATGACTGCTCTCATACCTTCTTTCATCATTTGCTTGCGGATGGGGAGGAGCTGTTTGCGTCTGTGGTTGATTTCTGGTGGGTACTGGTTATTGAGTCCATAGTCCGTTCCTTTTAACTGTCTGCCTTGCTGTTGTACCAGTTCTTTCTGTTTGAAGTGCTCGAATTTGACGATGATGGGCTGTGGTCGGGTGGTGTTGCTGTATTTCTGTCCCAAACGGTGAACGCGGTGAAATGTGATGTTATTGACGGTTTCAGTGGAGAGTTTGAGCTGTTTAACCATGAAATCCTTTACTGCTGCTTCCGGATGGTCTGTGTGCTGTTCGGGAATACCGGTGAAGATCAGATTGTCTCTCATGCTGCGTGACTGTAAATCCAGGATAGTTTCTTTCATGATCTTGTTTTCGGTAGTGACAGAGGCAAGTGAGTGACGACAGAAGAGAGCTGGGTAGATATGGCTGAGACGGAGTGCTGGAGTGATTTGTTTTCCTTTGTGAGTCTATTTGTTGTTGGCTGTATTCCAGGCTGTGGCAGAGTTGTTGAAATTCTCTGTGTAATACTTCGATTAATGCCACTCTGGCGTCCAGTCCGGTAAGTTTATTGTCTATGGATATGAGCATGTCGTTTACCTCGGAGCAGCAGGGTGGTTTCGGCGATGTTGATGGTGAAGTAGAAGTAGAGGTAGATGAGGCAGGTGAATCCTGTGTACATGGTTTTTTGGATTTTTGTGAGCACCCCATGATGCAGAATCTATTGTAGCAGTCGTCGATATAATCTTCCAGATGATCCAGGTCAGTAGTGTAATCCGGATTATGTAGTAGAAAAAAAAAAATTGAAAAGTTAAAGCGAGGAAAAAAGGGAGAAAGTCTATAAAGTTTATAAAAAAGTTTATAAAGCTGAAAAGTTTCGTTTCGGTTTTTAGCTGTCTAGCAGCAAGCTGCCATGCTGAATCGCGCACCGTCTCGTGCACAGTTACGTGAGCGTTCACAGAGGCATCGTGCGCGCCCCCAGAGGCCTATGCAATCCTGTTCTTTTATGACTAAACTGTCGTTCAATAACAATGTCTCTTCTGTTTGAGGTCATTGTTGCTATAGGCTCTGTTCTATGGAAGGGGGGGGTCACGGAGCTTGAGGCTAAGTTCCTGGGTTTCCTTCCTAAAATCAGATGTGTTAAAACAATTATAAAAGCAATTAAGAGCATTGGCTAGTTCAGTGTGTGAGTTGAAACTATTTAAAGTGACGTTTATGCCATTTTGCATGTTTTGGAGGCCCGCCATAGCCTTCATGCGAGACCAAGCTGACCCAAGGCTATTAGCAGCCATCTTATTCTCCAGCTCAGACTTGTAGCTCTGTTTTGCTTTTAGAATCTCTATTTTAAGCTCCTTGGTGGCTAAAAGAAGGCCTGATGCTACTCCCTTTTTAAAGGCACACTTCTTGTTCTTTATGCAAGACTTCACTGATTTACTGACCCATGGTCTGTTGTTGGGGTAAATTTTAACTCTCTTACAGGGGACAATCATGTCTCTGCAAAAAGCCACATAAGAGCATATGACATCAGTGAGTTCATCTGAGTAATCACAGGACTGCTTAAACATATCCCAGTCAGTACAGTTAAAACATTCCTGCAAGGAGAGCTCAGAGTCAACAGTCCAGACTTTCACCTCCTTGATTTGTGCTTTTTCCCTCTTTAAAACAGTCTTGTAAGTTGGCAGAAGGTGCACACAATTGTGATCTGTAAAACCCAAAGGGGAAAGAGGGAGTGATTTAAAAGCGTCTTTAATTGACCCATAACATAAATCCAAAGTCTTACCACGCCTGGTTGGGCAGGTAACATATTGATAGAAATTTATTAGGGTTTTTTTTTTCAAAGAGACATGGTTAAAATCACCCAGTATGAAATTAGGAGCATCAGGTGAGATGGAAAGCAATTTTTGGACGACATCAAAAACAGTGCTGGAAGCACAGGCAGCATTTGCCTTTGGGTGCATGTATAGATTTCTTAAGATGGCTGACGTCTCAGCAGCGTGCTCTTCTGGTGCTCTGGTGTTTGTCAGAGCTCGATTAAAACCTGAGGGATATATGACTGTTGATGGTAAAGTCATAGTAGAAGATGAATTTTTACACTTCCTTGCTATGAAAATAAGAACACTGAGTCAGGATGAGATTGTCCTGTTAGCTGCCAACAGCTTCGACTCAGATTGGATAGAAGTTTCAAAGAAAATCCTGTTTGAACTCAACGGAACATCTCACACAAAGAGCACAGAAAGACATCAATAACATCAAGAGTTGTTTGAAAGTGCTGAATGAGTGCGGGGACAGTGTGCCGAGATTTGTTTCTCACTATTTGGATGAACTACCACCCGTGACTTTCTCAAACATGGATGTCTGCGGCCTGCTCCGAAAAGCAGAGCAGCTACACACTGAGGTCTCCGCCATGAAGTATGCGCTACACCTGCAGACTGAAGCCAGCGAAGGTCTGCGCGCTGTCACGGTGGATGTGAACCGCCGAGTTTGTGCCCTGGAGCAGCGCACTGACCACGGCTGTGCTGGCTACATTGCGCCAGTGACGCGGCTGGGAACAGAGGATAGTGGTGCCGTGGATGCCATCAGCGCAGCGGTTGCTGGCGGTGCTGACTGCTCGGCGGGGGTGACCGAAGCTTCAGGGGGAAGACACTGAGGAGGAGAGGCACAGGGACTGCCGCCTACAACTGTGGAGAGGGCTACACCAGCAGTTAACTCTGGATTAACAATGCCCTCACTTAGGTCTCCGAAGTGGAGCCTAGTTGTGAAGAGGGGTCAACGGAAGGGCACAGAGCTGGTGGATGCTAAACGCACTGGCAAATTTACGTTGGGACAGAAGAAAGCTAGCAAAGCTATTGTGGGCACTGGAGCTGCGGGAAACATCAAAATGATTACAACTAAACTGGTGAGTGTCTTTGCTACTAAATTCTCACCAGATATAGACGCTAAAATTCTGCGCGCTCATTTTGAGGATAAACTTGGTCGTGATGTGTTATGTCAAAGGATAGTCACTGCAAACAGTAGATACGCTTCATTTAAAGTATCCGCTGAATGCAAAGACGTTGGTGACTTGTAGAACCCGGAGCTCTGGCCAGAGGGAGCGTATGTGCAACATTTTTATGAACCACGTAAAGCTGGAGTCATTGGCGTTAATGTTAATGCTGCAGCTCTATCTGCTGGGGCTATGGGTGTGCTTGGTACTCGCATGAATGCCCAAGAGTGATGTTGCTATGGATATACACGTCCTGTCATACAACTGTCGTGGCCTGCACTTGGGGGAGAGTGCTGAGGATAAAGCTCGCCGCAGTATTGTGGACCAGTTGTTGGAGCACAATGACATTCTATGCTTGGGTCAATGACGTGACATGCAGATATTTGTGTCCGAGTGCACTACTTTGCTTTAAAATCATTTTAAATGGTTCATAAAAAGTATCATTTAATTCTATAAAACCTGTTTAATTTGAACATATTTCCAGTTCATCATAAAAATGATATATATTTTATGTTTTGCCATCTCAAACCCTCAAAATGTCAGGTGGCGCAACCGTCCGAGCAAGTTAACACTATGTGAAATGTATTAAATATGTAATTTAAAATATAAATTAATATAATATTAATATGGGGATATAATTTAATATAATAAACCTTTCAAATAAACAAAGTTTAATTGTTTAATTGTACTTAAATTGTTTGGAATATTAAAAACAACTTTGTTTGGAAATCTGCATATCTGAAATGTCAGGGCGGCGCAGCTGCATTCATAGAACTTTTGTTTTGAATTGAAGAGAGAGATGAGTAAAAAGGATATTGCATCATTTAAAGGACCCCAAGTGACCTTTACTGATGAGTGAAAGGTATGTAAATCTCTCTCAAATATTGATAAAAAATAGCTACTTTCTCTTCATAGTTAGACTTGTACAGTTTACATGTCAGGTGGTACAACCAATATAAAACTAAGAAAAAGTTGTTTTAATCTAAAACTCTTTATTGTATAGTAAAAATGAATGAATGAACAAGTTAGCAAAGTCAAAAGGTTATATAGGTGTCCAAGTAGATGCCTGAATAATTGGGAATTATTAGCAAATGTCAGGTGGCGCAACCAGTAATTCAGGTGGTGCAACCAGAAGGAATGTCCTTTCTTGATTAAATAAACATGTTAACCTGAGATATACAAATGTATATTTTACCCTCTAAGCGCCAAAGTCGCAAAATTGCGACAAGCAACATTGCTGCATAGAACAGGCTATTGTTCCAAATATACTGCCAAATCTTGTAACTGCTCTGTACCCCTAGATGGCAAACATGTGCAGCAGTAATCCTGACGTAATTTAGAGGTGTGTCTTTATTCAAAAAAATATGAATATGAAATGTAATTTTTGCCATGTAATGTTGTCCAAACAATGTTGTTTCTGATCAATTTAGTACAGTTTACTTAAATGAAATAGTTTTTATCTGTGGCAATTAATGCTTCATTCGAGCCTATTCAGTTTCTACTGAATTTGAAATGTCATTATATCCCCGAAATACGAGTTTCGAGGATATCATGGTTTCGCCCCACCCGCCGCCGCGTCAACAGATTTTAGCTGTTAGCGTGATAACTCACAAAATACTTTATATTGGCTTCTCATTTTTAGCATATGGGTAGATATGGTAGAGTTTTTTGACCATATCTCTGGAACAATTACTTACACAGACCTCAAATTTGCCTCATATTGTAGGTCTAGTAAAGGGGAATCTAATAAAGGGGGCTTTGAGGATTGGGGAATTTCGGGGATATACCCCTTGCTGTCGGCCGCCGACAGCGTAGGCCTAGTTTTTATTATGCAATGTTGCCCAAACAATGTTCTTTCTGATCAGTTTAGTACAGTTTACTTAAATGGAATGAAAACCAATTTTATCTGTACCAATTAATGCTTCATTCAAGCCTATTCAGTTTCTACAGAATATGAAGTGTCATTTTTGTCATGTAATGTTGCCCAAACAATGTTCTTTCTGATCAGTTTAGTACAGCCTACTAATATGGAATGAAAACCAGTTTTTATCTGTACCAGTCATGGTTTGGTCCCGCTAGATGCAGTCTGCAACCTGGCGGGCACTGGGACCATGTACCCAAAAGGAGAGAAAGGGACCCACTAGCACAGGCTGATATTAAAATAGCAAAGATTTAATAAACATACTTTAAAAAAACAACAGGGGAGCAGCAGCACCACACGGCAGGGATAAAACCAGAATGCAGCTGCAATGCCAATTGGCAATACAGCTTCTTAAATACTTTAACTTCACCTCCACTTCAACGACCAACAGGTGTGGCTCGTTGAAGTGCAGGCGAAGACAGCCAAAGGGGGACAGACTGCAATGAAACCATTACAGTACCAATTAATGCTTCATTCGACCCTATTCAGCTTCTACTGAATATGAAATGTCATTTTTGTTACGCAATGTTGCTCAAACAATGTTTCTGATCTGTTTCGTACGGTTAACAAAATAGAATGATAACAAGTTTTTGTATTTACCAATTAATACTAATTAATAGACCCAAGACACCTGGGATTTTTTATTCTGCGAAAAAAATGCAATTATTCAACATATTTGTTGTTATTATGAATCTTGTCAGGTGGCGCAACCGCGTCGTCAGGTGGTGCAACCAGGTAAAATACTAATTTTAACCAAGAAATGGGAGATAGACGTGAACAAATGTTTGGAAATTGTGATGTAAATAATCATTCTATACAACAGTATACTTTTTAAATTTGTAAAGTATTTATTCACATTTTAAATCTAAAGTTGGATGTTGGAAAACCAAAATACCCGCCCCCCCCTACAACAAAGAATCCATAAGTTACTTTTAATACCCAGCTCAACTACAAAATAGTAATGTTTTAGGCAGAGTAGACACTCTCAGTTATACTTACTAAAAAAATTACTTAGAAAAAAAAGAGGGAAGTGTTTTTTTTCAAGAAACGTTTGGTTGCGCCACCTGACATTGTTTGGCTGGTGAAATTGCAAATACGGTCTAAAACTGTACTAAAACCCTGTAAATGCTGTACAACCATTAAGACTTGTTTAAACACACTCTTCCAACTTCAAATAAATGTATTCTGGACATTTTTAAAGATTTATTGAAAAAAACAATTTTTAAAGGCTTATTTGTCATTGACCTGCTTACAGGAAACCTTTCCAGCAAAGCAGGACTTAAAAGGACTAAATTCCATTAGTGACAATTTTCATGGTGCTGGAGAGTCCAGCACTGACCTCAGCCTGAGCATAAAAAGGGGCAGAACACCAGGAGGTGTGGCAATTCTGTGGAATAAGAAATTGGACTCAGCGGTAAATGTCATTAGGTTTGGTGTGGACTGGTGTATTGCAATACATTTGACACAGCATGATAAGGAATTTGTCATTTTAAATGTTTATACTCCATATGAATGTCAACATAATGAAGACGACTTTATAATTAAGCTTGCTTTTATTAGCTCCTTTTTAGAAAATGTGCGGATCACTAGTATTTTTATTGTTGGGTACATGAATGCAGACACTTCCAACAGGAGCTCAGTATTTGCTGACCACTTGAATCATCTCTGTAGAGACCATAATTTAATACTGTCCAGCAGAGAGCTTTTGCCATCTGAAAGTTATACATATATAAGTGAGCCCTGGCACACAACATCCTGGTTAGACCATTGTCTCTCTACAGCCGAGGTTCACGCTTCTTTGGCACACATGGAAATTTTATATGATGTCTCTACTTCTGATCACATTCCTGTTAAGATGGTTATTAGGTTTGGTAACATACCTGCAACTGTAAAATGTGCAAACAATTCTAATCTTTGTCAATTGGACTGGTCCTCTCTTTCGTGGGAAGACATTGCTTTCTATTGTGCACTCACTGATCAATTGTTAAGCAATATATATCTGCCCAGAGAGGTACTCATGTGTAAAAACAGTAATTGTACGAATATTAAACATAGAACAGATATTAATGCAATGTACACCGATATTGTCACAGTTTTATTTGAGGCCAGTAAGCCTCACCTTAAATGTAAAAAGACGGGAAAAGTTAGGCCTGGTTGGAACACATATGTGGCTGAATTCTATGCTGAAGCTGGAGAAGCTACTAAATCCTGGGAATTCTTTTCAATACTAATATCCGAACTGTCACTTACTCGCTACAGGAAAGCATACGGAACCGATCAAATTACCCAATACAAAAAGGAAGATCATTCCCTTGCTATGACTGAATAATAAAATGCAAAAACTTAACAAAATATCATGTTAGAAATGATGGAAAATAACTTGTGACTTACCCGACAGAAAGTGAACAGTACAAACACGTGAGTGGGTCGACGGCACCCAGTTCTTTCGTCGAATTGAATTGATCCAAGCGTATTTTTAGGTTCTTGTTCAGGAATACGAAGGAAACGTATTCCTGAGCCCTTAACGAATTGGTTTGTGCAGTTAATTACGCTGCAGCTAACTGGCATTATTACAGAAAGTGGAAGACAACTGTACTTCGCCTATTGAATCAATTGTAATGTTGAGGCTTTTTGCCAACCACGCTAGTCAACAATCCCACGTGACCAAGTTCGTGACATCACGAGAACTACTGCTATTGGGTACAACCTAATGTTAGTACATCTAAGTTCCATGATCATATAATCAAGAGTAACGCACTGCATTTGAACAGCAAGAAAAGACAACAATATAGCTACAGCAACCCATCAAGAAATTAACAGAACGTGCAAGGTTATTGCTGGCATAAATTAACTTGGCTAGATAACGTTAGCTTTTTGCTAGTGGAAATTTAGCGTATGTTTGAAGCGTTATTTCGCCTGCTAAATGACATCATAGCATAGTGTTTCTGACATCCATGGATTCCTTAGATTGTCTAGTTTCATATGATGCGTGTCTCTTTACTGTAGCTGAAGGTGAGCCCGCTACAGCCTCGGAAATACGGCATGTCAGGCGAGCCTGTGGGCTGTGAGGGTTACGCTTACGTATTGGGTACAACCTAATGTTCGTACATCTAAGCTCCATGATCACATAATCAAGAGTAACACACTGCGTTCGGACAGCGTGAAAAGATAACAATATAGCTACAGCAACCCATCAACATATTAACAATGTGCAAGCCGAGGTTATTGCTGGCCTAAATTAATTTAGCTAGCTAACGTTAGCTTTTTTGCTAGCGGAAATTCAGCGTATGTTTGGAGCATTATTTCGCCTGCCTATCAACATCATAGCATAGCGTTTTTGCGGTCTATAGATTCCTTAGGTTGTCTAGTTTCATATGATGCGTTCCTCTTCACTGTAGCTGAAAGTGAGCCCGCTACATCAACGGAAATACGGCATGTCGGGAGAACCCACGGTTGTGAGGGTAACATTTACATATTGGGTATACTGCCAAGTTTCTTTTGAACTGCACCAAACTCCATCCAATAGCTTACGGTAATGTAATGATAACATTGAAGTTGAGGGAATAAAGTTGTCAGCTAATGGGAAAGTCGACATTTACAGACAATATTAAAGTGGCGGGTTCCGTAGTGTTGGAACAACTCCTTTTTCTAGCCGAAGGTTTTTTGCTAATCCAGCATTATACTGCCCCAAGTTTGCAAAACAGTCTGGGGAGAAGTGTTTGGCGTAGACAAACAGGTGGCTCGCTGGAGCAACAGGAACATTGCCATTGAAAATAAATGTAATCCAACTGTTCCTCAAAACAGCATCACCAGATAGAATAATAGAATATTTTTTTCTGGGTTTTGACAGTCAACAACGGAACAGTTGTGTCCTCTGCTGCCCGTAGCTCTCGTTTTCTTTGACATGCTTGCCTCTGTTTGGGTTACTTTGAGTGGAAAAACTAATGGCGGATTCGCTTCCTTCTCTCCAGAAAACAGTGGGAGTGGTTTTCTCCCCCGGCCCCTCCTCAGCTTCTTCCTGACGTCAACAAGAAGCCCAGTCTGAAATCGCATTTTTTCCCCCTCCTACTGAATTCATGGGGGAGGAGGCGAGAGTGAAGTTCTTTGCCCGGAAAACATGTCAGCTATTGTCAGTGACAGTGAAAATTGAGGAATACATGCAATAACCTGAAAAAAATGGATTTTCTAAACAAAAATCTGGAAATGAAATACAGCCAATATTCTTTTAATAGAGCTTGCTCTGACCTGAGCCGGAAGCAAATTTTTTCCCCCCAGTCTTCTAGTAATGGCAATCAACATCAAAACCTTCTTTAGTTTAAGATACCATGCCATTGCCTTAAGTAGTCTCATCCAATCAGAGTAAAATGAAATAAGAAGGTCTGTGGGTGTGTCCGTGTTCTTCGCTATGACTGTGAATACAGCAGTGGTTTTCCTGACCTCTGGATCATCCTCCAACACTGACCTGCAGCCCAATACTTCTTCCACAGGCTAACTGTCCTCTGGTTTCCATAGAAACTCAGATGCATGAATCCATCTCCTCTGTTGCATGAGTTAAACTGCACTCAGTCCTCTCGAGGCATCATCAGCAGGATTGTCCCTGCTGCTCACATATCTCCATTGAGACAGGTCTGTATTGTCACGAATCAGTGAAACTCTATTGGCTACGTAAGTCTTAAACCTAGTATAGTCATTTCCAATGTACTTAAGTACTGTTTGACTGTCTGTCCAGAAGACTGAAGATTTGAAGTCAAGGTGCAACTCTTTCCTTAGCATTTTGTCTAACTTCACCAACAGCACAGCAGCTGCCAGCTCAAGCCGCGGTACTGTGACACACTTCAAAGGAAAAACTCTTGACTTTCCAAGGACAAAAGTCACTTGCACAACATTCTGAGTGTGAACCAACCTAATGTAGATCAATGAGCCATAGCCACTTTCACTGGCATCAGCAAAGTGATGCAGTTGTGCAGTCCTTTGTGTTCCAGAGCTCTCAGGCTTCATACAAGGTGGAACATTAAAACCTTTAATCACTTCTAGACTCTCCACCCACTTCATCCACTGATTGGATACAGCCGGTGGCAAAGGTTCATCCCATCCAAAACCTCTCTGGCAGAGCTCTTGTAGCAACTGCTTGGCTGGGAGAGTGAGGGGAGCAAGAAAGCCAAGTGGATGGTAAATTGAGCTCACAACAGAAAGCATGCCCCTTCGGCCTTGTGGCTCCTGATTGTGGTAGATGTCAAACTGGAAATGGTCAGAATCCACGCACCATTGCAGTCCCACTGACCTTTCGATGGGGAGATTGTCTTTGAGATCCAGAGCCCTAACTTCCTTTGCCCTGTGATCCTGAGGAACAGAGGCGAGAACTGCCCGGCTGTTGCTGACCCACTGAGTGAGCTGGAACCCTCCTTTGCTGCATAGTGCCATGAGGTCTTTCACCAGCTGAATCACTTCAGTTTCTGTGGCCACTGACTTAACACAGTCATTGACATAAAAAATTTTTTGGACTGTTTCAGCTACCTGAGAGGGGAATAAACTCTCATTGTCATCAGCTGTTTTTAGGTTGCCGGCCGTAGGCCAGTAACCTATTGTCATCACTTTGCGTCCGGTGGCGTCGTCGGCGTTGTCCGTTTAAAGCTGTATCTCAAAAACGGTCTGATGAATTTTTTAAAAATCTGGGGATGTGATCAAATTGGTCATCGAGTTAATGCCCGAGCAAAAATTTTTTTGATTGAATTGTTCGTTTAGAATTGGCGGCCATTTTTATGTCGAAAACGGCCATTTTTGGCACTTAGGTGCAATTTTCTCAAAAACTGTCTGATGAATTTTTTTAATCGCAGCAATGGAATCAGTATCATGACCTGCTTCAATGGTGTAAATGGCGTTTTGATTGAATCGCTCCTTCATAGCGCCACCTGGGTAACGTGTCTGGACTTCATCATTTTTCGGGGTGTTTTGTGCTATAACTCTCTTAATATAGCATTTAGAGCTTAGGTTTGTATGAGGCCCCTATAGGGAATCAGGTATGCCGAACATTGTGAGTCAGTCATATTTGACCTTGGGCCTCCAGGTCAAGGTCAAATGGCAAAAATGTGCTATAACCTGCTTAATATGACATTTAGAGCTTAGATATGTATAAGGCATCTAAAGGGAATCATGTGTGCCAAACATTCTCGGTTGTTTGAATTTCACCTTGAGCCGCAAGGTGAAGGTCAAATGGCAAAAATGTGTTATAACAGCTTAATGTGGCACCTATAGGGAATCATGTAAGCCAAACATTCTCTGCAAGTTGAATATGAAATTGGGCGTCAAGATCAAATGGCAAAAATTGCTACAACTTGCTGAATATGGTAATTAGAGCTCAGGTATGTTTGGGGCATCAATAGGAAACCATGTACGCTGAACATTCTTAGGCAGTCAGTCAAATTTGATTTTGGGCCTCAAGGTCAAGGTTATATGACAAAAATGGCCCATATTTGTTTAATATTGTTTGTAGAGCTTAGGTATGTATTGGGCACTAATAGCAAATTGTGTATGCTGGTTGTTTTCGACGTATTGGATTTGACCTTAGGCAACAAGGTACAGGTAATGACAAAACGGCCAAAAAGTCCTTTAATGTTGGCTTTAGATCTTCGGTATGTATTGGATAATAATGACAAATCATGTATGCTGATCAAACACACCATATTGGATTTGACTTTGGTCTTCAAGGTCAAGGTCATGCGACAAAATCAATCTATTTATTTCCTCGTTTAATAATGTTCTTAGAAATGAGTATGTATTAGGCACTAACCTGTATATAATTAAAATTTTTACGGGCATTGTAACCACATGGTCGACCTTTTTTCACGATCAATTGCGGCAATAAAAACTGGTCAAAACCCATTTTTGGATGTTTTTTCCTATTAGCATCATGGAATAGAAAGAATAATACTAATTAGACCCACTCGGTGGCAGTGTTGTGTAAAAAAAATCATTGTCTGAAAGCAGAGCAAGAACCAGAAGTGAATTGAGAAGATGGTGCACTTCACAAATTGACAGCAGGCGACAGTGAAAATTCAGGTTAGGAAAAAATCCAATCGGATTTCATGATAAAGACTTCTTAAAGATTATATACTACTCAAAATTTGATAGGGATGATAGGAATTTTTTTGTGAAATGACATGCAAATTTGGTAACTGCCACTGATGAACAATATATTGGATAAATGACATGCAGTCAGACACAAAACACATTTGCAAGTGCATTTAATGACCTTAAATGAGCATGCAGCCTCACATTTTTGGCTTTCACAAACAATTCATGGTTTCACCTCTGACATGTAAAGTGAAAACAGACAGTGTTCATTTGATGTTTCATTACCACAGTTACTGTCAATAACGGGTATGGCCTCCGCTAGCTTGAATGACGGCTTGACAACGTCGGGTCATACTGTCAATCAGAACCCGGATGCTTGCAATTGGAATGTTGTTCCATTCTTCAACAAGGGCATTTCCGAGCTCTTCTAGAGTTGAGGGTTGTGCCCTATAACTGGAAATGGCGACCTGCAGCATGTTCCACACATGCTCGATAGGGTTTAGGTCCGGCGAACGCGCGGGCCAGTCCATGCGGACAATTGTCTCCTGCTCTAGGAATTGATTCACCACCCTAGCACGATGGGGACGGGCGTTATCATCAATCAAGATGAAATCAGGGCCAACAGCACCAGCGTATGGTCTTACGTACACATTGAAGATCTCATCCCTGTACCGTACCCCTGTCATCGTCCCTCTCCCCATGACATGCAGGTCCGTTCTGCCGTTCCTGCTTATTCCTCCCCAGACCATAATTGATCCGCCACCATAACGGTCGTGTTCGTTGATGTAGGCATCATTAAATCGCTCACGTTGTCTTCGCCACACCCGTTGCCTCCTGTCAGTAAAGTCCAAGCAATATCGGGACTCATCAGTAAAGAGAACTGGAGCCCAATCGTTGTGTGTCCATGTGACATGATCGTGAGCCCAATCCAAACAGTCACGCCTATGACGCATGGTCAGTGGGATTCGAACACATGGCCTTCTTGAGTTGAGGCCGGCAGTATGAAGACGATTCCGTGTCGTCTGAGTGGATACCCTGACCCCGAGGCGTTATGAAGGTCATTTTGTAGGGTGGTGGCTGTCCAGAAAGGATGACGTCGTGCCTGAAGTGTGAGAAAGTGGTCTTGTCGCTGTGTAGTCGATCTCTGATGACCACCCCCATGACGGTGTGCTGCTGTACCAAACGTTTGATGCCGGTTCCATGCTCTGTTCACAACGCTTTGGCTGACGTGAAGTGCATTAGCAACGTGACGTTGTGAGAAGCCAGAGTCAAACATTCCGATGCATCTTCCCAATTTCTCTGAAGTCAATCGACGTCTAAGACGTTGAGGAGACATTGGTATTGCTAAATGTAATGCAAAAAATTTGGGAACTTCCAAGTTTTCACCAACAAGCAACACGCACGTCTGAGTTGAAATGGTGAAGTGTTAGTCAAAGCCAAAATGTGAGGCTGCACGCTCATTTAATGTCATGAAATGCAGGTGCAAATGTGTTTTGTGTCTGACTGCATGTCATTAATCCAATATATTGTTCATCAGTGGCAGTTACCAAATTTGCATGTCATTTCACAAAAAAATTCCTATGATCCCTTTCAAATTTTGAGTAGTATATATTTTTGCTAAATGACAGAAATTTTGCTGTCTGTCACTCATGAAAAAGTGTGACTGCTCAGTCGAGTTGCCAGATAATGGTAACTAAAACCCCTTTCTCACTGAGCTGCGTTGGCCCGCGAAAGTGTGTGGATGAAACAGTTCTCTTCTTTCGCAGAGAAGAATTGATTCGAAGAACCGTGAATTGATTCGCAGTGGTACGGGACCATTTGCCATCACCGCCTAAATTCGCGAAAAAATTAAACAGGTTTAATTTTTTCGCGGATGTCCGAGCTGGAGCTTTTTAACGCCAATATCATGTAGACAACGTATTGCTTTCGCAAGAATTCGTGTTGGCTTGCTGTTGAATCCACGGACTGATGCTAGTTACTTTTCTCCTGTTGGAGCTGTAACTGCCGGCAATCTTCACGGCCTTGGCACTCTAGTTTTTATTGCACTTATTATTTATTCGCGTGAACACTCCACTAAGAAGAAAGCTGTATGTTTGACTGCCAATTAATTATTTATTTCATTAGATAACGTGTTACTCAAGACAAAACGAGTCAGTAATCAAACGCTTCAAGGGAAATCTTCCACCCCTACTGTTTTCTGTTCTGCAGCCCCCACTGCTGAAAAGCCTTAAATGCCTTCAATTTTAAAATTTAAAGGTTCAAATGTTGATTTTTCATGGCTAGACTGTGGCGATTATATATGGTTTTTTTTTCCTACGCACGGGATCAACAGTTAGACAGCTTGTGAACCCTGCTTGATTTTGTCTGAAGTGAATTATCTTTTTTAGTCCAATGCAAACATGGTAATATTACGCGACAAGCCAAACTTGAGCCTATTTATTTTAATTCCAGTCGCTGCTTTTGTTGATGTGTGAAGAAAAGCTTGCTCAGAGTTTTCGTTTTAGTTAAGGAGCAAGGAGCAGACGGCAGCTTTCATCAAGCTGCGGGGGGAAAACGACGCCCTGTTCACCGGGGCAAAATATTCAGCGAATGTGGCTTGGAGGTAAGGCAACAATAGCAAACTTACAATAACAGCATTTGACCATCTTGTACTTGAGGTTATTGCTAAATTAACTGTCATGTTAAGGTTCCTAAACTCGGTCCTGTTGCCCCACTGTGTATGCCGGCTTTTGTTCCAACCACTAAGGGTGTCAACATCTACACGTGTAAACGGGTACACGGATAACAAATCATAACCGGTTAGAAAAATCAATAACCGTGCACACGTCATTTTTTCCTCCGCCTCCTCCTCGTTCATTTCTCACCAATATATATATAGTATTTTTAGGGGTGATAATGTTGCCTGAAAGCTTCAGATGATAACATAATAATAGTCCCTCCTCCTCTACAAGCTTGCGTAAGAGGATTACGCAAGCTTGTAGAGGAGGAGGGACTATTATTATGGGAGACTTCAATTATCCTGGTATTGATTGGTAAAAGGTGAAAGGACAGGGGAGGGGGGAGGAAGAATTTCTAGATGTCATAAATGATAATTTTTTGGTGCAGTATGTTAATAAACCTACAAGAGAGAAGGCAATTTTAGACTTCGTGCTCTGTAATGACCCAGATAGAATTAGCAATGTTGAGGCACGGGAGCCACTTGGGACAAGTGATCACTCTACTATTAATTTTGAGGTTTCATGGGAAGTTAAAAAGGTGTATTCAAAAACAAAAATTTTCAATTTTAGGCGAGCAAACTTTGACAGGATGCGCTCATATCTAAGTGAAATAAAATGGGAGACACTCCTGGACTGTGAGTCTGTAAATGACATGTGGGAAAGATTTAAGGGGTTTTACTTGATTCACCATGCAAATTCATTCCAAAAGGTGTCCAAAAGTAAGCTGAAAAAAGCAGAATCCTCAGTGGATGACCGCAGCTATTCGTAGGAGTTTGAGGGAAAAGAGGAATCTTTATAAGATGTACATAGAGGATAACAATGAGATTACTAAGGCCGAATACTGTAAAATGCGGGCTGTGGTCAAAAAAGCTGAGGAATGCTAGAAGACTGTATGAAAGACAAATTGCAGAGGGGGAAAAAACTAACCCTAAGCGCTTCTTTCAGTACTGTAGTAGAAAAAAAAGAAAGTCAAAGAGCAGGTTAAGTGCATAAAGAATAAAAATGGATTGCTGCTATATAATAACAAGGATATTGCGGACACCTTAAACGGTTACTTTGTTGAGAATTTTACCTTAGAGCGGGTCTTTATTCGGCCAGAGGGCATGTCCAATGCTCAAGATTATTTAGCGGAAATTGAGGTTAGGGATAACGTAGTATTAGACAAGTTGCATAAACTAAAAAGGCAGATAAGGCGGCGGGTCCTGATGGCTTATATCCTAGAGTGCTCAGGGAAGTTAGTGAGATCATCTTTAAGCCGCTATCCGCCATCTTTAGACGGTCTTTAGAAACTGGAGAAATACCAAATGATTGGAAACAGGGTAATATAATACCAATATATAAGAAAGGGGACCGTACTGAGCCAGGTAATTACAGGCCAGTCAGTTTAACTTGCGTTGCGTGCAAAATATTGGAATCTATCATAAAAGATGAGCTGGACTTATTTCTTGAACGTAACAATATCTTGAGGGATAGCCAACATGGTTTCCGTAAAGGAAGGTCATGCCTGACAAACCTTCTGGAATTTTTTGAAGAGGCCACTAAGACTTATGACCAGAGCAGGGCTTATGACATCATATATTTGGATTTTCAGAAAGCATTTGACACAGTACCGCATAAGAGACTAATTTTTAAAATGAGCTCCATTGGAGTTACAGGAGGTATTCTGAAGTGGATTCAAAACTGGTTGCAGGACAGAACACAAAGAGTGGTGGTCAGTGGTATCTCATCTGAGCTAGGTATGGTGGGGAGTGGCGTCCCCCAGGGATCGGTGTTGGGACCCCTGCTGTTCCTCATCTACGTTAATGACCTTGATAGGAATATTGAGAGCAGATTAGTGAAATTTGCAGATGATACTAAATTGGGAGGTTTGGCAAATAGTTTCGAGTCTACTAAAGTGATTCAGGATGATTTGGATAGAATCCAGAATTGGGCAGAAACGTGGCAAATGAAATTTAATGTAGCGAAAATGTAAAATAGTACATGTAGGTAATAAAAACATTAGACGGGATTACTTCATGGGAGGTTTTAAACTGGAATGTGCTCCACAAGAGAAGGATCTGGGAGTGATTGTTGACCAAACCCTCACAGGCTCTAGCCATTGTGCCGTAGCAGTTAAAAAAGCCAATCGGATGCTGGGATACATTGCCAAAAGTATTGAGTTCAAATCCAAGGAGGTGATGCTTCTTTTGTACAACACATTCGTCAGACCACATCTAGAGTATTGTGTACAGTTCTGGGGACCATACTTTAAGAAAGACATAGAGGCTTTAGAGAAAGTTCGGAGAAGAGCCACAAAGCTAATTCCAGGTATTAAAGATGAAAGCTATGAGAAGAGGCTGAAGATCCTTAATCTCTTTTAGTCTTAGGAAAAGGAGACTAAGGGGTGATCTGATTGAGGTCTTTAAATATGTTAAAGGGATTAACAAAGTGAATTATGTAGGATTCCTTCAACCAAGTGTTGTTAGTAGAACTCGGGGTCACAAATGGAAGCTGACCAAAGGTAAATTTAGCACTGATATTCAGAAATATTTCTTCACCCAAAGAGTAATTTTGGTGTGGAACAGCTTGCCTGACCATATTGTTGAGGCAGAGACCTTGGGAGTTTTCAAGAGCAGGCTTGACTTAAAGTTAGATACCATTGAGTCATTGAGTATCTGAAGTGATATATTCACGATAGTACAAAGAAACTGGCGAGCCTAGTTGGGCTGAATGGCCTATTCTCGCCATTCATGTTATGTTATGTTATGTTATAACGTTAACTAACTATACACTTAAATGTTCCCACTAGTGCAGTTATTCGCATGCAGATGCATGGGGCGCAATGTTACGTTGATATATATATATATATATATATATATATATTAAAAAAAAAAACCCCAGCAGCCACGGCCAGTGTCGCGTCACTTCAAGTTGACTGGGGGACGCGATGGCGGCGAACAACAAGCAGAGCACCGTGTGGCAGTTTTTCGAACAAACTGCCAGTGGAAATACTGTTGAGTGTTGGCTATGTCAGGCAAAGGTGGCTTACAACAGCTGTTATTGTTATTTTAGCCTATATTGTTGCGTGTTGTTGTACATTATATTGTTGGTTGGTGTTCTGTCGGCTTTTCACGACCTGATCACATATCCTCGCGTCTAAAGAGGAGGAAGAAAACATATTTTTTTCGCCAATTTTAGTGAATAATTGTGAGAGTCCCCCTCTACTTTTTTAACTTTGTGGATATAAAGGTGAAGTTTTTTCCTCTCACTTCAGCTTACTTAGGCTTCTTTTTGAGTTGCTTTCTCTCGCCAATTCCAGATTACTTTTACTATGAGATGTATATTAAAATTCAGACGCAGCTCCTGTTGCGAGAGAGGGATGCAGTTTGCACTTTAAGTTTAAAAAAAGTATTGTACAAAAGTGAGCAATAGTTAAAACAATGATTAAATAAGAGGGTTAAACCTTTTTCAGCTTTCACTTGTACATTTTCTTGTCTGTCAAAATGATAGATGATTTTATTTTCAACTCATTTTACTTTCTGTCATAAGTAGGCCTAAGCCTTAAAATGGTGAGATGGGTTGCCTACTTTTTAAGTTCTGTTCGCTGAATGAACGTTTTTGTCTGATAACGACTGGAATGGCTTTGATTTAATAGGATTATTGAGGTATTTGAATTGAGACAGAACCCTCTAGTGGTTATATAGCGCAACTGCGATAGAAAAAGATCATAAATCTCCGACGTGTAACCGGGTACACGTCGGTAAGCAGTCCCGTTTACACGTGTAGAGAAAACTGTAAACGTTGACACCCCTACCAACCACAATTGCAGTATATTAAAAAGCTGTTATTTTGTGGTAATTCACTGCATTGTATGTATAGAGCAGTTATTTACCATCTTAAGCCACATTTTGATGGACAAGTCTATTTTGCCATGAAGAATGAAAACCCATAAACGTATTTATTTTTCTGTATTGTCAGTTTTTTTTTTTTTTTTTTGGTCAAGTAAAAAAAACAAACGGATCAAATTGGACTGAGAAAATCAGGAAGCTCCAAATTAGGTTGCTGAACACAGGTGTTTTCAGTTTTTTGAAAATAATTTTCCTAAACTTAATAAAATTAACATGAAATAAAACAGGTGTGACTGTTTGCCAAATCGTTAGTTTTTCCGACCGTGTCAACAGTGTCACCAATGCGGAACCTATTGATTGTTTTACGTCGTTTAAATGCTTTATTATAATGGTTCCCTCTGCAGTTATTTATTGGGGAGAGCTGCCTTGATTGTAACGCGTCACAATTGTAACGTGCACGTTTTCTCTTGATTGGTCAATGCGGTGGTAATGTCATCACGTCAGCATGTGCCGAGTACTGTAATGCACGTGCCCGGGAAGTTGCAAGTCTTTTCATCCATGCTGCAGGGAGATATCGCCAGAGAAGTTGGTTTTGCACAAAGTAAGTAAAAATTCACTCCCACAGTATTTTTTGACTACAGATTTTTCTTTAATGTTACAGACCTAAAATCCGCTTGGGCGTCTGTATGTATATGTTCATTACTAGTTTGCATTGTTTTAACAAATTATGATTGTTAGGTCCGTTCTGTAAACAATGCCAAATGAACGGTGCGCCGAGCGCCACAGTTGTAACACATTACATTTGAGACAACGGCAGACATTTGCAAGCACAGCTCAAATAATTTTGCTCTTTGTTTGTTTCACAGAATGTCCCCACAAAAATGCACATTTTAAAAAATGCACTAGATGCTGAATGGCACATATTATAACGTTCTTTGCACTGAGATGTGGGGCTTAGTCCTACCTTGAAATTTAATAAGCTAACCTATTTGGTTCTGTCTGTAGGCAAATGTTATTGTAGCCTATTTTGGATTTTTGCAATAAAACTTTAAAATACAAATAGACTGTTTTCCTTTTGCATAGACTGTTAAAAAAATAAATAAAGTGATTTGGGGTCTTGCTACATAATTGACCCCGCAGGGGTACCAGTGCAGGTATGAATGGGACTTTTACAAAACTAATTTGTCATATTTGCCAATATTCTGTGTTCAGTCAGCTATTATTCAATTATATTCTAAATCAAATTAGGGTTGTATAACATTTTTACGACTCCATCAGTCAAAGTCGCTAACTTTGTAGGCACAATCAATGCATTTTCCTATCAAGGAACTTGCAAAAACACTCCACCTGGTACATCTGGTAAGTTTTAATAATATACAATATTTTTGATAGGGCATTCTTATCAAATTATTGGTGTTAAAGAAATGTTAAACAGTTGCCTGAATGAAATATAATTGATTTGACCTGAAAACGATGAGTTTAATGCTACTTTTTTTGCAGTGTTACAATTGTAACTCCTGCGGTTACAATTAAGACTCAAATGCGCTTCAGTTGTAACACCAGACAGAGTCCGCTTTCAGTTATATTACTCAAGACCTGTTTTATCAATTGAAAAACTTTAAGTGGTTTATGATAGCAGACGTGTTGGTGCTTTGCCTGAAAATATTACATATGTAGGTAAAACGATCTCTTAGTAATAGAGTGAAAAGTGAAAAACGTTACAATTGAGGCGGCTCTCCCCTACTAGTTTCTAATATCTCAATGGGGGTATGAAATTTTTATTCTTCATGGCATGTATAGATTTTTCAAATGTGGCTGAAGAGGATACATTACTGCTCTAAACATAAATGCACCTAATTAAGACAAATCAACAGCTTGTTAAAATCCTAAGATTGCAGTAGTGGTTGGAACAAAAACCAGCTTACACACAGTGGGGCAACAGGACCTAGTTTGAGAACCACTGTGCTATACGAAGATCATAATATTTAAACAACCAATAGATGGAGCAATGCCCGTCGCCTTCATTATGTAGCGCCCTCAGACCAGTGACTGTCACTGCTGACTTTTTTTTTTCTCGATCTGAACTGGGCCATCTGATTTTATGATTCCATGGGAAATTTATGTCTGTCCAGCTGTGTCACCTTATCCAATATTCCTGTGTTTTCATTTGTGTTAAAATAATTAAAGTGTGTCCCTTTTCTCGTCTTCTCTATGTGATTAGAACAATTATTGAGAAAATGGACCTGCTGGGGAAGGTCACTCCCCTACAGGCTAAAAAAAAAAAAGGGACAACTTAAAAAAAATAAATAAATACATGATATGTGCATGTGATTTTAAATTTAAGATATGTTTTAATCATCAAATTTTATCAATGAATGATAGAAGTAGAGGAAAGAAATTAAGTTATTCATGTGTATCACTTGTGCAGTATTCCCATCTGAATTTATGTTGTCTGTCAATGTTAAGTATTTATTATTTAGAACTTTCAGCACATCTATGTATACGACTGAATTTTGATGTAGCAATAGGGAGTATATTCATGACCATAAAAAAACAACACCATATGATTGATATTTTTGTTTTTTCAATATGCATTATTAAGTATTGCTCACTGTAAATGAGTGGATTTTGGCTGGCTCAACACAAAGCTGTGGATGAATTAATTGTTCTAAATGAAATTAAATCACTGAAAATTGACATTTCTAGCTATTGTTTTTATGGTCATGAGTATAGTACGCAGAGGCTCATTGTGGCTTATAATGATATGATAAGGTTGCTGCTTCAGGTTACCTGATGGCATAGTGCCACTCACTCTTACCTGATTATTTGTTTTTATTTGGATGAATGAAAGAACATCACAAATGCTTTATCCAGCTCGAGGACCTGCACTTGTACTCATCCAGGCTCAGAAACATTGGAGAGAGATCTTGCGTATGAGCTGTTTATTAATTGTTAGATACATTGTAGTAGTTTTATTGTGTATGTCTCGTTGTTGCTTTTTGCCATGGATCCTTTAATGAGCCTGAAATAAAGTCTGCATTGAATTGAAACATGGTTTTTCTGAAATTTGTGTTTCTGCTATAGTTTTTGACAGTTTTAATTGATTTTCTCTACCATAGGACTGTAAGTGTCCAGGGTCAGCAGAGGGCATTGGAGGGAAACTCACTGCTGAAACTTGGCCTTGGTTTGTCCTCATGGACGAGGTGTTGGGACAGAGGCACTCCACAACGCCCCCTGTCCTAATTGCCTCCATCCCTGAGGACACACCTGGTCCAAGTTCAGCAAGGAGGAGCGACAGCCGAGAGCAGCAGGAGGGAACAAGAGAAGGAGAGAGGGAGAGGATGAGCTCATAGAGCTCTTAAAAGAAGATACGAGGTGGCAGAGGAGAGGAGAGCTCGGGAGAGCAGAGAGAGAATGGACAGGCTCTTGTCCATTCTCGGTAAAATCGTGCAAAAATAAAAAAAAACAATTAAACTTTTGTTAAATCTATTGTTTATCCTCAGTTCATTTGCAAATGACAACTATTTACAACAAAAACATTCAAAACGCATACAAAATATAAACAGCCCTTTTAAAAAAATCTTAAAATGATCTGTACAGGTTTATTTACATTTTTTTTTGGCTGAGCAGGGAGTCCTTGTTGGTGCTGCTGGACCTGGATGGGCTGCTACAATCGAGACCCTGGTATGACAGTGAGCAGGACATCGTCTGGGGCGGTCTCCAGTGCGCAGGGGATGAGTCTCTCCACTGTCCACCGCATCGTCCATCGAGTGGGTTTGCAGGGCTTGGTCAGTCGACGGCTGCCATGTCATTAAGATGTTCACAGAGAGGCAGGGATTAAATGGTGCATACAAAAATACCACTTCATAACCATATTTTGACAAAATGAATATTGCCACTAAACATTTCAACAGGAAAAATTGTTCTGAAAACATTTTCCATAAATGGGAATTGTAGCTTTACAATTCCTTTACTTGCCTGTTATAAGTAGTCATGGTCATGCGGCACCTCCGCCAGGGCAGAGACCTCAGCAGACAGCTGGTCACGCCAGACGGCACCACTGACTGCCTCCAAACCATGCTCCCCCTCACCCTCCTCCACATCCTCCTCAGGCTTGTCCTCCGGGGCCATGATGTCACCAGCCCCAAGGCAGATGTTGTGGAGGACGGCACAGGCTGTTATCACCTGCAATGATTAAAAAAAAACCTTATACTTCAGTCGGTTTGATGAACTCTTATTCACCATCTTAAAAAAAATCCTATTGAGCGAGTACTTACATGAGGTGCAAAGGTGTGGTGCACTTCCAGCGCTTGGAGGAAGATGGCCTGAAACCTCGTCTTCATCATCCCAAAGGCACGCTCTATAATGGAGCGTGCCCTGGAATGATGGCTGTTGAAGCGCTTGACTCCCACACCTTGCACTGTGGTCTAGTATAGAGTGATGAGGGGGAGTGGGTGTTGGAGGCACGGATACCTGCCGTCTGCAAGGATAAAGTGCCCTGGAGGAGGGTAGATTGACCTCTGGTACAGTGGGCTGTGCCGGAGTACCCTGGTGTCGTGCACCGACCCAGCCCACGTACGTGTCGATGAAGCGGCCCTGATGGTCAAAAACAGCTTGCAGGATGATGGAGGGGAACATTTTCCTGTTACTGTAGCAGTGACCATCAGGGCCGCTTGGTGGCTTGATGCGGACATGGCAGCCGTTGATCGCTCCTGGTGCTTCTGAGAAGGCTTGGTGTCTTGCCAGCCCTGCAAACCCATGTGATATGGCCTCCTGGTCTTCGGGGGTCTTTGGGAGGTTGATTACCTTGCGGCGAATGTCCACCACCTCCTTGGTCACAATGTGGACGATGCGGTGGACAGTGGAGCGAGGCATTCCAAAAAAACTCTGGAGACTACCCTGTACGATGCCCCACTCGACAACCAAAACAAAAAAACCAGGGTCTTGATTGTGACACCCCATCCGTGTCACCGTTCCTGATTGAGGAGGTCCAGCAGCACTGCTAGGGCCTCCCTGCTCAGCCGAAAATCAGGCCTGGTGTCTTCATTGAAAAATCTGTCCAATACAGGGACATTGAGGTTGACCCTGCAGTACTGGGTTCGGGCCTGGCTTAGAGAAAGAAGGTAAATTGGTAAATGAACAAAACCTAGATATTTATTGTGGAGAACTTGGACAGGTAAAATTTAAAGCCTATCAATCTGCTCAACCCTTTCGAATATTAAAATAAGATGTAGAATTTTCAGTGATGGACCTTATGCAAGTGAAAAGTATGACTACTCAGCGTTTTTGCATTTTACTGCTGTAGATGTTGAAGGTTGAGCTGATTTCAACTAAGTGTACCTCTGGGTTTTGTAATATGTGACAGTCCACAGGAAAAGGGTGTATAAGGGATTTTTTACATTTTAGAGAAAAACTGTTTTTCTGTGTTTAGTACACGGTACGGGATCATCTGATACACTTAACTCAATTTGATCAAAATATCCCTTATACACCCTTATGGACTGTCACATATGATGAGCTCAAAAGCCCTACTTTGGCTTTGTGATGATTCATATTCCTGTTGATCCAATCGGGGTTGAAATGGTTTATATTGATTTTGCGGTTGGAGAATGTTGGAAATCCACAGACGAATGTCACCCTTTTTTTTTATTATTATTTTTATTTGCACATGTAAAAGACATATTTCAGGAGACAGATCACCCTAAGAGTGAGTTAAAAAGAAAAAAAAAATGTGCAGGTGAGGTCTGAAGCCCAAAAGGGCTTATAGAGCGGCCTCACCCTGACCTTATAAATGCTTAGTCAAGAAAATAATTAACATACATCCTATGGGAAAAATAAAGGATAATTAATTGAAAATAAGATGAGAACGATAAAATACAGGACGGCAGAAAAAAACAACATAAAAAAGACGAGAAAAGAAAAAAAAATAATAAAAAATTATATATACAAACTAATTACAAGAAATAACAGCAAACATAGATTGCACCACAAATGAACTGGTTCGAGGAGACCGCTATACATAGTGTTCTAATAATTTCAAGAACAGTCTCTTTTTAAATATTGGCAAAGAGGGGGCATTGTCAGCAAGATTGTGATGTTCATTCCACAATGTACTCCCTTTGTATTTGATAGAGTACTGCCCTCTGCTGGTGTGGCGGAGGGGAAGATGCAGGTGTTCTGCTTGTCTTGTCCTATATGAGTGAAAACTGAAATTTTTGCAAAAATATTGTTGAAAGTGATTGGGCAGTTCTTGATTTTGATGAATTACTTTATAAAGTGCATATCTGTATTATATTGATATCAAATATGATTAGGATCCTTAGTTTATAAAATAGTGGAGAGGATGGAGCTCTAGAGTTTGAGTTTGTGGCAGCTCTAACAAATCGTTTTTGCAGTAAGTGAAGCTTATTGAGTTTGGTTGGGCTGGTATTGGCCCACACTATGTTACAATAAATTAGGTATGGATATATTAAGCTATAATACCAAACAAGTAAACTGGATCTATTAAGAAATGAACTGATCTTTCTGATGATACCCAGAGACTTAGACACTTTTTTTTTGCCACAAAACCAATATGTTCTTTCCAAGCACAATTTTCGTCAACCATGACACCAAGAAAGCGAGCAGATGGTACCTTTTAATTTCGGAGTCTTCAATAAAGAGCTTGACTTCTTCCAGGTTATACTTTTTCCTACGTGAAAATAGTATGAAATTGGTTTTATTTATGTTAAGAGACAGTTTATTCAATTTGGACCATTTTGAATAAGCTTGTAGGCCCAAGTTGGCCTCTTTTAAACGAGTTTTTAAGTGTTTATTAGAAATAAGAAGATTTGTATCATCTGCAAATAAGAGAGGTAAAATTGTACTTGGAACTGATGCAAGATCATTGATATAAATTAAAAATAATAACGGACCCAGAATTGAGCCTTGAGCCACACCGCATGACAATGTTACCGTGTTAGACTTACAGTTATTAAAATGAACGTATTGATGCCTATCAGTAATATAGCTTTTTAACCATTGAAAAACATTACCTTGGAAACCGTATCTATGTAGTTTTGATAGCAATATTTCGTGGTTCACTGTATCAAACGCTTTTGATAGGTCCAAGAAAATTGCTATAGTATATTCATTATTGTCAAGAGCAGTAGAGATTTTTTTCAAAAGATCTAACAAAGCCATGTAAGCAGAATGATTCTTTATGAAGCCATATTGATGGTTGTATAGTATATTATTTGAATTAATATGTTGTAGAATTCTTTTTGTAAACTAATTTTTCAAGGATCTTTGAAAAACAGTGTAATATTGAAATTGGGCAATAATTTGTAAAGGAACTTGGATCATCTGATTGGAATATGGGGATGATTTTTGCAATTTTGAGATCACTTGGAATTTCACCAGTCTCCAATGACAGGGAAAAAATAAACTTTAGGGGATCTGCTATTGAATATTTGACCTCTTTCACAAGAGAAGTTCTGACTTCATCGTGACCTGAACTGGTTGATTTGAGTTTCTCAATAATGCTTATAACTTCATTTACATCAGGCTGATCAAAGATCTTATATGTAGGAGAACAACCATCAATATAGTCAAGGGGACTACCACCTGGGTTTTTTATTTTTTTTTTGCCAGGGAGGCACCTACATTGACAAAGAAATCATTAAACCTACATGCAATCTCATATGAGTCTGTAAGCGTTTTCCCTCCATCAGAGAAACAAAATGGTATTTTTGTCACCGATTTCTTTTTAAGTAATAGTTGATTTATAATAATCCATGTTTCTTTGATATTTTTTGAGGACGCCTTGAATTTGTCAGTAAAATATCTTTTTTTTTTTGCTGATCTAAGGAGATGAGTAAATTTATTTTTATATGTTTTGTAATTAAATTGATTTAGTGGTGTAGGGTTAGTTAAGAATTTTTTATAAAGTCTATTTTTTTTCTTTGAAGACTTCTGTAATCCAGTGGTAAACCATGGTTTAGAAAAGTCCTGTTTTCGAGTTTTATTATTTACAGTGACTGAGGGAAGACACTTATTGAAGATAGAGATAAAAGAGTCCATAAAAGTTTGGTAAGCACTGTTAGGATTAGTTTGAGTGTATACATTTTTCCTGGAATGATCATTGATAAGTTGTTTAAAATAAGCCATATTTCTATCATTAAATTTGCGATAAGTTATGTTGACTTCAGTTTGATTATTCTTAACATTGTCAAGCATGGTAAATTGAAAGACTGGGAAGTGGTCAGTGATGTCTGAAAATAAGATACCCGAATGGAGCACTTCATTCAGACTGTTTGTTAATATATTGTCTATTAGAGTAGCGGACCTATCAGTAACTCTGGTGGGTTTGTGAATGACAGGATAAAAGTAATTGGAGTATAGAGTATTTAAAAATTCCTGGGTGGGTGAATGCGTTTCACTTTTGAAAAGGTCGATATTGATGTCACCGAGAATATAACACAATTTACCTTCTTTAGTTATTAGATCTAAAGTATTTGCCAAAGCATCATTAAAGTTGTTAATATCCGTGTCTGGTGGACGATACACACAACCAACAATAACCTTTCGGCCATTATTGGGTACTGTTAACTCAATAAAAACAGACTGTTGCTGCATCCCCTGAGTTTACAGACAGGTCCACTCTCTACACATGATCATAATCATTTCGAATGTACAATGCTAATCCCCCACCGGTTTTCTTTACTCTGGTAGAATGAAGTGAGTTATATTGGTGGATTCATAAATACTTTTAGTGTTTTCTGTGAGCCATGTTTCCGTTAAAGCAATTACTGAAAAATTATAATTTAGCGATGCCAGGAAATGAGCGAGATGGTCATAATTTTTTGAAAGACTACGAATGTTAAGGTGGAAAGCGGGAAACAGATAAATATCAGATGGAAGAGTTCTAGTCAAATGTTCAAAATGTTTTTCGCTGAAATATCTACAAGGCTCCTTCATTACATACATGCTGTTTGTATCAGGATCTACATTACTAAGATCAGCATTTGCAACCGTGTTGATGTCAAATGGATTGAAAACCATATTTTCAAAACAAGTAATATTGTATGTTTCTGGAGAAAGAAAACTAATATCATTATCATCAAGCTTAAAAAATGGAAACAAAGATATACATTCATCACAAGTCCACGATACCCATAATTTAGAGTTAGGACTGGGAACAGGAGAACATTTTAAATGGAAATTAAGTTTACATATACCACAGTTTACATTTTGCGATTTTAATTTTTTTGACATTTAGGACAGACATTTTTGTCTTTGGGGGTAGCCATCAGATTGTTCTTCAGCTGTTTATAAGAGTGTTCCAGCTCCATGAAGGAGTGTTCTGGCTTTTTTGACAGTTAATATGAGTGACATCATTTAAAATTCTAAGTCCTGTTTTGAATCCGGTTTGCTTCGGGTCGTCTACCTCTAGGCGCTTTTTGCTCAGGGGTGGACGTAGTAATGAATGGGGAATTATTTTGAGGCTCGTTCTGTTTTTCTGATTTTCGTTTTCCTGGTGGGTGGACAATTAGACGGTCATATCGGAGGTAGGCGATGTCGCCGCGCTCACGGGCAGCTCGCATTGCTGGAAGAAGTTCCTTTCTTTTTCGTCGCACAGCATCAGAGAAGTCTTCATTTATGTAGGTTCCGGTTCCTTTCAATTTCTTTGCGTTCGCCATGACGGACATCTTGTCCTTGTATTTTAAAAATTTAACCACCACAGGTCTACATCTATTGCGGTCTGCATCAGGTTTTCCTGTCCGGTGCGCACGTTCTATTTCTATTGATTTCTGGTCCAAGTTTAATTTTTCGGAAATCAAATTTCGCACTTTGCTCTCCGTCTCTATCCATCCTTCATGTTCAGTTTCTTTGATCCCCACAATGATTAGATTATTTCTTCTTGATTGGTTTTCTAAATAATCCGTAGAGGTAGTGACAGAGAGCAAACCCTCACAGAGTTTGTAAATGTCTTGTTGCATTGCATGGCATTGATTGGATTGCACATGTATTTTACTTTTAATGTCATCCACGTCATTTTGGGTAAACTGGATGCTGTGTTTAAGTTCTTGAATTTCTTTCGACATTTCGTCAAAGCGTTTATTTGTAGAGTCCATTATTATTTGAACAAAGGATTTGAAGGTGTCTTGTTGTTGTTGGAGCAGGTCCATAAAATGGTCTTTTTGCTGTTGTAATAAGTCCTTAGCCTGGACCGTGGAAATGAAGTCATCTTCATTAGGTTTTGTTGCTTGCTTAGGTGGCATGGTAAAGCAGCTTTGCTAAAAGGACGGTAAAGTTAATAATTGACACACTGGTTTTGTATTGCTTTGATTGTTTACTAATAAGCTTTCGTCTCGCCAAACCCAGCCGACACAGAAATCGGGACGCACTCTCTTTAGTGGAAGCACCACGCTCTTTCCTTTAAACGAACCCAGCAACGAAGAAAACACCGACCAGGAAGCAGTCGCCCTAGCAAACAACCATCCACCACAAGCGGCGAGTATCAACACAATCCGCGCAGTAACATTCACGATCTGGGCTTCAACTAAAGTCCCGCTGGACAAGCAAGAAGGAGATTTACTCATCAGCGAGGACACACAGCCGTGGTGGAGAAGATGCAAGCAAGGCTAAACAACCCAGTCGGGTACTACGAAGCAGGCCGTTCACAGGTAGTCAGAGGGCAATTCACAACAGATCCACAATCACGTTTCATCCAACATCAACACATTTTGGGATAGCTACATGGTTTTTATTTAACAGGAAGGATATAAAAAAATTGCAATTCGAAATGTAACTAGTTGGATAAAGCTAGTGCTTAGAGAAATGAGTTGCTGGAAAGTACATAATTTGCCTATAAAATATGGAGGACAAGTAGCATAAATTTTCATCAAATGGAAATTATAAAGGGTACAGGTATCAAGAATTAGTTCATAAGTAAAGGCACGAAGTTACATTCCACCTCTGGTTATTTTGAATATGAAATAGCTTTATGGTCTGTCAGATGACCTAAGCCATTCATTGGGATTGCATTTTTAGGGTAGCATTTGACTCAGAGGAGTGACAGGGGTGGAGAGCGACCTGATAAACGCCGCTAAACCGGACACTGATCTTGAAAACGAATACTAGCGTGTATTTTTCTTTTTTCTTCTTAAAAATAAATAAATTGGCTCGTAATAGTTCTATATTTGGGAGTCTTTTAGAGCAAGCCCATGCCTTCGGGTAGTGAGGTGGAGGGGGTTGGGTGGAAGATCGCTAAGGGTAAGAGAGAGAAGCGGAAAGAACGGGAGGAAATATCTCAGGAGGGTGAGATGGAGAGCGATGTACAAACTAAAGCAATGAGACAAGAACAAAACAGAGATGAATCTTTTAAGGTTCTTGTAAGAGTAAAAAGTGGGTCAGGGTTCTCCTCTGTTAATCCCCTTAAGTTGGCGAAAGAACTAAAACTGTTGGGTGAGGTATTAAATGTTTCAGTTTTGAAAAGTGGAATGATGTCTATCTTCCGTAAGACTGCTGCTCAACAAGCCAGTGCTCTTAGAATCAAGAGTATACTTGGTAAAGATGTCGAAGTGTTTAAGCCACGCAGTAATACAGGGGTCAAAGGAGTAATTTATAATGTGTCTATTGAGGTGTCTGAGCGCGAGCTGCTAGCTAATCTGAAAGGGGAGGACATAGTTGAAGTTCGGCGAATGGGCAATGGAGGAAATAAAGGATATACTCCAGTCCTTATTACCTTCAAAGATGGTAAACTACCAAGGAGAGTGACATTAGGGTACATGAGTTACTCTGTGAGAGAATATGAAAGACCTCCTTTGAGATGTTTTAAATGCCAGAGGTCAATAAAATGTCATATGCGGAGGCAGTGAAACGGGTGGATGGCATGAGAGAGGCAGGGCAAGATCGAGCTGGGATGACATGCAGTAGTCCTGTTAGGGCTTGCTCCTCTGATGATTCTGTTGTAGTCAATAAAAAAGCTCTGCTAGCATTTATTGTGGAAGCAATGTGGAAAGTAAAACTGGGTGCAAACAAAAAGTCAGATGTTGTAAGAGAAATAACTGCTGCGGCTGAGAGAATATTGGGCTTTAGGGATATTAATCCTGAAGAGGTGTGGAAGTGAACTTATTCCCAGGATAGTGCTGCTGAAAGGCAACAAGGAGGACGAAGTCAAGAGGTGGATAATTCTGAATTTGGGTCTGAAGTAGCTGAAATGTTAAGCGAAGATGAGCATGACGAGGATAATTAGTCTTATTTGTGTAATGTTTTCAATTATGCAATGGAATGCGAGGAGCCTTGTTGCAAATGGCCAAGAGATGAAACTTTTTTTAAGCAGTCTTGATAATAAATCTGATATTATTTGTATTGAAGAAACATGGCTAAAACCAAGGCTAGATTTTGTATTACCAGGATATAGATCTGAAAGGAGGGATAGAGAAAATTTATCAGGAGGGGGTTGTGCAATTTTTATTCGAAGTGGGATCCAGTTTAAAAGAACTGTATACAACTCTAAGTTGGAATCTGCAATAGTAGAAATCTGGACTAAACGAGGGAAAATTGCAGTTGTGAACATATATAATCCCTGTATCAGGTTAGAGGAAATACATTTTCAAGAAATTATGGATGTAATCAGTATACCAGTTATTTGGGTGGGGGACTTGAATGCACACAATGAATTGTGGGGAAGCAGGAAAAGTAATAGAGATGGAAAAGTTTTAGAGGAGTTCTTAGATAAGAATAATTTAGTTGTTTTAAATGATGGGCGTCCTACCTGGTATAATTTAGGAAGAGCAGCGGAATCCTCCATAGACCTTACTATTAAGTCAAGTGATCTAGCAGCAATTAGTTGGTGGGAGATAATGAGTCGGAATTCAATGGGCAGTGATCATGTTCCAATACTTAGTAAGTTTGGTAGAAACCTAATTGAAGAACCAACAATCCTTCCAATGAGGCTGAATTACAAAAGGGCAAATTGGTCGAAGTTTAGAAAAAGTATAAATCGTAATTTATGTGATATTGAAAGTGAGAAAGGGGTAGATGAGTGGAATAGTTCTCTTGTTGAAGTGGTACGGGTAGCTGCTGTCAAGAAGATACCCAAGAAAAGGAACCCTCAAAGAGTAACAATGGTGCCATGGTGGAATGAAGATTGTAACCTTGCAGTTCGGGCTAGGAACAGAGCTTACAGGAAATGAAGAAAGCACCCTATGGAGAGTTCTGTTATTGATTATAAAAGAAAGAGAGCTAAAGCTAGACGAGTAATAAAAGAAGCTAAAAAACAAATTTGGAGAAATTTCTGTGAACAGTTAGGACCAGAGATGCCTATCAAAAAAGTATGGAATTTGGTACATAAAATGACAGGAGCATACCAGCAAACTTCTATTCCTGTTCTCAACTGTAATGATGTTGAGGCTGTAAACAATAAAGAAAAAGCTAATTTACTAGCGAATCAGTTTCGGAAAGTGCATAGTTCAAATAATGTAAGTGAAGGAAATAGGAAAATGAGACTGGAGATTTTGGAAAAGCAACAAGGTAAACTGCAAATTAATAATGATAACTCAGATCCTATCAGTTTATTTTTTACTCTGGAGGAATTAAAAAAGGCAGTAAAGAAAGGTAAAGAATCCTCCCCAGGCAGAGATGGACTGACTTATCAGTTATTTCAACAGGTAGGGGATATGCTTTTGGATGAGGTGTTGGCCTTGTTTAATAGTGTTTGGGATAATGGATGTCTTCCCCGAGAATGGAAACATGCTATTATAATTCCAATAGCAAAACCTGGGAAAGAGCCTAGTAACCCTAGTTCGTATAGACCTATTGCTTTGACCTCTGTATTATGTAAAATAATGGAGCGGATGATAACAGACAGATTGGTCCAGAAATTGGAGTCAAATGAGTTCTTTGTTCCATATCAAAGTCGATTTAGGCAGGGAAGGTCAACAATGGATGCTATTTTAAATTTAGATACTGACAGTAAAAAAGCTCTTGCAATTAAAGAAGCTGTAGTAACTGTTTTCTTGGATATTGAAAAGGCTTATGATATGTTGTGGAAGGAGGGGCTATTAATAGCACACTATAATGCTGGAATTCATGGAAGAATGTTTAATTGGATTAAAAAATTTTTGTGTGATCGAACAATACAAGTAAGGGTTGGAAATGAACTATCTGAGGTGTTACATGTTGAGAATGGAACCCCCAAGGAGTGTTATCAGTCCTGTCCTATTTAATGTGCTAATAAATGGAATGTTTAGTAGGGTGGGAAAGGAATTTGGTGTTTCTTTATTTGCGGATGACGGCGCTATCTGGAAACGGGGAAGGAACCTTCCTTATGTGTTTTCTCAAGTGCAAAAAGCTTTGGAAAAGGTGACAGAGTGGGCTAATGAATGGGGTTTTAGAATTTCAATTGATAAAACAAAAAATTATGGTGTTTGGATATAAAAGGAAATTGCCAAGCCAACGGTTAAAAATATATGGAAACGACCTTGAAAAAGTTAATCAATTTAAGTTTCTCGGAATGTGGATGGATGAGAGAATGACCTGGAAAAAGCATATAGAGAAAATCAGTTCAAAATGTGAAAAGGTAATTAATGTTCTTAGATGTGTGGCGGGATTGGATTGGGGAGCTGACAAAGAGACTCTGCTGATGATTTATAGAGCTATGATAAGATCGGTCATTGACTATGGTTGCCTGGCATATGGCTCAGCTGCTCCTACAGTTCTTAAGAAGCTGGACATCATCCAATCTAAGGCTCTAAGAGTGTGTAGTGGAGCTTTTCGAACAACTCCAGTGGCAGTGCTTTTAATAGAAATGGGTGAGATGCCTCTACAAATAAGAAGGATTAGATTAGGACTAAAATATATAATGAAGGTAAAAGATCAAAATGAAATATTTCCGGCCAAGTGTCTGTTGAGTTCGCATTGGGAATTTTCAGGTCAGGGTAAAAGGATTAAAACTAATTTTGCTGAGCAACTGAAGTCCGTGGCAGAGGAATTTCAAGTTCATAAATTAAATGTGTGCCCTCCAGTTTGCTGGCCAGTCATTCCTCTATGGTCTGTTCCGCATCCTGAAATTGATTTGAAAATTTTGGATAAGAGCAAGACTTGTGATGTGGCTGAGGAAGTCCAAACTCAGCTTTCTTCGCAATGGCGTAGCTATATGAAAATATATACAGATGGATCAAAGGATCCAGAGAGTGGAAGAGTAGCAGCTGGTGTTTTTATCCCAAAGGAGGAGTTTAGGGAGGGCTTCCGGATTCCTGACTTTATGTCAAGTTTTACGGCAGAAGTTTTGGCAATCCTTTGGGCACTTAGGTGGGTGGAGGAAAAAAAACCAGTCAATCAGTTATTTGTACCGATTCATTGTCAGCTCTATTAACAATCAGAGAGATGAAGTCCAAGTCAAGACCTGATTTGCTTGCAGAAATATGTCTATTGCTCTATAATATTCATAGGGCAGGCTGTGAGGTGGGTTTTATTTGGGTTCCTGCTCATGTGGGCATAGAGGGCAATGAGATGGCAGATACACTAGCAAGAGATGCTCTGCAGAAGGATAATGTTGACATTGAGATGATGTATGGAGTTCCAGATTATATGGAGGTTATTAATAGAAAGATAAAAGAAAAGTGGCAAAAATCATGGGACAATGAGGGGAAAGGAAGATTTTATTTTGCACATCAGGGAACTGGAGTAAGAGAAGCAGGTCCAGTATGTGATAAAAGAAAAGATGCAGTTATTATAACGAGGATGAGACTTGGGCACTGTGGGTTAAGGAGTGGGCTGGCTCTAATTGGCAAACATCCTGATGGGAAATGTGAGTGTGGTTCTACAGAGAGTGTGCAGCATGTTCTTCTGCAATGCGATATTTATTCCCTCCATAGGAGGGAATTGTTCAGAGACTTGGGTGCAGCGGGAGTTTCTGTCTTCAGTGTGCGTAGCTTACTGAATCTGGACAGTTCTGATAAAATAAAAAGGTTGTTGGTGTATCTACATCGAACTGGTCTCCATAAAAGAATTTAATTATGAGTACGTAAATATGATCCAGAACTGAACAACAGATGGCAGCAATGTGCCTTTGTTGCACCTAGTCTGCCTGACTCAAAGAAGAAGAAGAAGAAGAAGAAGCCATTCATTAACCAGGCTGACGGGAGTCGGCTGATTAACGACTTTCAACTGTTGGCTCAAAGTACAAACATCAAGATATATATTTTACCTGGACATGGCTCTCTCTTAGCCGGAGGTAGATCACCCGTCGGCGTCGCCGGCGAAGCATCTCCATCTCCAAGAATTGAAAAAATAAAACAAAACAAACAATTAAAATTTCCATCTCGGTAAGTGAAGAGTCGCGATTGTCAGCTGTCGCTGTCAAGGTTGCTTGGCGACGAGAGCAGCGCTTCGAAGGTAAGGGCGGGAATAGCACGAGACGCCAACTGCGAATCCTCCGTCGACAAGACCGTCTCATTTCGGAGACCGCTCGGTTCGGCCTTCGCAGTCTAAGAAGGACGCATCCTTCGTAGACCGCGAAGGCTGCGTCCTTCGAAGGATGCAGCCTCTGAATTGGGACACAGCCAGTGTCCATGGTGATGATCAGCGATTCTGGTAGCCGTGTGCGCGCACTCTGGAGGATCAGCAGCGGCGGGCTTCACTTAGCCGAGCCTCCTCCACCAGCTGTTGGCTTTGTGCAATCAATTGAGCCAGCGACACGCTGTTTGGGATATGGCAATCCTCGCTTCGGCGTAGATCCAGGATCTCGGGATCCGACTTTTGTGCAATAGGCCCCAGTTCTATATATACTCGTTGTTTGGAACGCAGCATAAGCATCAAGTAACGCATACACTTCCGTGTGCTCCAAAAACCTGAATTTCTTAAAGTGACAGTAACACATATCACTGCTCGAACAAAGAACCTAAATATTCTTAAATCTGAGAAGATATTATGCTCAGAGCAACATGAATAAATTCGAAATGATTTTAGCTGACCTTTTAACGAATTATTCATTTATTCAGCAAATTAATTATTTACGAAATAGTTGGGATGAAGTGTAAATTGTGAATGAAGTCAAAATGCAATGACTTTCAGATCACATGAGCCAATATGTTATTTGCAATAGAGCATAGATAACATTCCAAATGTTGAAACTGAGACATTTTACATTTTTATCCACAAAATGAGCTTATTTCAATTTTTCCGGCTGCAACAGGTCTCAGAAAAGTTGGGACGCAGGCAAAAAACGGCTGAAAAAGCAATTAATATATAAGAGAATCAGCTGAAAGAACATTTAGCAAGTAATTAAGTTAACTGGAATCAGGTGTGTAACATGATTGACTAAAAGGGATGTCTTAGAGAGGCTGAGTCTCTCAGAAGTAAAGATGGCCAGAGGCTCTCCAACCTGTGAAGGCTTGTGTAAAAAAAAATTGTGGAATACTTTAAAAACAATGTTCTTCAATGTCAAATTGCAAAGTCTTTGAGGGTCTCATCATCGACAGTGCGTAACATCATCAAAAGATTCAGAAAAACTGGAAAAATCTTTGTGCGTTAAGGACAAGGCCGAGGACCTTTACTGGATGCCCGTGATCTTCGGGCCCTCAGACACCACTGCATCACTCATCGGCATGATTCTGTCACTGACATTACTAAATGGGCCCAGGAATACTTCAAGAAACCACTGTCTGTAAACACAGTCCACCATGCCATCCACAGATGCCACCTAAAACTCGATCATGCAAAAAATAAGCCATTGTTGAGCATGATGCAGAAGCGCCACCGTGTTCTGTGGGCCAAGGCTCATTTAAAATGGACTGTAGCAAAGTGGCAAAGTGTCCTGTGGTCAGACGAGTCCAAATTTGACATTCTTGTTGGAAATCAGGGGTGTCGTGTCCTCCGGGCTAAAGAGGAGAAAGACCACCCCTCCTGTTATCAGCGTTCAGTTCAAAAGCCAGCATCTCTGATGGTATGGGGATGCATTGGTGCATATAGTGTGGGACATTTGCATGTTCTAAAAAGCACCATGAATGCTGAAAGGTATATAAAGGTTTTAGAGCAGGGATGCCAGGGTTACGGCATGTGACTGTACGTCACATCCTGCCCGCGGGTGATAAGGGGAGAATATGTAAGGGATTATGTATTAGTGCAGCGGCAAGAGGGCTGAAAAATCACCTGACCCCTCCACCCGGTAGAACAAAACAAAACCTGTTTTAAATGAAGGGTATGGATGTCAGTCAACATATTATGGGGTTTGTACTAATGTAAAGTGCGTACAAGGGTATGCATTAACCCCTTGTTTGCCAAAACTTTGGAAATTCCTACAATTCATCCTGCATGCCCCTAAGTCAGTTCTGGGTAAGAAATTAAAAGACATTCCTCATATTGTACTGGTTTTTATTCGTGACACATCTGAAGGAATACACAAGTGTGAAAAAAATGCAAGATTAACCCTTCAGGTCCTCATTTTAACCGCTTATTGCCCAAACTTCAGTGTTTTTAAGCATCTATTGACTTCTTTTCCTATTTTCTACTGACTGAACGGGTGGATCTTCATGAAAACTGCTCCAAAGAAGGATGTAGATGTGCTTTCCAGGAATATTGGGTGTTTGGGGAGCTAGGATTAAGAAAACACACATATTAACCCTTAATGCTAATGCCGCCATACAAGGCCTTAATCCATGTTTTCGTTACTTTGGGATAGAATGGAATAAATTTCAATGTTTACCAATGTCTTTTATTTAGGAATGTTACATCTGTATCTTCATAGAGATTTTTATGACTGTAATCTTACAAAGCCTTCAGACCAGACGGCTATTAACCCTTTATGGGCGATTTTTCACTATAACCTGCTGATCCAAGCCATCTGCCACAAAATGCCATAGATTCCCCTCAGTGAACTTAAGCCACAGCCCACAGCCTGAAAATCTAATTTTGAATCTTCAAATGACTACAGGATGTACCAGTTAGCACAATTAGAATTAATGTCATATCTCCGACCCTTGTATTTTGTCCTAAATTTGGTTTTAGTCTTCTGCACTACTAACAGCTCCTGACTGAACATTCGGACAGTCTTCGCATCTACAAAGTTCAATGTATTTCAGCCCTGCATGAACACAAGTACACTTAGTGCAATCTTTGCAGTTGCTTTCCTTGCATTGGCAGTATAGATGAGTCAGGTCTCTCACTTCAGCTGGGGCCGAATCCTGAGTGAACAATACAGGGCGTAAACCAGACGAATCCCTGTACCAGCCACATTCCTCTGGGTCATCTAGCTGTGGCTTAGGAACATGACTATGGCACCAGATAAGAGACTGGTACCTGGCCTGTGAAGCATGCTGCTTAAATGCATCTTCGGTGGGGGGCAACTGGGCGGCTGGTTTATCAGTAGTTGTTGCAAGTTTGTAGTGAAGTTCATTAAGGGTCTTGCACTTTCCAGCCTTCTTGCCGTACATGCGCAAGACTAATTCTCTCGCAGCAGCTACCCATCTCTCTTCAGGGCTGTTAGTGTCAAGGCTTGAACTGACAGAATCTGACATCTTGAGAAGAACGGAGCATGCCGTTTTCTTTCCAATACCGAAGAGTGAGTTCGTGGAGTCACATCCTGTAAGGGCGTGAACAGATAGTAGACACAGACATGTGGCTTTACCCAACTCTGATGCCAGAGAATGAATGGGGATAAACCACTCTCTTGTAACATACTTGCCAGCATGGCCAGCATGCATGAAAACTTCATCAGTCAGCAACCCAAGGCACATGTAATAGATAAGGATCACTAAAACATCAGTGTCATCACATCGTACGATAGTACGCAGATACTGCGACTTCACACCCACTGCATGCAGAACCATTCTAGTATCTGCTTCTTCCTGGTTGCTGAAGTGTTGAACTTGATCTTCTGTACCCTCACATGACACTGACCACCTTTTCTCCATCTTGAAAACCCCCTGCAATGACAACTGACTTGTCTGTTGGAATGCGGCCCATGATTCCCGTCAGATAGGATCTCACAAATTCTACAAGTGCAGGTTTGTTCCCTGCCCCTTTCAAGAACTGTCAGAAACTTGGCACAGTTCTGTTCCCCACGATTAGGTGGGTTTGGCTGGCACTAACTGATGCTCCACGGCTTTCCCGTTCATCTAACTTTATTGATGAAGGGCAATCATACCTGTCAAAAACAATTATGACTTCCCCAGCTTGATAAACTGGATTCTTTAAAAGCCTAATCAACTTTTTGGCAATGATTTCAGCCAAGTCCTTGAAGGTTTTGAAGTAATCCTCATTTAAAGCTTGTATCAGTGCCATACCATCAATAATGTAGGCCGAGGTAGCATCTCCACTTCCAAGTAATACTGGCAACTCCAAAATCTCATCAGATACTGATTCAAGCTTCTTTACCAAATCTGACTTTTCTGTCTTCCTCATGGCTCCGTCATCATGGAAGAGGGATGGGAGAACTGCTGCAAGCTCATATGACAGCACCATTGTAAGATCAACATCTCTGTTCTTGGAAACGGCAAGCAGGCATCTGAACAGCACTTCAGTGTCAATGGCTATCTTCTTCTCTTTGTCATTTGTCATATGCATCTTCATGTCAGCAAATGTGAGGGCAGGTTTCTTTGGAATGGTGTCCCAAAAACTCCATTTCTGCACAACCAGTCGTTCCTTTATGAACTGTTCGCAAGCAACTTTCCCCTTCTCTGGCAAGGATCTGAGGGATTCTTCAACTGGCTTTGAAGCTATTCTGCCACTCACGATATTGACCAGTCCTTTAACTACTTCCTTCAGATTGAATGGATCCTGGCAGTGGTTTTGAATGTATTCCTGCACTCTGGAAACATCTTCTGCATCCCTTAGCATTCTAGCCTTACCCAATTCACTGTGTTCCTTCCTGCTCTGTTTGGTGCTGCATAGATCCTTGAAAATCTCGGATTATTCTCCTGTCACTTGCCTAGTGAGGAGCATGCTAACATTTGCAGAAAGATATACACATGTTCCTCTTGAAGGACCAATTCTTAATTCAACAGAAAAAGCTAGGGTACAAGATTTTTCACTTATGAGCAAAGGGCCTATGCGTCTTAGCAATGAATAGACTGTAAATCCGACCTGACTTCAAGGTTTTCAAGCATATCTAACAACTATTTACCTGCTGCACCATCAGTCCTGGACCCTCAGAATAGATAATTAGCAGGAATAACTGCAAAATAACTGACATATTTAGTGTCAAATGTATTAAAATTAATAACAGCTAGGCTCATGAAAAGCACGTCATTGTACGACTGCAGTGACATCTATTGGTAGGTGCATATGGGAAGCCGAATCAGACAAAAAATCCACTTGAAGGAAAAAACGTTATTTTTTTGTCTTTTCATCGCTTTATATACATATAACTTGAACGATGTGCAGAGCTTGAATATCTCTCAATGCACGGAAAGGGAGATGTAACCAAATTAATGCTGCTGAAGAATGAAGATATAACCATAGTAAGAACTGGGTTAAGTTTTCAAATATTGACCCGTTCAATGACTGAAGGGGTTAAATAAGCTGAATGACCGAAGATTACCAATAAAGATAACCAGATCCGCTAAGCAGAATCCCTATGGGACATTTTTTTCAGATTCAAAACCTAGAATATCAATAGCTAACATGAAAAACCCTGTTTTTAGTGAATTTCGGTACGATGGTAATAAGGGGTTAATATGTGTGTTTTCCTAATCCTAGCTGCCCAAACACCCAATATTCCTGGAAAGCACATCCACATCCTTCTTAGGAGCAGTTTTCATGAAGGTCCACCCATTCAGTCAGTAGAAAATAGGAAAAGAAGTCAATAGATGCTTAAAAACACTGAAGTTTGGGCAATAAGGGGTTAAAATGAGGACCTGAAGGGTTAATCTTGCATTTTTGTCACATTTGTATATTCCTTCAGATGTGTCATGAATAAAAACCAGTACAATATGAGGAATGTCTTTTAATTTCTACCCAGAACTGACTTAGGGGCATGCAGGATGAATTGTAGAAATTTCCAAAGTTTGGCAAACAAGGGGTTAATGCATACCCTTGTACGCACTTTACATTAGTACAAACCCCATAATATGTTGACTGACATCCATACCTTTCATTTAAAACAGGTTTTGTTTTGTTCTACCGGGTGGAGGGGTATCTCCCCCTTTTTCAGGTCTTGCCGCAGCACTATATAGTGAGCCGGTGATTGTTGGAAAAATAACTCCCGACAGGGGAATGGAACCTCGACGCGCAGCGGAGGTTCCGTTAATAGTAAAGTGAGAGAGAGAGAATGGCAGATCTTGAGGGACGTTGATGTTGACAGTTTTTTCTCTCTCTCTCTTTCTCCGTCGATCACGCAATTCGCTGCACCTGAAAACACAAGTGCAACAAAAAATCAAACGTAATGTCCCTAAAATATTCCATTTTGCCTGTTTCAATCAGCTGGCAAAAAAGAAAAACTTTATTTAGGCTGTGTGAACTAATGTTAATTGCAGCTGCTGTTGCTATGGCTTGGCTTCCCAAGCAACGGACAGCAGCGCAGCAGTCATACGTCTCGAAATAAACATCAGTGAATTTTGGTGATTGACCAATCAGAATCGAGTATTTAAAGGCCTTTTCTCACTGGCAAAAAATTTGCTTTGCCCCGGCAATTGGTGGGGCTAAGGCCCCCCTTCAGCCCCACCAATTTCGTGAGCGCGATGACGTCAAGCAGTATCTTAAACAAACCCGCTCTGGTGTGTGGTCGTTGCGAGCCGAAGTAGCAGACTTCTTCGACGGAAATAAATATTTATTGCATTGGTATCAGAGATGCCAAGTCTCACGCAATAGGCTAAAGTCTCTCCTCTTAGTGGCATTCACGTTTCTGTGCCGTAGTTGGCAATTATTCAATCAACGCGCACTGAAGAAATTCACTGGCGGAATTTAAGTCATTGTGCATCAAGTTATTCAGTTTCACGTGCATTACAGTGGATTTCCCCACTAGTGACACGAAAATCGATTATGACTCGGGAATTCTGAGGCTTGTCTTTACTGAGGTATTGAAAGCAATGGAATTGCATAAAGACGTGTTGTGGTTTCTAGACTAGATGTTTACATATTTTTGAGGTTGCCTTGGTCGTGAATAATTGGAGGGAGACAAAATCTTCAGAAGCCATCTTTATTCCCACGGTGAGCAGTCCCTGGCCAGGCAGTGCTAGCTCGGCATTCTTTACAGAGCAATATTTATGGGAAAAACTCAACCAACTTTGCTCCAATCAAAAAACATGGGTTGTGACCATCTTATCTCTAACAAACTTTGCTCCAATCACAATTCATGGGTTGTAACCATCTCATCTTTAACTTTTCTTTACTCTCCAACTTTGTTTTGTTAAACCATGGTGGAATATAGAAGTATAGGATTTAAAAAAAATAAAAGGAATATATACTAAAATGGACTGGAAAATTACAGTCAAGAGAGGAAAATACAGCCAAAGGAATAGGATACAAGTAGATACATAAATGATTCAATTGATGTTTTTTTTCAGTAACAACTAATGATTTTACTGAACAAATATTGATCAAAGCTACAGAAATCAAATGCATCACCTGATTATGTTTTTGAATCAACTAAACAGAAGCCTGCTTACTAATCAAAGCTACAGAAGCCTGCTGCTTATGTGAGCTGCTCATGCAAGTGTGAATTGAATTGCTTGTCTGTGTGTGTGTCTGAGTGTGAAATGCTTGTATGTGTGTGTGTGTGTGTGTGTGTCTGTACATGTGTACGTGTGCGTTTGCACTGCTCGTGTGTGCGAACTGCTTGTATGTGTATGCGTATGTGTTACTGCTGCATACATAATATGGATACTGATTATGATTATTGATTATGGTTATTCAACATGGCAATTGATCTACTGATGAATATGATGAGAAATATTGAAATATAATCTTCAACATTCCTCCCGTTGAGGCCATCCCAATCATGGCCTCACATTAACCATGGTCGAAAAAATGGCACAGCATTGTCTACCCCTGGTCTATGACCCCCATACTACACACAAGTGAATTTCTTATGAGTCCGAACATAAAATCATTTGTTGGTCCTTAGTTGGTCCTTTCCGACTGTAACACTTTGAGTAAAAACAGTCTGTCATGTACGCCAGCATGTGAACTCCAGTTGTTTTTGCGTCAAGGTTTCTCAAGGCCTTAAGGCCTTTCGTTTCTGTGGTAAATAAAGTCCCAGTCTAATGTCCCAATTGAATCCAGTAATGTTGCTTATTGCAGGTAATCAGTCCAAAGTTAGTCCATTGTCCAAGTCCATATTGTTAGGTACGGTTCTGGAACCAGACGCGAGAGTCGAGCAGTGCAGGAAAAATGGGATTTTATTGGAAAGGGGGTAAACCCCCGCAGAGCAGGAGGCGACAGTACAAAGTCCACAATCCAAAATCAAAATCCAAAGGGCGAAATCCAAATCGTAACCAGGGCAGCAAACACAATAATCGTGGTCAGGCAAAATGGGTTTGGTACACAGATGCAGGCAGAATATCCAAATCAGAGGCAAAAATCAATAAACAGGGACAGTCCAGTCAGAAGAGAATCACAATAGAGTACAAGGCGAAAACAGGTATGGCACAAGGGAAACGTTCTGACGGGGAACTGCTGTGAGAAGACTGCTTAAATACACACAAGGGAAGTCACATGCTATGATTAGGGACAGGTGAATTGGATCAGACTAATTACGAAGGAGCAAACACGAGGGAGAACCTAACCACATGAAATTGGCAAAAGCCAAAATGCGGACAGGGATCACGAGACAGCCTATGACAAAACATACAGCTCCGGTTAGGGAGTTCTAATGTGCACAGATAATGAGAGGCAGGACAGAGTTGAGCAGGTGCGGAGGATCTGCTGAATTTGCAGCAAAGACTAAGTGAAGGCAAGAGGCGGAGACTAGAACAGGGCGAGTGCTGAGAGCTTGTTAATCAATTAGTAAGTGCAGCTATACAATCCCTGGTGCTCGTTAGTAAGTTAGTATTATATACAATGTTAGTCTTGGTTAGTATCTTTAACAAAATAACAAACTGTTAGTAAGGGTTAGTAAAATAGAAAAGCAAGGTGAAGGAAGCAAACGAGATTAGAAGGAATGTTTGGAAACCCAGAAACCATGAAATCACCTAAGCATGTGACACACAGGACTGGGGAGAAGCTGTAGTTTAGCAAAAGACCAGACAGGGGAGACAGAGTTCAATGCAGGGTATGAACAAAGACATGGACCGGAATATAACAGAAATGTGGATCTGGCAGGGAATACAAAGCATGGCAAAAACAAAAACATGGCAATGAACTAAGACTAAACAGAACATGGCAAAAACAGAACAGACATGGCAGAATCATAACACATATTCAACATTGATTTGCGATTTTTCCATCTGATTGTTTTGGTGAGCGAGCCTTCATGACTGGAATCACTGTCTCAGCATATTCATTCAAAACTTCAGGGAGGCTCCAGGAAGGAGCGGGCCTCGACCGGCTGATACGCTAAACTGCCACCCGCCCGTCACTGGAGTGAGAAAATAAAATACAAACACAGGCACAGCACAGACACAGGCACATGCAGATTCACTCTGTACTCGGCACATACAGAACGAGAGTCATCTACACCTGCATAATTTCACTTTAAGTCTTACATGTACTAAATTTTATATTTACTTTTGCTGTAGAGACTAGGCAGACACTTTTGTGTCAGAACATTTTAAAAACAGTTTCATCCAGTCCTTCCCAAGGACCTACATTTGGAATACCATAGCACCTTCATGCAATAGCCCATAATAATAATCTCCCAAAAGACTTTGATTTCAACAATGACCTGGGGGTTGACTCACCCCTGCCTTAGGTTGTCTCCTCGATAGGAGATCTTACCCGTCTCTGGAGTGAGTCACAACACATGCAGGTGTTCTGCATTGAGCTCTGTCCCTCTCATAATGGGATAGTTATGAGATCATTCCAGTTGAATTGGGGCTATTGCAGCATTCTGGGCATAGTAGATGAAACAGTATAAGTTACAACTCATCAATAACAATTTGAAACAGATGCTGCAATTATAGTTCTGACACTCAGATTGTTCTTTAACCAGCCAAATAAGTCCCAATTCAAGAAATTTGTCTTGTGTATTTTTCCCCTCGGTCTGAATGTGCTTTACAAAATCATTAATGTCACCTTAATTATTTGGAATACAATGAGTTGTCGATGTGCCACCCTGATAAATTAATATTATTCAAAAATTCATAATTACCCAAATTGCTCACCCTCACTACTGAGCTCCTATCAATTTTAAATCAATATTTTTGGGCAGTGTACTTATAATTTTGTGTTTCAGTGTATTCTGGGTCAAAAGATAGGGCAGTAACAATAATATCTTTTCACGGTATTTTTTTCAATAAATTTTGATTTAGCAACCCACCACAATCTAGGGTTCCGCTAAGCGCATGGAGGAGACGCACAGTCAGGGCTTATTAGCCCCAGCCATGACAACTCCCCATGTCCTCAGCAGAACTAGGTGGATTTGCTATAGACCGTATGTTACAATATGCAGTATGCAATATGCAGTTTTTTTTTTTTTTTTTTTTTTCCAGACAATCCACCAAAACGGGCACATATTGAATATTCAACTGTAATATAGTTTTTAAAGGTAAACAATTGTCCCAAATCTGGTCAGCTCAGTCAGTCAGTCAGTACCTTTTATTTGAAAGTCCCTGTCCTTCTCACTAATAGTCAGAGGAAAAGATTTTGTCAGCCTAATCAAAATAAATTTAGAATGTGATCACGTTATTAGTCGACTTTTTCAATTATATGGTGGTCCATCTTTTGAATTTAGTCTTGTGTCAATACTCCGAATTGAATTTCCCCAAGTTTATTTTAGAAGAATCTCTTCCCTTCTGGAGTGCGCACTCTGTGGAAAAGTTTCAATAGAATGAGTTAGATGCAAACAATGAACTCAATCATCATAATTTTGCTGCTTTTCCTCTCGCCTGGGCCTTTCCTGTAAAAGTAAAAATCAGGGAAAGTTTATTAGTCAATTCGTCTCCTTGAATTGTTGGTCCACCCCTGTTCAAAAACAGAGAAAAGATCATGAATTTATTAATTGCATTTCTTCGGTCAGGAAAGCTTTCAGTCACATTTGTTCACCTCATTTGTTATAGCATTGATCCTTTACATGACTCCTTTGCTGGGCAGAACTTATTCTTGTTAAACAAATTAAGAAAATTCCACATGAAATCGTATTGCTTAGACCCCCCTTTCTCTCCTTCTGCTCTCTGGCCTCTGTATGTCGGCCTTTCACCTATTTCTTTTTCCCTTATCTGCTTTTTGGTAACTAAGGCTCCATTCATGTATTGTTTTCTCTGCGCATCTTTGTTTAAAAAACCCATCCAGTCATCCAGTCCCCAATCCCACAATAGTTCCCTTGATTTTTTTATTCTTTCATAAATCTAATATGTACTATTAAATTTCACAACTGCTTCTTTTCTGATCATTCAACCCTATTTTTTTAAATCTTCAAATAGCAACTAAAAGTTTCCAATTCTTGATAGAGAAACCTCTGTATCAATTAAATTTACTGAATTTACTGCCCTGTATATTGTGTTTAACAGTACTTTGGCAAATTTTGAATGCTCTGTGTTATTCTTTTTGTTTCTCAGTGTTACTTTTCCTTCATTTTCTTTTCAGAGATATGCTTCGAGCACACCAATCTCACACAGTCTAATTATTTAAAGAAAGCTGCTTAGATTTTCTAGTTCTTTAGAATTTTACACATATTTAACTAATTCAAATGTTGTAATTGCTTCACAGCACTGAGGATTTTACTGGATTTGCTGATAGTATTCTGCCACATATGTATCATGTTGAGACCATAGTTGTTCTGGTAATTTGTCTAATTCTGTCTTAATTTGTTCTCCAAGTTCATTTCTGATTCTTCAATAGGAATTTTCACTTGCTTTATTTTCCCTATCAATTAACAGTTAATCATAATCTTAATCATTTGTTTCCTGTCCTGTTCCAAATCAACATTAGGGGCCCTTTTTTTTTCTAATTCTGGGTCCTAAGTGGGGTCGAATATCATTGTACAGTGCCATGTAGCCTGGGGTCTTTGGGCCTCAATATACAGTATTTTCCCCAGGTACTCCAAACTTGCTCTTCTATTTGGTCTACTGTATCCCCCAACTAATAAACATTTGCTAATTCACTTTTTTTTATTTGTATGCTATACATCCCCATTAAATCAATTTCTTCTTCTGCACTATTTAAATTTAAAGCTAAAGCCTTCTAGGTGTTCTTTTACACACTGCCAACGGCAATTTTGTTTCCTCAATCCCTACCCTTATAGCCATACAATTTTGTTTCCCAAATCTGATATTACTGTATATTACTCACTTCAGGTTTTTTCAGCTGCTGTCTCTCCCTCTGCTCCTGAATATGGGGGGGCATACGGCGCTGGGTTAAACATTGTTCCTGAATATGGGGGGGCATACGGCGCTGGGTTAAACAATTCATTGCCAGTAAACTTTTCAGATGGCTTTGACTGAGACACAGCTTCACTTTGCTTTACAAAACATTTATCCTGATCCTGAATGTTCCCCTTTCTCCAAACAATTCCAGAACTGCCAACTCATTTTATTCTTTTTTTTTTAAACCCTTTTTTTCCGCCAATGCATAATTTGTCATTATACCCATTATTTTTTCACATATTGCAAGATCAAATTTCCCCTTTTCTGGCCACTTTGTTAGTCTGTTTTTTTTTTGTTTTTTAGTTCTTTGTTCCCGGTTATTTGACAATTTTTTTTTTTTATCATTCTCAAAGGTAGGAAATCACTCTCTTAGTTCCTCCACAGGCGTTGCCGTTGTTATTTATTTATGAATTAAAATTTTATTGCTTTAGCCGAATTATTTCCCCCACGTATTAAATTGCAATAAGTTTATTTTACCAGTTGTACACTGCTCACTATGCTCAGTAAACAGTTTATATTATAAACCCGCTTATGCGATTTCTGCTCTTCCTTTTAGACAGATTGTATTTTGTTACGCATTCTTAAACCAGTGTTATGTTTAGTGTATAACCATCGAGTTGTCTAATCAATGATATTTCTTGTTTAGTTCCATTTGCCTTTTTTTTTTGTTTTTTTTCCCAACATAGGAAGTTGCTTTTGCTTTTTTTCCTTCTTTTTTTCCTTTTTTCCTCTATCTACCAGCTTTGCTGTAATCATCATTGTTTATTTTTTAATCCAAATTTCATTTCTCGACCAAATTGTTTTTTTTCTTCTCACCTATTCAATGATGACAGTACACCGATGAAAATAATGCTTAATAATCTTTTAATACATGCAATTTACTACTTCTTTTAATCTGCCAAATAGTAATGACCATTAATAATAATTTTAACTTATTGCATGTAAACTAGGGGTTATTTATTTATATTGTTATGGCCCCAATTTGTTATGGCGTCAATTTGTTATGACGTCACGGACAGCAAAGGATGACAGACAAAATTCTTAAAGTTCAACAGATTTAATTAAACAAACACATAGAACTAATCTACACCCTACACTACTGACCAAGATTGAAATGAAAATGAAAAAATGAGATATTTACAGTTCCCTGTAATGGAGATGGGCTGCTCTGTTGTGATGTCCTGGGACAGGAAAATGCTCCAACACAGGCAAAAATCCACAAAAAGCTTAAAAGGTCTTGAAAAGAGTGACAGGTCTGGTCAAATGTATCCTTCTTGCAATTTCTCCTACTACTACACTCTCTCGATTTTTCTCCTTATATACTCTTTTCCAGCCCCCTCTGAGGCATGCCCGAGACATGCCCAAACCTAGTTTTAGATTGCTTAACAAAAAAAATGTCAATACTGCCATCTAGTGGCTTTTTACCACATTACACCTCCATTCTAAAAAAGGAAAAATTTTGACTTATAAAGGCAAAATTTTTCTTTTCAATACAAAAATGGTTAAGTTGACACTTGTGTATATATATACATATATACAATATGCTAATAAACACAGGTGATATATATATATACACATACTCAAACACGGGATAAGCAATCAGCAATTACATTGTCAGTACCCTTTACATGCTTGATTTCCAAGTCAAACTCCTGTAAAATCAAACTCCAATTCAACAATCTCCGATTTTTGTTTTTCATCTTACTCAAAAACATTAACGGATTGTGGTCAGTATATACAATCATTGGCTTTTGCCCCGCATAAAACATAGACCTCAAAGTGTTGTAAGGATAGAACCAGAGCCAACAGCTCCTTCTCAATTGTGGAATATTTCTTTTGGTGGCGATTGAACTTCCTGGAGAAGTATGCCACGGGATGCTCAATGTCATCAGAGTCACTTCTCTGTAGGAGCACAGATCCACAAGCTTGGTCACTAGCATCGACCGCTATGGAGAACGGTTTGTTGAAGTCAGGAGATTTGAGCACGGGAAGTGACACAGCAGAGACTTCAGGCGATCAAGGCTCTTTGGCATGCTTCATCCCAAGTGAACTTCACGCCTTTCTTCAGTTGGTTGGTGAGACTGAGAGCAATCTCAGCAAAGTTCTTGCAGAACTTGCGGTAGTACCCGATCATTCCAAGGAAGCGGCGCAAAGCTTTTTTGTTGTCAGGAACTGGAAAGTCCATGATGGCTTGGACTTTAGCATTTATGGGTGCCACCTTACCCTGGCCTATGACGTAGCCAAGATATGTGACAGTAGCACAACCAAAGTCACTCTTGTTCAGGTTAACCATCAAGTTAGCCTGGGTCAAGCGCTGGAACAACGTCTCTACATCTTTCAGATGTTCTTCCCAGGAGTCACCCATGTGATCAGGTCGTCGATGTACGCACCCGTGTGTGGCAATCCGGCGATTGTAGACTGTATCATCCTTTGAACGTGGCTGGGGCATTTTTCATGCCAAAGGGTAGGACTTCATACTGGTATAACCCAGATGGTGTGGCAAAAGCAGAGATGCTCTTGGCCCTCTCAGTTAAAGGCACACACCAATAACCCTTCAATAAATCAATCTTAGTCAGAAACTTTGCTTGCCCTACTCTATCGATACAATCATCAATCCTAGGTATTGGAAACACATCAGTCCTAGTTACAGCATTGACTTTGCGATAATCTGTACAGAATCTAGTACTTCCATCAGGTTTTGGAACTAGAACACAGGGTGAACTCCAATCGGAGTTAGAGGGTCTGATAATATCATGTTCTAACATGTACTCAACCTCTTTCTCAGCAATCTTTCTCTTTTCAGGATTCATCCGCACGGATGCTGTTTTATTGGTTTGGCATCACCAACATCGACATCATGAGAGGCTATAGAAACTCTCTTTGGAACATCAGGAAATAGATCTTTACATTTCTTGATCAACCTCTCAAACTGATCTTTCTGTGAGGGTTCTAAGTGCTGGAGTTTTACATCAAGATTTTGCAACACTTCAGAATTTGACAATTTACATGAAAGAACTTCAGCTTTAATTCTAGGTTCATCATCTTGAAACTCCCCTCATCTTCACAAGTCTCGGCCATAGGAGGATCTGAAGTGACAGCTGCAACCCTAGCATTCCTATCATGATAAGGCTTCAGCATGTTAATGTGACACAACTGTTTTGGCTTTCTCCTATCTGGAGTCTTCACAATGTAATTGAGATCATTGAGTTTTGTCAGAATTTCATAAGGACCATGAAATCTAGCCTGCAATGGATTGGACTGCAAGGAAACAACACAAGGACCTTGTCTCCTGGTTTAAACTCACGGCTTCTAGCCTTATGATCATACCAAGTTTTCATTTTTCCCTGACTTGATTTCAAGTTCTCTTTGGCTAGGTCACAAGCTGCACGCAGTCTTTCCTTGAACTTGCTAACATAGTCTAACAGACTGATATGCGGCTCTTTCTCTTGCCATTGTTCACTCAACAATAGCAAAGGTCCTCTCACTTCATGGCCAAACACTAGCTCAAACGGACTGAATCCAGTAGACTCCTGCACTGCTTCCCTAGCTGCAAACAACAGCAAATGAACACCTTCATCCCAGTCTTTCTCATGGTCATAACAATAAGTCCTCATCATTGTCTTGAGAGTGGAATGAAACCGCTCTAAGGCACCCTGACTCTCTGGATGATAGGCACTGGAAAGAATCTGCTTCGCACCTAGTTCATACACAACCTGCTGAAACAATCCCGGTGAAATTGCTACCTTGATCTGACTGAATTTCCCTGGGAAGGCCAAACAATGTGAAGAACTTTATCAAAGCCTTCGAGATTGCAGTTGCTTTGATGTTGCGTAGAGGTATGGCTTCAGGGAATCTGGTAGCTGCACACATGATTGTCAACAAGTACTGATTTCCAGATCTAGTCTTGGGTAATGGACCAACACAATCAACAATGACCTTGGAGAAGGGCTCCCCAAATGCTGGGATAGGCTGCAATGGAGCTACAGGTGGGTCTAACTGGTGTTTTCCAACTACCTGACAAGTGTGACAGGTTTTGCAAAAGTTGGAAACATCTTCCCGAAGTCCAGGCCAGAAGAAGTGTTTCATGATCTTATCAACAGTCTTGTTAACACTAAGATGACCTCCTAAGGGCAAACTATGAGCCATTGTTAAGATCTCATTCCTGTAGACCTTCGGAACAACAATTTGCTTGACCACTGCCCAATCTGCATTAGCAGGGATATCAGGAGGGCGCCACTTCCGCATCAACACTCCATCCTTGAGATAATACCCAACTGGAACTGTGTCTATTTCTTCATCAGGAAGGGCTCTCCTCTTTAGTACACAAATTTCAGGATCATTGGTTTGCTCCTGAATCAACCGCTTTCTGGACAGAGACAAGTCTCCAGACACATCAGAATCACCAGACCCATCTGGCTGGCTGAATAGAGAACTGATAAAAGTGTCTGATAAGTCCTCAAACGGAGAAACCATAGTAGGCTGAACAGAGTCATGAGGCGAACCACCTGAGTCATGACTATTCAAGGTGCTGGACGGCACCACATCATCTTCTTCTTCAGCCTTCTTGGCCATAGCACGAGTCACTGCACAGGAAGGATACAGAGATGGGTCTTCATCGCCATCTTCAGTGCTCGGCTGTGAAGTAAGATGAACAGGGGGAACTACATTGCCCCCAGCCAGGTCATTGCCTAGCAACAGAGAAACACCCTTGATAGGTAGACTTGACATAAGTCCCACCTTTACCTGTCGTGTAACTAAATCTGACTTCAAGAATACAGAGTGCAGGGGTACAGATACAGTCCTCCCTTCAATACCTTCTACAAGTATGAAATCCCCAGAAGCGGTCTCATCACGTAACTCCAAGGAGTCCATCAACAAAAGTGATTGAGAAGCTCCGGTATCCCTTAGGATATATATGGGGGCAGGAGGAGAATGCTCATTCAGAGCCACAAATCCCTCTGACACAAATGGAAGAAATTCCTCCCTCACAAAGTCAGCAGTATCAGGCTTCTTAGCCTCACAAGGAGCAGGCAATTTAGCAGATCGGTCATCTACTACAGGGGTTTCTAACCTTGTCTTCACAAAGGCATTGGGTTTGGTATCCTTTTCTTTTTCTTTCTTAGCTTTAAGGAACCAACACTTAGTTATAACATGACCAGATTTCTTGCAATAATTGCAAACTAGACCACTTTTGTCACTGTCAGCTTTCACACTTTGTTCAGACCTTTTACTGGATTTCTGAGCACCATCACCAGATTTGTCTTTGTCTTTGGGTGAGGAATCTTGGGTATCACCATTACCTTTCTTCGGAAATTGGGACCATCTATTGTTACTGCTAGACTGAAATTTGGACTTATGTGTTAGAACATATTCGTCTGCAAATTTGGCAGCTGATTTCAAATTCAGTGCTTGCTTCTCATTAAGGTAGGTCTTAATATCATCCTTGACACAGTTCTTGAATTCTTCAACTAACACCATCTCTTTTAGTGAGTTGAAATCATCCTTGACCTCCATAGAAGTACACCAGCGCTCAAAGCAAACCTTCTTCTCGTTAGCAAATTCAACATAAGTCTGATTGTCAGATTTCTTCAGACCTCTGAATTTCTGTCGGTAAGCCTCTGGAACCAACTCATGAGCTGTCAAAATAACCTTTTTGACAACCTCATAATCAGAGGAATCATCTGCAGACAAAGCCGAATAGGCTTGTTGAGCTTTACCCTTGAGGACAGTTTGCAACATCAGAGGCCAGTGTTCCTTTGGCCACTGACAACTCTTAGCTACCTTCTCAAAGCACTGGAAAAATACTTATCAACCTCCTTTTCTGAAAATGGAGGCACCAGCTTTACCTCCTGGCTGGCGTGAAATTTATTTTCAGCCTGAATTTTTATTTTTAGTAGCTCCATTTGGAGCCTTTCTTCTCTATCTAATTTTTTCTAGATCGAAATCTCTCTGTCTCTGTCTCTCTCTTTCTGCTCTTTCCTCTTTCTCTCTCTCAAATTCTCTTTGTTTTTTTCTTTTTTCCCCTTTCTTTTTCTCTTCTCTTGCTAATTTTTCTAACTCAAACTGCCTTTGTTTTTCTTTTTTTTCCCTTTCAATCTCTAGCATTTTTAATTTAAGTTCCAATTCTACATTTGGATTTTCCACCGGAAACTGTTCTAGATCTCCTGGTGCAAACACATTTTCATCAATGTAATATTCAACAATCTCTCTAGCCAGTCTTGCTTTTCGCATGGCTGGTTTTACATCTGTCAGCTCTAACTGTCTGCATATTTCTAGCAGTTCTGTCTTTTTAAAAGACTTCAAAACCTCTACGGTTGGTGATGCCAAGAAATCATCCATTGCTGTTGATCAGTCAATATATATATCTGAAAATTCAAAAACAATTTCACAATTTGAAATTTTAGATTTTCAATAAATGACTCGCACAATGGTCTATCCCGGACGAGCCCCCAATTTGTTATGGCCCCAATTTGTTATGGCGTCAATTTGTTATGACGTCACGGACAGCAAAGGATGACAGACAAAATTCTTAAAGTTCAACAGATTTAATTAAACAAACACATAGAACTAATCTACACCCTACACTACTGACCAAGATTGAAATGAAAATAAAAAAAATGAGATATTTACAGTTCCCTGTAATGGAGATGGGCTGCTCTGTTGTGATGTCCTGGGACAGGAAAATGCTCCAACACAGGCAAAAATCCACAAAAAGCTTAAAAGGTCTTGAAAAGAGTGACAGGTCTGGTCAAATGTATCCTTCTTGCAATTTCTCCTACTACTACACTCTCTCGATTTTTCTCCTTATATACTCTTTTCCAGCCCCCTCTGAGGCATGCCCGAGACATGCCCAAACCTAGTTTTAGATTGCTTAACAAAAAAAATGTCAATACTGCCATCTAGTGGCTTTTTACCACATTACAATATTTAGTGCACTCTTAACACTCCCAACTAATGCAATACGCAACAAGACCACTGTTCATATCCACATTTACTCTACACTCATGCAAAAAGGGAGCCGCACCCACCCAACAAACTTCCCGTCAAAAAGCGTCTGTACGGGACCTCGCAATCCTTACTACCAGTCAGTCCACCCTTAGGACCCAGCAAACCTTACTTCCAGTCAAGGTCCTCACAAACCCATTAATCGGCTAGCTCCATACGCCAAATGTGCTGTGCACCCTTTTGTAAAAATAATAAACAATAAAACAGACAACACTGCAAAAACGGATTCCAGTACCTCTCTAGGTCATCCAGGCCGTATCCCAGTACCTCTCTAGGTCATCCAGGCCGTATCCCAGTACCTCTCTAGGTCATCCACGCCGTATCCCAACCTCAAGCAGGGGAGGCCTGCAGGTTTATTCCCTCCCTTTAGGGTCCCAGCACAGGCCTCACATATAACAACAGTCGTACACCAAACCAGTTACAGAACGCGCTCCGAATTCCAAACAATTACTCACAGTAACTTGTTGCGAATGCAGTGTTAGTGTTAGTAGTTACATATCAATTCTGCAGATTCTGTCCCTCTCCTTTTAATTTCCCCCAATTTTGTGTCTAGATTCTTTGAGCCGAAAGGTCACTTGTCTCCAGTGCTCCAGATCAGGGCCAGGACAACACAAAACAACACCCTCACTTATCTATCTGAGCAAGATAATTAAAGCAAATTAATTAAATTGCTCACCTTATCCTTAGTTTGCTGGCATCTTAGGGTGTGTGTGTGCTCCCTGCACCATCTCCGAGCACGGAAGACCGCCCACCCTTACGAGTGTAACCGACCTTTGCCAACTCCTGCCGCTGGCTCGCCAAATATGTTGTGGTTTCTAGACTAGATGTTTGCATATTTTGAGGTTGCCTTGTTCGTGAATAATTGGAGGGAGACAAAATCTTCAGAAGCCATCTTTATTCCCACGGTGAGCAGTCCCTGGCCAGGCAGTGCTAGCTCGGCATTCTTTACAGAGCAATATTTATGGGAAAAACTCAACCAACTTTGCTCCAATCAAAATACATGGGTTGTGACCATCTTATCTCTAACAAACTTTGCTCCAATCACAATTCATGGGTTGTAACCATCTCATCTTTAACTTTTCTTTACTCTCCAACTTTGTTTTGTTAAACCATGGTGGAATATAGAAGTATAGGATTTAAAAAAAATAAAAGGAATATATACTAAAATGGACTGGAAAATTACAGTCAAGAGAGGAAAAATACAGCCAAAGGAGTAGGATACAAGTAGATATATAAATGATTCAATTGATTATGTTTTTTTTTTCAGTAACAACGAATGATTTTACTGAACAAATATTGATCAAAGCTACAGAAATCAAATGCATCACCTGATTATGTTTTTGAACCAACTAAACAGAAGCCTGCTTACTAATCAAAGCTACAGTAGCGTGCTGCTTATGTGTGTGTGAGCTGCTCATGCATGTGTGAATTGAATTGCTTGTATCTGTGTGTGTCTGTGTGTGAACTGCTTGTATGTGTGTGTATGTGTCTGTGTGTATGTACATGTGTACGTGTGCGTTTGCACTGCTCGTGTGTGCGAACTGCTTGTATGTGTATGTGTGTGTGTGTGTGTTACTGTTGCATACATAATATGGATACTGATTATGATTATTGATTATGGTTATTCAACATGGCAATTGATCTACTGATGAATATGATGAGAAATATTGAAATATAATCTTCAACAGACGTTTCACATGGTCTTATTTCATTTACACAATTTAAACGATCATGAAACACATGCATTATTTCCAATCCCTGAGTAAAGAGAAGCACGGGAAGTCCGGAGTCATAATCGCTTTCCATGTCACTTGTGGTAAGGTCCACCTTTACGCAAATGAAACAAACTTCAATGCACAAGGATTTCAATACCGCGTGAGAATCTCATTAAGTGTTCAATGAATAATTGCGAACTACGGTGAATAAACCTAAAAAATGCGCGAGACCTACGCCGAATGCGTGAGACTTGGCATCTCTGTGATATTAAGCCTTACATTATTGGTAGATGGCTGAAAAGACCTTTGTAATATTTGTTTTTATTCTGTGATTAGTCTTTTTCACATTTCCGCGTATGCGAACCGGAAGGCATGTAAACGGACTTCCGTTATTTTTTGCTAGCTTGATGCTCCGTGAATCAACAATGGCAGAGTGCTAGTAGTTGGGTGTTCCCGGTCCTGACTGTTCAAACTAACTCGAAGAAGCAAGCCGACCTCTCTTTTCTCGGTTTGCCCACCGAAGACGACGTGAGGGGATGGATTTTGTCGATAAGAAGAGATGACAGAGGAAGATTTACGATTATGAGATGTAGCTACCTAGGTACTTGAGTGTGCAATGCTCACTAAGCTGTACCATTCAGATCCATGTGAACTGGGGCATGAAAAATACGAGGTACGGCAACGGCAAAGAAAGGGGTCTGCGATGGAGTTGGGTTGAAAAACTGACAAGAAAACGGATTGACCTGGCGCAGAACTTTTGGAGCATTGACTACGATTGCTGTCCTCCTGCAGATAACTAGCTATCTTGCTGCTTCTTGCAAATCACGCAGCTAACTTTAACCATGCGTTTAAAAATTGAGGTAAAAATAGGATTTGCACAGCCAGTTAAACCGGAAAATTTTCGAGTTATTGGCCAATTGACACAATATTATGGCATCAACAATTAACTTGATGGAACATAAAAATACTAGCATTAGCTTGCTACCTATCATTCATGCTGTATTCGGGCTAGTTTGCTAGTCTGTGTTCGCTCGAACTACGTTAGTATCAAAGATATCTTGCACCATTTAGCTGGCGAACATACGTCAATGAATTTGTTTTCTAGATATCACGTCACTGAAGTTGCTTATTTTACCGATTTAGTAAACGTCAGTAAGCTGTGGTCGAGAATGGCTTGTGTGGGTAACGCATTTGTACTGACCAGTGTTTGATAATTATGCTTAATAAAGTTTTCCAAAGATTAGAATAATTCTTTGGCAGTTAAACACTCGTCATTCTTTCTGCAATGCTGCAACGTGGTAAATTCAACTAAGAACATTGTTTTAATTACGTAAATAAAAAAGTGAAGTAAAAATTAATTACGTAAATAAAAAAAGTGAAATAAAAAATTACACTACTCTGAACTTCTGTGCTCGCTTTTGGCACATCCTGCAATGCAGGCTATCCAACTGGCGCTTAATATTTTCAGTCCATTAGCCACCGCTTATGTAGATGTAAGGGATCAATTTGTTCAACTTCTTTTGTAATTTCACGACACAGTGACAACCTTTAGCTGCTTAATTATGACTTATTGGTACTACTTGCTTCAATGTTCGCAAATTTACCAAGGTGTTTTATTAGTGTTTAGTGGTCCTTTGCACTATTACCTTGTAATATAGTACTCCATCTACTCATTTACTATTGCTCTTTTATCATCTAATCTCCTTGGGTTTTTACACTGTCTTTGTGCCATATTTCTTATGAATTTAAGAAGTTATATTTTTATTGTATGACATTCTATACATAAATTGCTTTGCCTTTTTTGTTTTTATTTCATCAGGTGCACTTGCTCACCTTTGGAAAGGATCTGAGAACTGGAGGACATGGGGTACATCTTAAATCTCTTATTTGATACTTCCTTGCTCCTCACTTGAAGCAGAAGTTTTCATGTATCTGCCATCTTGCAGGTCATATCAAAGCTCTCATTTCTGCTGCGAGGAGAGAGCTCTGAGGAGCCATGAGTGAGTATTCACAAGGGCAGCCTTCCTGGAAGACTTCAGCTGAAAACCATGCGGCCAGTCCGTAATAACAGACACTGGCAGCAGATCCAGCTGTGTGCCATCATCAGAAATGGATGTGGATTCATGTGATTCTTCAGAGGAAAGGATTCTTTGTGTCTTCCCTCATCGCATAGTTTCCTTGCATCTCTCCATGGTGGGAAGGACTGAGACGCTAGGAAAAGACTAGTGAGGGAAACATGGATGCTATTTAAGAGAATTGAGATGTACCCATGATGTCGCATCTTATCCTCTCATGGCCCCTTTTTGGAAAGTCAGTTCAGTACTGACAAGCAATCACTAAACTTTGCTGTTAGCAGCTGTGGTCGAAGGCCAATTATTGATGCTGTTGCAGTCAAGTTGTCCTTGTTAGGCAGTGGTCCAGAAACATTGGTGTGTGAAGTTTATAGTTTTGCAAATATGCAGACTTCTGTATGCACGGTAGTGTTCACTGCACAGAATTTGTACCTGAGGCTTTAGAATTGAGCACTACAAGTGCATCAGCTGGCTCTGAAGCTGTGACCTAACAAAGAACATTTCAAATACAATTGGTTTTATTAAAGTTTTTCATTTTCATTCATCTTTGTCTGGTAATGACTTGAGTTACTCCCTTTTTACATAAGCATGGGGCCTGTGCCAAATCTGTTGCACGCTCATGTAAGCAGCAGCAGGGACATATTTGGAACCCAGGGTGCTGTAATGGGCTATGATGTAAACTTTGTTTGACATCTTAATTTCACAAGTTCTGGAGATTCACTGAGGACACCCGGGGTAAATTTAATAAATAAGGTGGCCAGACTTAAGTCTCAGACTGGGACACCTGGCAGTTTACGCATGCCACCCATTGGGCTTGCTTAGCTTACTCATGGATTTTACCAACAATGATAATATTATCATTCATTCATTCATTCATATCATATCATTCATTCACTGCTGTTAGATGTCTGGATGTGAAAAACCCATGGGTGTTCAATTTCCTTGATGGGGCATTTATGTCAGTATGTCCCACATATGATAACTGACTATAAAAAAAACATCACATTAGCAAAATAAGATTTACTCTTGATCGACATTTCTAATACATAAAGGGAAGTAGAACGTAATTTGCTTTTTATTTTTGCAGTATCTCTGTAGTCTGTTGTACGTTGTAATATAATTACATATTTACCAAGGAAGCAATAAAAATCATTATCACCGTGTTGTTCCGAATATAAGAGGATTTTGGCTGTAAGACGACCCCCCTTTCTCAAGACAGATTTTTGTAAAAAAAAAAAAAAAAAAGGGTTTTCATGACATCTTGTTTTAATCACATATATATATATATATATATATATATATATATATATAAAAAATACTGATAAAACCTTGAGAAAAACCAATATAAAACAAGGCAGACTGTTGTTCGGCGCCATCTATTGTTGTCAACGCTAAAATACACAGAATCACTGATTTTGACTAAAAAGCCCAGTCCCCGAAAATAAGACGAACCCACTTTTCAAAGCGGATTTCCCGGGAAGTAACATCGTTTTATATTCAGAACAGAACGGGTAATTTATTTATTTGGTTCAAGGCTACACTTTAACCAACTCTGCGCAGGTATGGTCTATATTAATTTTGTTGATAATCGGTGCCTTGACGGAACACTGCTTTTTCGCCTTTTTGGGAATACTGCTTCTGGAGAAGAAAGCGCTGAGTTGGCGATGGTTACTGGTCTTTCACTGGCTGCCCCAGACGGAATGCCACGGTGACTGCTGAAAACGCAAGTCGCAGCAGCTGCAGTAATCAAAAAGAAACGTCAGGTAAAGGTGGTCATTAGTCAGCATGCATTTGCAATATCTTAATTTACTAGCTAGCTAGATAGCCATCTACTGCGAAGCAAGTTACATTTAGCCAGACTTTCTTTGCATAAGCTGGCGGGGCAAACCTCAAACTCCCTATCAGATACCATTGCTAAGCGTTCTAGCCTGGGTAAAACCAAGCTATGTTCGTGACAAAAAATAAAATATGGCCTCAAGCCCAACACAACTGACCTAGCTAGCGAACCCCCAATCTTGCGTAATTGGAGCTACAACCTTGGTACAATTAGCAAGCTTCCTCAGTGACTGAACGACATCCAACCCTAGTGACCACTATGCAATGTCTGAGAGTAGACAGAGCTAGGTAAAGTAAAAAAACAAACAAACATACAAACAGCGAGTTTTACAACCACAGGCATTTATTAAGTCATAAAGTTCTATGCTAGCTAACATTTTTGCAGGCAAGTTAGCCAAATTAGCTGAAATGCCAGCTATCATAAGCCATACTTATACAATCAAAAACGAATTAAAAGAAAAGGCTAACCTAATAACCTTAGACAAATTCATACCTCCTCACGCTCCCCTGTAATTCCAAAATACGGACCACAACTGTAATCATCTCTTAAGACAAAGAAAGAGGAGATTGCGAGAAGACAAATTGACAGTACATGCCAATACACTACTGTCGTTTTAGCCACAGGAAGTGTTTTTACATTCTTTCCGGTAGGTGTGGCCATCTTGTGATGAGTTCTTCTTCTTCTTCTTTTTGGGATTTTATGGTAGTTTACAAACCATATGGTGTATTACCGCCACCTACTGGATTTACATTATCGCTTGCGTTATCATTTAAAGAGACCGAAAAGAAAAAAAAAAACAATCTGCATTTCTCTATTATCTATATGTAAACTAATCGCAGCTAGTCAGTTTGTAACTGGCTCCCTCTCCCAACCAGCCCCTTTTCCAAAATCTCTTGGATATCTTCCCCTTTCACATCCGTAACCCCAAGAAATTCCCTTGCAGCATGTACCACCATCCTAATCCTATCCGTCCTCGACTCTAATTCGCGAGCACAGTTTATTACCATTGCCACGAACGCTAAAAACCTTCTTTTGTCAATATTAATACATTCACTGTGAGATCTTGATTCTTTAGCCACGGTCTTTGTACTACACTTCTCTTTATTCACTATACCCTGTTCTTCCTCAACTTTCTTTGCAGCTTCAGCACGTGACATCTTGTTTAAAGTCCGTACCCGTTCCACCTCACACTCAAATTTCCTCCGCTCACATTGTCTACTTCCAGCTTCATGATTCCCACCGCAATTAATACACAAATCTTGTTCTATCGTAAGGTTGCATTCTTCCTCATTACACCAATTTTTCCCACACAGTCGGCATCTAAAAGAACTTGACCTGCATACTGCTGCCACATGCCCATACTTTTGGCACCAATAGCACCGTAGTGGCGTCCTCTCAAAAGCCCTCACTCTGTATCTCACGTAATCCACCAGGATCCTGTCCGGCAACTCTTTTTCAAATTCTAGCAGCACAGACATGCTGTCTTGTTCTTTCCCATCTCGATGACTTTTCAGCCGCCGAGCCCCACATACACCTCTACTTCCAAAAACACTCAACTTTAACAGTATGGGACACCCCAATAACACCCTTCACATTCTCCTGTTGGTTCAGCTTAAAACAAACTACTCGCACAAGATCAAACTCTTTAATTTTGAGAACTTTTTCCCTTTGTTTCCTATTACGACATTCAATTATTACAATGCCACTTCGACACACTTTCATTGACTTCACATCTCCTATTTCACTTTTAACAAATTGCCCCACATAATGATTATCACCAAATATATGGTTAACTTCGTACTTTTCGCCCACTGCTTTCATTCCAACCACAAATGAATCCTCAACATTTTCACTTTTACAGCCCTTTTTCCTTTTCCTGTGTCCCCAGTCCGCCTCATCAACCTCCATGTCTTTCCTCTACTCTTCCCTAACTCGACTCCACTCGCTCCGCTCAGTCACAAAATCCTTCAGCTGACCAAGTTCCAGTCGACGCAGGCAACAGGCCGACTCTTGTGATGAGTGATACAACCATGGACCTATAAGGAGAACTGGACAGACAACGAAGGCTGGAATGCACGCCGACATGGGCGAAGCGGTCAAGCTGATATTGCAGGTCACGTGATGCCATGGGGGCCAAAAAGAAATTTCTCCATAGGGAATAACTGAAAAAGACACGCTGATAAATCCATGAATAAATTTTTTTGACAGCCACAAATTATCGATACCGAAACTGTTTATTTTTCTCTTTTAAATCATTGATGCCTCGTTTCTCGGCAAAGACAAAATGTTTTATTTATATTCAGGCTATGCGGACACCAACGGTCCTCATATGTAAGCGCGTTCTCGTCTCCTCCGAATTTAGCACTACAGCGGACGTGAGTGGGTGGAGCAATGGGCATTCCTTGCCGTCTGTCTGTGTTCTACATTAAATACGTAGCCAAGTCGGTAAAGTGAGCTGGCAACGTTACGGTGCAAATATATTGAGCAACAAAAGAAACGCAAGTTAATTAAAGACAGACCGGAAAATAAGTTTGCGCGTAATTATCATAGAAAATCAAATTTACCAATTGCGAGCAGATCTGGGCTGATCAGAACCGCGAGGTCCTCGAGGCTTTACCCGGGGTCTGTCATGCTTGCCATTATGCTGCCCAGAATTACGACGCAGATGTTGATGTGATTGCTAATAAGATGTGTCTGGGTCCGTAGCGGGTTAAATACCACTACTAAGGGTTGCTGGCCCTGTGCAGTGCGGCAAGCAGGCTGCCCTCTTCTGTACTTGCGTTCCTCAGTGGGTAGCTTCTGGAGTGGAATCATAGAAACACAAATCACCAGTACTAACACCAGAGAGGCTATCTTGAAAGGACCAGTGGGCTAACCCAAGCAGGGGCTGATCCGGTTTTTTTTTTTTTTTTTTTTCAGGGTTTACTCCCATAGATCCGCTGCGTTTTGCAATACTAGGGGCGGCGCTAAGAGCCACAGCATGCGGTCTTCGGCATGACTGTGAGAGGCTAGGTAGTGCGGCCACTTGCTAATGATAAGCCGTATGTTAGGCATCACATGCCGCTGGATATGGGGAGACCAGAAATGGGCATTCCTTGCCGTCCGTCTGTGATCAACATTATAGACGAAGCCAAGCAGGTAAAGTGAGCTGGCGTTACGGTGCAAATATACTGAGCAACAAAAGAAACGCAAGTTAATTAAAGGCAGACCGGAGAATAAGTTTGCGCGTAATGATTGAAAATCAAATTTATTTCGAGCGTGTGCGCATTTACACTCGTTTCATCGAACTTTTCTTTGTTTTGCGGTCACTGAGTAACCATAAGAGCACATTAGCTAACTTGAGTTTCTTTTGTTGCTCAGTACATTTTTGCCATTTTATTTTAATTGACGAATGGCCGTAATATGTAGCAACTCGATTGCCACACTTCATGTAGCGCGGCAAAACGTACTGTAAGCTAAGGCCGCTGTTGTGACATCCTAGAACCGTGCACGCAGCCAACACTCACCTCACTTTTTCATATTAAAATGATATGGATATATCCATAAACTGAGTTGCATATTTCCATTACTTTGAATAGCACCAATTCACATTACTCTTGTTAAGTTGGGGAATAGCGGAATGCTTCAATAGGCACGGACAGCAGGTTATAGTCGTAGCTTTTACTGAAGAGGATTGCAGCATAAAACATACAGCCTTCTTTCTACAAAAGATAGCACAGATTCCACATCGTGCTAAAGCAACTTAAAAGTACATGCCCCCCTTTTGGGCTGACCACTAATCAGAAAGCACTACTGGGGGCATAACCAATAACGTAAACCCTGTATGGGAATTGTAGTAAAGATGGTATAGTGTAACAAGATATAAATGCAGAACATGCAAAGTCCAATACATAACACCCCTTCCCCCCATCCTAGTCCTGATAGCGCCGAGGGAGTACTCGCTGGCGCATTGGCCGCTGGGCTTGGGCCGAGCAAGCTGAGAGCTCGGCCACAGCTGGAGAACTGGGTGGTGGGAGGGATTCGATTTTTTCTTGGGTAACCTCAACCCAGCTGGGGCTCGTCATTGGTGAGCCTGGTGCGTTGCCCTTCCAAGGCCCCTCCGGAACCTCACTGACAGCTGCAGGTGTTGCCTCAGGAGCCAGGGATACCCGCTCCCGCAGCTGGTCCACGTGACGCCTGTGCACTTGGCCATCGGCAGTTTGTACTTTGTAAGACAGCGGCCCTGTTGCTTCCACCACCGCTCCTGGTACCCATTTGGCTCCCCCTCCATAGTGCCGCATATGCACAGCCTGACTTTCCTTGAACTGCCGCAGTGTACCATGACTTTTACTTGCACCCTTTTCTTGTTTCTCTTGCATTTCCATTCCATTATCTGGGTGGAGGCGATCAAGGGCCGTGGTGAGACGGCGGCCCATCAGCATTTCCGCAGGGCTCTTTCCAGTGGTGGAGTGTGGTGTTGTGTGTTGGGCCAGGAGAAAACGAGCAAGCCTTGTCTGCCAATCCCCTTTCAGGATTCTCCCTAATGCTTCTTTTGTTGTTTGAACCATCCGTTCAGCTTGCCCATTGGACGAGGGGTGATAGGGTGCAACTGTAACGTGCCTGATGCCGTTCCTTACTAAGAACCCTTTGAATTCCATTGAGGTGAAAGCTGTGCCATTGTCGGATACGATGACATCAGGCAAGCCATGGGTTGCCAACAGCTGACGCAGTGTGTTGATCACAGCAGCAGGTGACATAGAATTCATTGGTGTCACCTCCAACCACTTTGAATGCGAGTCCACAACAATGAGGAAGACTTTCCCTTGGAAGGGGCCCACAAAGTCAACATGCAGCCGGGACCATTTCCTGGAACTCCACTCCCAGGGATGCAGGGGAGCTCTCGGGGTATTATGTCGAGACATTTGACAAGCAGAACAGCTCTTCACTACATTCTCGATTTGGGCATCCATGCCCGGCCACCACACGTAGCTGCGCGCCAGGCCCTTCATGCGCACAATGCCGGGATGTGCATCATGTAGCAGTGCTAGCACTTCCTCCTGTGCCAGTACTGGCACCACCACTCTGTTGCCCCAGAGCACACAGTCCTTGTGAGCCGACATCTCGTGGCGGCGAGAGAAAAAAGGGCTGAAACGTTTATCATTATTCCCCTCTGGCCAGCCATGTAAGATCCATCTCAACACACGGGACAGGACAGGGTCTTTTGCAGTGAGAGCAGCTATCTTCCCAGCATGCACTGCTGCATCTGGAACTGACTCAAGCAGTAATATTTCAAGTGATGGCGGAATTTCTGTATGTGCAGAAGGTAATGGTAAGCGGCTGAGGGCATCTGCATTGGCCACCCGTTGGCCAGGCCGGTAACAGAGCTCGTACTGGTAGGCACCAAGAATCAGACTCCACCGCAGCATACGAGGGGAGAGGACCTGAGGCATCGGCTTGGAGTGGTGCAGCAATCCCAGCAATGGTTTGTGATCTGTGTAGACAACAAAGGATCGGCCAGCCAGGTACTGATGGAATTTTTTTACAGCGAAGACAACAGCTAATGCCTCCTTGTCAATTTGGGCATAATTACGTTCTGCTGCAGTCAAGGTGCGTGACGCAAAACATACAGGTGCCTCCCGGCCATCCTGCTCAACATGGCTCATCAGTGCCCCAAGCCCATAAGGCGAGGCATCGCACACAAGCACCAGTGGCTTTTGTACATCGTAATGCACTAGCACATCCTCAGCCTGTAGCAGTAACTTAGCTTGCGCATATGCTGTTGAGTGCTCCTCCGTCCATTTCCACGTTGCTGATTTGTCTAGCAAACGATGTAGCGGTTCAAGGACAGTGGCCTTATTGGGGAGGAAACAATTGTAAAAGTTAAGCAGCCCAAGGAAAGCCTGGAGCTCAGTCTTGTTACCTGGTGTGGGCGCATTCTGTATAGCCGCAACCTTCTCACCTGTTGGTCTTATTCCGTCTTTGGTCACACGGAATCCGAGATATTCCACTTCAGGGACCGCAAAGCTGCATTTCTCCTTTTGAAGCCGCAAGCCACTCTCAGAAAAAGCGGCGCAGCACCTCATCCAAGCGTGCATCATGTTCAACTTATGTTTGGCCTGCGATGAGAATGTCATCCAGGTAGGGCTTAACTCCTGGAATCCCGGCCAGCAGCGTGTCCATGAATCGCTGAAAGATAGAAACGGCAGTGGAAACCCCAAACTGTAAGCGCAAGGCACGGAGCAGGCCACGGTGTGTGTTAATAGTCAGTAATTCTGCTGCATTATCATCCAATAAGAGCTGCTGGTAGGCCTGCTTCAGGTCCAGTTTTGTGAAAACTGTTCCGCCTGCCAGCGTTGCAAAAAGCTCAGTCACTGTGGGCAGGGGGTAGACATCTGGCTTAACAGCTGTGTTAGCAGTGCAACGGTAGTCACCACAGAGCCTTAGGCTTCCATCCTTTTTTGTGATCGGGACTATTGGAGTGGCCCACCTTGAGTGTTTCACCGGCACAAAAACACCTTGTTCGATTAAGTGATCTAAGGCCTCATCTACCTTCGATCGCAGTGCAAAAGGCACGGGGCGTGCCTTGAAAAACTTGGGTGCTATATTAGGGTTCACTTCGATGGAGACGGGGGGGCCCCTACAAGCCCCAAGTCCTTCAGAAAAAACTTCTGAATGCTTTGCTAGAATGTCTGCAGAGGACTGTTAGTGAATCTGATATACACCTGTGACTTCTATGCCTAGGGCATCAAACCAGTCCCGCCCCAGCAAACTGGTCCCATGACCTTGAATCACGAGCAACGGCAAGGTGCAATTCACCTTTTGGTATTTCACAGCCACGAACGCTTTTCCCAACACCCTGAGGGGTGTGCTCGACCACTGCTTCAAAACACGGCTATCAGTCACTAATTGGGGGGGTGTGACAGGCCAGAGGAAATGAAATGTGTCCTCACTTATTAATGAACAAGCAGCTCCAGAGTCCACCTCCATTTTCAGCTTCTTACCATTAACAGAGACAGTGGCATGGTATGGCACTTTTCTCTGATGTATGTTGCATGCAGTTACGCTGTTAATAAGATAATTGTCTTCAGTGTCTGCACCTGGGCAGTCCATTGTCGGAGGCTGCAGTTCAACGACATGTGTAGCAGCGGAAGGTGCCTTTGTGCGCATCTTTTGCATGCAAACACGGGCAATGTGGCCTCTTTTTTTACAGAAATGGCACACTGCAGTACTAAATCTGCAGCTAGATGGCGCATGAGGTGCACCGCATCGAAAACAAGGTTTACTGCCCTCAGTCACATCACCTGCACCCCTCTGAGCTCTTCGGACCAGGGGCTGAGTTTGATGCACATCCATCGCTGTGTCCGATGCAGGCGTTTCCACTGGGCGGAGCATGCGTGCGTATGAAGATGCGGCTTCAGCCGTTACAGCCTTTTCCTCAGCCATAGCAAATGTCAGTTTAGGTTCGGCTAAGAGACGGCGCTGCAAATTGATATCAAGAACACCACACACAATGCGGTCACGCAACATGTTTTCCAATTGGTTTCCAAATTCACAGTAGACAGACAGTTTTTTTTAGCTCAGCCATATAACTTGCGATGGATTGGTCTGGTTTCTGCTTACAGTGATGGAAATTAAATCGTTGGACAATAGGTGATGGAGCAGGGCTGAAATGGCGTTCAAGGCATGCTACAATATCATTATAAGCAACCTCAGACGGCAGGCGTGGTGTTAGGAGAGACCGCAGTGTAGAATATGTAGCTGGGCCACAAACACTTAAAAACACAGCTCTTTTCTTTTCATCGCCCTCAATGTCGTTTGCAATGAAAAAACATTCCAGCCTTTCTGCATACTCCTGCCAGGAATTCCTGCCCTCCGTGAATTCCTCGATACGCCCGAATGTGGCCATGCTAGCAATAGCTAGTTTTCCTTGTATAATCAGTCAGAATATAACGGAACATGCGCTCAAAATTTCGATGCAGTAAAACCAGTTCTTACTACTAGCGCAGTATTCTGAACATTCCTCAAAAGCGAGCACCGAATAAATTTCTCGCTCAATTGATTTCAGTCTCTCGGCTGTACCAACACGTGCGATAATAGCGTTCACCATTTAGTCAGAAGCTAGCAACTTCACCGTGTTGTCCCTGGCAATGCCACTTCTTTGGGTTCCACGCTTCCGCGGCGTCGTAGCACAATGGTGCGATCCGCTTCGCCAGTGTTAAGTTGGTGAATAGCGGAATGCTTCAATAGGCACGGACAGCAGGTTATAGTCGTAGCTTTTACTGAAGAGGATTGCAGCATAAAACATACAGCCTTCTTTCTACAAAAGATAGCACAGATTTCACATGCGTGCTCAAACAACTTAAAAGTACATGCCCCCCTTTTGGGCTGACCACTAATCAGAAAGCACTACTGGGGGCATAACCAATAACGTAAACCCTGTATGGGAATTGTAGTAAAGATGGTATAGTGTAACAAGATGTAAATGCAGAACATGCAAAGTCCAATACATAACAACTCTATTTTGATGCGTTATGCATAATGTGTCAGCTGAGTAGCATCTAACGTAATGTCCATATGAGTGCATTTATAGCACTACATAAATTCAGTTCGAACACTGCTTAGCGAACCATTTATTAACCATTCTTCATTTTTAAATTAGTTACCGACCTTCATACATGATGACGAAACTTTTCAGCAACTTGACAGATGAGATCCAAAATGATAACTATTTTTTGTGCATGATCCGAACCGAGTGGGTGGAACAATTGGCATTCCTTGCCGTCCGTCTGTGATCAACATTATAGACGTGGCCAAGTCGGTAAAGCGAGGTGGCGTTACGGTGTTAATATTTAAGCCATTTTATTTTATTTGATAAATGGCCGTAATATACTCGATTGCCACACTTCATAATGTAGCGCGGCAAAATGTACAGTAAGCTAAGGCCGCTGTTGAGACATCTTAGAACCATGTACGCAGCCAACTCTCACGTTACTTTTTCGTATTAAAATGATACGGATATATCCATGAACTGAGTTGTATATTTCCATTACTTTGAATAGCACCAACTCACATTACTGTATTTAGATGCGTTATGCATAATGTGTCAGCTGAGTAGCATCTAACGTAATGTCCATATGAGTGCATTTATAGCGCTACATAAATTCAGTTCGAACACTGCTTAGCAAACCATTTCTTAACCATTCTTTATTTTAAATTAGTTGCAGACCTTCATACTTGATGACAAAACTTTTCAGCAACTTGACAGATGAGATCCAAAATGTTAACTTTTTTGTGCATGATCCGAACAAGCACTGAACATACATACTCATTATTTGTGGTACAGCCTTTATAAGATCGAAGTTTTTGGTAGGTGGAAACGTCAGAGTATATGAAGTCCGAACATCTAATGTTCGTGAGCAGCATCTGAGATCAACAGGAGTGATGCAGGTAGATTCGACGGTGTGGCTGATTTTTATCTGAACGAAGATAATACGAGTCCTAAAAAATGCAACAGTTGAGCATGAGACGAAGATCGAATAGATGTACAACCCCAATTTCGAAATAGTTGGGACGAAGTGTAAACTGTGAATAAAATCAAAATGCAATGACTTTCAGATCGCATGAGCCAATGTTACTCACAATAGAACAAAGATAACATTTCAAATGTTGAAACTGAGACATTTTACATTTTTATCCACAAAATGAGCTTCTTTCAAATTTTCTGGCTGCAACAGGTCTCAAAAAAGTTGGGACACAGGCAAAAAAGGCCTGAGAAGGCTAGCCTAAATTGCGCAGAGCCGGCCACTATCATAAAATTGAGTACCACAACTACAATCGATGTAGTTGTACAATCGATGTAACTCGCACTTAGAAATGTAATGAGACAGTATTCAAATTATAATCAAGACAGACTTTATTGGAAAGGGAATTGGGGGGGGTGGGGGGTAGAAAGGCGCTGCCTCCGGTTCGCTGACATGCAGAAATTCATGGATGAACTGTTCAATGCACTCCAAGAGGCTCAGATATCTCTGGGGAAAGACAGAAAAAAGGTTCTTTAAAACAAAGGTAAAAATAACGAAGTACATTGGCCCTCATTTATCAAACTTGTGTAGGATCTGGTGTAGATTCTGGTGTAAATATCAGCGTTCGCCAGGTGTCACGTCTGATTTACTAAAAGTGTGTACCTCGCTGATTTCGGTGTAGAACTGGCGTGGCGTTGATCAATCTGGCGGCTGAAACCATCGTAATTTACATGACACGCCCCTATAAATTCATGCTCCGGGAGGCATGGTCCTGCCCACTTCACGACATGGACTCTCGAAAGACTGCAAAGAAGAGAGAACTTCACTGAGGAGGAAATATAAATTATCACGTCCGAGGTGGAGAAAAACAAAATAATTTTATTTGGAAGCCTTAAGAGTGGCATAAAGGGAGCCCCAAAGGCTGCAGTTTGGAAAACTATTGCTGCTGCGGTAAACACCGTTGAGGTGGAAAACCGGAGTGCAGCAGACGTTAGATTTAATTCATTAATAAATCGAAGTGACTATTCGCACTTGTCCAAGCACAAAAATTGATCGAAATTAAGCGTTAGACGCACTTATAAGTCTTGCCAAGATGCACATTTCTCCATTGCCCACACTTATTTTAAGTGTATCCAAAGCTAAATTTTTTTTCTTGGCCAAACTTATTTTAAGCGGTACTTTCTATCAGCGGCCCTGGAATGGTCATCAACTGGCGCACTTATAAGTGTGGCCAAGAAAAAAATTCAGCATTGGCCTCACGTATAAGTGCGAATAACATCGGCCTTAATAAATTCAATTTATAGATCCACGATATTTCAGGTTATATAGCCTACATAATTGACAATCCAAATGCTTTCATGTAGGTTAAAAAATGTGGTCCGATTTTAAGATCGCCACCAAAAAACGGGTTGCGGCGCTCAGGCGCAGCAGCGCACAGACCGGTGGAGGCCAATCAGTCTCAAACCTCCAGCTGCCACCGATCCAGGAGCACATGGCAGCAGGGCTCCATCGTGGGAATACGAGGTGGTGCGGGCACGGATGAGTCCCCACCGCCTCGATCAGAGCTGCATGAGGGTAATTGTTAAAATATGGTCTGCAGAGATCACTCTTCATTGTACTTTTATTATGACATTTTATTGAGTGCCACACAAAACGAGCAGCCACTCGTCACTTTCCCGGAGGAGATCTTCTCTGTGCCGAAAGTTCCTCACACGTTGGACACAAGCTTATTCCAATAACAATAGAAGATCTGCCATTGTCAAAATGTGATCATGGCCAAAGTGTCTGTAGGCCTGTATATACTGGGCAACAAAAGAAACGCAAGTTAGCGAGTTAGTCAATGTACTCTTATGGTTACTCAGTCAAAGTGACTGCAAAATAAAGAGAAGTTTGATGAAATGAGTGTAAATGTGCACACGCTAGTAATAAATTTGCTTTTCTAAAATAATTACATGCAAACTTATTTTCCAGTCTGCCTTTAATTAACTTGCGTTTCTTTTGTTGTTCAGTATATATCTGACTGGATGAGCATCTGACATGCCACACTGCATATCTGCCAAGCCACGCATTGCGCTAAATCAAATTGATTGTAATTGTCAGCCGTCTGGCCTGACAAGCAGGTTGTCTCAAAATATACGTTTAATAATTTCTCAACACAGGTGTCTAATTTATTTATTTATTTATTCATTTAGCCTATTTATCTATTCAGACTATTTATTCATTTTACTAATAAGAGTAACAACAGCATGACGTCCGCATCGCTGCATATGTTTTATTAGTCATTTTGACAGCTGCACTCGTTCCTGCATGTTGTTCGCTGGTTTCAAATTTGCGTACACCTGGTCAGACCTGGCGTGAGATTTTTGCGGACCGTTCGCTCACGTTCAGATTGAGAAATGCCGATCCTTGCGGGAGATTTGGCGTACACCCATTTTTTTGGTGTACGCACGTTTGATAAATGAGGGCCAATGTGCGTGACATTTCACGGTAGACCCACATTTTACTATACTCCACGGAATGGTTATAAGTCGCGCGAAGCTAAGTTACGTTAGCTAAAAGTAAATTAGCTTGCCAGAACTGACAAAAGTTTAAGGCTCCTGACTTTAAAACATATCGGTTTATAAGGCACGTGCAGTGCGTTGGGTGTTCGGTTTATTGTCTTGAATCCGGAGAATATAATGGAATTCGCACGCAGACGAGCAAGAATCGTCTGACTCCATTAATGTGCTTATTCATCGTTGAACTAAAGAGGACACGAGCCTGGGGCGCGTTTCCCAGGAGCGTAGTTGCAGCAACTTACGTAGTTTGTCCATTCGGTCAATGGTTCCAACTATGGAAGTTAGCATCTGTGATTTCGGGAAACGCACCCCTGAGCAATGTCACATTACACAACACCAAGTCAACTATTTTGCCGACATTTTTGAGTTGAAATCATTACTTCCCTGTTAAATAACAATCGTTTTAAACATTTGATATTGCATTTGTATTTTAAAATTGTGTCTCAAACTATGATTAAACCTTTACCGGCGGCTATATTTTTTTTTTTTCGTTCCGCTCATACTTACATCAGGGTGCAGTCTGCAGTGGTCAGAATTCCATTTCTGGAGAAAAGTGATCATGAACACGCACCCTTGGTCGGAGTTCCACGAGCGCGAGCCGTTGTCATGGGCACCTCGGATACCAGCGCGTTCATGAGCCCCACACTACGCATGTGTGAGCAAAAAGTCACAAAGCGCATGTCCGCGTGGGTCCGGAAGCTTGGCCCCCATGTCGGCGTGCTGCACCATTGAGCAATTTCCATTGAAATGAATGGGCGGCCATTTTCCAATTATATATCCAGTGAAATATAAAACATCCTTGGATACAACGGATACGCAATGAAATAATATCAGAATGCATGACGTTATGTGGCGATATTGAGATGGTGCTGTGATTGAAGGCTTGCTTGGACACACGTGTTTATGCATTACAAAAAGACACGTTACATTGACTGTATGTGTGCACCTACCCGCGTGTACGGCGGGTTATTTGTATCGAACACACCACTCAGAACACGCAATACGTAGCTAGCTACTTGTACTTCATTTAGACTGTCATCAACTCATTTGAATAAAATTTGACAGTGGCCGGCAAAAGGAGCAATTTGGAAGACTGTGAAATTAGATTCACGAAGTCTCGATAGTCCGGGGTTAACGATAGCAAGTGAGAACGGAGCGATTTTTTCTTAGCCCTCGTTTAAATCCGATAGTACGGTACTAAAAATGCAAGTGAGAAAAGGGGCTAAGGATAGTCCGGAGTTAAGGATAGTACCGGGCTACGGATAATACGGGGCTACAGAAAACCAAGTGAGAAAAGGCCTTAAGAGTGCCATGTTCTAAATTTTTTTTATTTTATTTTTATCTAATTTTTAAATTTTATTTTTATTTAATTTTCCGTGGAATCCATCAGTTGGTCTGCCGGTTGTGCTGATGGTAGTGCTGACAGTAGACTAGAACTCAAGTCGCTATCGAGCAAGATGTCGTTATCAAAAAAGAGGAAGGTCGACACTGAAGGTCGCATCTTTCAGGATAGATGGAAAGAAAAGTATTTCTTTTGGGAAGTAGGAGGCAAACCTGTGTGCCTTATTTGTTCTCAACAAGTGGCTGTAGGAAAGGAGTACAACATCAAACGACACTACGAGACCCACGCCGAGAAATACGCTGGGGCAACTTCGGACTCGAAAGCTAAACGAGCTAGCATCATCGCTACAGAGACAGCAAGCCATATTCTCCAAATGTCGAGATACACACGAAGGTTCGTTTTATTTGTATACATATCTTCTTCAACTCTTAGTTCTTTTTTTACTGCACCGTTTCTGAAAGAGGAGTGCCTCAATTTCGTTATACCTATAATGACAATACATTTCATTTCATTTCAAGGGGCAGTGAAGGCAAGCTGCATCATCGCTTGGGAAATTGCTAAGGCATCCAAGCCTTTCTCAGAGGGTGTATTTGTCAAGACCTGCATGCTAAAGGCAGCTGAGATAGTGTGTCATGACAAGCGACAAGCTTTAGCTAACATAAGCTTATGGAGGCCTACAGTGATGGAGAGAGTTGAAGAACTTTCTGGTGATTTGAAGAGTCAACTAAAAGTCAAGGTTAAGTCCTTCATCGCATCCTCTACTACTCACAACGAGAGTACTGACGTGACTGATGTTGCCCAATAAGTGATATTTATTCGCGGAGTGGATGCTTCCCTGAATGTCACTGAGGAGTTTGTGTCAGTCGTGCCAATGCCAGACACCACCACAGCTAACGACTTGTTTGATAGACTTGTGGGGGCACTGGGCAAACTGGAGGTGGACTGGAGTCGCGCTGTCAGTGTGGCTACCGACGGTGCGCCTTCTATGATAGGAAGCAAGACAGGAGTAGTTGTAAAGTTGAGAGAAAAGGTAAATGTGGCTAATCCAGTGCAAGTATTTTGGAACTTTCACTATATATTACACCTAGAGGCTTTGTGCTGCAAGAGTCTGAAAATGGACCATGTCCAGGGTTCTTGTTAATTTTTCTGACAGCAGGAAATTGAATTGCTATAGACGGTTACAAAGACGCCGGGGTCTGGGGGCTGCGCAAGCCCCCAGCAGGGTCAAGGGGCAGAGCCCCTTGCGCCCCAGGGAGCCACACGTTTTTCACGAAGTGATATGGTGAAATAAGCCAATCTACACAATTTGTAAAGCATATGCAGGGTTTTCCCTGGGTTTTTAGAGGTCTTAGGGGGCTGGGCAGCTGAAGCAGCGGGGGGGGGGGGGGATGACGCAAATCATTGCAAATAACTGTATTCGCTTTATTTTTGGCCCATTGGGACTATGACATTGAATTTTCGTATTCGCATAATCAGGAAGTGGGTCTAACAAGAGAATAGCAGTGATGGATTTGGCTGAAAACTTGCAGAATGGGAAGTATGACAGTGAAGATATTCTGTTACAGTATTTTTCATTTCCTAAAACAGTAAATCAAAACTATTAGATAATTACCAAAGTGAACAAGTAAGAGAAATCTATGAATCTTTCTGTGGTTTCAAAACACTGTCCTTACACTGTACACATGAACCATATTCTACTTCCAAAATGTTCTGATTTCCAATGCAAAATTATGGCTAGATGTATTAAGATGGATCTCTAATAATTTATGCTCTAATGCAGTTAGCGACTATGCTTTTGGGAAACGCATCCCTGAATAGTACGGGACGCTGCAATGCTGCCAGTATCATATTGCCAGCTACATAAAAAACGAGAGAGCGAGAGATCCTCCTAGTGGCAGTGGCAGGCAGTGGCACCGCAGTGGCACATCGTGGCTCCCTGTGGCAGGTGAGTGGCACCACAGTGGCAGCTCATGGCAATCTGTGACTGGCGAGCGACTCTCATTCGGCAACTGAGAGACGCCTTCCTGGACTCGCTGTCAGCAAGGGTGGAGCCTTGTAGTCACGACAGGTCAGCTGCCGTAAATCTGTTTCATGAAGGTTCCAAAGATATAAATATTTAATTTTATATATCCGTGAGGCATAATTAGTAACTACGTTGGTTGTAGCTTGATCCAACTTCAGTTCAATGTGACGTTATTTATAATTTATCTTTGTTTTGCTTTGTAGGAAAGAGGATTATCGCCTAGTACAGTTTTGCCTTTGATACTGTTAGCTGGCATTGATACAACATTGGTAGTTTGGTTGTAAAATAATCAACGTTTTCAACGTATCATCGGCATTGTCATTTTGTTCGTATTTAAATATAGCTACGACGCGGCGAGCTAGCTAGCTAGTTATTTCTCTTGAAAATATCCGCTGACGTTTGCTAGCTAAGATTTTGAATATATTAACATCGGAAGTTCGAGCTTCTTGCTCTCTGGGGTGAATTTTGCACCAGCGAATTTCCCCGATTGTTGGTAATTAGGTTTGGACATTAAGAAATAACGCACCCCAAGTAACACTGGTCGAAGAACAATTTTTTTTCATGTCTTGTTTATTCTTCATGTAGACCTAAACACGGTGCTAGAAATGAGAGTAAAAATTCTCTGTTTACTAATTTCTACTTTTGTGCAGTAATCAGTTACAATGATGATAAACAAATCCTCCCTTTTTCATTAAAAAAATAAAAAGGCAACAAATTTACAAGTTTTTGTTTCCAAAATAGTTTTTTTAACCATTCCGTTTGTTTTCTAATTTCATAGTAATATCAAAGCAGCGAAAGACTGACTGCAAACACTGACGTAGTTGATTCTTATGCCGTGTCAAATATTGAAAAGAAACGCAATTGTGATGGCACACTTAAATTTGCCACAGGAGTGCCAGTAGGTGTCAGTGGTGTGCCAGTAGATGTCAATGGAGTGTCAGTAGGTGTCACAGGAGTGCCAGTAGGTGCCACAGGAGTGCCAGTAGGTGTCAGTGGGGTGCCAGTTGGTGCCACAGGAGTGCCAGTTGGTGCCACAGGAGTGTCAGAAGGTATAAGTGGGGTGCCAGTAGGTGCCACAGGAGTGCCAGTTGGTGCCACAGGAGTGTCAGTAGGTGTCAGTGGAGCGCCAGTAGGTTTCAATGAAGGATTCACATCCAAGAACTTGGAGTTCACGTCCTAATTATTATGTCAGATGTTAATCACTTTTTATTGTCATAATTAGATGACTTTTTATTTTTGGTGTGTCAGTAGGTGTCAGTGGAGTGTCCATAAGTGTCACTGGAGTTTTCGTTAAGCTCTCCCTCAGGAAAATTCAACATGAAAAAAAAAAACATTCTTTCTATATTGCAGGAAAATGCCCCATATGTATTCTGTATCTGGAGCTTGCAATATCACTGAAGCTACATCGCTCTTGTACTGCGAGAAATATTCAAACCAAGGACACCACATTTTTATGGCCACTGCATTCCATCAAATGGAAAATATCTATCTCTTGTACATCATTTAATACACATTTTCCTGTAATTTCGCAGGACATATCTGGGATTGTTGGAAACCTTGGAATCTCCTCCAGAATTTAAAATAGGCCTGATGTTCCACAGGTTTGAATACCGCAGTTGGGTCGGTCGGGTTTATGAGGAATGCTAAGCTTTCTAGAACATATATTTAGGCTATTACTGGTCTAATAAAGTCAACATGATTAGCACGTCGGCTCCGGGAGGTCTGTGTGGGGCGGGTGAACCGGATAGTGAAAGTAATGTAACTTGCGGGTTTGACGTGCACTTATAAATCTTACAGTTACTATTGGTCAGAAACGCTGATTATAATTAGCTAATTCACCAAAATGCTATATCCCCGGAAATTCTCAAAATGTCTCGAAGCAATTTTTTTTTCGTTGCAGGCGCAACCGTGAGGTGCGTGCAGCGGTCAATATCTGGTAATGCTCCCGGTGAGCAAAAGTGTTAAATAAAAATTTGGAAAAAAATCTGAACGACAAATATAATGTGGAAAAAAAAAGCCACTAGATGGCAGTATTGACAATTTTTTTTTGTTAAGCCCAGTCTGGAGCTAGGTTTTGGGGCATGTCCTGGGCATGCCTCAGAGGGGGCTGGAAAAGAATATATAAGGAGAAAAATTGAGAGAGTGAAAGGCAGTAGGAGAAATTGCAAGGAGCAATTGTGGAAGGATACATTTGACCAGACCTGTCACTCTTTTCAAGACCTGTGAAGCTTTTTGTGGATTTTTGCCTGTGTTGGAGCATTTTCCTGTCCCAGGACATCGCAGCATAACAGCGCCATCTCAATTACCAAGGGACTGTAAAGATCTCTTTTTTTTTTTTATTTCAATCTTGGTCAGTAGATGTAGATTGTAGATTAGTTCAAAGTGCTTGTGTAATTAAATCTGTTAAAGTTTTAAAATTTTGTCTGTCATCCCTTGCTGTCCGCTACGCCATAACAAATTTGGGCTATAACAAATTGACGCCATAACAAATTGGGGGCTCGTCCGGGATAAACCATTGTGTGAGTCATTTATTGAAAATCTAAAATTTCAAATTGTGAAATTGTTTTTTGAATTTTCCTAGATATATATTGACTGATCAACAGCAATGGATGATTTCTTGGCATCACCAACCGTAGAGGTTTTGAAGTCTTTTTTAAAAAGACAGAACTGCTAGAAATATGCAGACAGTTAGAGCTGACAGATGTAAAACCAGCCATGCGAAAAGCAAGACTGGCTAGAGAGATTGTTGAATATTACATTGATGAAAATGTCTTTGCACCAGGAGATCTGGAACAGTTTCCAGTGGAAAATCCAAATGTAGAAATGGAACTTAAATTAAAAATGCTAGAGATTGAAAGGGAGGAAAAAGAAAAACAAAGAGAGTTTGAGAGAAAGAGAGAAAAGAAAGGGAGGAAAAAGAAAAACAAAGAGAATTTGAGAGAGAGAAAGAGGAAAGAGCAGAAAGAGAAAGACAGAGACGGAGATTTCGAGTTACAGAAGTTAGACAGGGAAGAAAGGCTTCAAATGGAGCTACTAAAAATCAAAATGGAAGCTGAAAACAAATTTCATGCTAGCCAGGAGGTAAAGCTGGTGCCTCCATTCTCGGAAAAGGAGGTTGATAAGTATTTCCAGTGCTTCGGGAAGGTAGCTAAGAGTGGTCAGTGGCCAAAGGAATACTGGCCCCTGATGTTGCAAACTGTCCTCAAGGGTAAAGCTCAACAAGCCTATTCGGCTTTGTCTGCAGATGATTCCTCTGATTATGAGGTTGTCAAAAAGGTTATTTTGACAGCTTATGAGTTGGTTCCAGAGGCTTTCCGACAGAAATTCAGAGGTCTGAAGAAATCTGACAATTAGACTTATGTGGAATTTGCTAATGAGAAGAAGGTTTGCTTTGAGCGCTGGTGTACTTCTATGGAGGTCAAGGATGATTTCAACTCACTAAAAGAGATGGTGTTAGTTGAAGAATTCAAGAACTGCGTCAAGGATGATATTAAGACCTACCTTAATGAGAAGCAAGCACTGAATTTGCAATCAGCTGCCAAGTTTGCAGACGAATATGTTCTCACACATAAGTCCAAATTTCAGTCCAGCAGTAACAATAGATGGTCCCAATTTCAGAAGAAAGGTAACGGTGATACCCAAGATTCCTCACCCAAAGACAAAGACAAATCTGGTGATGGAGCTCTGAAATCCAGTCAAAGGTCTGATCAAAGTGTGAAAGCTGACAGTGACAAAAGTGGTCTAGTTTGCAATTATTGCAAGAAATCTGGTCATGTTACAACTAACTTTTGGTTCCTTAAAGCAAAGAAAGAAAAAGAAAAGGACACCAAACCCAATACCTTTGTGAAGACAAGGTTAGAAACCCCTGTAGTAGATGACCGATCTGCTAAATTGCCTGCTCCTTGTGGGGCTAAGAAGCCTGATACTGCTGACTTTGTGAGGGAGGAATTTCTTCCATTTGTGTCAGAGGGATTTGTGGCTCTGAATGAGCATTCTCCTCCTGTACCCCTATATATCCTAAGCGATACCGGAGCTTCTCAGTCACTTTTGTTGATGGACTCCTTGGAGTTACATACTGAGACCGCTTCTGGGGATTTCAGACTTGTACAAGGTATTGAAGGGAGGACTGTATCTGTAACCCTGCGCTCTGTATTCTTGAAGTCAGTAAAGGTGGGACTTATGTTAAGTCTACCTATCAAGGGTGTTTCTCTGTTGCTAGGCAATTACCTGGCTGGGGGCAATGTAGTGCCCCCTGTTCATCTTACTTCACAGCTGAGCACTGAAGATGGTGATGAAGACCCATCTCTGTATCCTTCCTGTGCAGTGACCCTGCTATGGCCAAGAAGGCTCAAGAAGAAGATGATGTGGTGCCGTCCAGCACATTAAATAGTTATGACTCAGGTGGTTCGCCTCATGACTCTGTCCAGCCTACTATGGTTTCTCCGTTTGAGGACTTATCAGACACTTTTATCAGTTCTCTGTTCAGCCAGCCAGATGGGTCTGGTGATTCTGATGTGTCTGGAGACTTGTCTCTGTTCAGAAAGCGGTTGATTCAGGAGCAAACCAATGATCCTGAAATTTGTGTACTAAAGAAGAAAGCCCTTCCTGATGAAGAAATAGACGCAGGTCCAGTTGGGTATTATCTCAAGGATGGAGTGTTGATGCAGAAGTGGCGCCCTCCTGATATCCCTGCCAATGCAGATTGGGCAGTGGTCAAGCAAATTGTTGTTCCGAAGGTCTACAGGAATGAGATCTTAACAATGGCTCATAGTTTGCCTTTAGGAGGTCATCTTGGTGTTAACAAGACTGTTGACAAGATCATGAAACACTTCTTCTGGCCTGGACTTCGGAAAGATGTTCCCAACTTTTGCAAAACCTGTCACACTTGTCAGGTAGTTGTAAAACACCAGTTAGACCCACCTGTAGCTCCATTGCAGCCTATCCCAGCATTTGGGGAGCCCTTCTCCAAGGTCATCGTTGATTGTGTTGGTCCATTACCCAAGACTAGATCTGGAAATCAGCACTTGTTGACAATCATGTGTGCATCTACCAGATTCCCTGAAGCCATACCTCTACGCAACATCAAGGCAACTGCAATCTCGAAGGCTTTGATAAAGTTCTTCACGTTGTTTGGCCTTCCCAGGGAAATTCAGTCAGATCAAGGTAGCAATTTCACTTCTGGATTGTTTCAGCAGGTTGTGTATGAACTAGGTGCGAAGCAGATTCTTTCCAGTGCCTATCATCCAGAGAGTCAGGGTGCCTTAGAGCAGTTTCATTCCACTCTCAAGACAATGATGAGGACTTATTGTTATGATCATGAGAAAGACTGGGATGAAGGTGTTCATTTGCTGTTGTTTGCAGCTAGAGAAGCAGTGCAGGAGTCTACTGGATTCAATCCGTTTGAGCTAGTGTTTGGCCATGAAGTGAGAGGACCTTTGCTATTGTTGAGTGAACAATGGCAAGAGAAAGAGCCGCATATCAGTCTGTTAGACTATGTTAGCAAGTTCAAGGAAAGACTGCATGCAGCTTGTGACCCAGCCATAGAGAACTTGAAATCAAGTCAGGGAAAGTCGGGGGGATGATGCAAATCATTGCAAATAACTGTATTCGCTTTATTTTTGGCCCATTGGGACTATGACATTGAATTTTCGTATTCGCATAATCAGGAAGTGGGTCTAACAAGAGAAAAGCAGTGATGGATTTGGCTGAAAACTTGCAGAATGGGAAGTATGACAGTGAAGATATTCTGTTACGGTATTATTCATTTCCTAAAACAGTAAATCAAAACTATTTCATAATTACCAAAGTGAACAAGTAAGAGAAATCTATGAATCTTTCTGTGGTTTCAAAACACTGTCCTTACACTGCACACATAAACCATATTCTACTTCCAAATGTTCTGATTTCCAATGCAAAATTATGGCTAGATGTATCAAGATGGATCTCTAATAATTTTATGCTCTAATGCAGTTAGCGACTATGCTTTTGGGAAACGCATCCCTAGATAGTACGGGACGCTGCAATGCTGCCAGCATAATGTCGCCAGCTACATAAAAAATGTCCTGCCCAGCGCAATGATTTTCAAGTAGCTCTGCCTGTAGCTGGCGACTGTAGATGTCAAAGAAAAATATGCACAAGTAACGTTACTGTGTGCCAGAAACACAAACCAACATTGCTCGCAAAACTATCAGTGCAACTGAGCCTTTGTCAGACTTTGACTGAATCGCTAATAATTTTATTAATGCACTAGCTAGCAAGTAAAGAGGCCTGGTTAGCGTTTTGCACATAGCCTAAAGCAGCTAATGTTAACCCCTTTTTAAATTTAAATTCTGTTAGTTGGCCGGTTTGAATTGTTGAATAATACAAAACTTCACCATCGACTTCAACTTAAGTTAATCCACTTACTTTGGCTATAAATGCCGTTTCAAACACTGACAATTCCTCGCAGGCTGGTACGTGACCGATGCACTCACTCAAATGAAATACAGCATACGGTACAGCTGCGTTTTAGTGATGGCGGGGCCAGCAGAGACTGATGTTTCGCTCTGATTTGTTGAGCATCTTGGCTTTTGAAAGAGTGGCAGGCAGGCTGTATTGAAAGCAGCACACAAAAATGATCTGTAGTCCGCGGCGCTACTGTTAAGGCGCTTTCACACTGGAAGCAAAACGAATTTTTCGCACAACATATTATATTCAAAGTCAACGCAATGACGCGTTCGCGTCATTGCGTTGACTTTGAATGTAATCAGTCGTGCAAAAAAATCGTTTTGCGTGTGGTGTGGAAGCAGCTTTAGTCAAATAAATATCTCAATTCAAACTAAGGTGGTGGAACTTAGTTCCAGACCGTTCCGGCCCACTTTAATCCCTGTAAATTTAATGTTTTTTTTCAAAAAAACAACGTTAGCGGATCTGTGCTCATAGCTGTGCCACTGATGCAGCGGTGTATACATACCGTGCTTCAACATGTGCTGCGGATTAGTTTGGTCTGAAACATCACAGCAACTAGTTTTGTGGATTTCCACCGTACCTACTGTGTGATCAACACACTTATCAGCGCCCGCCTGTAAACTCCTCTGCTTTTCTTTATTTGTCTTTCTTTTTATTTCATACTACAGCAGTAAAAGCTGAATAATAATTATTATTTTTAGACACCGTATATTGACTGGGGAAAGCCAAGAAAGGGAGAAATAGTGTGTCAGCTTGGCTAATGTTACTCACCGGGACTTCTTTTGCGGCGTTCAGATAACAGAGTGAGACGTCTTCTGACCTCCGGTACTTTGTTAAATGCTTTCTACCCCGTGTCATTGTGGCTCTGAACCCCCTTAGCATTTTTAACGCCGTAAGCTCCGTCGCTCTCCCATCCATGCTCCGGGTCACGTTCAGTAGGTCGGTGCAACATTACATCAATGGGATGTAATGCGGCTCTTGTTCATTTTTGCTCACCTGCTCTATTTTTTCTCTTAGGCGGGAGGCAAAAACGCTTAGGCGCTGCGCCTAAGCCGTATAATGGCAGGGAAAACCCTGTATTGTTTACCCCGTTTTGAAATATCCTGAGCCCTATTTCATGCCTTGAAGCCAGTTTTGGTCGCGAACATAATTTCTGTCCGATGTGTGGTCTTAATGTTCGCTCTGCATTCCGCATTGAAGTCCCTATTGAATAACAACCGGTAGTCTGAAAGCGGGGTAAAGTGCATGCACGAGCGGATGTTTACTTCTTGGCCTTCTAGAATTTTCAACAACTCGCACGTGTCCCTTAGCAAAAAAGTAAAAATTTCCGTCCACGGTAATAACGTTAGCAACAACCTGTAATCTTTGTACAGCACTGCCGTGAATGAGATTTGGCGGCTGCTGGCAGGGCATTTAAACCCTTTGTGCAGATTTGTCCGCCAGTGGACACGGAGCTGCAGATTTATGTACGCAGTTACAATATTCTATCACTAGATGGCACACCCGGATCAGTTATTGCAGAGCCGTATATAGAGAGGGTCTGGCCAACTCGGGATTCGAACGTTCGAGCTATCCCGCTATGCAGATTGGTTCAGAGCTGGTCACGTGTTTTGTGGACGCCATGTTTGCTACCATTAATCAATATTCATCCAGCGATCCCCATAGCGAAATGTCAAATATGGGATAATAAAGTTTAATTAGTTATTCAATTATGCCAAACTGTTCGGCTTATGGCTGCAGTGCAAGGCCGGGAAAGGGGGAAAAACTTCACCGTTTCCCCCGTGACCAAAAACGGAGGAAGTCATGGGAGAATAAGGTTAGAAGGAAGAACTGGACGGCAAGCAATTTCTCCGTGTTATGTGAGGTAAATGTCATTTTTTTCTCTTCGACTTTTGTTAAAGGAGCCGCGTGTAAGTTTGTGGCCAAAACTGGTACTGTAATCACATTGAAAATACTTCAGAGCGCAGTATCCCCTCCCCCTCTCCCCCAGACGAGAGGTTGCCAGCTAGTTGCCGGATCCAGCAAGAACATCCAGCAAGAATTACATTTCATATTGCCATAATGGCTGTGCTAATGTTGGAACGATTTCCACAGCGTCTCAGCATAGTGCCAGAGAAACAGAATCTAATAATGCATTGCTAATGTTAGCAATGACAAGTCACGGTTTTTATTTCTCAAACAATTCGTTGCCTAGTCAGTTCGATGACCCACCTGCATACGCACTAACATACCATAAACGAACATACATCACGTTATTCGACTGTAGAGAATATTTGAAATGTCCGTGCCTACATTAAATAGAATTAAGTTAGCCAAACTTAGCTGAATCTTACCTGTCCAGGAGAAAATTAGCAACTTTGGCGTTGGTCTTCAGATTCTTCTCCGCTTTCAGCCGTCTTCATCTTTCATAGGCATGTCCTGTACAGATCCTTGTTTTGTTTCTGACTTTTTCGCGACGTATTTCGGAATTATAACGAGGCCTTTTAGGTTTAGTAACGTCAGACATTTGTGCTCCAAAACGCTGGTAGCTGCAGCTCAGTGGTAACTGGCAACCTGGATGCTGAAACGCTACTGGCTTCGTGATTGGGAGACAGGTGGAGGGCGGCGCAACAGGCCAAAACACAAAATGAAAATATGAACATTAGTTGTGGGCTGCAACTTCGGTTTTGTAATGAGAATATTCTGACTGGACTACTGTTGTGCAGAGGTGGACATTCCGGGGGTCAGAAAGTAAAAGTCTGGCCGTGTTTTACCTCCAGCTATGAGCTCAGGCAGCTGATTTTCCTAATTAGTTCATCCTCTGGGCTGAAGGGTTGCTGCAATTTTTAGATCATGACGGTTGTAGCAAAATACTGGGATGGACTTTTACTTTCTGGAGCTGGATTGTCCAGCTCTGGTTGTCAGTGATATAAGTATTTGAAATTACCATCATTCCTTAATGTCTGGTGATATATCAGGGCCATTTTATGATTAATCTACATACATTTCTCACATACGGCTCCTTTAAGAATTTACATTGGAAAAATGAAGTCATAGTATCATTAATGTATTCCATGCTCTCAAAAACTCCTAACACCGCTTTAGAAATTAATGAAGTTTGAAGTTAGCCAAGCCTTATGGTAGCTAGTTTTCTAGGCTTAGAAAATTAGCAGCAACTGTCATGACTTGAATTTAGCTTGTCTAATCTTAATTGCCATCTGTAACTCAGATGTTATATACTGTGAAAACCATGTGTGCATGTAATTTATGTCGATGTAGATAGCCAAATTTCTAATAGTTTTTTTTTTTTATTTGTTTGTTTTAAAGGGAGGTCAAGTCTTAATGAGGCCATGAATGCCACATGAATTAAGCACATTCAAGCAAAAAACAATAACATAAAACAAAACCTTTAGAATGTACATACTAAATAAAATTAGAAAGTGTGATTCATGCATGTGTTAGTGAAATAAGAGATGTCTGGCTAAGAATACAAGATAAGGCTCACTTGTTGATAGCTTTTATAAATTTATTTGTATTTTTCATTTATGTACAGCTTCTTTACTCCCATTAAACAATTACTGTCATTTTGCTTGTAGGACCACTTTGATGAAACACAGTATGAGAGTGGCAGAGCTGATGGCCTGAGGAAGCTTAAACCGAATGCTGTCCCAACGCAGTTTATCTTCACACCACCAAAGTTCCCTGGGAGACCCACTAAGCGCAGTAGGACACAGGACCAATCGTGTCCTGGTGCACAGGAACACATACAACTCGACCATTCCTATTGTTCTACAGAATGCTCTACATCCCTTGAAGTTCAAACAGGTTATTATGTTCAAGATCAAGTGAGAACTGATTAGAGTTATTTGGAAATGGTTTTTGAGTGCAAAAGAAGCATAGGATTGCAAAATGCAGCACAAATAATCAAAAATCAAAACACAGGCTTTTGTAAAAAATCTGTTTCACTTCATCTCAGCTTTTCGACCATTTCTCGCAAGGTCATACTCTTGCTCCCTAGTGCTCCACTTGACTGTTTTTTGTTCAATTTATCTTTTTTGATTTGTCCCTGCTTCCGAGCATGGAGATGTTCTGCGTGACATAGAAGTGTCACTGGAAGATTCTCTTTACCAGTAAACTGGTCTTCACTGGCCCTAAACAGCTGTTCGGCCTTTTCAAATAGCTCCCAGCATACATCTGTGCAGAACACCAAACAGCCTTCCTTGTATTCCTTCAGAGCTGTGAGCCTTTGAACCTGACCTTTCTTCGGCGCAGCATCCTTCACAGCATTCACACACTCTGAACACAGTTTTTTCAGCTTTAGCACTTTATTGATACAGTACCAACCAACATCATGCAGCCTGCTCCTCTCTGCATCTACCAGCCCTGAACACGATGAAAGGTCCTGCAACTCCAGATCCACAGGCAGAGTAATAACAGGGCTTCCTGGCTGATCAAGGAACTCAGCTAGGAAAGCACGATCATCTTCTTGGTAACTACCGTTTGAGGGGAATTTCAAAAACTGTGCAACGGTGATGATTTTGAGTGCCTGCTTAAATTCAAGGGCGGTAGGTGTTGGGTTTCTCATCCTAATACAGCCAAAGAGGTTTTCCAAGCAGTCCTGGGAGAACCGAGATGTCAGGACGAATGTAAAGCACTGAGAGAGAGGCTCAGCCTGAACATCCAGAATTGATGATGTGGAAAGTACGACACCTGACTGCACGGGTTTCCAGTGGCCTTTTTCCCCAATAGAAATGTTTTTCATCACCCATATGGCAGCGCGCAGATGTGATATGAATCATATGAATCCTGGTTGATTTGACTCAAAGCCATGACTGGGTGTCTGCTTGACATGAGATCAAACCATTCGTTGAAAAAATCCAAGAACCAAGCTGTGGTAAGGAGATCTGAATCAAATCCTTCAGAATCCACCAAGTAACGCAGTGCAGAGCTCACAGAATGGCTGAAGAAGTTTAGGGTATTAGAGACCTTCATTTTACAGAAGTGTGAGGGTGTAAGTATGTTTTCCTCGAGTTTGGGCGCAAGCTTCAGGTCTTTATCTTTCTGAAAGTCATGTAGCATCTTGACATGCTTGACAGTGACTTTATTTGATGTCAAACCAAATTTCTCAACAACCTCCTTCTCTAACGTGATGTCATTTCCATTGACAAGGGCCGCTTTCATATTTTTGATGACGTGGGGCACATCGGCAATGAAATGGAGAAATCTGTCCCCTTCCATGGGATGGGGAACTTTGTTCACAGTCCTACTGAACTTTGAGCACACAATGCCATAACTTAGCCAAAGTACACGATTGGAAGCCCCCATGTCTGATGGTATTGCTGTAACATGCAACCCAATGTCTTTGGCCTTCTGTAATATCTAAAGAATAAGAGGCTTCAGTTTTGTGCCATCCACAGAGTTGCTGGTGAAGTGATATGCCAACGTCTGGTTCCATCGTGTTGTCACTCTGCCGAGCATGAAGACAAGAGCATGTGTAGCTTCGCCACTGTGATCAGGTAAGGTTACATCTCCACACATACAGCTTGAACCTGCATCATACTGGACACCAGCTTGGATCGACATCTCATCAAGGGTGAGACAACAGTCCCTCTCTTCTTGTCTCATTGCCTCAATTTGTTTGGTGTTCTGCACAGATGTATGCTGGGAGCTATTTGAAAAGGCCGAACAGCTGTTTAGGGCCAGTGAAGACCAGTTTACTGGTAAAGAGAATCTTCTATTGACACTTCTAAGGCAAGCAGAACATCTCACGCAGGAAATCCATTTACCGACCTGCCATGATATCAAACGCCATCTTTTAGTCAAGTTTTTTACTACACGCTTACACTTCCATGCTCGGAAGCAGCGACAAATCTGAAAAGATAAATTGAACAAAAAACAGTCAAGTGGAGCACTAGGGAGCAAGAGTATGGCCTTGCGAGAAATGGTCGAAAAGCTGAGATGAAGTGAAACAGATTTTTTACAGTAGCTTTAATTTTTAAATTTTTGATTACATTGAACTTTCACATTGATCCTTCAGGAGACTCTCCTGTTCCTTATTTGTGTGTGTAAGTGTTTTTTGAATTCAGTCTAATGATTTATCTGCACTTGAAAGCATAATATGGCTATCAAAAAAAATAACATATTGATCTGTTTTTATATTGCACTGGATGTCAGTAATTGTTTGAATTCAATCTAATGATTTATCTGTACTTGTAAGCATAATATGGCTATCAAAAAAAAACATAGTGATCTGTTTTTATATTGCACTATATGTTAGTGATTGTTTGAATTCAATCTAATGATTTATCTGCACTTGTCAGCAAAGATATAACAGCCCAGTCAAAAAAATAATAATTTTGATCTATTTGTCTAGATCTGTTAGGCCTACGATGACTCTCCCATTATTATTATAGGCTTATTTTATAGCCTACAGTGCTTGTCATGCCTTATGTTTCAAAGAATGTGCAAATGTGTGTGAATTTTATTGCACTTGTTCCCTGCAAAACCTGAACTGTCTTGAACTTATAAACTTGAATATATTATCATTTGACACAACTGCGTGGTTTTCTTGGGGGGGTCAGACAGAGGATTGTTATCCTTTGTAGATCCTGTAATTTTAATCAGAATCACATAACGTCTTACATTATGGGTAGTATTCACTAATGATCACACTAACAATAAATAACAGTAAGACTAGTTTAATTTTCACTATTTCTGAGTAATTATAATTTCTGTGGGTAGCCTAATTCAACCTTTTTTCGCCGATGGATGGAGACGGGAGACTGATTAGAAAGGTAAGCTAAACAAAGTTCCGTGACTGATTAGACGAGTGGGCTACAATGTATTTTACAGGTTCATTTAAGATATTTTTAATGCAAGTAGACACTGGGATAGGCTATTAAAGCCAAACTGTCGCCAAATGCAACCCAGGGTGTACCCGAGTCAAACATTCGTTTAAAAGCATAATTACGACGGAAGCGCCACTTTTAAGACTGACTTTTCGTCAACTGGCTTTTCGAATGGGAGCGCTTGGGCACTGCTATCACATAAAAATCGCTATTTTTAAACCACCAAGACTCGACGCAACATGACACTTAGCTTGTAGTATCACCAGGCTCTCTACACATGAACTCGAGCATTGTGAACATTGTTTGTTCAGAAGGAGTTTACTTAAATACCGCTTTTAACACTGGACTCACATAAGGCAACAACCCAGAAGACAACGCGAGGTACCTCCTGTGCTAACAAAAACGTCTTTTAAGCAAAGTATTTGTATACGAACAATGTTCGAGTTCATGTGTAGGGACCCTGACAATACTACAAGCAAAGTGTCATGTTATTTCAAGTCTTCTTAGTATTTTAAAACTAGCGATTTTGATGCGACCATAGTATCCAGCCCATAGGGTTAAGCCATAGAATCATCTGCCATTGGTAGCAAACATGGCGCCCATGATTCGAGTTGGTCCTTGATATGGACGAGTTCACTCCAATCCCTGGATGGATCAAGCCAACCTTGGTTTGACTGAAAGGGGGTGGCCCAAAAAAGTGTCCCTCCTTCCTCTCAGAACTCCAAGGTGGATGAGGAACTTGGAAATGAGTGGGCACTGGGCAGGATTTCAAGTCATTGTTCAAGAGTAGATATACAGGCTGTAACAAAGCCCTGCTTATTGTGGATTAGCGGGTTGGTCACTGGTGTGCCTTCCCTTTTGTCTGCTCATCGTGCCGTTACTGGTGTTGGCTCAGACTGTTAAGAACAGACGGAAACTCCAAATGCAGATCAAACTCAGCAGGGCATTTATTAGACGTGGGATTCGATCCCTTACTCATGGTCAGTTCAGAAAATAGTCAGAAGCCAGGAAACAGATAGATACAGGTGAGCAGAATCGTAATCAGTAATACAGGCCAAGATCGGGAAACCAGGAAATCAGTCCGCACAAAGACAATGAACAAAAGGGGGAAAATAAACCAAAGGAACGAAGGGAGTGGGGAAAAGGGTAAGGGGAAAATAGGGAAGGAGATATTAGGGAAACTAACTAAACAATTCGGAACACAAGGGCAAAGGGAATACAAGGACCTATCACACTGCAATCTCACTTCAAACACAAAACTAAAATATACAGACTGATACAAACAGACAAATACTTTCAAAAGAGCAATCACAAACCAAATAGTGCAGAGACGAACCAACCAGACAGAGTCAAGGGAAGAACGAATCGACTTGGAACAAAGGGGGAATGGGATCTTTAAGCACAAGACAATTAACGTGATTGCCTGACTAGATAGGGAACAGCTGTGGCAGGAAGCCAGAGAGGGGCGGAGCCAGGAAGAGCAGGACAGGGATAGGCGAGTAGAATGGAAAGGGCGTGGAAACCTATGGTAATCTGCTGTACACACCCAGGCCCTGATTCTAAACTACTCTCAGGTGCAGACAGGCAGCAAGAACAGAATGAAGGAAGTTAGAATCACCTCACCAAATTAACAGGGGAATTAGTGTGTTAACAAGGACTGACAGGAGGGAAGAACACAAGGATTTACACTGACAATGACAATCAATCAGAACAATACACAATCACTCAGAAAAATAACAAAAGGTACATAAATGAAAATTAAAACTAACAACAATGAAAACTAAAAATAACAGGCAGACAAAATCCTACTTTCTAACACAGACAATCTTGTCACCGTTTGAGTTCCATCCTGTGAAAACCAATTTTCCATCCATGTCACATTATGTCACATTAGCAACAAGACTGAATTTTTAAATTCACTTTTTTACCAAAATTGCAGTGATCCAGGTCTAGAACTTCCTGTAAACATTTGTTTTTATGTTTTCAGTGAAATAAACCACATATATACCATTAATTTATAATTTCATCCTGTTAAGTACAGTGGAACCTGTTGGTCACACTTTCTGTGGAATCTGTCATTTATGTATATAAATATGTAATTTACGACAGCTGTAGGGTGCTGGAAAAGCATGTAAATGCACCTTGAAAATCCTTGAAAAGTGCTTGAATTTCACTTTGGAAAAGGTGTACGAAGCCTGTAGACAGCATTACAGTGCTGTGTTTTTAGATTTGTTTTGTTTTTTTGTTTTTCTGTATAATTATGTTCCATTTATTGTTTGCATCTTTACAAAACATCAAAATCCCAGTTAGTTGGTGGACTATCTTTAACATGACCGCTTTTACAATCAATCTGTAAGTAATGTAAGGACAGATACAGTGATCTGTGGACATGTGGACATACGGGATACATACTCAACTCAGAATAAAACAGGGTACAACCCTGATAAAATCTATAGGCTACATTTTCCCTCTTAATAACTGACTGTGTCGACATCAAAGCAGCTGTCAGGTGTGCTGCGCCAAGGAAAATTGCGCCCCCCCCAAAATTTTTAGCACCAGCCGCCACTGGTGTGAAGCCATATGCCCAAATAGAGTCACTTATGCATCCGCTGCCATGTTGATATGCAAACCTAAAGTGGCGTGTTGCGCAAACAGTAACCGTGAAACATCTTTTGAGTTTCTCTAAATATCGTGATTCTCTGGAGTCCACTGCCACGTCGAGATAAAGAAAGTTGAAATTCTCAAAGTCGTGGTGTCGTCACTTCCGGCTGGCCCAATTAGGCACTCGGTGAAAACAATTAACCTTGTGTGTTCTTCTTCGTGTTATCTCATCAACAAATGTCAATTTCTAATCCACCTTACTATTATTTGTATCTGCGACATTTCTTTTCTGCAAGTAAATACAGCGTGTAGGAGTTATTATAAGGTACTAGAGATGTAATTTAACTATATACTACTCAAAATTTGATAGGGATCATAGGAATTTTTTTGTGAAATGACATGCAAATTTGGTAACTGCCACTGATGAACAATATATTGGATAAATGACATGCAGTCAGACACAAAACACATTTGCAAGTGCATTTAATGACATTAAATGAGCGTGCAGCCTCACACTTTTGGCTGGCCTGCATCACTGGTAGTGGCAATCTAGTAAATGAGATGGTTTTTTTGTTTTTTTTTAATTCAAAGTTCACAAATGTAAACATATCTAGCCTTTTGGCACAATATAGAGTCTGCATATTCTAGAAGCCTTTTCAATCAAATGGAGCGGAAAAGGCTGCAATTTTTTTTTTTTTTTTTTTTGATGTTCATAGTATCAGTCAAATAAGTTTGTTTAAAAATGCACATTTGAGGTTTTAAGTGGATGATGACGTTCTAACGCACTTTTCACAATAATCGAAGTGTATATGACTTAGTATTTATTTTTGTGTTGAGAATTGCTGTTACCAGAGTCTAGGACTGCACAGTTTGAATTACACTGTGTATAATCTTCACTCTGAAAAGTAAATCTACAATTTTTATTGGAACTAATACTCTGGTGATTTGTGAACGTAGACATTTTTGTTTGGAATCACATCTAATTAGTCATTTCATAAATATACTTTTTTAACCTTGGAGTTCCATTTTTATGAAATGTATGCTTCTAAATGCAGAGATTTGTGTACTCTGATCATAACAATATTGAAAACAAACGTCACTAGAGCAGCGCCACATGTGATGGCTCAAGAAATGGCATTTTAAGGCCTTAAATGTCATCATACTGCTCAGATTTGATACATTTGTTGTAATCATATGAAAAGGTGAGATTGTGCTGTTTTCAGAGGGAACAGTATTTCAGTTCTGATAATAGCATGATAACCACTTCATTTTTATCAAGTAGAAAGGTGTAAGAAACATAGATCAGAATTGAAGAAAAATATTGAATATTTTTAATGCATTGTTGCTGTTTTTCTTTGAAGCTAACACCATTTCCTTTCTTTTGTACCTTTATGGAGAATTACCTGTATTTACCTCATGTTAAACAGGTGTGAATAGGCACAACACAGCTCAGTGAAATCAAGTCTTGCTGTCAACTCAGGAGAGAAGTATTTCTCATGTTATAGCCAGTAAAATGTCACATGAATCTCCTATAGAAGTCACGCAGTGATCTCGCGCTGTGACATTACTTTGAGATCTTCCAGAGATGTCATCTAATGAAATGAAGTATGATTTATATTTTAACAATGAGAGTTTTTATGTCATGAGTTTTCCATGATTTCACGAACATATCACATAGAGGTTTCACTTTGATGTCACGTTGTGACATCAATGTGAGACATCTGTAATATATTGATGTATTGCACAGATGTCTTGCTTTGATATCAGATTGTGACATTCCTTGAGACATCTATGTGAAATGTTGGTGATGTATCACATAGCTGTCTCAGTGATGTCACAATGTGACATCACAGTGAGACCTAAAGATGTGAAATCACACAGATGTCTCACTTTAATGTCACATTGTGACATCACTGAGACAGCTATGTGATACACTGATGACGCATCGTATAGATATCTCTGTGAAGTCAATGTGACATCGCAGTGAGACCTTTAAGTGTGATATCACACAGATGTTTCACTTTTATATCAGATTATGACATTCCTATGAGACATCTATGTGAAATGTTGGTGATGTAGCGCACAGATGTCTAGGTGATGTCAAAATGTGACATCACAGTGAGATCTACAGCTGTGATATCACACAGTTGTCTAACTTTGATATCACATTGTGACATCACTGTGAGAACTTTGTGAGGCTTCAAACTGAGGTCACTGTGAAATCACAAAAAAACTCACGCTGTGTTATCACCCGTGACATCACTATGACATCACTGTGACATCAAATTGTTGACTGGGAAGGAAGCAAAATGCAATTTATGTTGCAAAATAATGTATTTGAGGGGGGGAACACAACCTTCATGGCCAAGCACAACCGCATTGTGTGCCAACTTAAACAAAAATGCACTACCTTCGATTGTCTTACGGTTAAAATAACTCCGTGAACTTCGGCTGCTGTTGCTGTGGGCCAGCCATCCTCTTCGTTCACTCAAAGCAACCACAGTAAGCACACCCACTCTGTAGCAACTCCCATTAGTTAAAAATACACCGATGGACTTTATGGCTAGTTCTGCATATATTACTTAAAGCCCATTCAGACCGGGGCGAAGCGAAAAAGCTGCACGGATTTGCGGCATATTCGCTGAACGAAAATCCCACGTGAAACCATACACCATGGGCGTAGGAACCGGCCCGGCAGACCCGGCGATCGCTGGACTAATATTTTCCCGAATACGCCCCTCCCCCTCCCCTCTCTCCCTCATGTCATGTCAATCTTAAAGTCGCTTTCACACTGGACGCGGAACGATTTTTTCGCGCGCAGATTACATTCAAAGTCAATGCAAAGTCTTTGCAGTGACTTTGAATGAAATGTGGTGTGCGAAAAATTCGTTTCGTGTCCGGTGTGAAAGCAGCTTTGTACCGTCTAGCCGATCCCGGCTGCTGATCACCTATCAGATTAATGCACTGCCGCGAGACCAGTGTCATTAGCGTTCGTCAGCGATACTAATGCTACTGCACACTCACATAAATTATGATCCAGAGCAAAAAACGTTCTTATTTATTATAAGTTATTAATTTCTGTGCGATTTTGGCATTACAGGGCTTTGGTCGGTGACCTCACGCGCTTGTTTAATGCATACAATTTGCATGGAGAGCGATGGTTTACTATTTTATTTAGACAGTTTTGCCCCTGAGATAAGGACTATGCTTGAAGGGCAGTCAGTCTCTCGGGGATCACCTAAAATTGCTAAACTGCCATCATCACATTGCAACAGACAATCACAAAGTTAAATGTTATTTTAATTCAAATGTAATGGATTATTTACCAGACCTAAGCAGCGCAAACTATCGTCATCCCCATATTTGCATTTAACTGCTTGATCTGGATGCACTTCCTTGTATGAAGAGCTCCCTTTCAATTTTTTTTTTTCATTTTAATTTTTAATTGATTTTTTTTTAACGACAAATCCCCCACCAAACGCCGACTGGCATCTGTGATTGGCGTATGCCGCTCAGATCTTTTAAAATTGCTGGCCATCACGGGTGCAGACAGAAAACCGAATGCTTTGGGGGCGCGCCGTGCTTTTAGAAGGGCCACGTGTCCGAAAGAAATGATTTTTTTACGCGACCCCAAGCTTGGTGGAGGGCGCGAGTGAGATGGGGCTTGTGTGCGGAAGCAGTGTATTCTAAGTGCGTCTAAGAAAGCTCACGAAATCCTGTCTCTTTATGTTAACTAGGTTAAAAACTAATTGTTGCTAACACGTTTTAAACAGTTCATCCTGAACTGTGTTTGTGGGTATCCACCTTCCGAGTTCACGCAGTTATCATCAGCTGCACGCCCTGGTTGTGCCCCTATTCCCGGAAAGATTTCAATCCGCACAATATTAATGTAGCTTGTGTCCTTCTTGTTGTGACCGCGATATCTATGAGCAGGCTGTGCTTCCCCGTTACAAATCCCCCAAACAACACTCTCAATAAAATAAATGACCCAGAGGCAGAGGTATAGAAAAATATAACAATATTTATTCAGTAAAATCTAAAATGATGGGTGAAGGGACATACTCAAATCCATGACATCAAAGTTCTGCCAACACGGTAAGCATGCACGTCAAGGTAAAATATTGACCAGAACCCAAATGTTTAGGAGGGCAGAGACAACCAGGTACTATGCTCAAGTAATCCAACCTAAAGTGATAAGGCTCACACATAAGAGGGCTTCTAGAGCCCAAAACAGTACAGTGAAGGAAACAGTTATCCCCCTGCACAGTCAGGGTTTCACTACAACACTGTCCACTGATGTTTCACTGCACACTGATGGTTCGCTGCAACTAGATAATTCACTGCACACCGGTGGTCCACTACAACCTAATAATTCACTGCATACTGGTAGTTCACTGCAACTTGATAATTCGCTGCAAACTGGTGGTTCACTACAACTTGATAATACACTGCACACTGATGTTTCACCACAACTAGATAATTCACTGCACACCGGTGGTTCTCTACAACCTAATAATTCACTGCACACTGGTGGTTCACTGCAACTTGATAATTCACTGCACACTGGTGGTTCACTACAACTTGATGATACACAGCACACTGATGTTTCACTGCAACTTGATAATTCACTGCACCCCAGTGGTTCACTGCAACTTGATAATTCACTACACACCGGTAGTTCACTAAAACCTGATAATTCACAATTCACTGCACACTGGTACACACCGAATACACACAACCGTGCCGTTACTGTACTGAGAATCACTGGTACTCGCTACCCTCCCCCCCCAAATACTGGATTAGATAATATGGCTGCTTCTTAAAACATTTTTGATAATTCTAGGTTTGGAGAAACAATGGTTGCCAGTAGATGGCATTGGCACAAACAATCTTGATCCTAGTGCTGACCGGCCCCGCTGGTATCACTACTGCTACCACTTAAGGATAATATATATTATTTCAAACGTTTGCTGTAGCTTAACTGGTTCGTTTGCTCCCTGCTTCCAGCGTCGGCAACGTGGACTGTCTACCGCACTTCCGTACAAACGGGGTTTTAGCAACTACCGCGAGAGAATGGGTTTTTTTTTCAACTACCGCAAGAGCACTCGCGTTTTCACGCCAGCGGTGTGCCAGGCAATGCCTCTTTTAACAGGGTCCTAAAGCCCTACCTGTCACATACACCCCCACTTTAGAAGGTCACCGTCCCGGTGACATACTAACACCTTGCCTAACTTCCTAGTTCCAGGTGCCCACCAGTGCTTGCAATACATTAGCTACTGCTTGAATTATAGTCTGGCTGTTCCCCTCCTGGGGGCGGGCTACTGACTGTGGCAGATTAAAGGGGTTGGAATGGCGGCCTGCTGTTGTCCTAGTTGACCGTCTAAGGCCAGTTTCAGGAGGCCCCAAGATCTGCTGCTGAGCCTCAGACCTAGACGGACCCTCATAGTTTGGGGGTGTCTCGGCTAGCTCGCTAGGGGGCTCTTCTAACGGTCTGGGTTCTAAGACTGAATGGGGTCCCTGAGGTTGGTCTAATGCCATCTCGGAGGTTGGAATATTCCTGGCTGGTGTAATATTCTTACTTGATTCCTGTCCAGCAGTAGTTCTAATATCTCCATTCCCTTGTCTAGGGAACCAGATGAATCCTGAGGCAGTGCTGTCATTGTCATCCTCCTTTTCATCCCTACAGGAAAGCTGTGAAGTAATCGGCCTTTGAGAAGGGGCCTCCATGAGTGTTGAGGCTCTGGGGGCTACCCCTGTAGGGATGGGCCGCAGCTCCGAACGATGAATATTCTTACATGGTCCTGTAGCATCTCTTGGTTTGATTTTGTACACGGTTCCAACATCGTCCAGACACTCCATCACTTCATACACTGTAGACTCCCATACATCCTGGATTTTGTGACGTCCTGGCGGATGGTTCTTCCGGTACACTAAAGTGCTGTTGGGGAGAATGGAGGGGGCGGCTGGATTGTGTCGCTCTTGAGAGCTAGCTGCCGTTTCAAGCTGTTACCTGGCACTGATGTACACCGAGGCTAGGTTATCTTGGTGTTTTGTCACCCAGTCCTCTATCATTCCCAGTACTGGTTCTTCTTATCTGCTGGGAGTGTGCGTAGGAGGTCGTGGAGTGTTCTATTAAATCGCTCACACTGCCCATTCCCTTCAGGGTGGTAGGGAGTAGTCCTACTTTTCTCTATCCCATACAATTGACAGAGACGCTTTAGAAGTTCCCCTTCAAAGTTTCTGCCTTGGTCTGAATGTATTCCTCGCGGCACCCCGTACAAGTAGAACCATCTCTCTGTGAGGACTTTGACTACTGTACTAGCTTTTTGGTCAGCAGTTGGATAGGCCTGGCAAAACTTTGAGAAGACGTCCGTTATGACCAGAACATTTTCTCTGCCGTCGCTGGCCTTGTCCAGAGTGGTGAAGTCAATAGCCACTATCTCTAAAGGTTTGGAGGCCAGAAGGTGGCCCATAAAGGTCCTCACAGAAGGTTGTACTGCCTTGACCACGACACATCGTTCACACGCTTTACACCACTTGTCGATGTCTCGTCGCATATTGGGCCAGTAGCATCTCTCCCTGATCAAGTGTGTTGTTCTCTCTGTGCCTTGGTGGCCATGATGGTTGTGGAGGCTTGTCAGTACTTCGACCTTTAGAATGTCAGGCAGAAGGATTTGATGCACAGTTTCCCGTCCAGGAGGTAGTTGGATCTCCCTATAAAGGACGCCCTCCCTCTCTCTAATTCTTTTCCACTGGCAGACTAGTTCAAGAACGCCCTCTGCCTCCGCTGTCCTCTCTTTTTGTGTAGGAGCATGTCCCCTTCTCCAGTAGCGCCCAAATGCCCCAATGACTGGATCTGCAGCTTGGAGTGCCTTTAGGTCAGCCTTTTGTCACACTGGAATAGCATCCACTGCTGAGGTGGTGGCGGTAGAGGGACATAGTCTGTCCACCGGAGCTGGGACAGTGATGCCTGGAGTGACTGCTGCGATGGTCTCCAGGGTCTGGGATTGGGCTGGGAGGCGTGACAGGGCATTGGCGTTACGATTCACTGTGCCAGGTCGATACTTGACCTCGAAGTCGAAGACCGCCAACTGGGAGGCTCAGCATTGTTCCACTGCAGCGAGCTTGGCTGTCTTTAAGTAACTCAAGGGATTACTGTCTGTATAGACAGTGAATTTGGCCCCAATCAAATACTCTCTAAATTTTTCTGTAACCGCCCACTTCATAGCAAGAAATTCCAACTTCATGGAACTGTAGTTGGACGTTTCTTTCTGTTGGGCGTAACCCTCTGCTTGCAAACGCGACTGGCCTTAGCTCCCCTTCATGTTCTTGAGATAGGACAGCACCCAGCCCTTGATGGCTGGCATCGATTTCAAGAATGAATGGCTGTGTGAAATCCGCCTACCCCAAAACGGGGGCACGAATGAGTTTGTTTTTGAGAGTTGTGAAAGCTTGTTCACACTCATCATCCCATCTCTTGTCGAGCTTGGCATTGATTTTTGGACCCGGGTTCTTACGGCAGCCCTGCAGTTCTCCAACCAGCTTATGAAGGGGGGCTGCGTACTTGGCAAAGCCCTCCACGAATCGGCGGTAATAAGAGGCAAACCCCAAGAATTAACGAAGCTCCGTAGTGGTGGTGGGCCTCTTCCACTCTGCCACTGCACTGATCTTGTCTGAGTCGGTAGCAACCCCATCCACTGAGATCACATGGCCCAAGTACTTGACCTCTCTCTGAAAGAAATGACACTTGGTCAACTTCAACTTTAAGTTGTGTTTCTGGAGTCTGTCAAGGACCACTTCCAAGCGTTGTAGATGCTGCTCAAACGATGATGAGAATATCACTATATCATCAAGGTAGAGCGAGAGTGAGTGAAAGCTCTGGTCGCCAAAAATCCGCTCTATAAGGCGCTGGAAAGTGCTTGGGGCATTACAAAGCCCGAACGGCATGCGATTAAATTCAAAGAGGCCAAATAGGGTGCAAAAGGCACTCTTTTCTTTATCTTTCTCAGCCACAAGGACTTAGTTGTAGCCATTTACAACTAAGCGCATACACAGCGCATACATATTGGTTTTCCATCAGCCTGGAAGCGATAAGGTTTTATGCCACTGGTGGCACCAGCTGGCGGGACATTTGGGGCGGCAACTGATACTGTGCCTAAGTGCTTCATGGTGGCATCTAGCTGTATCTGCTGCTTACGGAGGCCCTCCTTCAACTCCTGTAGCTCATCCTTGGGCCTGGCATAAACAGCATTAGAATCAACACCCACTTCTTCCCGCATGTCTACCTGGTACTCACAAGAGTACGCCCGGGCTCGTGGTGTACTAAAGCGCGAGTTCCTTCCCTCCCACTTAACAGCTTCATTGCGAATCTGACGAAAGGTGATTCTTGGGGTTATCTTTCCTAGACGTACGAGCTCTCTATGTAGCATTTCATCACGTACATTCTCTATGAATTGGTCGTGAGTGACTAGATCAGGGTTCGACACCCCACGGGGATCTGTACCTTTAAGTAGTTCCATTAACTCAGATAAAGCATGGGAGTACGGTCTAATAGACTCTCCTTCATTTTGCCGACGCAGGAAGAACTGTTTTTGTAACACCACGTAGGACTGTGCACAACCAAAGTTCTAGTTTAAAATGGATAAAATTTTATCAGGGTCGTCTCTCTCCTCTGGAGAGCTAAACTTAATCTCACGCTTTGCCTCCCTATCTAAAAGGTCATAAAGAAATAGGGCTTGTTCTTTAGATGGCATCTGCCTAGTAGCCAACGATCTGCGTGCCTCCTCTATCCAGTCTTCTACGGACATAGCATCCTGAGACAATTTTCCCGGAAACCTGGGGCACTTCCTCTCTCGAGGTGCTTGGACATAGACTCGCTCAACTGGGTTATTTGCTACAGCAATAGAAGAATCAGGATTTGGACTGTTATTCATAGGGTCATTATCCCCCGCCGCGCGTTTAACGCGAAGCGGGGGATATAGCATTGGGCTCCGTCCGTCCGTCCGTACGTCCGTACGAACACATATCGAACGGACGGCGGGGGATATTGCCATGTTAGTGGCAAACACTTGTTCAAAGGATTAACTCGCTCACTTCCCCCGACGGGGAAAGCTGGTTCCCTGGCTCCCTCCCTGAGTCTTGCATTTTCAGCCTGTAGCAGTTCTGTGAGCGCTCTCAGTTGTTCCTCCACATTTTCCGTCGTCATCGTGGACTCAGAGGGAAAACACCAGTCTTAACCGAACCAACCACTGTCGGCTTCCTCTGCTGCATGCCTCCCCTGATGGCACCTCCTGAAGCCGGCGTCAATATCAGGGCAGCTGGCATCAGTGGCAGAGCAGCTGGCTTTCCTCTCCGTCTTCTTCTTGACAACCACTGTTTTTCCTTATACACCTATGCAGCCAACTATCCCTACTTCTGTTGACCAGAAGCCTCACTAAGAAATACCTAAGCCTCTGGATAGGGGATCCCTGCCAATTACGCCAAAGGTGACCGTGATATCTATGAGCAGGCTGTGCTTCCCCAATACAAATCCCCCAAACAACACTCTCAATAAAATAAATGACCCAGAGGCAGAGGTATAGAAAAATATAACAATATTTATTCAGTAAAATCTAAAATGATGGGTGAAGGGACATACTCAAATCCATGACATCAAAGTTCTGCCAACACGGTAAGCATGCACGTCAAGGTAAAATATTGACCAGAACCCAAGTGTTTAGGAGGGCAGAGACAACCAGGTACTATGCTCAAGTAACCCAACCTAAAGTGATAAGGCTCACACATAAGAGGGCTTCTAGAGCCCAAAATAGTACAGTGAAGGAAGCAGTTATCCCCCTGCACAGTCAGGGTTTCACTACAACACTGTCCACTGATGTTTCACTGCACACTGATGGTTCGCTGCAACTAGATAATTCACTGCACACCGGTGGTCCACTACAACCTAATAATTCACTGCACACTGGTAGTTCACTGCAACTTGATAATTCACTGCAAACTGGTGGTTCACTACAACTTGATAATACACTGCACACTGATGTTTCACCGCAACTAGATAATTCACTGCACACCGGTGGTTCTCTACAACCTAATAATTCACTGCACACTGGTAGTTCACTGCAACTTGATAATTCACTACACACCGGTGGTTCACTACAACCTGATAATTCACTGCACACTGGTACACACCGAATACACACAACCGTGCCATTACTGTACTGAGAATCAGTGGTATAATATATCATTTCAAACGTTTGCTGTAGCTTAACTGGTTCGTTTACTCCCTGCTTCCAGCGTCGGCAACATGGACTGTCGACCGCACTTCCTTACAAACGGGGTTTTAGCAACTACCGCAAGAGAATGGGGTTTTTTTTCAACTACCGCGATTTCACGCCAGCGGTGTGCCGGGCGATGCCTCTTTTAACAGGGTCCAAAAGCCCTACCTGTCACATTGTGTTTTTACCTAGTATTTCTAGAGCAATGGGTTAGTTACCTAAGTGCGTATCGCATGTCCAAATATGATATCTGAATTAGCCTATGACGGGATTTATCCGTTCTTGGTAGTCTTGTGTCAGTGTTTTATTATTTTTTTCTTAGATAGGTGGCCTAATTGCATTATATGAGATGAAATAAATAAGGTAAATCAGTAAATGTAAAAAAGCAAGGGGCAAAAAGAACATAAGGAAACTGACAGTCAGTTTCTATGGGTGGATAACCCTGACACCATTACTCTGGACGTCACCTTCTTTTATATATCTCAATTTATAAGGTATTCTATAAGTCTCCAATTCATTGCTTGAACACTGTCTCAAAGGTTTATATCAAGTTCATGGATGAAATGCTTCAAACTGCTAATGCAGGAAAGTGCTATAGACCACAGACTGAACTAATCTGCTGTTGTGTCGTGACTAGAAACACCACCCCTAAGTTGAAACTGTTGAGGCTAAAGGTGAGTCTCGATGCTACCACAGCTAACCAAATCAATCTCCAGTTTCAAAAAATTTTCTATCTAGTAATTCTCCTATCTCTCTTGCAATCTATATAAAACTTTTCCCAGTTATCTATCTCTGTCTTTATAATAGTTCTCATATCTGTCTATCTTTCAATCTACAGAAAATTTTTTCCATCTATCTATCTGCCGATCTATTGATACATCTATCAAAGAATTTTTTTTTCAGTATATAAAACCCTTTTCTATCTTTCAATCTAAAATTTTTCTTATCTATCTTTCTATCTGTTAGTCTGACTACCAAACGTGTGAGCGTGTGCATTAATAATAATAATCATTTAACCAAACAGCCTGTATATATGTACGTATGCATTTATGTAAATGTATATGTGTGTACATATGTGCGTATGTATGTATGAATATGTGTATGTAAGAATGTGCATATGTGTAGGTATAAGAACATAGATGTGTGTATGTATTTATATGCATCTCTGTATGTATGTGTATATGTGTATATATCCATATCAAAGTTGAAAGTAATCTTTATTGTCCCCGAGGGGCAATTTGTGGTGCAGGTAGTAGTATTTGTCTGTCTGTCTGTCTGCCTGAAAACCTTGTACTGTGTCTACCTGCCTGAATGAAAATCTTGTACGGTGTCTAACTACCTGAATGAAAATCCTGCTATCCTTGCAGATTAACCATACCTATTGTCAACAAAATACTAGCCCATGTATTTAGAAATGTGCTTCCTTTTATCCATCTACCTTTCCATATATATGTATATGTGTGTGTATGTGTATGTATATGTATATATATATATATATATATATATATATATATATATATATATTTATGTGTGTGTGTATGTATGTGTGTTTGTATATATGTGTATATGTATGTATGTATGTATATATATATATATATATATATATATATATATATATACACACCTGTGCTATTGGGAATGTAAAGGTTAGCTGATTGTGTGGGTGCTTGTGTGTATGAGTGTGTATATGTAAATGTGTGTGTGCGCACACATTATTGGTATACAAGACGACTACACTTCCATATGATTGTAACATCCTTTGCTCTCAAAAACAATAACTGACAAAATCCACTAACCAAATTGCTAAACGGACATTACACATCTAAATTGACACCCAGCTGTAATGGAACGTCAAACTCAAGGGCAAACGGAATTGACTGGAAGTCTAACCCTTTTCTTTTTAATGTACAGTGTATTATATTTTCTGTTTTGTTACTTTTCTTCATCCTTATTTTCTTTTCTCCTTTTTTTTTCTTCACTCACACTCTGCTGTTTCCATGCCACATATGGTTTGTGGAAGAGGAACTTAAGCAATCAGATTCCTACAAGACATATTACCGGCAAAAAGAACCGAAATATTGAAACACCTCAAGAAGATAAACGCAGATGTATGTTTACTTCAAGAAACCAGCTCTCAGCTGCAGAACAGAACAAACTAAAAACTCAGCTATTTTTCTCCTCATATAATTAAAAAAAAAGAGGTGTCACGATACTAATCCATAAAAACACACAATCTACACATAACCACACCATATCTGACCCTGAAGGAAGATATATAATTATCAATGGCACAATTAATACTAAATGCATAACAATAGCAAGTGTCTATAGTCCTAATACAGATGACCCAACATTCTTTCACAATTTTTTCACCAGATTACAGGACTTCCCAACATCACTTTTTATCATTGGAGGAGATTTTAACATTGTCATTAACCCAACACAAGATAGTTCTACAAACAAACATCATACCCAAAACTGGCATTCAACGAGGATCATTCAACAATACATGACAGATCTTGGTCTTGGCGATATTTGGAGACTACAAAACCCGCCTGCAAAAGAATTTACCTACCACTCCACAGTTCATCAGTCCTTCTCACGAATTGATTATTTCCTGACAAGCAACTCAATGATAAAAGACATTGCAAATACTACAGTAGATCCAAGTGTTATCTCTGACCACACTCCTATCAGTTTCACTCTCATCACAAAACAAGAAACAAAAAATTTCCCAAACTGGCACTTAAATACATCTTTACTCACAGATAATACTTTCGATGCATATTTCAAGAAAGAGTGGGCATTCTGTTATGGCCCCAATTTGTTATGGCGTCAATTTGTTATGGCCCAAATTTGTTATGGCGTAGCGGACAGCAAGGGATGACAGACAAAATTTTAAAAACTTTAACAGATTTAATTAAACAAACACTTTGAACTAATCTACAATCTACTCTACTGACCAAGATTGAAATAAAAAAAATCAGATATTTACAGTCCCTTGGTAATTGAGATGGGGCTGCTATGTTTCGATGTCCTGGGACAGGAAAATGCTCCAACACAGGCAAAAATCCACAAAAAGCTTCACAGGTCTTGAAAAGAGTGACAGGTCTGGTCAAATGTATCCTTCCACAATTTCTCCTTGCAATTTCTCCTACAACCTTTCACTCTCTCAATTTTTCTCCTTATGTACTCTTTTCCAGCCCCCTCCCACCTTCCAGACTTTTCTCCAATTCTCTGGGACATTCCCCTCTGAGGCATGCACAGGACATGCCCCAAAACCTAGCTCCAGACAGGGCTTAACAAAAAAAAATGTCAATACTGCCATCTAGTGGCTTTTTTTTTCCACATTACAATTCTTTCTGGAAACAAATGACTCTCCAAGTACCACACCATGACTCCTTTGGGAAACAGCAAAAGCAGTACTGAGAGGGAAAATAATTTCATATTCCACCCACAAAAAGAAAGCCAAACAAGAACTAGAAACCAAATTAGAAGAAAAAAATCAAACAACTACATGATTCACATGCAACTAATCCCACTGAACAAACACGAAAAGAATTCAGAGAGACCAAATTTCAACTAGATAATATTATCAACACAAAAACCCAATTTTTACTACATAAATTACGATGCAACCACTATGAACATGGTGATAAATCTGCAAAATATTTATCAAATCAACTTAAACACAATAAGGAAAAAACATTCTTCACAACTATTAAAGACTCGGCCGGGAATAACATCAATGACCAACAAACCATAAATAACATTTTCAAAAAATTCGACTCAGATTTATACAGCAATGAAAGAGAAAAAAACGTGGAAGAAATTGATAACTTTCTGAATAATATTACACTCTCATATCTCTCCTACAATCAAATCAACTACCTGAAAACCCATTATCAATTCCAGAATATCAAAAGGCGCTGGAAAAAAAATGGCAAATAATAAAGCACCAGGCCCGGATGGATTCCTGACCGAGTTTTACAAACACTGTTTATCAGAATGGCAGATGAAATGAAAATATCACAAACCATCCCCCCACACATGAACAACGCTAACATCTCAATACTGCTTAAGCCAAACAAAGATCCCACCCTTCGTACAAACTATCGACCGATCTCCCTCATCAACACCAACATAAAAATCATTAGTAAAGCTCTCGCGATTCGGGCAGAATCAGTCATCCAATCTCTCATACACCCAGACCAAACAGGATTCATAAAAGGAAGACATTCATCAAACAACACATGCAGATTATTCAATATTATTCACACAGCTCATGAACACAAAATTAATTTCACCCTACTACTCAAATCAATAGAAGATGACTTGGATCGATGGATGTCACTACCACTATCTATCATAGGCAGAATTTCCACAATAAAAATGATGATACTACCCAAAATCACTTACCTTTTCAATATGATCCCCATCCAACAGACAGCAAAATGGTTTAAAAATTACTCATTGATAATAAAATTCTACTGGAAAAATCAAAAACCCAGAATAAAACTGACAACACTATAGAAACCGAAAGATCATGGAGGACTGGAAGCTCCCCACTTCCAGAACTACTACCTGGCAAGTCAGATACAATACCTCATCAAATGGATACACTCCAACCATGACCCCAACCACCCCTGGATTGACATAGAACAAACAAACTCCAAGAACATATCGTTGGCAGACTTACCCTTCATTAGCAGTACCATTAAAAAACACAGTTGTTTCAAGAATCCTGCAATCTCCACAACTCTGACGGCTAGGTGGAAAATCAATAAAATGATAAACCTCACAGCAAGTCCCAGCATGCACACACCAATTTGGCACAACCCTGACTTCACTATAAACAAATCACCTATAATTGGCAATAAATGGAAAGAAAAAGGTATCTCACATCTGCACCATATTTTTGAAAATAACATTCTGCTTTCATTCCCACAGTTAATTGAAAAATACGACATTAATAAAAATCAGTACTTCCAATACCTCCAATTAAAACAGTCAAGTAAGGAAAAATTTGATCTCACCAACCTTGACCTCAAAGAATCACCACTATTGAATGATTTAATCAAAATTGCAAAGTCAAGTAAACCTTTCTCTAAACTATATAAACTCATATCCTCCCTTGGTTCTGACAACACACTATGCATTCAAATATATAAGTGGGAAAAAGACCTGAACATCAAAATTAACTTCTGGAATGAAATCTGCAGGAACATCTACAACATGTCACAAAATACTATTAGACTAATCCAGTACAAGGTAATACACAGTACACACATTACACAACAAACAATGTACAAATGGGACTATCAGAAAATGATCCAAAGCCTGCGGAGCTAGGTCAGGCAGACAACTCAAAGCGGCGTCAAACCCTGATCAGTTACATGCTCTCTTCATCTAATAGAGCGGGTTATTTAAACCTCCCCGCCTACCCCCGCCATTCCCTGCTGCTCATTCTGCTCCGTGCTGCCACTGCTGCTACTGATGCTCAGTAATGCTGCGCGTTCTGCTTGTGCTGCTGCTGCTCGTTCCGCTTGTGCTGCTGCTGCTCGTTCTGCTTGTGCTGCTGCTGCTCGTTCTGCTTGTGCTGCTGCTGCTCATTCTGCTTGTGGTGCTGCTGCTGTCATTCTGCTTGTGCTGCTGCTGCTGCTCATTTTGCTTGTGCTGCTGCTGCTCGTTCTGCTTGTGCTGCTGCTGCTCGTTCTGCTTGTGCTGCTGCTGCTCGTTCTGCTTGTGCTGCTGCTGCTCGTTCCGCTTATGCTGCTGCTGCTCGTTCTACTTATGCTGCTGCTGCTCATTCTGCTTGTGCTGCTGCTGCTGCTCATTTTGCTTGTGCTGCTGCTGCTCGTTCTGCTTGTGCTGTTGCTGCTCGTTCTGCTTGTGCTGCTTCTGCTCGTTCTGCTTGTGCTGCTGCTGCTCGTTCTGCTTATGCTGCTGCTGCTCGTTCTGCTTATGCTGCTGCTGCTCGTTCTGCTTGTGCTGCTGCTGCGCGTTCCGCTTATGCTGCTGCTCGTGTCTGCTCTGCTCTGCTTTGCTGCTGCTGCTGCTGCTCGTTCTGCTTGTGCTGCTGCTCATTCTGCTTGTGCTGCTGCTGCTGCTTCTCATTTTGTGCTGCTGCTGCTGCTCGTTCTGCTTGTGCTGCTGCTGCTCATTCTGCTTGTGCTGCTGCTGCTGCTGCTTGTGCTGCTGCTGCTGCTTGTGCTGCTGCTGCTGCTGCTGCTTCTGCTGCTGCTGCTGCTCGTTCTGCTTGTGCTGCTGCTGCTGCTCTTTCTTGTGCTGTGCTGCTGCTGCTCGTTCCTGCTTTTCCACTGTGCTGCTGCTGCTCGTTCTGCTTGTGCTGCTGCTGCTGCTGCGCGTTCTGCTTGTGCTGCTGCTCATTCTGCTTGTGGTGCTGCTGCGCGTTCTGCTTGTGCTGCTGCTGCTGCTCATTTTGCTTGTGCTGCTGCTGCTCGTTCTGCTTGTGCTGCTGCTGCGCGTTCTGCTTGTGCTGCTGCTCATTCTGCTTGTGGTGCTGCTGCGCGTTCCGGTTGTGCTGCTGCTGCTCATTCTGCTTGTGCTGCTGCTGCTGCTCATTTTGCTTGTGCTGCTGCTGCTCGTTCCGGTTGTGCTGCTGCTGCTCATTCTGCTTGTGCTGCTGCTGCTGCTCGTTCTGCTTGTGCTGCTGCTGCGCATTCTGCCTGTGCTGCTGCTGCTGCTCGTTCTGCTTATGCTGCTGCTGCTGCTGCTGCTGCTGCTGCTTCTGCTGCTGCTGCTGCTCTGCTCTGCTGCTGCTGCTGCTGCTGCTGCTGCTGCGCATTCTGCTTGTGCTGCTGCTGCTGCTGCTCATTCTGCTTGTTCTGCTGCTGCGTGTTCTGCTTGTGCTGCTGCTGCTCCTTCTGCTTGTGTTGCTGCTGCTCCTTCTGCTTGTGCTGCTGCTGCTCCTTCTGCTTGTGCTGCTGCTGCTCGTTTTGCTTGTACTGGTGCTGCGCATTCTGCTTGTGCTGCTGCTGCTGCTGCTCGTTCTGCTTGTGCTGCTGCTGCTGCTCATTTTGCTTGTGCTGCTGCTGCACGTTCTGCTTGTGCTGCTGCTGCGCATTCTGCTTGTGCTGCTGCTGCTCGTTCTGCTTGTGCTGCTGCTGCTGCTCGTTCTGCTTGTACTGCTGCTGCTCGTTCCGCTTGTGGTGCTGCTGCTCGTTCCGCTTGTGGTGCTGCTGCTCGTTCTGCTTATGCTGCTGCTGCTCGTTCCGCTTGTGCTGCTGCTGCTCGTTCCGCTTGTGCTGCTGCTGCTGCTCGCTTGTGCTGCTGCTGCTCGTTCTGCTTGTGCTGCTGCTGCGCGTTCTGCTTGTGCTGCTGCTGCTGCTCGTTCTGCTTGTGCTGCTGCTGCTCGTTCCGCTTGTGCTGCTGCTGCTCGTTCCGCTTGTGCTGCTGCTCGTTTCGCTTGTGCTGCTGCTGCTCGTTCTGCTTGTGCTGCTGCTGCTGTTGCTCATTTTGCTTGTGCTGCGCGTTCTGCTTGTGCTGCTGCTGCTCGTTCTGCTTGTGCTGCTGCTGCTCGTTCTGCTTGTGATGCTGCTGCTCGTTCCGCTTGTGCTGCTGCTGCTCGTTCTGCTTGTGATGCTGCTGCTGCTGCTCGTTCTGCTCCATACTGCTGCTGCTGCTGCTCTTTGCTGCTGCCCATGAAGTTTTGCAATCCCACCACCTCCCCAGCACCCACCTGTGGGCTCTGTTTCTATGATCCCCTGCAGGGGTCTTGCTATCATTCCCTGAAATGAATCTGGCAGATCAATTAATAAATTGAGACAGAGCCTGCCGCCAAACTTGCTTCAATTATGCAAAGTATTTATGCTCGAAAAAAATATTTAATTCAATCCAGAGTTGTCTGACTGAACTGATATATGCACTCCGTGCGCACTCAACACCACAGATCACTACTTCCATGCTGCTTGGCTCTGCCAACCTGTACAGCACTTTTGGGACGAGGTAATCACCAAACTATCGGCACTATTTAAATGCAGCATCCCACTAACCCCATCCATCTGCATATTAAGTGAAATTAATTCAATTCCAAAACAAATCACAACACCGCTACTATTATCCCTAACTATCGCCAAGAAAACAATACTGCTAAATTGGAAAAATAAAAAACAGCTGAAAATATCTCAATGATTAGACCTATTAGCAAAACAATTCTGCTGTGAAATGGCAAAAGACAGTAACTCCAAATTTGTCGATTTTCAGTTTTCATAAAAAACCCACACTACAGTTACTGTAGTGTGGGTTTTTTATGAAAACTGAAAATTGACAAATTTGGAGTTTCTGTCTTTTGCCATTTCACAGCAGAATTCTAACAGAAATCAATCAAAAACAATACTCAGCCCTAAAAAACAAATACAACAATTTCATATAAAATTTTCATACTTTCATGATATTATTTCACTGCCGCTTAACTAATACCTCCGCACACTACAAAAAAAAAATCATAAACAAACAACACATATCACCGGCCATTAAGAATTATTCCCATCCTCCCCACGCTCACTTTAACTAACACTGCATAATTAGTTTTTTTCTTTTTTTTGTTTTGTTTTAAAAAATCAAGTATACTCATCACTTTTTTGCCTTTTCTTTATTTTTGTTCCTTCCTTCTCCCCTTTGCTTTAATAATTATTGTGATTTTTGTTAATTTTCTTAACTGTATTGGTTGATATATCATGTCACTCAGTCTTGACTGCCTTTTTGTTGTTTCTTTGGCCTCTGTCCTGTTTTTGTTCCCCCTCCTGTCTTTGTTTTTCTTTGGCATTTTTTTCTTCTTTTCCTTCCAAATCATCAAGCTGCTTGTTTGTTACAAGGTTGTTATTGATCAAATGTTGTATGATTGGGATTGTCCCCCTACTGTTGAAACCTTTTCCTTATACCCTTCCCTCTCAGAACTATGATGACTATTAATAAAAATAAAGTTGACCTCCCAAGAGGTGGTGGAGGGAAGGAAAAAAAAAAGTGTTCGTGCTTTTCAAAGTAAACTGGCGTTATGGAAGACGCAGCTCTCCAAGCGAAATGCAGCCCACTTCCACTGTCTAAAATCTCAGCCTGTCAATCATCAGAGTATGGACAAGTACGCAAACTTGCTTTCCGGACTCAGGCATGAGTTTGACAATCGATTCACGGTTTTTACTGAACTGGAAAAGGACTTTACGCTTTTTCGCTCTCCATTCACCATTGATGCTTCCGAGGTCCCAGAGGCGATTCAAATGGAACTGATAGAACTGCAGTGTTGCGCACCGTTGAAGGATAAATACGCATCTGTTGCAATCAAATCATTCTATCAATCCTTGCCACCACAGTACCCAATGATCACGGCCTTTGCAGGTAAAATACTTTGTATTTATGTGAGCAGGCCTTTTCCGTGATGAATATTAATAAATCGAAAGTGCGCAATCGCCTGACGCACGGACATCTGAATGATGTTATGAAAATAGCCACTGCCCAGACACTGTCCCCCGATATGGACAAGCTGGTGAAAGTTAAAAGGTGTCTGGCTTCGACAAGTAAAATGTAGCTGAAGTAGGCTGGTCTCCCCATTTATCATAACCCAGTGTGATATGGGTGGGAGGGAATAAAAGGGGTTGGGGTTGACTGATAGCCTGTGTAGGCTAGTGCCATATAGGCATATGGGTGTGTGGAAATATGGGTTGGGGTTGACTGGTGATGACTGGCAAAGTTAATGTGGCTCATCTGTTGTTGAGCCAATTTAATGTTTTTAGATAGCTCATATTTGGCTATTTTTTCAAGAACCTTTTTGTTTTACTAATTCCTTCTGGATTTTCAATCACATGGTTATTGTTGGACTACTTTATTCTGGCGCTTACTTTCTGTGACTCGTTTAGGCCTACTTGGCCTGGCCTTCTTTTAATTGGCCTAATTATGCATTGACGTGTTTTCATGTGCAAGCCTTCAATAAATATAATATAAAAGTAATTAATTGTTTACACTTGTGTTATTTATAGGGAATGTGTTTTGTTGGCACCTAGTCTATTTTGTTGCATTTCTAATTTATAAATGTTGGCTACTTGCATGGAAAGGAAAATGTCATATTTTTAGAGGGTAACTGTCTCCTGCTTTAGGCTATGAAATTGTAGCCCTCATTGTGATGCTATTTTGGTGCCGATGCAATTTCTTATTGATGTGTAGGCCTTCATGAATAATTTCAAATAGCCTACCTATCCATGTGTTGAGTCAGTGTTTGGCCTTTCCAGTCTGAAAGTGTAATCCGGCCCCCTGAGGTCTCACTTGAAAAAATCTGGCCCCCTGTCCAATTTCACTCTGGCATCCCTGTTTTAGAGCAACATATGCTCCCCTCGGGACAACATCTATTCCAGGGAAGGCCTTGTGTATTTCAGCAGGCCAATGCAAAACCACATACTGCAGCTATTACAACAGCATGGCTTCATAGTAGAAGAGCCCATGTGCTGAACTGGCCTGCCTGCAGTCCTGATCTTTCACTGATTGAGAACATTTGACGCATAATTAAAGGAAAAGTCCATCAAAGGAGACCCAAAACTCTCCAGCAGCTGGAAGCCTGTATTAAACAAGAATGGGATCAAATTCCAATGGCTAAACTCAAGAAACTTGTCTCCTCAATGCCCAGATGCCTCCACTCTGTGTTAAAAAGAAGAGGGGATGCTACACCATGGTAAACAGGTACCTGTCCCAACTTCTTTGTGACCTGTAGCAGTCATCAAATTTGAAATGAGCTCATTTTGTGGATAAAAATTGTAAAATTTCTCAGTTTCAACATTTGCTATGTTATCTCTGTTCTATTGTGAATAAAATACTTGCTGGTGTAATTTGACAGTCATTGCGTTTTGATTTTATTCACAATTTACACTTTGCCCCAACTATTTCAGAATTGGGGTTGTATATTTACACAAACTATGAAACCAAATACAGACAACACTAATTTATTAAACTAAAATATATAGTAATATAATTTGGCTCCCACACTGCATTTTCATTTTAATATTGGTGTCATGGTTTTGCCCCCGCCGGCAGAAGTCAATAAGCCGGCGGGCACTGGGACCATGTACCCAGAGTGGATTAGGGACCCACATGCACAGGCTGAATACAAAAATATAAATCTTTAATAAAAGATGCAATGCTCAGGGGAGCAGCGGCAAAACAGAACAGGGCTCCAGGAATCAGAATGCAGCTGCACTGCCAAACTGGCAGTGCAACTCTTACATACAATACACTTCACCTCCACTTCAACGAGCAACAGGTGTGGCTCAGCAACAGGTGTGGCTCGTTGAAGTGGAGGCGAAGACAACCGGAGGGGGGAGGGACTGCAGGGCAGAACCATCACAATTGGTTGCTATATGCTTCCATAGTCTGAGGTGCCCAGGCTCATAAAAGTTCAAGGGCAAAGACGACTATCCCTCTGGTGTGAACCAGATGGGCACGAGTGGCACGAGTCGCGGATAATTTTGATAATGGTTATTGGAAGAACTTGTCACACCACGCAGTGCATTGCACTCTGCTGTGTACAGGGTGGAGTAATTGTAATTATGCAAATGTGTGAATCACCCATGTCGGTGATTCGAGGACGGTCACGAGTGCAGTCTTGTTGATGTGTTTTGCGAAGTTAGAAGTGTCACTCTATTTTCTTTCATTTTAAATGTGCATTTTTAAACCCGCAATTTATCAATCCTATAAATCACATTTTGGTTTGGACTTCTGCGGTAACTCAAGCAGCGAGATTTGTGTCATTCTCTCCTGCGGTAATTCAGCTTGTATAGTGGATCATTCGTATTCCACACTGCCTGTCCAAATGCAGTTGCCGTTTGGATTCAAATAAGCAAATACTATGACCGGATCATTATTGCAGTGACCAATCGCATAAGTTTCAGCTGACAATAACCCCAAGGGATTTTAGCCCCATCTGGGTCTTAAAGCTATTTTTTCTGTTTTGAAATTTACAATATAGAATAATGACTGCTTTGCCCTGTGAGGACAGTGAGCTACTTCAGAAAGCAAATAAAAAGATCGCTGACCTTAAGGATGATATTCGGCGACTCTCCGATGAACTACGGAAGAAGAACTCCCTCCTGTCAAGCTTCGTGGACGTGGCTACTGGGCAATCCAAAAGGATTGCTGACCTCAGTGCAGTCATCCTGGACACCGTTTTGTGGGACCCTTCTACTTGTCCGTGGCTTTCCTCCTGCTCGACACCGAACCACCACTCATCCTGGACTGAGGTGGTGGTCCGTGGCCGCCAGAGGCGTTTGGACAAGGCTGCCTTGCCAGCCAGCCTTAGTCTCTGTAACCACTATGCGATCCTGTCTGATGACACTCAGGCTCACCCTGCGGATGCCCCCGCGGTTTTGGCTAGTCCTGATTTGGACCCCTCTCCAGTGACAATGCCTGGTGACACTGCAGCCAAAGGGTTTGCAATTCCTCTACAAAGCCAGAACAACCTCCTTCCCCGCGGGGAACGACCTCCTCAACCGGCCGTAGGATAATGATGCTGAAAGAGGCTGTGACCAGATGCTCCGGTGGTCTTCGCAGTCCTGGACAGGCGGAGAGACCCTCTCTCAGCTCAATTGTTGTTGCCTCGCCTCAGCACTTGTCTGCTCAACCACCCCATCCCCAGTCGGAGACTTTGTCTTCGAGAGCCATTGTGGAAACTGTCCCTGCATTTTCATCCCACGAAATCCAACAGCCATCATGTCCTCGTCCCCTTATCTCTCCAACGACATTAATTGTAGGCGATTCCATAATCAGAAACATTCGTTTCATTAATGCAGTCACTCACTGCTTTCCCGGAGCTACGGTCCCCGTTATTTTGGATAAGCTCTGGGGACTGCTACTTTCACTCCCATCTTCCATAAACCGAGTATTAGTGCATGTTGGAAGAAATGACACTGCTCGCCAGCAGTTGGAGCTAACCGCAAAGGATTTTAACAAGCTTTTTGTCTTATAAAGCAACTGTGGAAAGTCTGTTTTTATCTCCGGCCCAATTCCCACATTATCCTGTGGAGTGGGGCGTTTCAGCAGAATCCTCAGCATTCACACCTGGCTTCAGTCTGCTGGCAGAGCTCACAGTATGAATTTCATTGACAATTTTAATCTATTTTGGAATCGTTGCTCTTTTTTCAGAAGCGACATTGTTCACTGAAACAGGTTGGGTAGGCGAATACTAGCAGCTAATCTGCAGTATGCTGTTGTTCAGACTTCTTCTTGTGACTGACTGTTTTCATTCAACTTGCCCTCCCTGGAAATTACAACTTCCTCAGTTGTATCTGCTGATAGCACTATATCTCCAGCTAGTGCCCTCTGTCGGCCCAGTCTGTCTCTGCCACACAGCCCGGCCTCTTTTTTTATACAAAACCCAAAACCAGTGAAGTTGGCACGTTATGTAAATCGTAGATAAAAACAGAATACAATGATTTGCAAATCCTTTTCAACTTATATTCAATTGAATACACTGCAAAGACAAGATGTTTAATGTTCAAACTGAGAAACTTTTTTTTTTTTTTTGCAAATAATCATTAACTTAGAATTTAAAAGCAGCAACACATTGCAAAAAAGTTGGCACAGGGGCCTTTTTACCACTGTGTTACATCACCTTTCCTTTTAACGACACTCAGTAAACGTTTGGGAACTGAGGAGACCAATTTTTGAAGCTTTTCAGGTGGAACTCTTTCCCATTCTTGCTTGATGTACAGCTTAAGTTGTTCAACAGTCCGGGGTCTCCGTTGTCGTATTTTACGCTTCATAATGCGCCACACATTTTCAATGGGAGACAGGTCTGGACTACAGGCAGGCCAGTCTAGTACCCGCACTCTTTTACTACGGAGCCATGCTGTTGTAACACGTGCAGAATGTGGCTTGGCATTGTCTTGCTGAAATAAGCAGGGCGTCCATGAAAAAAGACGTTGCTTGGATGGCAACATATGTTGCTCCAAAACCTGTATGTACCTTTCAGCATTAATGGTGCCTTCACATATGTGTAAGTTGCCCATGCCTTGGGCACTAATACACCCCCATACCATCACAGATGCTGGCTTTTGAACTTTGCGCCTATAACAGTCCGGATGGTTCTTTTCCTCTTTGGTCCGGAGGACACGACGTCCACAGTTTCCAAAAACAATTTGAAATGTGGACTCGTCAGACCACAGAACACTTTTCCACTTTGCATCAGTCCATCTTAGATGAGCTTGGGCCCAGCGGCCGCGGCGTTCTGGGTGCTGTTGATAAATGGCTTTCGCTTTGCATTGTAGAGTTTTAACTTGCACTTGCAGATGTAGCGACGAACTGTAGTTACTGACAGTGGTTTTCTGAAGTGTTCCTGAGCCCATGTGGTGATGTCCTTTACACGCTGATGTCGGTTTTTGATGCAGTACCGCCTGAGGGATCGAAGGTCACGGGCATTCAATGTTGGTTTTCGGCCTTGTCGCTTACGTGCAGTGATTTCTCCAGATTCTCTGAACCTTTTGACGATATTATGGACCGTAGATGATGAAATCCCTAAATTTCTTGCAATAGCTCGTTGAGGAATGTTGTTTTTAAACTGTTCGACAATCAGCTCACGCATTTGTTCACTAAGTGGTGACCCTCGCCCCATCCTTGTTTGTGAATGACTGAGCATTTCAGGGAAGCTGCTTTTAAACCCAATCATGGCACCCACCTGTTCCCAATTAGCCCGTTCACCTGTGGGATGTTCCAAATAAGTGTTTGATGAGCATTCCTCAACTCTCTCAGTCTTTTTTGCCACTTGTGCCAGCTTTTTTGAAACATGTTGCAGGCATCAAATTCCAAATGAGCTAATATTTGCAAAAAATTACAAAGTTTACCTGTTCGAACATTAAGTAACTTGTCTTTGCAGTGTATTCAATTGAATATAGGTTGAAAAGGATTTGCAAATCATTGTATTCTGTTTTTATTTACGATTTACACAACGTGCCAACTTCACTGGTTTTTTGTACAATCCATCATTACGGTCAGGGCGCACCATCACTGCCAGCGTGGGGGTGAATCCCCGGAACCTGAGGATGCTGCTCCGGGCTCCCTGCTTCACCGACCTACAGGCCCCAGCTCTGGCTAAGATTGGCCAGGTGAATGCCAGATCACTGGCATTCTTGAACTTTTACTGGCTGGATCCTCTTATTTTAACACAACCCGGAACTCAGGCCGTGGAGGAGGAACAGCGATTGCGTAAAAAAATTACTTTAAATGTAAGCAGTGTGCTGTATCATCTGCTTTCTCCAGCTCCAAAGCGACTTTATTTCAGGCGGGTCGCTTAAACCCGGTGCTGCGCGCTGTCATTTACTGACCCCCAAAATACAATAACGATTTTGTGAACGATTTTTGTGACTTTCCGGCTGGAATCATACCTAACTATGATCGTGTCCTTATTGTTGGGGATTTCAATATACATGTGTGCTCTCCCGATAAACTGCTGGTGAAGGACTTTTTAATCCTTATTGACTCTTTTAACCTGGTGCAGTGTGTGTCTGGTTCCACACACGAGCATGGACACACATCAGACCTTGTTCTCTCTCATGATCTGTCTGTATTTAACCTTGAGATTAGTGACAATGTGTTTTCTGATCATATGTCTGTTTTATTTGATGTTATTTTCTCCTGTGCTGCTGTCAATTCTCGCACTCCTGTTTGGCACTGCCGGTCAGTTTTCTGCTGCCTTTGACCAGCTCAATGTCTCCTGTGCTGATACGGAGAAGTTCAGCTCCTAGTTTCACACTAACTGCCTAACCATCCTGGACTTTGTGGCTCCATTAAAAATCAGGCAGCATAAAGCTAAACCTGAGCCCTGGGTCAGTGACAGGACTCGTGCAGCTAGACGGGAGTGTTGAAAAGCTGAGTGAAGGTGGAAGAAGGACAGGCTGCAGGTTTCATTTCAAATCTTAAAGGCCTGCTGGCGCCAGTATCAGAACACAGTTAAAGAGGCCAAAAGAGAACACTTGTCAAACATTATCGTATCTAATCATCATAACCCACGTGTGTTATTCCAAACTATTGATTCTGTTCTTAATGCCCCACAGACTGTCTGTTTGGAAGCATCCTCTGACATGTGTGATAACTTCCTGCACTTTTTCATCAATAAGGTAGTTACCATAAGGGCTCTCACCTCAGCTCCCGTCTCTGACCCTTCTTGCTCTGTCTCATGCCAGGCTGTAATTGATGTGTTTGAGCCTGTGAATCTGGCATCTTTAGAGGATGTGGTTGGCCATATTAAGCCTTCAGGTTCTCCTCGGAATGCTGTCCCTCTTCGATTTTTAAAGAGGTTTTCTACAGCATAGGGCAGTCAGTTCTTGCCATTATTAACAGCAGTCTGTCGTCTGGTGTTGTCCCTGTAAATTTTAAACATGCAGTAGTGCAACCTCTCATCAAGAAACCTGGCCTTGTACACACTGTGTTGGCCAACTTTAGGCCCATCTCCAAGCTGCCCTTGCTATCTAAAAATTTTGGAAAAAAAATTGTTTATGGTCAACTGAAATCTTTTCTGGACAAGCATGATATCCTGGAGGTTTTTCAGTCTGGTTTCAAAACACTGCATAGCACAGAGTCAGCATTGTTAAGGGTTTAAATGATATGCTGGTTCTGGTGATTATGTGATTCTAGTTCTGCTGGACCTAACCACTGCCTTTGACACAATGGACCACAACATTTTAATATCCCGATTACAGCACCTTGTGGGTATTTGTGGTACTGCTCTTGAGTGGTTTAAGTCCTATCTGACAGAACGATGAGTGTAAGCCTTGCTGGCCCTGAATCCTCCTCTGCTCCTCTGTTGTATGGGGTTCCACAGGGCTCAGTTTTGGGGCCCCTGCTTTTTTCCTGTTATTTACTTCCGTTGGGCTCCATTTTGAGAAAACATGGCATCTCTTTCCACTGTTATGCAGATGACAGTCAGATTTATGTACTGCTAAAAAAGAAAGATACCTCCTCCCTCAAGTCACTTCTCTTATGTCTCGATGACATCAAAGCCTGGATGGCCCTAAACTTGTTAAACTTTAATGAAAAGAAAACAGAAGTGATGTTTGGCGGAGAGAGCAGCAGCGAAAATCAATACTTGCCAGAGTTGCTGATCTGTTAGCATTGAATATTCCCCATGACCGCAGGTAGTGAATATTTGGTTTGGTGCTCACCTGACCAGATTTAGGGCTGCTAAGCCTCCTGTAGCAATTTTTTTTTAAGCCACACACAGCATACAGGTACATGGAATGTAGTATTACATCAATTGCTTCGATTTACCTTGAAGTTGTGCCAAAATGGCACCCATCAAAAGCAATGTAATGATGTTGATCATAGCAAAAATGTTTTTTTTTTTACCTTTAATTTTTACCTTTAATTATATAGGTAAACCCACTGGGACAGTTTCAATTGCAATGGTGTTACAAAAAACAAAATCTTAAAATAATCACAGAAAATCTCTGAATGCGTCATCACCTTTGAATTTCAATGAGATTAATTTGTGCAGTTTAAAGGACTCTTGAAACCTGATCCATGTCCCTGGAGTATAGTAGCAAAAGCAGTTTTTTTTTGTTTTTTTTTAACTAGCTCAGTTTTTAATGCACGGAACCTCAAATCGACCGGCCCTAAGACAGGCTTGGTAATGGCTAGAGCGCCATTTGATGAAGGATGAAAGAATCTGGTAACCTTGTAGGATTGCTTGAAAATGAAAGTAAGCCAATACTGCTTCCCCATAGGGATGGTCAACCCGCCGCCTAACAAAGAATGATGGGTTCCCAAAAGATGCCCAGGAATAAACCGAAGTGCGGCATGACAGACCGTATCAAGCGTTTCAAGGTGGTAGGGGCAGCATGCATGTAAATGACATTGCCATAATCAAGCACGGGCAAGAAGGCAGACTGAATTGTAACCACGCAAGAATGCGATTTAATCCTTTAAAAGATCCCACCTTTTTTTCTTTCAATGTATGTGACCTAATAAAGAATAATTTCGTTTTGCCATAGTTGAAACCAGTTTAAGCACCAAGAGTGCTGAAAGGAAATAAAGCCGTCTGCAAGGCAGATAACACCTCATCTGATGAAAAAGCAGCGGAGTAAAATCCTGTAATATCGTATGCATAAGTGTGCCTTACGCCATTTCCAAAAAGAGACTAAATTGTGACAAGGTCAAAATAAACAGCACTCTCCTGTGAATTACGATAAGATGCAGATTGCTTTCCTAAACATAGCAGTAGCCTACATTTGTTCTGCAGCTGACTGAACAAAACCCATTCAGAAAGATTTTTAAACTCTTGGATAAGCGAAGCTCAGGAAGGAGTGTCTTGATGACACTTGACTTGAGCGTCACTCGCTAATCAATCAATTAATTTGCCGTTAGCACAACCGCTGGCGGTAAGATTCACAAATAACTTATCCGGGTGATAAAATTGTGTCACTGCTTTAGCTTTAGCCCGTGCCAAACTCCTTTCAATCAATATCTCTGATAATACATGGAAAGATACAGTGCTTCTGTCTCTAATCCGTAATCTCTGAAAGGGAGCGCGTTTGACAGCAACAGCATAAACGATGACCCAGACCTGGATTGAAGGAGGGGCACCCCGTCTACGTCACTCATCTTTGAACCACGCAGGAGCCCCGATTACCAAAGTCCCGTAACCTTTTAGAAAGAACATGCAGCTTGACCTTGGTTATTCCACATTTTTAAAACAAGCAGTCAGGGAATGATCGCTAAAATCTTGTGGGAAAGACACCACTAGATGAGCATCTCTGAGGCATATTATTCAGAATGATGACAGCCATGGAAGATTGAGTCATTTTTGGTTTAGACCGAGTAGGTTGAGTAATTAATTACGCAAGGTTTAGATTACTTTAAAGCACGTGATGTGAGATTCCAGTAGATACAAGCTGCATGGTGCCAATAAATGAAAACATTACAATGCGACCACGATTTGGAGCGGCCATTTAAAGGGTATCTATTTTGCTATATTTCCAAGGATATGTTTTGATCTTGGACTCCCCTAGAGTGCTCCTGATCGTTCAAAGTCCAAAACAGGGTCCTTAATTAGCTTATACTGCCATCCACAAAAAACCCAATTGTAGTCCATTGTGGTCTCTGCCTGAAACACCTCGTTGGGGTGGCTCTTCTGCTATGGCCCCCACTCCCCGTATGCACATTTCTTCTGACTGGCCAGCTCTGTGGAGGGTGGAGCTGGGCGGGACGAGGCAGCAGAACGCAGTTTTCCGGGTCCGTCTCCCTTGTGTGAAACGTGAGACGCGTCTGCCATCTAAGGAATCAGCGGGGAAATGCTGCAATAAAACGCTGTACATTGTGTATAGATCTAATGAAATGAACTTGTTTTAATAAACGCAGCGGCGAAATTGGAGGACGCAATGTGAAAATCTGGCAGCTCAAGCTTGAATTTGCTATCTACCCTACGGCAACAGTGTTGAGTACCGCGGTTTTTCCACTCAATAGCTAGGATGCAGGGAAAGCTAAAATACACCCCATACAGACACATTTGTAGAACAGGTCGACATACCCAAGTGTAGACCGGAGACTGTAGAAATCCAGTGGGTCTGAGTTTAGAGGGAAACATGGACAGTGAGGAGCAGGTAAAAGTGGAGCAACAGCTTATGGACTGCGGTTGCTACTGCATGTTAGTTCGCTTGCTGTGCTACTTAAAAATGCTCCTGGTTCACTTATATGCAGTAATTCTGATCGGTATGCTTGTGTTACTTCGGTAAGCATCAATGTGGCAGTTTCATCATAAGGTTGCCTGATTGTAGCCACTACTGTTGAAGCTAACCGGAGAGGTGCTGTATGTGTCTGCCGAGTTGGGCTGTAAAAGGCTGCAGTTAGACGAGATGTAGGCTTTGCAGAGCTTGGGGTGCGTGTTTGAGTGCTTGAGAAACTATCGTTTTACTTCTCCATGACTGGGGTCAGCCGGATGCTGCACCAATATCTGGGCTAGCTCTCTGATGCTACCGCGATGAAAGCAATCGCTAAACGCACCAGCTATAACGTGTCTGGTATTACAAACGATTTCTCTGCATTGCCGTCGATTGAATATTAAATCGCCGATTGAATATTAAATTCTTTCCTGTAAAAGTTATAGATTTGCTAGCTCCACATAAGTAACTGTTCACGCTAACAGAACTTACAGTCTGTCAAACCAACCAGAGCTCTCTCTAGCTGTCGCGCATTATCCATAACGCACCCATTTTCCGCGAGCAAACACAGGTCATTCTGACGCAATAAGTAAACCATTACCACGGGCAATTTCCGAAAAGACCGTTTAGCCTGGAGCTTTCGCCCCTCCATCATATACCAGCGCAGAAGCTGTTCATTACTCCGCGCTAACGACATACTACAGTTATGCACACGAATCAGCAGATCCTTACAGCACTGTAGCTGGTAACCAAGCGAACTGCAACTGACACAAAGACAACCGAACAGAGACAAACGTTCCCCTGCAATACAGGTTTTACACACAGTAAGTTTCGTTACCGGGGGGTACAGTTGTATCAAGCATCCAAATTACAAACAAGTATAAAAAGTGAGCTTCAAATGAGGTTTATGTTCACGCACCTTCTGTTGAATGTCCCCTGATATTACTCTTGTATATTTAGGACACAAACATGAGCAACAGTAACTTGGCTACGTTAGCCGCAGTGCTGCAGCCACATTCAACAGGCCATCAGCTAGGTCTTATGCAATAAAGCTACTGCTTTTGCGTCTGTAGCCATGTTTCCATCCACACGTTCTTATACGAATTAAGTAATATCGAAATAAAAATGCCTTACGGAGACGGTGAAATTCGACTTGATTTCAAAACTATCGACTCAAAGTTTGTACGGTCCATCTCATCGGATTTTCTCTTGATCAGTAAAAGGCTTATGCGATAAATGCTGATGGAAACGTTATTTGCCAAATAAATCTGCTACTCCATCGTGATGGTGTTCTGATGCCGTCATTACTTTCTGATAGTGGTCTGCTGTGCTGCTAATAGCTGGCACCTAAGCATTATTACAACTTATGCAATTATCATCATTTATTGGTAAACGCAATCCTTTTTGGCTAACCAGCTAAATTAGTTGGCTAACAAACTACTTTTGTTCACTTGAAGGTTCCGCGATTCAGTGCGAAAATGAATGTATCCAGCTTAAAATGTCAGAAATGTATTCGATACACCAATTTGATCGCATAACAGCATGCGGCGTCATTACGCACAATTTTTTATTCGCTTTAATGCCGTTGAAACACAGCTTGTGAGTCATGGACTGCCGCGACCGATACAGGCTTTATCTTCAGATATTTTACAAAGCCTGCGTTTGAGGCCAGTCATTAGTGCTAACTATCGTTAGCAGTCCTGCTAGCCACCCGTAACACGTTTGCTTCACTTACATGATGTGCAGTTCTTCTTTTGTATTTCTGGAAGTGTAGATGCTACTAAGGCATAATATGATCCGCGGTTGTTAGTGCCTGCTAGAACAGTTTCCTGTGTGGGCAGGTCCAGCGCCGTGATTGGCTCTGGCTAGGTCTGTACTAATTGGACGGCACAACCTGACGTCAGGTTTTGCCCAGATCTCGTGAAGATCTCGGGACGAGCTGCTCAGAGAGGAAATCATGTTCACGTAATCACGTTCTTGGATTACGGCAAAACCTCTGTATCTTATGTTTAGAAACTTTACAGAAGTTGAGTATGGACAACCAACATTATAACATTACTAATATGTCTTACAGAAAGGATCAGCATGATAGGTCCCCTTTAAGCACTAAGCCCAATGGAGCCGCAGTGATCCGAATTACGGCATAATCATTAGTGACCGTGAGCAATTCTTAATCGCCAATCATAACACTGCCTCAAACAGCCGCAGAACCGCAACTCCAATAAACAGTTTCTGCCCTTTTCATTTGTGCATAAGCATATTCCTAAACAAGCCATATCACAAATGCAATGGTTTTCATTATTATTACTTGCAGTCCAGCCCAATTGTATAGGCTACATAGCACATAGTCCAATTAGCGTGCAGCAGTTGAACCTCAGCATTAAAATGCAAGCATAAATCCATTTAACCATTTGCCATTTAACGCCGCTGGGCAGCATTTACTGCTTGACACCGGTCCAGCAGTTTCCAGCCTCCTGGAGGGTAGCTTCAGGATAGCAATGCAGATCATAGCATTTCTTCGCGAAGACAGATTGTTGCCGTGCTAGTGTGACATACAGGAAGCTTGATAAAATGATCAAACCAGTTACAGCAGCTTTAAATAATCAATGCTTGATGCTTGATGCTACGTTTCCTTAGTTCTTGAGGCGTGACTACAAATTTCACACACAAGCCTGTTACCAAAGCATCTGATGTGGTAAAATGCAGGTAGCAATTCCACTTTGAATAACCAGAGTTTACTCAAAAGGTGCACATTACTTACGATTAGGAGGAGACCATTAAAATGCGTTTGAGCTCAGAATCCGCGTTTGCTGGTTGTGAGACGAAACAACTTATGAGACATTAAAGGAATATCGGCTCCTTCAAGCAGTAACACTTGAGCATTTAGTAGATCTGAAATGAGCATAGAATCAACCTATACCTTCATCGGCCAAATTAACTTCCGCCAAATTGCGGTATGTGAATGAGAGACAAACCAATATTTTTATTGTGAATATTATAATTGCTTCCACAAGAGTGAAAGACCATTAACTCTGTAGCAGGAGGGCCAAATTAGCTTCAAGTAGGAAAAAGTGGGAAAGCATCTCTGTTCCCTAATGGCGACAAAGCTTTTCCTTGGGAGCAATTAACCTCACAAAAACCAAAGAAATTGTCATGCTGCTTAGAGATGAGGAGGCCTACCAGAGCCTTAAAGGGTGATCTGGGGTTAAATGAAAAATGACACCAGGAAACAACTCAGAATTAATCTAAAGAGGTATATGTAATAACCACCAAAAAAGATACAAGTTGGCATTTTTCTGTTTATGCGGTTGCCATGGTAACCGAGCAAGCTCATTAAATATGCAGAAAACTTCTGGTACCAGTTCCTCTTTAACTCTATGATAGAATTCAGTTTTTCTTTCATCATTTAAAAACTATTGCTTATCCAAATGCAATGACATTGCCATTCTTTGCCCAATTTATCAGTGTTGTGATTTTGGGGCATTTTACTCAAATTTTGAAATTATTTTGCGCAGAATCTGACGAATACTCAAAATATTCAAAGTATGTAACAGATAGGGAAATTTTGCCTATGTCATTGAATTTCTAATGAAGTAAAGTACCTGCAGCCCAAATTTCATTGATTTTCAATGATAAATAAAAAAGTTATGGCTGCCACAAACATGAGAAACGTGGAAAAAGTAATACCCTAGGAAATCAATGGAAAATGCATTAGACCGCATTGAAAAGTTGAGTTCAGTCTTAGTCTGTGGCTTACACCCATTTTTCAGACTGTATAATCTGATTATTCAAATGTTTATCAATTTCCTGGAGTGAAAAGCATAAATTTCATCATCACAGTTGCTTTTAAATCATGATTTTATGGCAAAATTCAGTTTTTAATCCTTGTAGCAATTGGTGATTATTAAAGGTGGGTTATTATAGAACATTTTTATTCAAAAAAACATTTTTGGAAAAGTAATCAATTTTTGCCCATTTAACCCCAGATCACCCCTTAATAACGTGTAGCGGGCACACTGCCTTGCAAAATGAGCAGAGAAAGCGGCAATAGAGGGCAAGCAAAGCATCTTTAAATAGGGTGCCTTGTTTAGGATTTGTCAATTGAGTGCCTGATAGGAATCAGCTAAGCTGTCAGCTGATGTGGGCTTGGCTTGCAATCTGTACTATCACTAATGAAGGCAGGCTTTGCAAGCTGGGCGTGACTCCGTGGCCTGCCTGAACTACCGCTGTGCTCAATTATTAAGTGCCTGCGATCTTCCAGCCCTAGACAGCCCTGCCTGAAAAAACACCTCCATAATATGCTGTTATTCTTCCATATGCTGTAAACACGGCTCCATCAAACTGTATCCAGACAACTACCAGGACCCTGGGTTTCTCAGCAGAACATCTCCCAGAGCATCACACTTCCTCCAGCAGCTTGTCTTCTCCCCACAGTGCATCTTGGTAACATCTCTTCCCCAGGTAGGCAGCGCATCTGTACCCGGCCGATGTACATGACTTATTAGAAAACGGGACTCTGTGGACCAGGTGACCTTCCTGCATTACTCTAATGTCTAATTCTGAAGCTCTCATGGCCATTGTAGGTACTTTTCCTGGTGGACCGGGGTTAGGCTTGGTAGTCTGACCAGTCTGCGGGTACAGTGTGTTATATGCAGTATATAGGGTGCGATCCTCTGTGTCTTGAGACACATCCCTCTCGTAACCATAATGAATAACCCCTTAGACCCAAACATTTACAATGTACATAATTTTATAGTAATTTCTCTGTAATTTAGCAGGGCATATTTAGGGTCATTGGAGACTGTGGAGTCTCCACTAAAAATAGGCTGAAATTCCGCGGATTGGAATGCAGGAGCTGCATTTGTTGGACCCATATTTGGGTCCATTGGTTTTATAGGGTTTGTATTTTTGGTGAGTTGATCCGCTGTAACCCTTCAGTCTCATTGGCCAAGATGGAAATATCTTTGTAGCCCTTGTGCGTCAATGAGCCTGGGATGCCCATTCTGACCAACCCCTAGTTGCCGATTCGTGATTTTGTTCCTCCTTGATCCACTGCTGTCCGGGAACAAACCACAAACCTCACTGCTTCAGGGAAGCTCTAACCCAGTCCTCTGGCTGCAGTGATCTGGCCCTTGCTAAAGTCACTCTGGTCCTGTTATTCCTGCATCCAGCACACTGACTATGAGAACCAACTGCTTGCTTTCTGTCTTAGGTCCGTTCGTGAACTTAAATATGCACTGTTGTTACGTGATACTAAATGTTACTTGCACCATTTGCGGTTGGTTATAATATTAATTATAATAATTATTGGTGTATATTTCCAGAATATCATGTATAACTTTCCAAAAATTAATAACAACATTGAAAAAGCCTGGCAATGAGTGATGAAGAGGTTATGGCTTTATTAATAAAAAAAAAAAAAAAAAAAAAACATGAATTTGAGGAAAGAACAAATGATTAAGAAGACTGAGTATTGTTTTGTATTTTTTGCTCAAAAAGACATTGCTTTTATATACATAGATGTGTCACAACCAATAAATTCCATGAAAATGTTACTGTGTTGTTACCATTGTTGTTTGTGCATCCGAATCAATGGAATAATGAACAAAAATCAAACATGCTAATGAAAAGACGGAATTTGTACAGATGAAAGCTGCTTAGGGCATGATGGGAGTTCCTCTGTGCAGTATCTGTATGAGCTGTGGAATAACTGACAGGAGCTGTTTATCCATCATAGTGCCAGAGAAGACTCACTGAAGGTAGCAGAAATGCATCAGTGATGGTAAATTTTCACTCTCATAAACAGTTAATGATGGTTCCCTTCTAAAATTGATGGCTGTATTTTGTGCATAGAACTTGCAGTTTACTCACTCTATTCAGCAAGGATGGGGCTCTGCATTGGGGCATCCTATTGTGGCCTGTGCATTAACCACTGCACTTTACTATGACTAGAGGGGGGAAAAAAACTTTTCATTCACCCTACCAGTTCAACGGGGCTGTAAGACCCATTTAGTCAACTGTTTTCATCTGAAAGGATTCCTTAAGGCTTTTCTTGGCTTGTTCTGAAGATATATTTGACCAAATGAAGGGTACTTTAGCAGGCTTTGCTCTATATTCCTTGGCAAACTGCTTATTAAACCTGTTGAAGATGTACTTCCAGTAGTCTGAGGCCTGGATGCTGGTGTCAGGCTGGATGCGCCAGTCAGGGTAAATGCTCTGATAGTCCTTGTATGGATGGGATTTCCACTCTGTTTTCTTGGACTTGAATGTTCCCTCACTTGCAACATCAGTGGAGCAGATTTCACTCACTAGTATCTCGGATGTTGAGTTTCTCCATGCCCCGATCCCCTGAGGACGGTGAATGGAGGCAAAGTGCTCCGTGTGGTTCTGTCCCCCAGCTTCACATGGGGTCATGCAGAAGGGACACTGCTGCCCACATCCAAACACCCTGTTAAACAGCTCCTTCTGCGGTTTAAAGGGCAGTGAGGTCAGCTTCTTCCTCACATCCCCTCCCCTCTGAAACTCAGCAGTTAAATGCTGCTCCATTTCATCCACAAGCTTTGTCAGACACTCAGAAAAGTCTCCTGGTTTGGCCGTGTTTAAGGTCAGGACTGATCTGAGGGGGTCTTTTGGGATGATCAGCTCCTTCTGTAAGTCACTACAAATATCCTGAATGAACTGCTGAATGTTTTGGTTCTCTTCAGGTTTTCTTGTTGCTCGTTCATTGACCTGCATCTGTGCCTTCTTTAGGGCTGTTTTTAATCTGTCGACTATCACCTTCAGGTGCTTAATCTCATTTCTCCTGAGACCATCTCCCCCTGAGAACTGCTGAACCATCTGCTCAAATATCCATTCCTGCACAAAGGACTGATAATTATTGATGTAATTCACATAGTCCTGAAAATTATCTTCCGCAAGAAGCTGCTTGAGGATGGAAAACTGGAAGAAGGTTCGAGTGCTGAAATCAATGCCTTTCTTCCCTGTCAACACTTCATCCACAAGGTCAGGGCCCAGAGATTGGGTGATGTATTCCCTCACTGCTGGTGCTAGACAGTTGTAGGTGAACTCCTCAGCTTTCTTCTGACACTGGTCTCTTTCATGGAACAGGTCCTTAAAGTCAGCACAGTACTGTTCCTTGCACTGTTCCAGACAGTGACGGGGATCATTTGCACGGATAAAATCCAAATGCATTTTTTCAAACTCTCTTGCTGCATGTCCACAGATGCGAATTTTTAACTCAGCCTTGAATTCAGCAGTTAGCTCCTGATCACTGTGCTGCTCCAGGTTCACATCTATCATATGAAGCAGTTCTGCTATGTATGTGCTGTGGTAATCAGATCTTGTTCTCACTTTCTCATCTACTAACCGCCTGCTGATCTTGATGATGTGATCAGCCATATTTTGAGGTTTTACCCGATTCTCTTCTCCAAAGATTGTGTTCCAGGCCTTTTGAAACATTCCCTGTTTTTTACTCTTCACTTCAAATGGCTGTTTGCCACATTCAGACAAGTTCCTCACTTTGGACAGTATTTCTTGGACTAAGCTTCCTTCCCTGCTTAAATTAGCCCTCAGCTGGTGGTAGATGTGTTGGACAATATCTCGTTTTTCCAGGCCAGAGAACTTCAGCTCTGCCACAGTGTCAGCCCACATCCTCTCAAATTCAGCCTCCAGCTGTTCGTCTGTCAGCCCTTTGCTTTTCCTGCATTTTTCAACCAGATCCAGTACATTTTGCTGCACTGTGGCAGAGTGATTTTTCTTGACACACTCAAACCTGAACATGCCCTTCCTTATCTCCACTGCTGCCTCAAGCTTATTCATCACAGAGTTCTCTGTCTGTTTCCTGATAGACTTAGCTGTGCTGATGAAGTCCTCCTTGTACCTTTCTACTAAGTGAACATGTCCATCTCTTCTCTGATAAAATTTAGCAAGGTTTTCCACAATGAGCTGTTCCCCTTTTACCAATTGTACAGTTGCTTCAGATTTAAGGTGGCTCAGTAGGTCATCCACAGTTGTAAAAGACTGATCTGATGCTGCTATTGAGCTAAAGTTTGACACCTTAATTTCAGCTCGCCTTAACCAGGAGTACATGTTCTTCCTGAAGCCCCACTCCCATGTGTTGAACTCTGTGCAGAGCTGAGAATAAGCATCGGCTACTAGACTGTTCCGGAAACTAAAGATGAAGTTCTCATACTTCACTGCCTCCCATAAACTTCTGGTCCATTCCATAAACTCGCTGACTGTGTGTGGTTTGTTCTGTCCTGATTTGTGTGCTTTAAATATCTCAATCACATGGCTTTTAAATGTATTCACAGACTCACTGTAGCCAGCATTGACAGGAGCCATGGGAGGGTTGCCATGCCAGAGCCCAGGGATGTACCAGGTGTTTCTCTCAGGATCATACTCCATGACATCAGTAAATTTTTTGTTATTTCCTTTCTTTTCCATCTTAGCTGCTGCTTGGGTCATCTCATTTAGCTGATCCAGTAAACTCTTCCTCTCCCTCATGTTCTTATCATGGGCAGAGATGTCTGGTACATTCTGGTGCACAAACTGACAGCAGGGTTTTCTACCAACTTCTTTCATGCGCAGGAAGGCATGCACCACAATCTGGAGGATGTCCTTCATCTCTGTGGAATTCTCCATGGCGATGTTGATGACGGTGATGTCACTCAGACCTATCACCAATGTGGCCAGTTCATTGTCATGCTCATAACTGCCATCCAACTGGGCCAACTCTGGTGACTTTAGACCTTCAGTGTCAATTACCATGATGTAGTCACATCCAAGCTGCTCTTTAAAGTCCTTTCTCACTCTGATGAGGAGCATGAAGGCCCCTCTGGTGCACCTGCCACTACTAACGGCAAACTGGACCCCAAACATGGTGTTCAGGAGAGTGGATTTCCCAGTGCTCTGGACCCCCAGTACAGTGATCACCCGGATTTTACACTGATACTGTGTAAGATGATTAAGCTCCTTCAGAACCTGAGTCACCCACTGCAGAGGAATGTTGGACGCATCTCCATCCACCAGCTCCAGAGGAAACCCTTCCTGCAGCAGCTCAGCACACAGACGAGGCAGGTGCTGTATCTCAGGGAAGGGACCTTTGGGGTCTGAGCAGGCCAACTCACACAGCTGAGCCATTTCCCGCAGGAAGTGCTCTGTCCCCAAGGAACAACTGGAGATCTTCTTATCCAACTCTGCAATGAGCTTTTGGTTTTCTGCAGACTTCTGACCCAGTTCCTTGTACTCTGCCCGAAGGAGTGGCAGGGTTTTGCGGGAGAGATTGTCCAGGTTGATTTTCATCCACTTGAGGAAATACAATCGCTCTTCTATGGAACCAGACATTGCCTTGATGAACAGGGACATAGACTCTGACATGCTGTGAGCTCTCTGCTGTGCTCTGAGCTTCTGCTTCTGATCTGCAAGCTCACTTCTGTAAACCTCTATGTTTTTATCACCAGCCTTTTTCAATCTGCACTCTTCCTTCTCCAGTTTAGCTAGCCGTTTCCAAGCAGATCCTTGCAAAGGCAGCTCTTTCTCTTTGAAGCTTGGAATATCAGATATTCTTCTTGTGATTACATCAGCCATCTTTTTGCCGCTGTGACACCAGCTGGATTCTTCATCAATGTGGATTCCCAATTCATGGGCCAGAGTTGACATATCCTCAACACTCATTTTGACCACATCTCTATTTAAAATATCGCTGATGGCCAAACGCAGCTTTTTGATGAATTTAGCTTCATTGATCTGTGGAGTCTTTATGATTTCAGTGGGTTTGTGCTCTAACTCAGAAACGCATCTCCTGAGGTCGTTCTCATTGAAGGTTTTGCTCTGTGAATTGCTGATCAAGAACTGATGGGTCTTCTGTTGACGGATGTCCATAAATTTACACACTGACCCAAAATCCTCACAAAACAGAAATATGGCAGCAGAGGTGTGGTGGAGGAAAGCATACTGAGTTTCAAAGTCTCTGATGTCCCCACGGAGGTTAGCTATAGCCAGTGGCTCAGAGAATATGTCTGTGTTTTTGTTCCCACTGGGCAGATACCAGCTGATTTCCACCAGCCCATTGGAAATCCTCCTTGGGGTGTCACCACTCTCCATGTCCTTGTGAACAAAGGTGTCGTGGTACTGCTGAGAGTTGCTGAGAACTTGGTTCAGGATGTGAGACTTTGACATGCTGCAGTTTCCCAGCCTGACAAAAGAGATCATGGGGAGCTTAGAGAGCACAATGCTCTCCTCCACAAACCCTCTCGGGTCCTCCAAGGAGTGCGGCTTGTACTTTTTCACAATATCCCTCATGGCCCACAGCATTAAAGTGCACTGCTGTGTGTCACATTTAGGAAGCAGCAGAGGCACTGAGAACTGGCACATGGACATTTTCAACACAATCTCCTGCTGGAGAAAACCATCTGAGCGGAGAAGTACAGCAGTTATGAGGTCCAGAGGGTTGAGCATTTTGCTGGGGTCTTCAGGGATATTCGGGCAGTTTAGTGAGCTGTCCAGGTTCTGGGGCATAGAGTCCTCTCTGGAGGAACAACTCACACTTCTAGCTGTTGCGTTCACCATCATCAGCTTCCTCAGGAAACACCATGGCAGAGATTTCAGAGACTGGATGCTGTCATCATTCATAGTCTCTCCATCAATCTCCAGCACCTTGCTCAGAGTCAGCTTGTGCTGCAGGTGATGTTCCAGGCCTAAATCACTCAACAGCTCCTCCAGACTAGATCCTGTCATTGGGAACAGAAGCTGCATTACATCATCTATAGACAACAGGATACTAGTATATTGTATATTATTCAGGGTTGAAACTTTACTGTTTAAATACATTAAAATATGCATTTCAGTGTCATTGCATGGATGGACCGTGCAATGGGTGATAACCCGGGGTTGACTGATTTTGCCAATATTTGGTATTCATATGCACCTTACCAAGTGATGAATGAACCTACAATATGAGCATCATCCATTTGGTTTTGTAGGAGTAAATGTATTTTGATGGATTCTGGACCAATTTTGAAGGATTTTCAAGGGGTTAATACAGGTCATCGTCTTCAGAAAATGGCTAAACTTTCAACTTTTTGCCCCTCGTTGTGTGAATGTTGCCCATAGGATGGTCTACCAAACTGCCAAAAATGATCAAAAAATATTTCCAAATATGCCAGTTATGTGTCAAGATATTTCCCCAACCCCAAAATTTGGAATTGTGTATAAGCCTATTCAACAGCTTATAAGTCATCTGCCACAGGGGTAGAAACTACGAACCATGGTGGAAAAGGTGGTGAATGATTTGCTCTTTCATGATCAGAAATAAAAAAAAAAAAACTTGCCGCTCTACTTAGTACTTTGCAGTGGCACCAGAAAAGAGGATCATATTTCATCGTTTTATAGTGCTGCCACTTATATGCTGTATGTGGAACTACAAACCTGTACCCTAAACAAGCAACGCACTACCAATGATGTTTTATCTGCCCTGGCCTTATCCATTCAATTATAATGCCAACACATGAAAACTAAGGGTATTCTATCATAAATATGGCTGTTACCCTGGGAAAGGGGCATGTCAGGTATTTTTCCATGCACAACCTGATATTCCTTTCATAAACCTTTCTTATGGCCCAGACTGTCTTTGACTACTTTCTCGATGAACAAATTGGCAACAAACCAATATAGACCTGAACGCCTTGTTTTGGCTTGTTTCAAACTGTAGAGTTGGTCAAAATAGAGTCTAGAGAGTCAAGTAATCAGGCAGTCGTGGATTTAACCGTATTAGCAGAAGTGGTGCCACTTTATGTAACCCAACAGTTCAAGAATGACTGGCCTTGAAAGGCAGCAACTATGAGACCACCAGAGTAGCCACTAGCGAGCATGAGGAAGTGAAGAACAAAAAGACAAAAAATCTTGAAAATATGTAGGAACAAATATATATCACGATATTGGGCCCAACAGTTCCTGTAACTCCACAAAAACAGAAGATGCTAGTATGCCCAAGTACAGCCAATAATCATGATAATGGTACCATAGACAATCACAGCAAGAATGAACAAAACTTTACTAGACAAGCAAAGTATCCACATTGTCAGCCAATCGGCGTGGTACAGAATCCGTGTGAACCCTTTCAGAATTACTTAGAGTTCAAAGATCCACCTATTGGATGACCTTTGCCCACAGTCATGATCTTGTTGTCATGGAGGAGGCTGATTATCTAAACCAGGAGCTGGTCATCTAAAGGAGTGTCAGTATTATCCTTGGTCAAGTGGCCACACTTCTGTTGGACAGAGATGGCAGAAGTAGCTTGAAACCTGCTTGGTAGTTAGCCAGTCCTCTTTCACAAAACGGGCTTTGATTTTCTTTGTCACCGACCCAGGGTTTTCCTTCCTTCCAGTCTCCACTCTTCTCTTAGACTTCGTGGTTGATCAGGCTACTTTGTGCCCATGGGATAACAATGTGGCTGCATCAATGCATGTGACTGTGAATTGTCATGGCATTCATTCTGATATAAGCCTTAGCCTGGACCTAGCACCGATAGTACATTCACAAGTACCTATCTGATCCAATCGGCAGTAAAATGTTCCAAATATCAAAATTTCTTTTGATGTCAATGCCCAAAAAACGTGTTCTTGACGCGGTCGACGACTTGAATGGTGGAGGGGGTGCTGGCACTTCTGCGACGGCTTCCAGTCAAGGCCAAGCCTTTATCTATGTGCTGGACAGATAGTGAAGTCCTAGTCAACAGCATGGATTAGCCCAGCACACAGTGCAATGAGTCCACACTCCTTGTGGCAGTGGTAGTTGTGGGCCCCTCTCTCCATATTCTCGTCTATGAGGAACTTTCAGCCCCAAAAGATGGCTTTCAATGGACTTGTCACACTTTCAGAGCAATACAGCTATTCTCTTTTGGATATTTATTCATTACACCGCATGCAATGGCAGAAGCGACATTGGAAAACAAGCATTTTATCGCCATAGGGGCCTGGAATTCATCACTGCCAGCAGCCATGGCCGCCATTTTAAAACTAACTGTTTGGAATTTATGTCAAGTGTCAATAACAGGGGCAGTCCAACACTGCTGCTGCTGTGGAGCCAGTATAGAAGCAGGTGTGAGGAGGTGGTGGGGCTGTTTAGATGGGGTATGACCTCGACTTGTCTCTTTATGGGATAGCAGGCATTTTTAAGTCATCCGTGCTCATATGCTGCCACAAAATATGGTATTATGGCTAGTGGACAAGTATAAGGACATGGGGTTGATAAAAGTGCTCCATATCAGAACTGAAATGAGCGGAAAGAAATTTTATTGTTTTAATCATCAAATTACACTCGGACTTGCTCCTCCGGGAAAACCGTAGCTTCCTGTGGCAATTGGGATATTGGCATGTAAATATGGCATTATTTTATGATTTTGTTAACCTTTTTAAAGGGGTTAATAATATAATAACATAATGCCTTGCAGTATACTGTTATGATTCTGCTCTGTTCTGTCTTGTTTCTGCCATGCTTATTATGTTTCTGCCATTCCCTGTTATGTTTATGATCAGTTCTGTTAGGTTTTGCCATGTTCTGTTTAGTTTTTGCATTTTGCCATGTTTTCGTTTTTGCCATTCCCAATCCACTATTCTGTTTGATTCCGGTCCATGTCTTTGTTCATGCCCTGCATTGCACTTTGTCTCCCCTGTCTGGTCTCTTGTTAAGTTACAGCTTCTCCCCAGTCCTGCGTGTCACATGCTTAGGTGATTTCATGGTTTCTGAGTTTCAAACATTCCTTCCAATCTCGTTTGCTTCCTTCGCCTCTCTTTTCTATATTACTAACCAATACTAACAGTTTGTTGTTTTCGTTAAAGTTACTAACCCAAACTAACATTGTATATAATACTAACTTACTAACGAGCACTAGGGATTGTATAGCTGCACTTACTAATTGATTAACAAGCTCTCAGCACTTGCCCTGTTCTAGTCTCCGCCTCTTGCCTGCACTTAGTCTTTGCTGCAATTCAGCAGATCCTCTGCACCTGCTCCACTCTGTCCTTCCTCTCATTATCTGTGCACATTAGAACTCCCTAACCGGAGCTGTATGTTTTGTCATAGGTTGTCTCGTGTTCCCTGTCCGCGTTTTGGCTTTTGCCAATTTCATGTGATTAGGTTCTCCCTCATGTTCCCTCCTTTGTAATTAGTCTGATCCCCTTCACCCGATCCTAATCATAGCATGTGACTTCCCTTGAATGTATTTAAGCTGTCTTCTCACTGCAGTTCCCCGTCAGAACGTTTTCCCAAGTTTACCTGTGCTGCTTTCATTTCGCCTTGTACTCTCTGTGTTTATCTTCTGACTGGACCGCCCGACCTACGATTTTTGGATCTGCTCTTTTGTACTTTTGCCTGTATCTGTTTTTGAACCCTTTTTTGCCCGACTTTGAGTTTTGTGATTGGTGCCCTGTTCTGATTTGGATTTCGCCCTCCTGGATTTTGATTTTTGGATTGTGGACTTTGTACCGTTGCCTCCTGCTCTGCGGGGGTTCGCCCCCTTTCCAAATAAAATCCCATTTTTCTGCACTGCTCTGTTCTCGCGTCTGGTTCCTGAACGATACCTAACATATACAACATTTTATATTTTTATAGAAAGACTACGATGTCTGCTACAATTTACCTATAAGTAAAGTCTGTTTTTAATATCAATTATTGTGCCAAATATTGGCAAAGTTTGTCAGTTTCATCAAAATTTGCTAATTGAAAAAGTATTGGAAGGGTTAATTGCCCCTTACACCTGAGCAGAGTGATTATTCACCAAACGGTTTTACCTGCCTTCATTCTAGCCCAGGACCAGTCTATGGTAGGAATTAACAAAATCTGTTGACCTTGCCGATTATCACTTTTTGCAGATTTTGCATGGTCTATCCATGCAATGACACTTAAAAAATGCACGTTTAGTCACTAACTTGTTTTCACACATGCTGAGCTGCTCTCACTGCAGCTGCCATTAGGAAGGACAGTAGTGATGTTGAAAGTATACTCCATCACAGGTCTCAGATCAGTGAGGACAGCTGTGGTGGTGTTGGGATCACATTTCTGTAATCTGGGCTCTTCTCCCTCACAGCTGAAGGTGATGTGGATCTCGTGAGGAACTCCCTCCATACTGACTGGTCTTTCCCAGCACAGAGTCACTGAGCTGCTCTTCACATCAGTGGCTTCCACCCTCCCAGGGGCTGATGGCTCTGTTTGAGGGAACAGAAAGACAAGATTTAATCACAAGTCTCATTTTTGATTTTGTACTGTGTTCCCTAATGTTGAAGGCTATGTACTTTGATCACTAACTTGTTTTCACACATGCTGAGCTGGCATTGCTGCGGCTGCCATTTGGAAGGACAGTAGTGATGTTGAAAGTGTACTCCATCACAGGTCTCAGATCAGTGAGGACAGCTGAGGTGGTGTTGGGAGCACATTTCTGTAATCTGGGCTCTTCTCCCTCACAGCTGTAGGTGATGTGGATCTCGTGAGGAACTCCCTCCATACTGATTGGTCTTTCCCAGCACAGAGTCACTGAGCTGCTCTTCACATCAGTGGCTTCCACCCTCCCAGGGGCTGATGGCTCTGTTTGAGGGAACAGAGAGATCTGTGCAGTAGTGTCTTTAAAGGTTCTTAAAATGTTCACAATAGTTATGTAACATTGAGTTAATTTACCTATGGCTTATGACTGAATGCAGTAAAGGTGTTATCATTAAATTAATTAATTTAATCTTAGTTTATACTATGCATCCACCCCACTCAGTGTGGGGGAGGGGGGGGGGGGGGGGGGGTCCTCTGGTCCTCTGTCCGTCCATTTGCCACACACATGTTCTGAGCACAATATCTGATGAAGAGGAGACGTTTTGACCAAATCAAGCATGGAGCTCCCCAGAGAGAACTGATTAAGTTTTGATGATCATCAGGTCAACCCTCCTATTATGTTCCAGGTCAATCTGACCCGACTCCATGTTCAATGTCTCTGAAAACATGGTTAAAATTCTTGTTTCAGCCCATTTTTTTCCCCCCAACTTTACAGGTAAAACATAAATTTAACTAGAAATGTTACAAATGTAATAACAATGGAGAACACTTACTAATCATACTATTTGTATTATTATTATTATTATTATTGCTGCAAAGAAAGCTGTATTGAACACTATTGGAAACGTTCATGTGTTTTCCTGAAACTTGAGGCAAATGTGCAGGATGCATATTGTCTTTTTAATGAAAAGGGGTCAAGGACATAGCCTAGGAAACATCATATGTCTTTATTTTTTGTGAGTGTTTATTAGATTCGGCTGTAGATAGATGGGAAAGCTATGGGGGGGGCATGCAGTACATGAGCACGGGCTGGAACTGAATCGGGGTTACACAAGGAGGCCTGATTCGGTGTGCCACCCTAAGATTTACACTGCCCCCATCTGGCCACCCCTATGAACATTTTCTGGGGGCAGCACTGCATGTGGATCTGACCGTATCTGACGAGGACCAGAGGATAGCCACGCCCCATAAAGCATATCTGGCTTTATCCTTCATTCTAGTCTATTTAGGACCATAATTGACAAAAAATGAACAACATGATATATCGAAGGAGACTTGAAACTTGCGATTGATACAATAAAATAACGTGGAAAATCATTCTTGAAATAATAGATCAGGTGTGTAAGTATGGTCATTTTCTCATAGACTTCTATAGCATTGAACTTCTTTCTGCAACCACTGTTTGCTGGTAATTAAATATAATGCCATTTTCAGAGATTTCTGCATGGGCTTCACTTTCCAGAAAGGTTGCTGCCGATCGGTTGCTGCTCTTTTTACACAGTCTGTGGCTACAAAGCAATTCACTTGCTAATGTGCCACCGATTTCACAAGGCAAGCAGAGGCTAATCGTAGTTAGCTTTATCGATTGGAGATCACAAGAGTTCTCACGCAGTGGCGCCTGCAGAAAATATTTAGTGGGGGAGCCAGATGGGGCCAGAGAATATCATGGGGGTGGCTCACTAAGTAGGACACATAAGGATTTTCCCAGTACGCAAATTAATGCAAAGGCCCTATTTTATTGCATAATCATTTGTAGACAGTTTTGTTTTATCATATGAATGTCAGATTGTGATATTCACATGAGATCAGTTCAGGAACCCATCAAATAACATTTTGAATGCATCACCTCCAATCAGGCTATGAGTTGCTTAATCATAAATATTAGCTGACAAAATATTTATGTTTAGCACATTGTATTTTATATTATTTACAAGTACGTACTGTTAATCATACCATTTCAAGTATCAAGATTATTGGCCAATAATTTGACAAATGAGTAAATTACGATTAAAGTGCTTCACAATACGCTAAATAGCAAGTAAACGGTCTGCTGCAGAAGTCCACCTGTATTCGTTACGCCTTGGCATTCGGTGACTAATACTGAAGATCGGAGAGGTTTCGTGATATCCGAAAGTGAGGACGATGTCCCACGTTATTAGCCCCAAAAACGCAGTCTGCTTCATGACCATAGACTGTTCGTGACACAGACTCCTATTTGAGTCATTGAGCTGATAAGCATATGGTCGTCACTGGAGTACATTGGGGAGGCGTCACCAGTTAGTTTCTGAACCAGTAGTTTGAACATCTGCTGCAATCGACAAAATACTTTTCAACTGACCGCTGGCTAATTATCGGAACCCTCAAGAAAATAGACTATAAATCTAAGAACCACAGCTTTTCTCATCTTTATCGTACTCTAATGTAAATAAACCACCTTGCACCCCAACCAACCAGTCACCGACTTCCTACATACTGCGCGGCTAATCATTTACTTGCGGGAATCAGATCAGAAGAGTGCATCCAATCTAATCCATCAGGATAGAAGGTAAGCGATTGATGTTGATACGAGCTAGCCAAATAGAACCATTTGCCTCTGGACACATGCATCCATAGCTCGTATCAACATCAATCTCTTACCTTCTATCCTGATGGATTAGATTGGATGCTCGCTTCCGCTCTGATCTGAAGTCCCGTATTTTGAGGATTATTCACGCAGCATGAATGAAATCGGTGACTGTTTGGTCCAGGTGCAAAATCATTTATTTTCAGTAGAGTACGATAAAGTACTCGATAAATCTTATAGATTTATAGGCTATTCTCTTTGGAGTCCCGATAATTAGCCAGTGTTTTTTCCACTGCAGCAGATGTTCAAACTACTGGTTCAGAAACTAACTGGTAACACCTCCCCAATGTACTCCAGTGATGACCATATGCTTATCAGCTCAATAACTTAAATAGGAGCCTGTGTCACGAACAGTCTACGGTCACGAAGCAGACTGTTTTTAGGGCTAATAACATCGGACATCATCCTCACTGTCTGATATCATGAAATTTGCTCACCGATCCACAGTATTAGTCACTGAAGCCAAGGCCTAAAAAATAAACTGTTGGACTTCTGCAGCAGACCAGCTAGTTTACTTGTAATTTAGCGCATTGTGGAGCACTTACATTGTTATTGTCGAACGAGCATTTACAAATTTGCCGCATGCACAACTCAACCGACAGTGATAAGGTCGAATGCGTTGCCATTCTCATTGATAAATGAGTAAAGACGAGATGTGATTGGCTGATTCCATGTGTAATAGTACCAAAGCCAAGCTGTAATTGGCTGATGTACAAAACATAGTGGAACCAACCAACCTGCAGAAAAAAATTTTGCCTCCCATCCCAAAAACGAGGGAACTATGCGTGGTTACAGAAGTGTCCGGTAAATACCTGGACAAAAACACATTTGTTCCACCCGTTCTATGATCTATGGTTTTTATGCTATAGCAAAAATTTGAATAACCGACAGATGTCATCGACTGGGGGGGCCAGTCATTTTTGCGTGGTGGCTGCGGCCCCCCCTTGGAGGCGCCATTGTTCTCACAACAACCACACAAACTTGCGTAACTTGCGTAGATACATTAATTACCTGAGAATTTCATGGCCAAAACCCGTTGCATTGAATAAAATAGATATTGAGTTATTTGGGATGAAAAGTCATGTTTCGCAAGAAACTTGCATGGTTTGAGAAATGAGTTGCCGGTAACTATGGACGCTATTCTAGACTCCAACTTGCTTCAAACAACGTGATGCAGTCCTTCTGATTACTGCTCTAGCATATTGATCGCAAAATCTGAAATATTAATGTCACGCCGTAAAGAAACAGATATATAAGATCGACAGATAACTATATTTTAACGCATCCAACCGTTTGCCTACGTTTTCAGCTGCAGTTGTCAAATTTATTCCTTTTTTTGGTCGATTTGTGTGAAAACCCATTTATTTTCCCAAATGGATTTTGCTAAAAACTGCACTCTTCCGGGCTTATGTAACTCAACAGATAGATCTGCATCATGTCAATAAACAACGTTTGAAATAAATGTTTTAGAATTTAAAATTGATGAATTATTCATCTTTTATTCAATGAAATGATCAAATATTTTTGATAGCTATGTAACTGCTAGTAGCAGAGCGAATGCGAGATAGTGTCATCTCTTTACATGGCTCTGGCTAGTCGGAACATGATCAGTTTGTCAAAGGTTTTATTTAATGTAGCCCAAGTATTTTTACCATATCAAAAGTGGGGGGGACAGATTGCCGTCTTCTCAAAACTGCGTGGGACATGTCCCTTGCATCCCCCATGCCTCCTGCACCCCTGAAGCAGGGGAGTTGATGATGCCATCTGTACCTTATTGCACATGGTACTTAGCCTGGTAATACCAGACTCTGCTACTTTGCTTGCTTCGTACACAGAGTCTGGGCAGTCGTGATTGACAAATGTTTACTTCCTGGTGGGTGGGCGCTTGTCTGAAGTTTAAAATCATTGGTGTACCCGTAAACTAATCACTAATGTTTGGTGATGACACATGTTATGCGCCGGCTCAGCCGCCTAGTACAGTACTTCCACTGTAAACACAGTCCTTCATACCAGGAATGCAGCGAAAACAAATTGATCAGTACATTAAAGATAATATTGTACTCATACATATGCCCATCTACCTCATTTTAGCCTTCACCCATTCACTTAAAAGAACCAAAGGTGCTCTTTCTGTTCTCCTTACAAGAAACAAATTGTCGAGCTATCGTTTTTCCTGCTGATACTGCTGCTTTTTTAAAAAAAAAAACATTAGAGAAACCAACAGCAGAATCGGCGAGAATAATGCATTATTTACATTAGGACGAAATCTGCGTTGACACGAAAACTGAACCGTTAACCATACTTGTGCTAACATCATACCGAGCTCACTATCTAACTTTATAGTAACATAGTTTAGCTCTGAGCGTTTGGCTGTCTCAGGCAGAGAGAGCCATTTCATTCATGGATAATGACAACATAACACTGAGACAGCGAATAGGTCTTGTGACATGAACAAAAACACGGCTTTTAAAAAGTTCGCTGCTAACTTAAATTGTGTGAAATTTGCAGGCAATGTAACACTAGAAGCTACAAGCTAGCTGAGGTGGTTCAGCTGTCTCTCACAGAGATGAACAGGGTGCCTATTTCATCTGTTTCAAGATGGATATTAAGTACATATGACAACTTTACCTGAAACCTTTAGGGAGTGGCGCAACATCATCATTTCCATTCAAAAAACTAACATCTTGTTGTGGCTTTAAGTCGCTGATACCAGGGATTTTCTCCATGACAAAGCGAATGGCCTCCTGTGTATCTATGTCCATGGCCATTGTTGATTTCGGAGACTACAATTTCAAACTTGGCGCAGCGGCTACGTCATGGCTCTCAGCCACGCCTTTTGTTCGTTGGCTGGTCCGGCGTCTGTTTTGCTGAGCTAAATGAGGTAGAGCTCTTTGTGATCAGATGGAGTGGTAAAGCGAAATGAAATTGAGCGGAAGTACGTAAGCTGGCGGAGTCAGGTTACATGGTACTAGCACACTTCCTAAAAGGTATGTACACCTTATTTTCATAGATTTTTTTTTCTACTTTTAATTGCATTCAGCCGCATATTTTAGCAGAAAAGTTAAAAAGCACTCAAGGCATTAACGCAGGTCTGATTTGCTGGTTGATGGATTTTTTAACTGTCAGATTTGAAAGTGTTAAAGCCTCTGCCGACTTCTCTTGACATTGTGAAAATTCACGAATAATAAGTTGAGTGTCTCATAAAGAATCTACAAAAAACTGAGTAAAAATTAACATTCATAACCATTTGAAAACCAAGTTCAAAAATGGCTCATTTTGCTGTTCAGTCCATTTCTCAAGACAGTGTGGGTGTGGCGTATCGCGGTTTGACTGCCCACTCCCTCGATTTGAATGACATCTCACTGGCTCCGTGAGCGTTAGTCACAGCAATGGCACAAGGGTCAGTCCAGCCCTATATTTATGAGCCGTCTGACTCAGAATCTGGGTGAGTTAGTAAATTCACTCTAACACTCTAGACTAAAATGACAATGCTGTTTATCCATCTCTGTATTAATTACCGAATGAGTTATTACATTTTATCCGTTAGTCTAACGGTAGCAACAACTCGAAACCAACAAATTAGCGACTACTGAGGGTAACATCTGTCTGGTGTAACGCTATTCATAACATGACCACAGCTAACCTGTACTGACTGCACTTTGCGCTCTGCTGCTCCGTCTCCTCAGAGGCCAGACAATACCTGTGCGCTGGTCTATAAAGAGTTCAACAACGATTCGTATCTACCATAGTGCGTCTGGTGCCTGGAGTGACAATTAACGAACGCACCCAGATATAGTTGACGTTAGTTAATTGAAAAAATACATAAAAACATATAAGCAACTTCATGCCTGCGCTCTTTCTTCTCCAGGGTTCCTTTCGATAACTGCGTTCTGACAGACTTGCTTCGCCAGGCTATCGTCTGGCATGCAATTTCCCGTCTTGTGATGCAAGGCGGCTCAGGCTTACACTGGCACCCTACACTGACAGTCTAACTGACAAACTTACTGGCAAATCTCAAGCGGCGGGAGCAGAGAGCTTTTATAATTTCAGTTAGGGGTGGGACAAATGACAGAGTTTTTTTTATTGGTTTGGCTTATTATGCAATAACCCACTTAGAAAACCACGCCCAATTCAACCGCAGTAAGAGGATAGGTGCTAAAAATTAAATGACAAATTCTCGGATTTGAATTGGACGTAATTTCTAGTATTTTAGTATGCTTACCATTATGCACATACAACCACAAATAACATAGTTCAAAAGTTTTTGTGGACTTGTCTTTTCAGAAACAATAAGGTCAATGATGTTTTATCTGATGCTCTTATCTCCTCCACTGGCTCACCACAAGGGTGTGTCCTCTCGCCTGATATTTGTTTTATATACAGACATGTCAAAGTCACTGTGCCAGGCGGCATATTGTAAAGTTTGTAGACGATTCTGTTATTGTTTCTCTGTTAATTTCAGATGATTTTACTCATGGTCCTGAAGTGACTGATTTTATCAACTGGTGCGAGTCCTCTTTTTTAGAGATAAATGTGGGTAAAACCTAGGAGATGTTAATTGATTTTAGGAAAAATCAGAATGACATCCGTCCAGTGGAGATTAATGGTCAGGCTGTGGAGGTTGCACAGCAATACAAATACTTATGTACCATTATTAACAATGAGCTGACCTTTGAGAATCAGGTGGACACTGTAAGAAAGCACATCAACATATGTTTTTTTCCGCAAACTCAGGAATTTTAATGTGGACAGTAATTTTATGAGGATGTTTTATAGAATCTGTGCATACCTCTTCTTTTTTTAGTTGGTATGGGTTGTTGACTCAGAGGGCCAGGTCCTGCCTACGGCATGTCGCCGATCAGGGGTGTCGCCAGCCGATTTTACCGGGGCTTCAGCCCGGGGTAATTTGAGCTCAGCCAAGGGTAGCCAAAATAGTTGTTTCTCTTTTTTATTTTGTTGTGCTTTCTGTCCCTCACAGCCTGTTAAAATAAGGAATCCCGAACGCTACCTCTGGCTCTGACGAGGAGAAGCTGGGCGGGGCTTGGCTGGGTTGGGGCTGGGCTGGGGATGGGTGGAGAGCATAGGTGGAGAGAGGCGGATAAAATTTTTTTTTTCCCACTTGAGTTCCGGACACCAACAGAAACTCATTTGCGTACAGCCAATCAGCGATCTTGTCGCTGAGACAGTGAAATTTTTCTGTCTTTACGAGCCTTACACCGAGGCACGGTCTCGGAACCACTGACTGCACAATCCATACCCAGAGTACTGCAATTACATCGTAGATGCCTGCCTTGCTCTCTGCAAAACAGTTGGCCAAATCATTCGTCTAGCCTGCCATTTAGATAAATGAATTGTTATGAATTTATTTTTTCAAATATCCGAAGCTGGTAAAATGAGCTGGTTACAATCAGTGTAGTCTAGCAACACCCAACTCGCCGCTTTTTTATCCTGCACTGATCTGGCATATTAATAATAAACTAGTTAGCGACACCGAACAAAATCCAGTTAAAATAAAGTAGAAATAACCGAGATTGCGTCATCTTATTCTCGAAAATATGATTGCTTTGTTGGCCTACAGATTATTTTTTATCTAGCCTCGCTACTGAACGTTATAAACATATCGGCAGGTTTGGCAAGTGCTGTTAATGAATTGTATTCGCACTGTGCTGTCGGCTGTTAATATAGGTTTTTTGCGATTAAGGTGCTTTCTTTCTGCATCATAGAAACAAAATCTTTAGTAGACGGCCATAGCTATGCTCAGGCAGAGGGGTGTGATACAGCCTAATGATTTTATACTTTGAAAGAGGTTTTGAATAAATCTTCGTGTCCTTGAAAATGCGGTGGCCGTTTCAAAACCTGCCAATCATTTTTATTGTTTCAAGCTAGGATTGATAAAAATCATCTGTTCAGAGCATTAATATTTTCTAGAATAAGCTGATGCAATCTCGCTTATTTTTACATTATTAGTGCAAGGCCAGTGAAGAGAGAAAAATGTAACTGTCTCGAGACACTCCTTCAGAGGTCCGGCACAAGGTTGCTGATTGGCTGTACGCAAATGAGTTTCTGTTGGTGTCCGGAACTCAAGTGGGGAAAAAAATTTCGCGAGTGGCGGAGGGTCGCGTCGTGGTCTGGTCTGATCGGTGGTTCAGTCAACTAAAGTTGCTGCTGTCAACTCACTTTATTGGGTGGGTCAGCGTAATAGGTTGCAGTACATTGCTACCAAGCAAGGAGAAAGCAGACATGACATGGCGAGTAAAAAACAACTGAAACTCTTTGGATTTTTTAAAAGAGAGGCAAAGGGTAAGAATTAATGTTTGCAAACCGAAATAATAGCCTAGTTCGACCAACTCCATAAAGGCTGGCTGTCAGTGTGGCATCATGTTGTTTACCCATCCTATCGCTAGCTGGCTAGCTAGCTATCCATAGTAAACACTAGTAAGCAGGGATCAAAATTTACTTTTTGAAATGTGAATATCTACCAGCCACTGACAAATAAACTGGCGAAATTCACCAGCCATTCAATAGGAAATTAGTATTTTCTGTCTGAAGCCTACCAGCCAACTTTAAAATTTATCAGCATTTGGCTGGTGCAAATTTTGAGCCCTGCTAGTTAGCAAGCACTAATGCAAGGCATCACGATAACTGAGTCAAGATCCAACAACAACACATATGAGGGCTACACGTTTCAGTGCTCGTTTCGAGAGAAAAAAACAAACATTTTAAAGAATTACATTTCCTCGTTATTACTCACGCAGCTCTAAATAGCTAAATCTGGCCAGAAGGGCTAAATGCTTTTTTCGCCATTGTGGAACATTTGTGTTTATTGATGTTCTAAGGAGCAGACGAGGGTGTTACACTAACACTGTAGAAAAATCGCAGTTTTCATACACAGTAGGCCTACAATGTAGAATTTTTTGTAAGGGAGATGTTTTAACTGTGACAAACTATAAACCAGTAAATATCACCAGAGGGGGCCGAGAGCTTTCATTCACCCTGTAATGAGCCATTTAACCATCAAAGTGACTGCAAAAAAAAAAAAAAAAAAAAATCCACGTGTCATGGGAATGAACATGTTTCATGGGGATGTCCTTAAATTGAAATGTATTAAAATGTCCACTGAAATGTATGCAAATGACCTATGCATTAGCAAAGCATTTGTAATTTCAGCTGAAAATAGCAATCTGAAAAGTTTGTAAAGCATATTAGCAATAAGAAGGCCCAAGGAGACCAAGTTTAAGGTCTTTGCATCCTGCATTGTTGTCCACAGTATTACATTGTGTTATTATTTCTGATTTGTTTTTGTTGGTTTGCCCACACTGATCTGATTTCATGATTTTGTAAAAGGTAGCAGCAACGATGAGCTACAAACAGAGCAGGAGCCAGCAGCAGGAGCGGATACGTCAGGATCAGGCATGGACATTGGTAGGCTAACCATTATTTCGAGTAGCCAACTTTAATTTGTGCTTGAGAAAGTTAATCAATGAAGCACTTTTATAATACTCAAATGCATCGGGAGTATTAGGATTAGGAGCATTAGGATATTTATTTTGGTGTTATTTATTTACAATAGTTATAGGGTCATTCCATGCCAACTCACCCAGTTTTAAGAAATTTTCCCAGTTCATGTAATGGATTTAAAAAAAAAAAAAATCATGTCCATACTCCTGTCTGTGATCGACTGTCCTGCCGAATCTCAGAGCGGTACTCCAAACAGTTTTTCATTCATAAAATGATGAACTATACCTATAAAGGCAAATTTGCCTCTCTATATTAAGCCTCACCAAAGAAAGCAATTTCACTGGGTAAGGCTGTAATTTTCACCATGCTTAGATATGACCCATTTCTAGTTGACTTTTATCTGGTTTGATGAACAACATAACATAACATAACATAACATAACATAACATGAATGGCGAGAACAGGCCGTTAAGCCCAACTAGGCTCGCCAGTTTCTTTGTACTATCGTGAATATATTACTTCAGATACTTAATCACACAATGGTATCTAGCTTTAGGTCAAGCCTGCTCTTGAAAACTCCCAAGGTCTCTGCCTCAACAATATGGTCAGGCAAGCTGTTCCACACCGAAATTACTCTTTGGGTGAAGAAATGTTTCCGAATATTACTGCTAAATTTACCTTTGGTCAGCTTCCATTTGTGACCCCGAGTTCTACTAACAACAGTTGGTTGAAGGAATCCTACATAATTCACTTTGTTAATCCCTTTAACATATTTAAAGACCTCAATCAGATCACCCCTTAGTCTCCTTTTCCTAAGACTAAAGAGATTAAGGATCTTCAGCCTTTTCTCATAGCTTTCATCTTTAATATCCGGAATTAGCTTCGTGGCTCTTCTCTGAACTTTCTCTAAAGCCTCTATGTCTTTCTTAAAGTATGGTCCCCAGAACTGTACACAATACTCTAGATGTGGTCTGACGAATGTGTTGTACAAAAGAAGCATCACCTCCTCGGATTTGAACTCAATACTTTTGGCAATGTATCCCAGCATCCAATTGGCTTTTTTAACTGCTACAGCACAATGGCTAGAGCCTGTGAGGGTTTGGTCAACAATCACTCCCAGATCTTTCTCTTGTGGAGCACATTCCAGTTGAAAACCTCCCATGAAGTAATCCCACAAATGTTTTTTATTACCTACATGTACTACTTTACATTTCGCTACATTAAATTTCATTTGCCACATTTCTGCCCAATTCTGGATTCTATCCAAATCATCTTGAATCACTTTAGTGGACTCTAAACTATTTGCCAAGCCCCCCAATTTAGTATCATCTGCAAATTTCACTAATCTGCTCTCAATATTCCTATCAAGGTCATTAATGTAGATGAGGAACAGCAGGGGTCCCAACACCGATCCCTGGGGGACGCCACTCCCCACTACACCTAGCTCAGATGAGATACCACTGACCACCACTCTTTGTGTTCTGTCCTGCAACCAGTTTTGAATCCACTTCAGAATACCTCCTGTAACTCCAATGGAGCTCATTTTAAAAATTGGTCTCTTATGCGGTACTGCGTCAAATGCTTTCTGAAAATCCAAATATATGATGTCATAAGCCCTGCTCTGGTCATAAGTCTTGGTGGCCTCTTCAAAAAATTCCAGAAGGTTTGTCAGGCATGACCTTCCTTTACGGAAACCATGTTGGCTATCCCTCAAGATATTGTTACGTTCAAGAAATAAGTCCAGCTCATCTTTTATGATAGATTCCAATATTTTGCAAGCAATGCAAGTTAAACTGACTGGCCTGTAATTACCTGGTCAGTACGGTCCCCTTTTTTATATATTGGTATTATATTGCCCTGTTTCCAATCATTTGGTATTTCTCCAGTTTCTAAAGACCGTCTAAAGATGGCGGATAGCGGCTTAAAGATGATCTCACTAACTTCCCTGAGCACTCTAGGATATAAGCCATCAGGACCCGCCACCTTATCTGCCTTTAGTTGATGCAACTTGTCTAATACTACGTTATCCCTAACCTCAATTTCCGCTAAATAATCTTGAGCATTGGACATGCCCTCTGGCCGAATAAAGACCCGCTCTAAGGTAAAATTCTCAACAAAGTAACCGTTTAAGGTGTCCGCAATATCCTTGTTATCATATAGCAGCGATCCATTTTTATTCTTTATGCACTTAACCTGCTCTTTGACTTTCCTTTTTCTGCTACAGTACTGAAAGAAGCGTTTAGGGTTAGTTTTTGCCCCCTCTGCAATTTGTCTTTCATACAGTCTTCTAGCATTCCTCAGCTCTTTTTTGACCACAGCCCGCATTTTAAAGTATTCGGCCTTAGTAATCTCATTGTTATCCTCTATGTACATCTTATAAAGATTCCTCTTTTCCCTCAAACTCCTACGAATAGCTGCGGTCATCCACTGAGGATTCTGCTTTTTCAGCTTACTTTTGGACACCTTTGGAATGAATTTGCATTGTAAATCAAGTAAAATCCCCTTAAATCTTTCCCACATCTCATTTACAGACTCAGAGTCCAGGAGTGTCTCCCATTTTATTTCACTTAGATAGGAGCACATCCTGTCAAAGTTTGCTCGCCTAAAATTGAAAATTTTTGTTTTTGGAGACACCTTTTTAACTTCCCATGAAACCTCAAAATTAATAGTAGAGTGATCACTTGTCCCAAGTGGCTCCAGTACCTCAACATTGCTAATTCTATCAGTGTCATTACAGAGCACTAAGTCTAAAATTTCATTGTTTAAAAACTGAAAAGCTTCCGTGTTTAAAGACTTCAGTTCCGCAAATCTCTTCAATTTGCGTTGATTGAATAATGACTGATCCGCGTTCCAATGAAATATTGCCTTTCACTCTTGGTACAGTGTGGGTTGATTTAAAAGTGGGACTCGGCAATTAAATATCAAAAGCGTGAGACTCAAGCCATATGTGTGATATGTTATGCAATTTTGAAAAACGCTGATTTAAATGCACCAAATACGCATCCAAATGAATGATTGTCGTCTTACCTAAATGGGGAGAACTAGCAGCACCTGATAGTGTGAAGTGCTCTCGGAGTCAATCTATTGTTAATCATGAAAATGACTGAGAGCAGGTCAGGACTAATAATTGATTTAAAGGGATGTTCTGTGCACCCCCCAATTCCCAGTTCTGGTGCCGCCACTGGGGAACAGTAGCCCGTACTGGCAATTGAAACCTCATCCAATAACAATTTTATTCTCCCTGGAGATCTCCAATCGATTTAATAACACACATCCAGTCACAGGTCTACTCCTCAGGTCCTTACCATTAGTGTTTGTCTCATCTTCAGCGATGTTCTCCGACGAGTCTTCCGTTTCCTTCAATTAAAAAAATATTACAGGTAGTGCACTTATCTATTATAACTATTTACACAATAAATGGACTGCATTTATATATTTTTTTATCTTTCAACCCCTGAAAGCACTTAACAGAATATGCCTCACATTCACCCATTCACATGCACAGACAGAGATCGGACTGTAGACTCAGGCGCAGTCAGAGAATCAGGTCCAGAGGCTTATTAGAGAGCTTGTTCCCAGACAATACAATTTAAAGCTGATCAGTAAACATGCAGCACAAGAGGGAAAATCCAAATTAAAGTCAGAGTACAGTCCAGAGGTCAGAGGTCTAATGGTGGGAATGCTATAATCAGCAGAGATCAGAATCATCACTCCAAAACGCTAGCCGAATTCAAAACCAGAATATCACGATAAAGAGGGGATCAGACAATTTCAAAAACCTTTGGACAAAACCGAATCGAAACTGAAAAAACTTTAGAAAAAGCAAGGGCTCGTAGCCATGTCTTGGAAGGGTAAAAATCTTGCAAAGAACAAAAGCAAAATTAGGCTAAATAAAAGGAGAAAATAACAAGTCATCACTGGTGTGCGTGACCTGGGAAGGGTGAGTAGGGATGTGGCGAAAAACAAGAGAACTGATGGGAAGTACTTAAACAGAACCGGGGGGACGAGTGCAGGAGTGAGGGGCAAAACAAAAGCATGTACAAACTAAATGGGGAATGGGAGTAACTACAAGAAAAATATAAAACAATATCTAAGATAAACTTAATTAACAGGAGAATATGCACAAAATACAACAATATGAGAGCTGCATGTCTCATTGCGCATAGCCGGAAAAAGCTCTTGCGCAATGCGTATTGGGATTCACAGTGGTCCAAACAAATGGAGTGTAACATGGAGACTGCAGAGCGCAGGTGTTTTTTGGAGCCTGATTTCAGCCCGGACAAAGAGCCAGGAGCTGTAACTCTGTCATTTGAGGCAGCATCTGTTTTGAACTGCAGTCTTGGAAAAATATCAATTTCAATTTATTTAGGATAGCCCCTTGAGATGCAGCATCTCGTTTTCAAAGGGGTCCCAACACAAAACATAGATTGCAAGACACAAAACATAGCTTGCAGTTCACAACATAGATTACAATGATACAAGACAGCTCATACAAACAAACAGCTCTTCCTCAAAAACAACCGCTACATACCCCCCATCCCATCGCAAACTCTCAAAACCAATCATAGTAAAAAAAAAAAAGTTGATAAATAAATAATAAAATAATAAGAATACAAGAACAATTCAAAAATGATAACACCAAGATAATTATAATAATACACATCAGAAGCATCAACATAATAATGCAACATAAGTAAAATCATCAAAAATAAAGAGATATCATCAAACAAAACAATATCATCAGAAACAAGAACAGCTAGTTTGTAAGTGGGAAAATAATTGTGATCTAAAGCTATTAAAAGAGGTAATGGATTTCAAGAAAGAGGGAAGATTATTCCAGTGAGATGGAGCTTTATACTTAAATGACCTGCGACCTATTTCCTTATGGATTTTTAGGATTGAAAAAAATGGATTATTCATATGACGGAGGGGATATGGGGACAGATATGGGATCAGGAACTGTTTTAAATATAGTGGAACATCTAAATGGACACATTTAAAAAGAAATAATTACCAGTGGAACTGACGTCTGGATTTTGGATGAAGCCAGTTGAGGGACTCATACATGAGGCAATGATGGGTTCTGAAAGGACATCTCAAGACAAATCTGCATAACGAGTTATATAAGGTGTTGAGGGGCTTGAGGATAGAGTCTGTGGTGTTCTGATAAACAGTATCAGCATAATCAAGTATGGGAAATATTAGTTGGGAAATGATTCTTTTTCTCACCAGAAAAGATGAACAGTTGATTGACCAATATAGAAAACCTAAACAGCCATAAATTCTTTTGGAAATGTAATCAACATGTGGTTTGAAAGTGAGTTCTGGGTCCATCCAGAGTCCAAGGTATTTAAATACATAGACTCTATCAAGGGGAGTACCATCTCTGAAATCAATAAATAAATCTGGTGAGTGATAAACTAAACTTGTACCAAACACCATTGAGCAAAAGGGCCATTGAGCAGGAGTTTTAAACCCGTTATTTGGAGAACAAGTCTATTCTGCTTAAACCAAAGTTTTGGACAATATCCCTAAACCAGTTGTAAGTTACCCTGAATTCATGATATATTAGTGGTTTGGAATAGTAAATGACAGAAACCAATCAGTGTAAAGGTGGACATGACATGTTGAGCACAGTTGAGGTATCCCAAAATAAAAAACCGAAAAAGAAGATGGACCAAGTAAGAACCTTGTGGGATTTGTTTCAACTACCAAATTGACATGATGAGGTCAAATTAACACAAAACATACTGATTTTTGTTAATCAAGATATGTTTTAAACCAAAGAAGGGCATTCTGATTCAGGCCAATATGATACAGTTTATCAAGGAGAAGATAATGGTTAACCAGGTCAAATGCTTTTGTAAGATCAATGAAAATGGCACCTGTGAGCTGGTCAGCATCAAAAAATGCAGAAAACAGGTCCCTCTCCGTCTAAAATTTGATAGAAGAGTTGTAGTTTTAGAAAAAAGAAAAATTAGGTCTAAAACCAGATTGAGATGGAGATAAAATGTTAGCTTGAGTAACATTTTGAAACAGTTGCTGGAAGATAATTTTTTGAAAAGTTTTTTTAAATGATAGAAGTTCCATGGAAATCGGTCTATAATTATTTACGTCAATTGATTTCCACCTTTAAAAACAGGGAACAATTCGAAACAATTCCATGTGGAAGGAAAACAATAAGTAGACAATGAGAGATTAAATAAATTTTTTCTGCTGAATGGATTCATCAATATGTGAGCTGTTAGTTTCATGGGAAATTTGGCTTCAAACCATCTGGACCTGCACTGTTAGTTTTTAGGTCACAGATGGCCTTCTAGACATCAAGGACATAATTTTACTAAATGAAAAGGAGCTGTTCTAGGAGGGAATTTTCAGGTCTAACCGGCCGAACTATATTATAAGGGGGATATATGTACTGTATATATTACATTTGATAATTTTAATAATTTATTATTAGGCATTGGAGAAAATGATTGAGAAAAAGACATAACATTATTTTTACCTGACAAGGTAGCTGACTGATATAGCCTTTGCTGTTTTTTATTATTTAACCGGAATCAAAAGCTTTAGTCATCTCTGCCATTTTCTCAGGGGTTCAACAAGGCTTAAGGAAATTTTGATAGGCGAGCTAATTCGGGAAGGGAGCAAATCAAAAGGTTCATGTGTCCAGGTAGAAATCAATGGACAAATGACTTTTTCATCTTTTAAAAGCAAATGGGTCCCCATTCACTTCAACACACTTGGACCAGCGATGTTCAAGTTTCAAAATTCCGTTTTTGTAGAACTCTTCGTCTTGGTCCCCCAAAAACGTCTCAACTGCAGCAATCAAGGTGTCATTGTCATGAAAAATACCATTTAGGGATAATGGTTTTTCAGCTTGGGAAAAAGATAAAAGTCAGAGGGTGCCAGATCTGGTGAGTAGGGAGGGTGGGGTAAGAGTTCGAACCCACATTCAGCTGCCGCATTGATCGCCGCTCGTGACGTGTGGACCGGAGCATTGTCTTGTAGGAGGAGCACTCCTGCTCGCAGCTTTCCTCTTCTCTTATCCTTGATTGCCGACCTCAACTGCCTTAATTCATTAGCATAATACTCTCCATTGATGGTTTGACCTTTCTGAAGATAATCAACCATGATAACACCCTGGCTATCCCAAAATACAGAGGCCATCACCTTTCCAGCCGATGGAGTTTGTTTATAAAAATAGGTGGTGGAGATGGACCAAGTATAGAACCTCCACCTGTTTCAACTTTGCATTTTGGTTTCAGGATCGAAGTAACATAAACATGTCTCATGCCTGTTGTGAAGAATGAGTTAAACCAAAGAAAGGCATCCTGATTCAGGCCAATATGATAAAAGTTGTCAGGGAGAAATAATGATCCAGGTCAAATCCTTTTTTGTAAGATCATTTAAAATGGCATTCTTCAGTATCACCCATCTTGCTTTGACAAGAGTTGTCATAGGGAAAACCAACATCAGTAAAATATTGTCATGAAACAGTTGCTGGAAGAACCAGATTGAGATTTTTAGCAAAAACTGATGCCCAATGTTTCGGTCTATAATTATTTAATCAATTGGATTTCTGTCTGAAAAGCACCATGTCCCTCACAGCATCCATGTGGACATCAGACAATAAGGTTCAATGAGAGATTAAATAAATCAGCTAACCATCTTCAATATTTGAGCTACCAGTTTCACAAATTTGGCTTCCAAACCATCTGGACCTGCACTACAACTCTCTTTTAGTTCAATGTATCTAGACATATCTTTGCATAATTTTACTAAATGAATATTCCTTTGTTTAACAGATAACATAACGGGTCGAGGCATAAGGGGTATCGTGCACTTTATTCGGAGACAGATGAGAAGTGGTCATTTGGGAATTGATATGAAAGGATTTTTTCAGGGATAACATTATTATTGACAACCTAGCTTTGGAATATAGCCTTTCAAAGCTTTTTTCTTAAGGAAGATGTTCAGGATCATTCCAGAATTGGCTACGGATTTTTTGAAATTTTGAGAGAGGCTATCTTTGTAGAAATTAGATTTGGCATTCCTTGTTTTGGTTTTGCACCAGTTTCTTAAGATTCTGTATGTTTCCCAGTCATTAGGGTGTTTTGATGAGCGGAATTTGACCCAGGCTGTATCCCTCTCTTTGCAGAGGTTTGTGAGATTGGAATTGATCCAGGGTAGATGTGAGCCTTTTATTCTAACAGATCTCAAGGGGCATGTTTGTTAATAACAGAATGGAAAAATTCCCAAGCATAATTTACGTAAGGAATTAACTGAAATCTCTCCCAGTTAATATTGATTAAATCATGAATAAATAGGTCAATGTTCATCTTTTTAAATGGCCTAATTTTAATATACTAAGGGGGAGATCGGGGAGTTTTAATTTTCCAGACACAGTAAATAATACAATGATCACTAAGGCAGTCAGACATTACACCAGATTTGACTATTCTCTCAGGATTTGTAATGAGTATTACAAATAATGAGTATTATTAATAAAGATGACGACCGAGGATCAACTCTGGTTGGTTCATTGATCAATTGAGATAGATTTGCACTATGAAATAAATGCCTATCATTAGTAGAGGAATGGCCAAGCCAGTTACTATTGAGATCACCCAGGATAATTAATTCATTATGCTTCTCAAGAGAATTGATGGTTGACAAAATACACTCAGAAGAGTCGGCTGGGGCTGACGGAGGTCTGTAGATGTTACCTATGGTTAGAGTTTTGTTTTCATGGAAAATAATATTTGTAAAAAGACATTCAAAATTGACTGGTGCAACAATAGGGGTGATGCGCTTAGAATTGAGATGGGAAGCAACATAAGTTGCCACACCACCTCCTCTAGAGCCCCTGTCACCTCTATAAAGGAAAAAGTTGTCCATTTTTAACTCGTCATCTGAAATCCTATCATGTAGCCACGTCTCAGAGATGGTAATAACATTTGGCTTGTGAATGGTAACCCACGTTCTGAGAAGATCAATTTTTGGGGCAAGGCTCCTGATATTAAGGTGGATGATCTTTAAACCTTTAATAGAGTCAATTGTACCTTGAATATAAGTAGCAAGCTTCAGAGCAGAATAGTGCAGGAACCGTGAAGAGGAGGAAGAGCAAGAACAGACGGGACATACAGCCTACGAACACACACACACACACACACACACACACACACACATAAAAGATAAAAGTAAAATAGTAGGCAGCATAACCAAGGAGTGCAGATAGTCACAAATTCAGGCTGCGTGATATTAACATTTACTTTAACAAAGAGACCACTCATAATCATAATCAACTAATAATAATAATAATAATAATAATAATACTAATTAATAAAAGACGAGATCAGCGGAACACATAAAATACAAATAAATCCGCCAAACACAACAGAAATATCTGACTCAAAAAAGTCCAAAAATAAGAAAGGACAAAGTTCCATTCAAAAAGAAAGAGTCCTGAGTCAGACTTTGCGACAATGGTCAGCGGTAAAGCAAAGCATTGCAACAGATAACGTCACTGACATCCCAGTTTATGGCAAATAAACACATGCCCTTACACCATAATGTTATCCACGGCAGGTAGAATTAAGTTCAAAAAGAAATGCTCAAACAGTAGCAACCGGCCCCCAAAAAGGCAAACTAAGATTGCAGAGGTAATATCGTACATGATCTACTCACAGTCCCATTACGAAGAGGAGAGGGAGAGGTCTTGGAGGAATGTTTCAGCTTCCTCTGGAGATCGAAACAACTTCGGTTTGCCCTTCACCATCACTCTCAGAGTACAGGGATACAGCAGAGAGTATTTGAAGTCGGCAGCAAGAAGTTTCTTTTTAACTGAATCAAACTGGCGTCGTTTGTGGATGAGAGCGTCGCTGAAGTCGGGAAATACATGGACCCGAGAACCCACGTATTTGAGTTCTCCTCTCTCCCTGGCCAGGCGCAAGATCTTCACCTTGTCTTGAAATTGTAGAAATTTTACCAGGATGGGGCGAGGAGTAGATCTATTGCCGGAGGTGAAAGTAGGAGAGCGATGAGCCCTTTCGATGACTGGAGCCGTGGGGAAATTATCCTTACCAAGGAGAGATGGGATTAGATTGCTGATGAAATCAATCATATCCTTTCCTTCACGTCGCTCGGGAATGTTGATGAAACGGAGGTTCGAAGACCGGCTTCTATTCTCAGCATCGTCAGCCTTCTCTTTCACGTAGGCATTTTCTTTTTCAAGAGTTTCCACACGCTTCAACAAAATATGAATATTGTCTTCATTAGCTCCGACCCGATGTTCGAGCTCAGAGACATGATCACCTATAGTAGTTAGAGATCCTTGAATGACACTGGGACAGGATTGAAGGGTTTCAACCTTTGTATCAATATGGGTCAGTAATTCAACTTTAACGGTCTGAATAGCGTCACAAATTGTTTGAAGGGAGACCTCGGTCTGCGCCATTATGCGTCACAAACAATTCACAGAGCCGAAGAACTGCACAACAAAACAATTTATAAATGGTAAAGAATAGTAACTATAGAGAAAAAAAAAAGGTCAATGCAGCGTTGGTTAAAGCATTAACTGAAGACGTAAAAGCGCTGGAGAAAGCCCAATTTATGAGCGCAGACTGAGGTGTGCTGCAGAGGTTCAGGCTACTGCTGCCATCTTGTTTATAAAGACCTGATTTCAGCCTGGACAAAGAGCCAGGAGCTGTAACTCTGTCATTTGAGGCAGCATCTGTTTCGAACTGCAGTCTTGGAAAAATATCATTTTGTCTTTATAATTTCTGCACTCCTGTAGCACGTGAAACAGCGCAGTAAATTGGTTTGCGAGGCTCATTGAGCAATAAGCCATGAGAATCCGTTCTATAGTCTGAATATAGTGACAGCTAAAGTGCGTTGTTAGGTACGATGCACAGCTGAGTGATGGCAAAAATAATTGCTGCTCAGTCCGCGAATGCTTCTGATTTTTTTCAGATTTTCATCCTTGCAGAGTCACATCAATTATATCAACATAGCTATTAGGCAATCGCTTTGTCATTAGCATTTCTTAATCATTACGTGTCAAGCATTGGTGGTGGATGTTCAGTTAATAAACTGTTTGATTGTTAATCAGGCAAACCTGATCGCAAACAGTTTAAGAGCAAGTATGCGGGAAAGGGTGATGTTAATGAAGGCCTTCCTGACAGCTGACAGCATGCCACGGCACTCCATGAATTCATCCTTGAACCTTGCCGCGGAGCGACTGAAGAATACGGCCTGCATCGCAAATCTAAGGTTATGTTACCCAGCTGGCTAACCTACAGTGTTGTGACTGTCGTTCATTATTGCTAGCAAATGTAACGGGAAGCCAGCTAGGTTATAATGAAGCTTCCGATAGGTTAGCGAGCTATATTTCATGAATCTATATGAAACAGTAAAATTATCATTTTAGTTATGCTATGCAGGCCGCATTCTTCAGTCGCTCCCACGTACATAAACGTGACAATTGACAAACCGCTGACTATTGCATCTTTTTATGGCAAAATAATACAGCGGACTTGCTGTATTTGCCCTTCTTTCCAGCCCATCCTGTGTAAATCAGCCACTTCTTTCTCAGCTTGGAGTCCTTCAGAAAATTATAAAAGCTCAATGCTCCATCCCTGTGAAGGTTTCTGTAGAATCCAGGCACAGAACACGTGTAACTCGGCATCCTAAAACCCCGGAGGTATGGATAGGACACTGACAGGACCACTGGCTCCACTATCCCTTGTGCGAGCGAAAAATCCAATATGGTGGATATGCAACTCCCGTATTACCAGAAAAATAACAAAAGCAGAACTCACACACTGACAAAACCTCCCTCCCCCTCCCCCCAACGGCTGCCACCAGAAGACTGACCTGGACCAGGTTCTGTAAGAGTTCTTCTGAAGTCTCTGATGAGCTGTTATCAGGACCTGCTGCCCGGTTCTCTGTGTCTGACCCAGCTGGGTCTGCAGAGGAAGACTGGGACTGAGTCAGGCATGAGGATGCGTTCTCTGGTGCTGGTTCTGGGTCCAGACTGGATCTGGTGTCTATGGTCTCCTCTTGACACTCAGAATCTGCACCAGAGATGTTCAGAAACAAGCATTGACAATCGTACATGAGAGAGATCAAGGTGTGCTGCACACAAAACAGTATCTGAGGAACAAATTCTTTTGGCCCAACATGCACCTAGGCATTGAAAGACTGGTAAGTAATCCTTCCGCTTGTGTACTCAACCAGCTGCTGCACAGAAATCAACCATTCCAGCCACTTGAACTCCCACTGAGACCTTGGAGAAAGATAGGCATTAATGTAGTAGGTCCTGTCCTAAAAGAACACATCATGACAGTCATAGACTACTATACCTCATTTCCTGAGGCGATTGTTATATCTGACATATCTTCAGTCACAGTCAAGAGAGAACTGACTAAGATATTTGCATGGTTTGGATGCCATCTAGAGGCTGTCACAGAGAATGGCAGGCAGTTTGTTGGACAGTTTATTTCGAGTCATTCCTCAAATTGTGCAGAATCAAACGATCGTGCGACGTACTATCCAAAATCCAGTGGCAAAATAGAAAGATTCCACATATACCTGAGGAAAACCTAGTGTGACAGAAAGACATGTAAAGAAGAACTTCCAAAAACTCTGATGGCTTATCGTTCAACACCACACAGAGCAACGGATGAAACACCAGCTATGCTGCTGCTTGGACAAGACATCCTTACAAAGTGTCCACACGTGGAGAAGGATAGTGAGAGAAGGAGGAAAAGAAAGAGATCAGAGATCATCACAGAGAATATACATCCGTTATGGAACAGTATGCTGACCAGAAAAGCAAAGCAAATGAGCACAACTTCAAGATGGGTGATGTAGTTCACATTGCCAACGTGAAGAATAGGAAACTGGATTCTACGTACAAAGACAGTCGGTATGTAATACTGTTATGGCCCCAATTTCTTATGGCGTCACGGACAGCAAGGGATGACAGACAAAATTCTTCAACTTCAACAGATTTAATTAAACAAACACTTAGAACTAATCTACACTCTACCCTACTGACTAAGATTGAAATAAAAAAAAGATAGTTACAGTCCCTTGGTAATTGAGATGGGCTGCTATGTTGCGATGTCCTGGGACAGGAAAATGCTCCAACACAGGCAAAAATCCACAAAAAGCTTCACAGGTCTTGAAAAGAGTGACAGGTCTGGTCAAATGTATCCTTCCACAATTTCTCCTTGAAACTTCTCCAACTACTCTCCCACTCTCTCAATTTTTCTCCTTATATACTCTTGTCCAGCCCCCTCTGAGGCATGCCCAGGACATGCCCAACCTAGCTCCAGACTGGGCTTAACAAAAAAAATTGTCAATACTGCCATTTAGTGGCTTTCCCCCCCCCATTACACCTCCATTCCAAAAGGGAAAAATTTTGACTCATGAAGGCAAAATTTTTCTTTTCAATACAAAAATGGTTAAGTAGACACTTGTGTATATATACATATAATACAAAATGCTAATAAACACATGTGATAGAAATACACATATTCAAACAGGGGATAAGCAATCAGCAATTACATTGTCAGTACCCTTTACATGCTTAATTTCCAAGTGAACTCTACGCCTTTCTTCAGTTGGTTGGTGAGACTGCGAGCAATCTCAGCAAAGTTCTTGCAGAACTTGCGGTAGTACCCGATCATTCCAAGGAAGCGGCGCAAAGCTTTTTTGTTGTCAGGAACTGGAAAGTCCATGATGGCTTGGACTTTAGCATTTATGGGTGCCACCTTACCCTGGCCTATGACGTAACCAAGATACGTGACAGTAGCACAACCAAAGTCACTCTTGTTCAGGTTAACAGTCAGGTTAGCCTGGGTCAAGCGCTGGAACAACGTCTCTACATCTTTCAGATGTTCTTCCCAGGAGTCACTCCATGTGATCAGGTCGTCGATGTACGCACCCGTGTGTGGCAATCCGGCGATTATAGACTGTATCATCCTTTGGAACGTGGCTGGAGCATTTTTCATGCCAAAGGGTAGGACTTCATACTAGTATAACCCAGATGGTGTGGCAAAAGCAGAGATGCTCTGGCCCTCTCAGTTGAAGGCACACACTAATAACCCTCCAATAAATCAATCTTGGTCAGAAACTTTGCTTGCCCGACTCTATCGATACAATCATCAACCCTAGGTATTGGAAACACAACAGTTCTAGTTACAGCATTGACTTTGCGATAATCTGTACAGAATCTAGTACTTCCATCAGGTTTTGGAACTAGAACACAGGGTGAACTCCAATCGGAGTTAGAGGGTCTGATAATATCATGTTCTAACATGTACTCAACCTCTTTCTCAGCAATCTTTCTCTTTCCAGGATTCATCCGGTACGGATGCTGTTTTATTGGTTTGGCATCACCAACATCTACATCATGAGAGGCTATAGAAACTCTCCTTGGAACATCAGGAAATAGATCTTTATATTTCTTGATCAACCTCTCAAACTGATCTTTCTGTGAGGGTTCTAAATGCTGGAGTTTTACATCAAGATTTTGCAACACTTCAGAATTTGACAATTTACATGAAAGAACTTCAGCTTTAATTCTAGGTTCATCATCTTGAAACTCCCCCTCATCTTCACAAGTCTCGGCCATAGGAGGATCTGAGGTGACAGCTGCAACCCTAGCATTCCTATCATGATAAGGCTTCAGCATGTTAATGTGACACAACTGTTTTGGCTTTCTCCTATCTGGAGTCTTCACAATGTAATTGAGATCATTGAGTTTTGTCAGAATTTCACAAGGACCATGAAAACTAGCCTGCAATGTATTGGACTGCAAGGGAAACAACACAAGGACCTTGTCTCCTGGTTTTAACTCACGGCTTCTAGCCTTATGATCATACCAAGTTTTGATTTTTCCCTGACTTGATTTCAAGTTCTCTTTGGCTAGGTCACAAGCTGCACGCAGTCTTTCCTTGAACTTGCTAACATAGTCTAACAGACTGATATGTGGCTCTTTCTCTTGCCATTGTTCACTCAACAATAGCAAAGGTCCTCTCACTTCATGGCCAAGCACTAGCTCAAACGGACTGTATCCAGTAGACTCCTGCACTGCTTCTCTAGCTGCAAACAACAGCAAATGAACACCTTCATCCCAGTCTTTCTCATGGTCATAACAATAAGTCCTCATCATTGTCTTGAGAGTGGAATGAAACCGCTCTAAGGCACCCTGACTCTCTGGATGATAGGCACTGGAAAGAATCTGCTTCGCACCTAGTTCATACACAACCTGCTGAAACAATCCGGACGTGAAATTGCTACCTTGATCTGACTGAATTTCCCTGGGAAGGCCAAACAACGTGAAGAACTTTATCAAAGCCTTCGAGACTGCAGTTGCCTTGATGTTGCGTAGAGGTATGGCTTCAGGGAATCTGGTAGATGCACACATGATTGTCAAGTACTGATTTCCAGATCTAGTCTTGGGTAATGGACCAACACAATCAACGATGACCTTGGAGAAGGGCTCCCCAAATGCTGGGATCGACTGAAATGGAGCTACAGGTGGGTCTAACTGGTGTTTTCCAACTACCTGACAAGTGTGACAGGTTTTGCAAAAGTTGGAAACATCTTTCCGAAGTCCAGGCCAGAAGAAGTGTTTCATGATCTTGTCAACAGTCTTGTTAACACTAAGATGACCTCCTAAAGGCAAACTATGAGCCATTGCTAAGATTTCATTCCTGTAGACCTTTGGAACAACAATTTGCTTGACCACTGCCCAATCTGCATTGGCAGGGAAATCAGGAGGGCGCCACTTCTGCATCAACACTCCATCCTTAGATAATACCCAACTGGAACTGCGTCTATTTCTTCATCAGGAAGGGCTCTCTTCTTTAGTACACAAATTTCAGGATCATTGGTTTGCTCCTGAATCAACCGCTTTCTGGACAGAGACAAGTCTCCAGACACATCAGAATCACCAGACCCATCTGGCTGGCTGAATAGAGAACTGATAAAAGTGTCTGATAAGTCCTCAAACGGAGAAACCATAGTAGGCTGAACAGAGTCATGAGGCGAACCACCTGAGTCATGACTATTCAATGTGCTGGACGGCACCACATCATCTTCTTCTTTAGCCTTCTTGGCCATAGCACGAATCACTGCACAGGAAGGATACAGAGATGGGTCTTCATCGCCATCTTCAGTGCTCGGCTGTGAAGTAAGATGAACAGGGGGAACTACATTGCCCCCAGCCAGGTCATTGCCTAGCAACAGAGAAACACCCTTGATAGGTAGACTTGACATAAGTCCCACCTTTACCTGTCCTGTAACTAAATCTGACTTCAAGAATACAGAGCGCAGGGGTACAGATACAGTCCTCCCTTCAATACCTTGTACAAGTATGAAATCCCCAGAAGCGGTCTCATCATGTAACTCCAAGGAGTCCATCAACAAAAGTGACTGAGAAACTCCGGTATCGCTTAGGATATATATGGGGACAGAAGGAAAATGCTCATTCAGAGCCACAAATCCCTCTGACACAAATGGAAGAAATTCCTCCCTCACAAAGTCAGCAGTATCAGGCTTCTTAGCCTCACAAGGAGCAGGCAATTTAGCAGATTGGTCATCTACTACAGGGGTTTCTAACCTTGTCTTCACAAAGGCATTGGGTTTGGTATCCTTTTTTTTTTCTTTCTTAGCTTTAAGGAACCAACAGTTAGTTGTAACATGACCAGATTTCTTGCAATAATTGCAAACTAGACCACTTTTGTCACTGTCAGCTTTCACACTCTGATCAGACCTTTGACTGGATTTCTGAGCACCATCACCAGACTTGTCTTTGTCTTTGGGTGAGGAATCTTGGGTATCACCGTTACCTTTCTTCTGAAATTGGGACCATCTATTGTTACTGCTAGACTGAAATTTGGACTTATGTGTGAGAACATATTCGTCTGCAAACTTGGCAGCTGATTGCAAATTCAGTGCTTGCTTCTCATTAAGGTAGGTCTTAATATCACCCTTGACACAGTTCTTGAATTCTTCAACTAACACCATCTCTTTTAGTGAGTTGAAATCATCCTTGACCTCCACAGAAGTACACCAGCGCTCAAAGCAAACCTTCTTCTCGTTCATAAAATTCCACATAAGTCTGATTGTCAGATTTCTTCAGACCTCTGAATTTCTGTCGGTAAGCCTCTGGAACCAACTCATAAGCTGTCAAAATAACCTTTTTGACAACCTCATAATCAGAGGAATCATCTGCAGACAAAGCCGAATAGGCTTGTTGAGCTTTACCCTTGAGGACAGTTTGCAACGGCCAGTGTTCCTTTGGCCACTGACCACTCTTAGCTACATTCTCGAAGCACTGGAAATACTTATCAACCTCCTTCTCTGAGAATGGAGGCACCAGCTTTACCTCCTTGCTGGCCTGAAATTTGTTTTCAGCTAGCATTTTGATTTTTAGTAACTCCATTTGGAGCCTTTCTTCTCTATTTAATTTTTCTAAATCGAAATCTCTCTGTCTCTGTCTCTCTCTTTCTGCTCTTTCCTCTTTCTCTCTCTCTTTTTTCTCTTCTCTTGCTAATTTTTCTAACTCAAACTGCCTTTGTTTTTCTTTTTCCTCCCTTTCTATCTCTAGCATTTTTAATTTAGGTTCTATTTCTACATTTGGATTTTCCACTGGAAACTGTTCCAGATCTCCTGGTGCAAACACATTTTCATCAATGTAATATTCAACAATCTCTCTAGCCAGTCTTGCTTTTCGCATAGCTGGTTTTACATCTGTCAGCTCTAACTGTCTGCATATTTCTAGCAGTTCTGTCTTTTTAAAAGACTTCAAAACCTCTATGGTTGGTGATGCCAAGAAATCATCCATTGCTTTTGATCTGCCAATATATATATCTAGGAAAATTCAAAAAACAATTTCACAATTTGAAATTTTAGATTTTCAATAAATGACTCGCACAATGGTCTATCCCGGACGAGCCCACAATTTGTTATGGCCCCAATTTGTTATGGCGTCAATTTGTTATGTTGCCACGGACAGCAAGGGATGACAGACAAAATTCTTCAACTTCAACAGATTTAATTTAACAAACACTTAGAACTAATCTACACTCTACCCTACTGACCAAGATTGAAATAAAAAAAAAGATAGTTACAGTCCCTTGGTAATGGAGATGGGCTGCTATGTTGCGATGTCCTGGGACAGGAAAATGCTCCAACACAGGCAAAAATCCACAAAAAGCTTCACAGGTCTTGAAAAGAGTGACAGGTCTGGTCAAATGTATCCTTCCTCAATTTCTCCTTGCAATTTCTCCTACTACTCTCCCCACTCTCTCAATTTTTCTCCTTATATACTCTTGCCCAGCCCCCTCTGAGGCATGCCCAGGACATGCACAACCTAGCTCCAGACTGGGCTTAACAAAAAAATGTCAATACTGCCATCTACTGGCTTTTTTTTCCCCACACTAACAACTGGCCTCAAATGCAGGCTTAGTAAAATATCTGAAGATAAAGCCTGTATTGGTTGTGACAGTCCATGACTCAGACACAGAAGCTGTAAGTTGCTTTTACTGCATAAGCCAACCTGATGTGATAGCCCGTTGATTGTGGCTGTAGCACTGCGGCTAACATAGCCAAGTTACTGTTGCTCATGTTTGTGTCTTAAATATGCAAGAGTGATATCAGGGGAAATTCTACAGAAGGTGTGTGAACATAAACCTCACTTGAAGCTAACTTTTAATACTTGTTTGTAACCTGGATGCTTGGTACAACTGTCCATGGTAACGGAACTTGCTGTCTGTAAAACCTGTATTGCAATGGTTTGTCTCTGTGGTTGTTATGACCGCTCGGTAACCAGCTATTGCATGTTAGTTTGCGTGCCGGGCTCATTAAAATGCTCCTGGTTAACTTATATGCAGTAAGTCTGATCGGTATGCTTGTGTTACTTCGGTAAGCATCAATGTGGCCGTTTCATCATAACGTTGCCCAATTGTAGACACTACAGTTGAAGCTAACCGGAGAGGGGCTGTAAAAGGCTGCAGTTAGACCTGACCTAGGTTTTGCAGAGCTCTGGGATACGTGTTTGGATTTGTTTCGCTTCACTTATCCATGACCGGGATCAGCCGAATACTTCACAAATATCTGGGTTAGCTCTCTGATTCTACCGTGAAAGCAATGCAAAACGCAGAAGCTCTAACCTGTCTGGTATAACAAAAGATTTCTCTGCACTACCCTGACGTAATTTCATCCTCCCTTAGAAATTTTTCTGGCTAATAAAAAGCTGAAAAAGGCGAAGATTAAATAGGAAATTCTTTCCTGTAGAAGTGATTGATTCACTAGCTCCACACAAGCAATTGTCCATGCAAACGGAACTTACAGTCTGTAAAACCTGTATTATGTTCATGACGCAACCGAGCTCTCTATAGCTGTCGCGTACTATCCATAAAGCTGCTTTCACATCAGATGCGAAATGAATTTTTCGCGGGACAGATTACAATCAAAGTCAATGCAAAGATGCAAATACAGGCGTTATGGGCGCGTCAGGCTGCTTTCACACTGGACGCGAAACGAATTTTTTGCGCGACTGATGAGCTACATTCAAAGTCAAAGCAAAGATGAGAATACAGGCGTTATGGGCGCGTCAAGCGGCTTTCACACCGGACGCGAAACAAATTTTTTGCACGACAGATTACAATCAAAGTCAATGCAAAGACGCGAATAAACTCGTTATTGGCATGTTAAGCAGCTTTCACACCGGACACGAAACAAATTTTTATCTGCCATTGACTTTGAATGTAATCTGTCGCGCGAAAAATCAGTTACGCGTCCGGTGTGAAAGCTGCTTATCGTACCCATTTTTCGCGAGCAAACGTTGGCCATTCCGACGCAATAAGTAAACCATTACCACGGGCAATTTCCGAAAAGACCGTTTAGCCTGGAGCTTTCGCCGCTCCGTCATATACCAGCACAGAAGCTGTTTGTTACTCCACGCTAACGACACACCACAGCTATGCACACGAACCAGCAGGTCCTTATAATACTCACCGAAGCAGTCCATAAGCTGTTGGTCCACTTTTAGCTGCTCCTCACTGTCCATGTTTTCCTCAAAACTCAGACCCACCGGATTTCTACGGTCTCTTGTCTACACTTGGGCATGTCGACCCGTTCTACAAATGTGTCTGTAGGGGGTGGATTCTAGCTTTTCCTCAATCCTTGCTAGAGTAGAAACACCGGTGTAACTCACCATAGCCATAGGTAGTCAGCAAATTCGAGCTTGAGCTGCCAGACTTTCACACTGCGTCCTCCACTTTTGCCGTTGCGTTTATTAGAACAAGTTCATTTCATTAGATCTATACACATGTACTGCCTTTGATTGCGGAATTAGCCCATCAAGTCCTCAGATAGCAGCCGCGTCTCTGGTTCACAGTCTGGGGAGGCGGACCCGGAAAACTTTGTTCTTCTGCCTCGTCCCGCCTAGATCCGCCCTCCACAGAGCTGGCCAGTCAGAAGAAAGTGGGCAAATGGGGAGGGGGGCAATAGCGGAAGAGCCGCCCGAGTGAGGCGTTTCAGGCAGAGACGACAATGTACTACAAATGCAGTTTTTTGAGGATGGCAGTATGAGCGAAATAAATACCCTTTTTTTACTTTGCGTGATCAGGAGTACTGTAGGGGAGTCAAAGACCAACATATAAACTTGGAAAAATAGCATAATTGGTCACCTTTAAACTACAAATATAAAATGATGGCGTTCAGTTATTAGTCAATGTAATGGTGTTAAAGTAAAGTGTAATTTCTTACCTATATTACCAGATATTGTTTTAACCATTTACTGGAGCTCTGTCTTTGCACGAGTTGGAAAAAGTATGCCAACGCCTGTAATTTAGCTCTGCGCTATTCCCTGAGTGGAACCCTCATAACGTTTGCTCCTCATTGCAAACTCGTTTTGCAGAATGTTGATAAAGGTTGATCCTAAGTCGGCAAAATCGGCATCTGTATTTGCTTTCGCTTAGCTAAGTTATTTGAATAGTTACAGCGCCCTCCATAATTATTGGCACCCCTGGTTAAGATGTGTTAAAAGCCTTAAAATAAATTCAATTTTTATTGCAGAAGCATACTCTCACACTGAAAATTGTAGAAAAATGTAACCTTCAACTCAAGTGAATTTTAAGTGAAAAAAAAAATCCCTGGCTAAGAAATAATTATTTTTCATAAAATCACCTGTTCCACAATTATTGGCACCCCTAACAATTCCAAGGAAATAAATGTAATTGAAGTATTTCTGTCATCTCTACAGTAGTTTACAAAGTTCATCAGAGTATCTAGGAACATTTAATTAGTAATTCATCACTTCCTGTTTCCCTGGGGTATAAATATGACGTGACACAGAGGCCCTTTCTCTTATCCACTCTTCAACATGGGAAAGACAAAGAGACACACCATTCAAGTAAGGCAGATGTGTGTCGACCTTCACAAGTCAGGCAATGGCTACAAGAAAATAGCCACTCGCCTGCACCTGCCCATATCTACTGTCAGAGGAATCATGAAGAAGTTTAAAACAACTGGAACAGTGGTAAACAAGCCTGGACGAGGACGCAAGGTTATTTTGCCACCACGCACAGTGAGGAGGATGGTAAGAGATATAAAAAGTTCTCCAAAGCTCACTGTTAAAGAATTGCAACAAATGGTAGCATCTTGGGGTCACAAAGTCTCCAAAACAACCATCAGGCGCTATCTACATGCCAACCAGCTGTTTGGGAGGCATGCACGGAAAAAACCTTTTCTCACTCACAATTGTTATGGCCCCAATTTGTTATGGCGTCAATTTGTTATGACGTCATGGACAGCAAGGGATGACAGACAAAATTCTTAAACTTCAACAGATTTAATTAAACAAACACTTAGAACTAATCTACAATCTACATCTACTGACCAAGATTGAAATAATAAAAAAATAGTTACAGTCCCTCGGTAATGGAGATGGCGCTGCTATGTTGCGATGTCCTGGGACAGGAAAATGCTCCAACACAGGCTAAAATCCACAAAAAGCTACACAGGTCTTGAAAAGAGTGACAGGTCTGGTCAAATGTATCCTTCCACAATTTCTCCTTGCAATTTCTCCTACTCTCTCAATTTTTCTCCTCATATACTCTTGTCCAGCCCCCTCTGAGGCATGCCCAGGACATGCCCAACCTAGTTCCAGACTGGCTTAACAAAAAAAAATGTCAATACTGCCATCTAGTGGCTTTTTACCACATTACACCTCCATTCCAAAAGGGAAAAATTTTGACTCATAAAGGCAAAATTTTTCTTTAAATACAAAAATGGTTAAGTAGACACTTGTGTATATATACATATAATACAATATGCTAATAAACACGTGATATATATACACATACTCAAACACGGGATAAGCAATCAGCAATTACATCGTCAGTACCCTTTACATGCTTAATTTCCAAGTTAAACTCCTGTAAAATCAAACTCCAATTCAACAATCTCCGATTCTTGTTTTTCATCTTACTCAAAAACATTAACGGATTGTGGTCAGTATATACAGTCATTGGCTTTTGCCCTGTACAAACATAAACCTCAAAGTGTTGTAAGGATAGAACCAGAGCCAACAGCTCCTTCTCAATTGTGGAATAGTTCTTTTGGTGGCGATTGAACTTCCTGGAGAAGTATGCCACGGGATGCTCAATGTCATCAGAGTCACTTCTCTGTAGGAGCACAGATCCACAAGCTTGGTTGCTAGCATCAACCGCCATGGAGAACGGTTTGTTGAAGTCAGGAGATTTGAGCACGGGGAAGTGACACAGCAGAGACTTCAAGCGATCGAAGGCTCTTTGGCATGCTTCATCCCAAGTGAACTTTACGCCTTTCTTCAGTTGGTTGGTGAGACTGAGAGCAATCTCAGCAAAGTTCTTGCAGAACTTGCGGTAGTACCCGATCATTCCAAGGAAGCAGCGCAAAGCTTTTTTGTTGTCAGGAACTGGAAAGTCCATGATGGCTTGGACTTTAGCATTTATGGGTGCCACCTTACCCTGGCCTATGACGTAGCCAAGATACGTGACAGTAGCACAACCAAAGTCACTCTTGTTCAGGTTAACAGTCAGGTTAACCTGGGTCAAGCGCTGGAACAACGTCTCTACATCTTTCAGATGTTCTTCCCAGGAGTCACTCCATGTGATCAGGTCGTCGATGTACGCACCCGTGTGTGGCAATCCGGCGATTATAGACTGTATCATCCTTTGGAACATGGCTGGGGCATTTTTCATGTCAAAGGGTAGGACTTCATACTGGTCTAACCCAGCTGGTGTGGCAAAAGCAGAGATGCTCTTGGCCCTCTCAGTTAAAGGCACACACCAATAACCCTTCAATAAATCAATCTTGGTCAGAAACTTTGCTTGCCCTACTCTATCGATACAATCATCAATCCTAGATATTGGAAACACATCAGTTCTAGTTACAGCATTGACTTTGCGATAATCTGTACAGAATCTAGTACTTCCATCAGGTTTTGGAACTAGAACACAGGGTGAACTCCAATCGGAGTTAGAGGGTCTGATAATATCATGTTCTAACATGTACTCAACCTCTTTCTCAGCAATCTTTCTCTTTTCAGGATTCATCCGGTACAGATGCTGTTTTATTGGTTTGGCATCACCAACATCTTCATCATGAGAGGCTATAGAAACTCTCTTTGGAATATCAGGAAATAAATCTTTATATTTCTTGCTCAACCTCTCAAACTGATCTTTCTGTGAGGGTTCTAAGTGCTGGAGTTTTACATCAAGATTTTGCAACACTTCAGAATTTGACAATTTACATGAAAGAACTTCAGCTTTAATTCTAGTTTCATCATCTTGAGACTCCGCCACATCTTCACAAGTCTTGGCCATAGGAGGATCTGAAGTGACAGCTGCAACCCTAGCATTCCTATCATGATAAGGCTTCAGCATGTTAATGTGACACAACTGTTTTGGCTTTCTCCTATTTGGAGTCTTCACAATGTAATTGAGAGCATTGAGTTTTGTCAGAATTTCATAAAGACCATGAAATCTAGCCTGCAATGGATTAGACTGCAAGGGAAACAACATAAGGACCTTGTCTCCTGGTTTAAACTCACGTCTTCTAGCCTTATGATCATACCAAGTTTTGATTTTTCCCTGACTTGATTTCAAGTTCTCTTTGGCTAGGTCACAAGCTGCACGCAGTCTTTTCTTGAACTTGCTAACATAGTCTAACAGACTGATATGCGGCTCTTTCTCTTGCCATTGTTCACTCAAAAATAGCAAAGGTCCTCTCACTTCATGGCCAAACACTAGCTCAAACAGACTGAATCCAGTAGACTCCTGCACTGCTTCTCTAGCTGCAAACAACAGCAAATTAACACCTTCATCCCAGTCTTTCTCATGGTCATAACAATAAGTCCTCATCATTGTCTTGAGAGTGGAATGAAACCGTTCTAAGGCACCCTGACTCTCTGGATGATAGGCACTGGAAAGAATCTGCTTCGCACCTAGTTCATACACAACCTGCTGAAACAATCCGGAAGTGAAATTGCTACCTTGATCTGACTGAATTTCCTGGGAAGGCCAAACAACGTGAAGAACTTTATCAAAGCCTTGAAATTGCAGTTGCCTTGATGTTGCGTGAGAGGTATGGCTTCAGGGAATCTGGTAGATGCACACATGATTGTCAACAAGTACTGATTTCCAGATCTAGTCTTGGGTAATGGACCAACACAATCAACAATGACCTTGGAGAAGGGCTCCCCAAATGCTGGGATCGACTGAAATGGAGCTACAGGTGGGTCTAAGTGGTGTTTTCCAACTACCTGACTAGTGTGACAGGTTTTGCAAAAGTTGGAAACATCTTTCCGAAGTCCAGGCCAGAAGAAGTGTTTCATGATCTTGTCAACAGTCTTGTTAACACCAAGATGACCTCCTAAAGGCAAACTATGAGCCATTGCTAAGATTTCATTCCTGTAGACCTTCGGAACAACAATTTGCTTGACCACTGCCCAATCTGCATTGGCAGGGATATCAGGAGGGCGCCACTTCCGCATCAACACTCCATCCTTGAGATAATACCCAACTGGAACTGCATCTATTTCTTCATCAGGAAGGGCTCTCTTCTTTAATACACAAATTTCAGGATCATTGGTTTGCTCCTGAATCAACCGCTTTCTGGACAGAGACAAGTCTCCAGACACATCAGAATCACCAGACCCATCTGGCTGGCTGAATAGAGAACTGATAAAAGTGTCTGATAAGTCCTCAAACGGAGAAACCATAGTAGGCTGAACAGAGTCATGAGGCGAACCACCTGAGTCATGACTATTCAATGTGCTGGACGGCACCACATCATCTTCTTCTTGAGCCTTCTTGGCCATAGCACGAGTCACTGCACAGGAAGGATACAGAGATGGGTCTTTATTGCCATCTTCAGTGCTCGGCTGTGAAGTAAGATGAACAGGGGGAACGACATTGCCCCCAGCCAGGTCATTGCCTAGCAACAGAGAAACACCCTTGATAGGTAGACTTGACATAAGTCCCACCTTTACCTGTCCCGTAACTAAATCTGACTTCAAGAATACAGAGCGCAGGGGTACAGATACAGTCCTCCCTTCAATACCTCGTACAAGTATGAAATCCCCAGAAGCGGTCTCATCACGTAACTCCAAGGAGTCCATCAACAAAAGTGACTGAGAAGCTCCGGTATCCCTTAGGATATATATGGGGACAGGAGGAGAATGCTCATTCAGAGCCACAAATCCCTCTGACACAAATGGAAGAAATTCCTCCCTCACAAAGTCAGCAGTATCAGGCTTCTTAGCCTCACAAGGAGCAGGCAATTTAGCAGATCGGTCATCTACTACAGGGGTTGCTAACCTTGTCTTCACAAAGGCATTGGGTTTGGTATCCTTTTCTTTTTCTTTCTTAGCTTTAAGGAACCAACAGTTAGTTGTAACATGACCAGATTTCTTGCAATAATTGCAAACTAGACCACTTTTGTCACTGTCAGCTTTCACACTTTGATCAGACCTTTGACTGGATTTCTGAGCACCATCACCAGATTTGTCTTTGTCTTTGGGTGAGGAATCTTGGGTATCACCGTTACCTTTCTTCTGAAATTGGGACCAGCTATTTTTACTGCTAGACTGAAATTTGGACTTACGTGTGAGAAAATATTTGTCTGCAAACTTGGCAGCTGATTGCAAATTCAGTGCTTGCTTCTCATTAAGGTAGGTCTTAATATCATCCTTGACACAGTTCTTGAATTCTTCAACTAACACCATCTCTTTTAGTGAGTTGAAATCATCCTTGACCTCCATAGAAGTACACCAGCGCTCAAAGCAAACCTTCTCGTTAGCAAATTTCACAAAAGTCTGACTGTCAGATTTCTTCAGACCTCTGAATTTCTGTCGGTAAGCCTCTGGAACCAACTCATAAGCTGTCAAAATAACCTTTTTGACAACCTCATAATCAGAGGAATCATCTGCAGACAAAGCCGAATAGGCTTGTTGAGCTTTACCCTTGAGGACAGTTTGCAACATCAGAGGCCAGTGTTCCTTTGGCCACTGACCACTCTTAGCTACATTCTCGAAGCACTGGAAATACTTATCAACCTCCTTCTCTGAGAATGGAGGCACCAGCTTTACCTCCTGGCTAGCCCGAAATTTGTTTTCACTTTGCATTTTGACTTTTAGTAGCTCCATTTGGAGCCTTTCTTCTCTATCTAATTTTTCTAAATCGAAATCTCTGTCTCTGTCTCTCTCTTTCTGCTCTTTCCTCTTTCTCTCTCTCAAATTAACTTTGTTTTTCTTTTCCTCCCTTTCTTTTTTCTCTTCTCTTGCTAATTTTTCCAACTCAAACTGCCTTTGTTTTTCTTTTTTTTTTCCCCCTTTTTTTTTTCTCTTTCTCTCTCTCAAATTCTCTTTGTTTTTTTTTTTTCCCCTTTCAATCTCTAGCATTTTTTAATTTAAGTTCCAATTCTACATTGGGATTTTCCACCGAAACTGTTCTAGATCTCCTGGTGCAAACACATTTTCATCAATGTAATATTCAACAATCTCTCTAGCCAGTCTTGCTTTTTGCATGGCTGGTTTTACATCTGTCAGCTCTAACTGTCTGCATATTTCTAGCAGTTCTGTCTTTTTTAAAAGACTTCAAAAACCTCTACGGTTGGTGATGCCAAGAAATCATCCATTGCTGTTGATCTGCCAATATATATATTGGAAAATTCAAAAAACAATTTCACTATTTGAAATTTTAGATTTTCAATAAATGACTCGCACAATGGTCTATCCCGGACGAGCCCCCAATTTGTTATGGCCCCAATTTGTTATGGCGTCAATTTGTTATGACGTCATGGACAGCAAGGGATGACAGACAAAATTCTTAAACTTCAACAGATTTAATTAAACACACACTGAACTAATCTACAATCTACATCTACTGACTAAGATTGAAATAATAAAAAAAAATAGTTACAGTCCCTTGGTAATGGAGATGGCGCTGCTATGTTGCGATGTCCTGGGACAGGAAAATGCTCCAACACAGGCTAAAATCCACAAAAAGCTTCACAGGTCTTGAAAAGAGTGACAGGTCTGGTCAAATGTATCCTTCCACAATTTCTCCTTGCAATTTCTCCTACTCTCTCAATTTTTCTCCTCATATACTCTTGTCCAGCCCCCTCTGAGGCATGCCCAGGACTTGCCCAACCTAGTTCCAGACTGGCTTAACAAAAAAAATGTCAATACTGCCATCTACTGGCTTTTTACCACATTACACAATCATAAACGCAAGCGTCTGGAGTTCGCTAAGCGGTACTGGGACTTCAACTGGGATCGTGTGCTTTGGTCAGATGAGACCAAGATAGAGCTTTTTGGCAACAAACACTCTAAGTGGGTCTGGCGGAACACAAAAGATGAATATGCAGAAAAGCACCTCATGCCCACTGTGAAGTATGGGGGAGGATTGGTGATGCTGTGGGCCTGTTTCTCTTCCAGAGGCCCTGGGAACCTTGTTAGGGTGCATGGCATCATGAACGCTTTGAAATACCAGGACATTTTAAATCAAAATCTGGTGGCCTCTGCCCGAAAGCTGAAGATGGTTCGTCACTGGGTCTTTCAGCAAGATAATGACCCTAAACATGTGGCCAAATCTACACAGAAATGGTTCACCAGACACAGAATCAAGCTCCTCCCATGGCCATCTCAGTCCCCAGACCTCAACCCCATTGAAAACCTGTGGAGTGAGCTGAAGAGGAGAGTGCAGAGGAGAGGACCCAGGTCGCTGGATGATTTAGAGAGATTGTGCAAAGAGGAATGGTCAAAGATCCCTCTTTCTGTATTCTCCCATCTTGTGAAACATTATAGGAGAAGATTAGGTGCTGTTTTGTTGGCAAAAGGGGGTTGTACAAAGTATTAAGATCAGGGATGCTAATAATTGTGGCACACATGATTTGATGTAAAATAATTATTTCTTATTGTGGGATTTTTTTCCCACTGAATAAATGCACTTGAATTAAAGGTTGGATTTTTCTCTTTTTTTCATTGTGGTCCCTTATTATTTAGAAAAAAACTGAATTTATTAGAAGCTAAAGAACACATCTTAACCAGGGGTGCCAATAATTATGGAGGGCGCTGTGTTTGGAAATGTTTTAGCGTAACATCTTTATGCGTAAGGTCATGTTTCAGAAATCGGAAAAAACAGCTGCATTTCTACATGATTCTTCCCCGCGGCGGTAACCCACCCAGACATTCGACATTTCTGCTTCTCTCGTCCCTTCACCACAGATTATGTCACATGATAGTCAATATTTTCGGTGGCTGGACAAAGCAGTATAAAAACAGTGTAAAAGTAGCTATAAAACAGTACAGTTAGTGAAAATACACACTCATTAAGTGAGAAAGAGTGTCGCCAAACTGTGATTTTAATCGTTCACTTTCGCATACATACATCTGAAATTTGACAAATAGACTCTGAAGCCTGTTTAAATTACACAAACTCGCGCTTTGTTCTGGGGTTCTTTTCCCGAAATCACAGATGCTAACTTACTGGTTGGAATGATGTCAATGAATGAACTATGTAAGTTGCTAACCTACGCTTTAGGGAAACGTACCCCTCATCACCCATTTCTATGCCCGTAAAAAGACTGGGAAGTGGGTCAGGCTGAAAGTGTCTCACTCAGGGAACGGTTATCAAACGGAGTCCCACTCAGGGCACCTACGTTAACATGTTAATACAAGTTACTTCTATAACGCTATGTGACACAATTTTTTTTCCTGGTTTGTGTGTGTTATTTCTTTATCGCTTATGTTGTAAAAAGAATAGAAAATGCCCATTATTTCCTTTAAACTTTGTTTTTGTGACCAGGAGAATGAAATTTAGGAATTCACCTATTTTCTGTGTCAAAATGGGAAATTTGCACATTTTCATTTGCATAAGGTATGAATAAAACAAAACATAAATCAAATTTAATTTGTATAATATCAAATCATACTATTTAAACAAGCAAAAACTGTCTGTCTTACCTTCTTGAGTTTTTTTTTTGCGGTGGTCTTAGGTAAAATGAGGTGCCCAGTGTTTCTGTTGATCCTTGACAGGCATGCCAAAATATACCTTGTCGGCTTCATACATTTTCACACTTGCAGTCACAGTACTTTTTTGCTCTTATTTTGATAAATTGGTCACATACATTGCAGAATGCATATAGAGAATGCTTTGCAGCTTCTTGATGCCAGCTCTGAAAAATTCTGATATATCTACATGTTTACTTGGGCAGCTAGAACTAAACTGAGGTGGTGAGTGGTGAGCTGCTGTATAGATATTACTATGGAAAGATCTAGAAAATTTTAAAAGGTTCTTGAAATACTTGTTAGTTCTACAACATCCTAGAAAAAATCTTGAAACCTCTTGGAAGTTGCACATCATTCTAGAAAGTTCTTAAATGCTTTTAAGCTCAAGAAAATTCTCTGTTCGCAAACCAGCTCTATATCTACTTTTAATGTCCTGGAAAATGGATACCATTTGAAAAATTCTTTACCCAGGTCACAAAAGCAAAGTTTGATAGGTGTTCTCCTTTTACTTTAGGTATAAGCAATTTGGAAATAACACTTTCTGCCCAGGGACAGGAAAAAGCTAAAATTTTGTTACATTGTGTAATGGGCAATATGTTTCAGTCAGATCATGAAACCAGTCATTTCTTGAAATGATAAAATTTTTTTAGTCATTTCATGAAATTTCTGAAGTTTGACGCCAGCCATTTCATGAAATGTCCAAAAATTTTATTTTGAAAATAAACTGAAATATGATGGTCTTCTAAATGCTTCAAGTTTCTGATTTCACTGAAGCCATTTTCCCCTTCGCTGTGAAGCTCAAATCTTGAATTATAAAGCCTTAAACAGGGGAACGCATACATTTTCTGATTTGGCTTCTGCACAAAGGGGTTTGTTGCATGTATCTAATTCTAATAACTGATAATCGGAAGCGACAATACATGTATACAGTAATGCATCATGAGCAAATAATGACAAACATCCTCAAAAATATATGTTAAAACTAAAAAAAATTTTGAATTTACATCACCAAATGACAAGGAAATCAGACGCTAGAAGGCACCAGAATGCATCATAAAGCTTCAAATTTTTACATTTCTCTTGGTAGAATGCCCCCTGGAGGGCTTTGCAACCTCAATGCTTGGGTTCTCGGCACCTCCACCACCAGCCATAGCCGCCTACTCTACTCTGCCAGCCGCCTACTCCAAAAACTTTTGAAAGCCCTGCACTTTGTGTTTTATTCCTGTTCTGGCCTTTGTGATCCGTGTTGCTCTGGAGTTTGCTCTGTTTTGTTTTTTATTAAAACTATTGTCTTTTGGGCTGCCGGATAGCTCACTCGGTAAAGCATCGCACTGCAAGTGACTATCACGTCGCGGGTTCGAGCCCCGCTTCGTACCAGCCGGCAGTGATCAGCAGCTTTTTCAGAGTAGCGCTCAATTGGCTATAGCGCTACAGGGTTGCAAACTGGGAAGGGACTGCCGGAAGGGAATATAATAGTCGCCTTGTTCGTTGCTCAAGCGCCTCCTGTTGGCCAGACGGGCGCTCGTCAGGCTCGTCTGTTCATGTCCGGGTATCCTCCGCCCTCGTTCTGTACTTGCGAAGATTCAACCAATGAGTGTATAAGAAGCGGTGGCTGACAGGCGCGTGCTTCAGAGGAGAGCCGTGAACTGTCTACACTCTCCTGAGTTGGCAGCAAGGGGTCGCATACGAGCAAGCCTTGTACATAGTTCACCAATTGGGCATTCCAGATTCGGGTGGGATTGGAGATGCCAAATTTTTAACAAAAAAAAAAAAAAAAAAAAAAACTATTGTCTTTTTACCAGCCTTGGCAATTGAGCCTTATTTTCATTTAGGCCCCTGGTCCTAGCATGGACAAAACCATGACACTTAGTTTGCTAATTAATTAATCAATAAACATGGGAATCGGTAAAATTTCGACCTGTTCCAAGATGAATACATTCATATTATGTTTAACAATTCAGCTATCATTTGAGAAACTATGACAAACTGGCTAGTTCAGCCAGTGTTATCATTTGTAACTCTTTCAGTGTGGTACCTTTTGCACTGAAAGCAGTGAGCGAGAGTTGACTCCAAGTGCGAAGTAGAGGGTTTTATTCACTTAGCTGAAGTGGAACTTCAGACACAAATATAATTAATAAAACACACACAGGGAATGCAGCCCCAAAATACAAATATTAAAAAAAGCACAGTTTGTGCAATACAGAGCCTATATTACACAATGCTAGCAGTACAATATGTCTACACAGGCTGAGTATATAGTGGTCACTGAGTTTGCGGTGCAAACTTAAATAAGCCTAAAAGCCTAATTCGTATCCAATAAGTCAGCTGGGGAGTGGAGCGTGGAATATGGAAATGAGCCTGGCTGGGAGTTAGAACTACGGTGACGCAGACCGTCGCTGTGAGCAAGGCACGACATCATTCCTAACCAGAACATCGTTACTAGCATATAAGTTAGGGCTTTTATCTTCAAGCATTTCATATTAGTTGCAAATCTACATAACACAAAACTCTAAAAAACGATTTTTTGAATCTGAAATTTTTTTTTTCATACCTTTCATACCATACCAGCTGAAGTGGGTGGAGGACATGACACTTCCCCAAAACTGAAGCCAATATGTTTGGATTTCCCCCTGATGGCTGGCTGTATTATAAGTCAGAAATTCTGCCGCTGCTATGTTGGCAGATACCGCTATACTGCTACCGCTACAGATAATGCTAGTCTAATTAGGGAATTAATCATAATTGTGAAACATATAATGGATACAGATAAAGACCAATTTTGATGGTTTATTACATAATACACCAAGTTATTACATTTTCATCATAAAAAAATGCAACACCCGCATTTTTTAATAACCAGTGCAATATGTACGCGTAACAACTTATTACAAAATGCGGCAAAGTTTATTACATATTGCGTTCAGGATTTTTATTACAAAATGAGGCAGATTATTACAAAATGCGGTGTTTCGAATAATGAAGTGAAACTGTATTACATTATTACATATTGCGGTGTTATTACAAAAATATGGTGTTACACGCGTATTTGCTGTAGCCTATTTAAATCAACGTTATTCAATCAAAATTGCATACCTGTCAACTTTCACGCAAATAGCTTGAGCCGCATGCTTTTTATACCCTATTTAACTGCCGAGTGCCATTTTTTTTTTTTTTTTTTTTATCAACCCATGCAATACCGAAAGTGAAAGGCGATATTTAATTGGAACGCGGACCAGTTCAATCAAGGCAAAGCATTGGCCTATTAATAAGTAAATAATTTTTCTGTACTGAATTTAGCCCATGATTTCATCGCTGTTATATCACATATGGAGAGAAACTGTCTTCAGTTGCCAATTACGATAATTGGAAAACGCGTCAATAAAGCGAAGTGATTGAGAACTAGCCAGGACTAATTGTTGTCATAAAGAGACGTGTCTGTGCCCACCCAATTCCCAGTTCTAGCTCTGCCACTGCTAGACATGTCCCCCCATAGGACATCTGACACCCCCCCCCCCATTAAGCCAAGGGAGGGTAGATGTTTGCCCTCTTTTGACTTTATTCCATTATCATTCAAAACTTTATTACACTTTATCTGTCGGCGTACTTTATTACACTATCGGCCAAAATGGTATTACATTATCGGTTAGAAATTTTTATTACATTATCGGTCAATTATTACATTATCGGTCGGATGGTGTAATAATTTGTTACATTATCAGGCGTTATTATATTATCGGTAATTTGCTACATTATCAGTTGTAACACCCCCTCCTACACATATGCTTGCATTCAGAAACAGCTGATACAGGAAGTGTATCATTGGATGTGTGTATCGTAATTGCAATGAATGGTTATATGCCGTGAATAGAATTAGCATGATATCCTAAAATATAAAAAGTGGCCCAACTCTCTCAAGCCTCCCCTAAATGTGTTTGTATGTGTGTGTGTGTGTGTGTGAGTGTGTCATCATGGCAAAGTGTGGTCCTGGAGACACCAACTGTAGTGGAAACAACTGCCAAAGTGATTTTGAGTACTTTGCCAAACTTTGTCAGCACAATAGCATTACAACTATACAAGATGCAGTCACAAAATTGAGCAAGTGTGTAACTGAGATCAAAATGAAGGCCAAGATTGAAGGTGGGTGTGGACCGAGCGAGATGGTCCCTAGTCCAATTTTATAATTGCAATATATAAGATATTTGACAATGTTTTCGAGTGGCAATTTAAAATTGAAAAAAACCCAGGATCTTTGATTTCAGCTTGTTTTTAGCACTGAGGCAAGTCTGGCTGATTTTAAAAAGAGCTTACAAGTTTATTTACAGCCTCAAAGAGCACTGCTGCTTCAGAACCAGACCCCGACCCTCATCTCCCTCACAGTGCCCTCATCAGTGCTTGGCCATCGCCTTTCTGTCCAGAGGGAAGAGTATCCTGACTGGCCACTGATACCTCTCCCAATAGTAATTTTCCTGATTGAAAAACACTTATTTAGTCAGAGGTCTACTTTTTAGGTCCTTACCATCACTGATGTCTTCATCTTCAGCATTGTTAAGGTTCTCCAATGAGTCCTCAGTTTCCTTCAATGAAGAAAATCACAGGCAGTGGACTCATTTGTTGTAAATCTTGACATGATAAATGGACTGCATTTATAACCATTTTTTTTTAAATATTTCAAATCTTTCGACCACTCAAAGCATTCAAGATCATATGCCTCACATTCACCTATTCACACGCACAGACAGAGATCAGACTGTAGACTCAGGCGCAGTCAGAGAATCAGTACCGCAGGCTTATCAGAGAGCTTGTTCCCAGACAATACAATTTAAAGCTGACCAGTAAACATGCAGCACAAGAGGGAAAATCCAAATTAAAGTCAGAATAAAGTCCACGGGTCAGAAGTCTAATGGTGGGAATGCTATAATCAGGAGAGATCAGAATCAAAAATCTAAAAAGCCATGTAAAATCAAAACCAAAATATCACAATACAGAGGGGATCACACAATCTCAAGAACTTTAGGACAAAACTGATCCAAAAACGGGATAAACTCTAGAAAATACAAAGGCTCATAGCAAACTCTCAGAAAGCTAATCTTGCTAAGACCAATGGCAAACGGTGGCTAAATAAAGGCATACAATAACAAATGAGGATGTGATTACAAGTGACCTGGGGTGTGGCTACAAACAAGGGAACTAATGGGAAGTAATTAAATAGTACGAGGAGGGCGTGTGCAGGAGCGAGGGGCAAAGCAAAAGCAGATGTTAATGGAGAATGGGAAGAAAAACAAAATAAACAATATCTAAAATAAACATAATAAACATAAGAATATGCAAAAAAATACAGCAATTAACAGGAAAGTAACAATAGCAGAACTCAAACACTGACAGTACCCGCACCCTCAACGGCTGCCAGCAGGAGGTTGACCAAGACCAGGTCCCTTATGAGTAGTTTTAAAGTCTCTGATAAGCCGTGGATTCAGGATGTTCTGGCAGGAACCAATCACTGCTCCTCCAGCAACCAGGTATTGGAGTCTATGGCCTCGGCACCTCACTTCCAGGAGGCACCAGACCGTAAATGTCTCTGATCTGTCAACAAGATGTGTGGGAGGGGGTGCCATGGGCGTGGGAGCCGAAGAGCTTTGAAAAACCGCCTTGATCCTGGAGCCACGGACTGGGGGGTAGATTCTATTGAGGGTCCAAGGCAGCAGGAGCCTGACCGCCACTAGAATAACGATCTTGGAAATGGGTAGAGGACTAAGAAGTTACTCAGGGGAAGCAGACCTAATTGGGAGATCTGGAGTATTGAGCCAAACCTTCAGTCCTTGCATGTACTGTAGGGCTGGGACCTGGCAACAGTCAGTGGCCCTCTTGATGCAGTGGTTTGTCTGCAGCAAAGCAGCATGTTGGTTTGCCCTTTTCGCCTGGCCATTAGACTGTGGGTGGTAGCCAGAGGAGGGGCTTACAGAGGCCCCAAGTAACTTGCTGGGGGCTTGCCAGAAATGGATGTGAACTGGGGGCCTCCATCCAACACCATGTCAGTGAGGAGGCTGTGCAACCAAAACACTTGATATGCTCATAATTCAGCAGTCTTTATGGTGGATGGTAGCTTCATGAGTGCAACCAGGTGTTTGGCTTTGGAGAATCTATCAACTACGCTCAAGATTAACATATTGTCATTGGATGTTGGGGGGCAGGTGACAAAACCCAGGACAATGTGGGAATAAAACTGTTGAGGAACCGGTAATAGCAGTAGGAGAACCACAGGAAGAACACTGGAGCCTTTGTGAATGGCTGTTATGATTCTGCCTCGTGTGCTCATTTGTGCTTGTGCATTTTTCCCCCGTGCCTCTTGATTTGTTTTTCAGCTCCATTCCTGCGGTCTGACCGTTGATTCCCTCTTGCCCTGACTCCCTTGATGTCGTGTGACAGCCTTCAGTATGCCTGAGTCTCGTTGTCCAATCACGTTTCCCCTTTCGGTTTAGGCTGCGGTATTTCATTCATTGCTTCCACCTGTGCTTATTCTGGGTCTCGCAAAACTCTGAGTGAATGCGTTCTCTGATGGGGCCATTACTAACCCATACTAACAGCACTTATTTAAGGGTGTGTATATATTGTCACATAGTACTAACATTATTAACTCATTAGCGAGTGTGAGTGTTTCTAGCTTTTGTAAATTCCTTCCTAAGCTTTCCCTAATTAACTACGTTAAAAGCTAAGCTTTCCTTTGCTTCTCTCGTGGTGCTTTTTTACTCGTCACGTTTCAGATTATCTCAATCTAAACTGTCTAGCTTGCGTGATTGTCTCGAGTCATTATTAACCCGGTTCTCGTGTAATTGTTTTAATCTCATGTGTTTCTGTTTCCACCTGAGGTTGCCTTCCGTATCCCCGCCTCCTCCCATGCGTTTATCAGTGGGGAAGAAGAAGAGACCGTCAGACGGGACTTTGTTGTTTTGCTTCCTGAGTTTTTCCCTATCCTCATGTGTTGCTGTGCCCTCGTCTTGTCTGCCCTTTGTCTAAGTCTCCCAGTGTTCCCGTCAGTTTAGTTAGTTCCAGTTTTTGTTTTCTAGTTTAGCCACTCCTTGAGTGAGTACTTCTGTTCCCCCTGCCTTGGGCAGTGTACCTTAGTTTCTCCTGTTGTTCAGTGCATGTGCACGGTGTTTTGTTTCTGGCCTGTGCGCCTATTTCCTCCGAGTGTTTTTGTGTTGTAATAAACACTTCTGGATCCTGCGCCTGGTGTCCACCTGACTATTCCTTAACAATGGCACAGGTATAAAAAGCTTTCATTAACTCTCTAGTTTCTTCCTCAAGCGAGAGCTGCTAGAAACACTGCCTGATAAATACCATGGTGCGCTTAGCTCCTGGGTGTCCAAAGAGACAAGAGGAATGACCCTACTGAAAGACCTGCACCCTGGTTGGGGCACAAAGAGACCGTTAACTGGACAGGCACAGGGAGGAGGACCTGCCAGCAGCATTCAGCGGACAACCTTCTCAATACGTCCCACATCCCAATCCCACAGTGTTGCTGCGGCCCAACAGTGCAAAGGCAGAAAAAGTATTAGAGGAAGAAGAAGAAATTTTATTCATACAGCACTTTTCACAGACAAAAGTCACAAAGTGCTTTACAAGTTTAAAAGCAATACCATAAAAAAGCAATAACACAATAAAAAAAAATACAATATAATTAAAAACCACAAGTGTGTTAAGCATAAAAGCAATGAATAATCAAATGAAAACTACTAAAAGGAATATAAATTACAAGATAAAATCCAGCAACAATTTTAAAAGCAAAGAATAGTAATATTCATATTAATATTTATAAATATTATTAATATTATTGAGTAATATTAGAGCTCTCCTTCCCTTTGATATGGTCGTAAACTCTGGAAAGAGCTGTGTTCTTGGCTCCAGGACAGTCAGAGAGGGTGAAGTTGAACTGGTGGGAGAACAGAGTACATCTAGGCTGGTGGGGCTCAACCGTTTGCAGACCGGAAGTATTCTGAATCACAATGTTCAGTCCACACTAGAAATGGGACTTGGCCACCCTTTAACCAGTGAGGCCATTCTTCCAGGGGTAACTAGAAGGCGAGCAGTTCATGGTGACCTACTGAGAAAGTCCTTTCAGTTGCTGTCAAGCAGCGAGAAAAGTAAGCGCACAAATGTATTTTATAGTCATCAACGGACACTTGAGAAAGAATGGCCCCTACCCCAGAGTCCAAAGCATCCAGCTCCATGATGAGCTGGTGGCTAAGATCAGGTTGGATGAGCAAAGGGGCGCTGGTGAACCTTGCCTTGAGCCACTAAAAAGTGACCTAAGCCTCCCAATTCCAAAAAAAACTTGATTTTAGTAGACGTAAGGGCTGTAAGGGAGGCAGCAATGGAACCTTAGTTTCAAATAAATTTGTAAAAATTTGCAAACCCCAGAAATCCTTGGACATCCTATTGGGCCTCAGGTGTGGGACACTTAACTGACTGCACTCACCTTAGCCTGGTCCATGGAAATACCATTTTCCGATATGATGAACCCCAGGAAGCTATTTTATGGCTTGGGAAATTCACAGTCCCCAGCCATGACATTCAGACGGTTTCTCTCAGAGACCTTGCTGGATTTGGTAAACGTGTTGAGTGTGGCTTGAAAGATCAAACAAGAACATCAGGATATTGTCTAAATTGTTGTATACACACTGCCCCAGCATGTCACTCAGCACTTCATTCACTGAATTTTGGAAAACCTCTGAAGAGTTGGAAAGCTCCAATAGCATCACCAGGTATTCATAGTAGCCGGTGAAAGTGTTGAAAGCTGTCCTCTACGTGTCATCCTCACAGATACGGACCAGGATACCGGTCACCTGGAGTGACTTGAAAGCGGTGTGTATTAAAGGTACAGGGTATCTATTCTTTACAGCAATGTCATTCAGACCACGGCAGATGATACATGGGCAAAGACCTCCATTCTTCTTCCCTATGAAGAAGAACCTGGCATAAGCCGCAGAAGGATGGGAACAAATTATACCAGTGACCAGGGACTCCTGGATATATTTTCATACAAACCCCAATTCCAGTGAAGTTGGGACGTTGTCTAAAACGTAAATAAAAGCAGAATGCAATGATTTGCAAATCTAATAAACCCACATTTTATTCATAATAGAACATAGAAGACATATCCACTGTTGAAAGTAAGACATTTTTCCATTTCATGAAAAATATTAGCTCTTTTTGAATTTGATGGCAGGAACACATCTCAAAAACATTGGGACAGGGCCATGTTTACCATTGTGTAGCATCCCCTCTTCCTTTAACAACAATCTGTAAATGTCTGGGAAGTGAAGAGACCTATTGCTGGAGTTTTGGAGAGGGATGTTTTCCCACTCTTGTCTGTTATAGGATTCTATCTGCTCAACAGTCCTGGGTCTTCTAAGCCAGATATTTTGTTTGATGATGCACCAAATGTTTCTATTGGTGAAAGATCTGGACTGCAGGCAGACAATTTCAGCACCCGGACTCTTCTACAGTGAGGCCATGCTGTTCTGATGAATGCAGTATGTGGGTTAGCATTGTCTTGCTGAAATATGCAAGACCTTCCTTGAAAGAGAGGTTGTTGCAAAACCTTTATACGCTTTTCAGCATTGATAATGTGTAAGCTGGCCATGCCATAGGTACTAATGCAACCCGATACCATCAGAGGTGCAAGCTTTTGAACTGAGCGCTGATAACATGCTGGATGGTCCCTCTCCTCTTTAGTCCGCACGACACGGCGTCCATGGTTTCCAAAAAGAATTTGAAATTTTGATTCATCTGACCACAGAACAGCTTTCTATTTTGCCTCAGTCCATTTTAAATGAGCTTTGGCCCAGAGAAGACAGCGGTATTTCTGGATCGTGTTCACATACGGCTTCTTCTTTGCATGATACAGCTTTAGCTTGCATTTGTGGATTGCACGGCAAACTGTGTTCACAGACAATGATTTCTGGAAGTGTTCCTGAGCCCTTGCAGTGAATTCCAGTGCAGAATCATGCCTGTTTTAATCCAGAGCATTCAATATTGACGTTTGACCTTGTCCCTTGCGCACAGAGATTTCTCCAGATTCTCTGAATCTTTTGATGATATTATGTACTGTAGATGGTAGAAATTCAAAATTTTCAGAATTTTACATTGAGGAACATTTTTCTGAAATTACTGCACAATTTTTAGGCTCAGTTTTTCACAGATTGGTGAGCCTCTGCCCATCTTTACTTCTGAGAGACTCCGCCTCTCTAAAATGTGCTTTTTATACTGTCATGTTACTGACATGTTGCTAATTAACCTCCAACTGTTTTATTTTAGTACCTTTAACTTTTCCAGTCTTCTGTTGCCCCTGTTCCAACTTTTTTGAGATGTTTTGCCACCATAAAAATTCAAAATGAGCTAATATTTTTCATAAAATGGTAAAATGTCTCACTTTCAACATCAGATATGATGTCTATATTCTATTGTGAATAAAATGTGGGTTTTATGAGATTTGCAAATCATTGGATTCTGTTTTTATTTACATTTTGCACGTCCCAATTTCATTGGAATTGGGGATTGTAGCTTCAATCTCAGGATGGGACAAGGAGAACAGATGGCCCAAGGGATGGCCCATAGTAGTTGGGGCGATGAGGAGGAAGGGTGGTAGCACAAGGCTTGGAAAAGGCCTGCTTAAAATCCTAGTAAATATGAGGAACGCCAGTCAGGTCAGGAGTCATCAGGGGGAATCTGAACTCAGTGGTGCTGGTTTGGTAGCTTCCATCAGGCAGTGGTTGGCAGAGAAATGGCTCCACTCTTGAATCTGGTGCTGATTCCAGTCAAGTCAAGGACAACGTCAAGACAACCACTGATGGACATGGACCATTGGTGCTCTAGGGGAGCAAAGAAGCAGTGAGAGGAGTTTCTTATGATGGCTCCCAGAGATGAGTAGCTTCACTGGAGTGGTGATATGGCTAATGCTGGTGAGTAGAGGTCCTGAGATGTCATGGGACTGGATGGATTTCTCCAAAAACTGGTGAGAGAGCTGTCATTGGTCAGCTAGCTGGACATCAATGAAGTTACAATCTGCTCCATAACGAGGATACTGACAGTGAGATGCTCATTATTGTGAAAGATGTGGACTGGTAGCAGTGATTAAGGGTCAGGGAATTGCATTGCTGAATTACACAAACTAGTAATTCCCTCTCTTCTGCTGATCAGTGGCTTTTACTGAGCACACGGCAGGGACCAAGTTTGCTACAGTAAAGGCAGGAAAAAGTTGACATACGTTGTCAGTATTTAGCTGGTGTCAGTCGGGTGCACTTGACTTGCATTGACTCAGTTGGTTTAGGATCGATGGCAGGATTCAGAAATACAAATGTGAAACATCATAAAACACTGTAGTTGTTTGTGAAACGATCATCAATCTAAAAGACAAAACAGCTGAAAAATTGTAGAGTATATTGATTGCAAGGACAACTCTGTACTCAGACATTTTCTAAATTTCCTTTGTGTTTCTTGAGAACGTGAGGTGAAAGATTCCAAGATTGGCGCCATGACTTGCGCACGCCCATGCTGTAGTAGTGCCCTTTTATGTGTGCTCCGACTTCTTTCCTTAGATCAGTTTACCTCATCTGTCTTTTAGTGGAATGATGAGTGGTAATGGAAGTTAAAGAACACTATTTTATTCAATTAAATTTTATTTGGACAGTGCTTTTCATAGAGGGACCGTAACAAAGATGGTTGACAGAGTAAATAAGGGCAGTGCCCAGCCTCATCCTTTAAATAACAAATGAGATGGAAAAAAAAATCCTCGAACAGTGGTGAGAAAAAACTCCCCAGTGGGAAGAAATCTCAGGAGGAACCCGACTATAGTGGGGAAGCCCATCCTCCGCTGGCAAAGAAATCAATGAAAGTTGGATGAAAAGTCTGATTTAAATAATAAAAAAAAAAAACTATTTAAAATCCAAGCAGTGGCATCCTTAGCTCACAGAACACATTCCAAAAACCTACTCTCCTGAGTGTTGAAAGGTTTACTGTGGACCAGCAACTGTAAAGAGTGAGAATTCAAAAGAAACTGACTCACCTCAGTCTCTATAATATGATCCAAAGCATCATGGAATTCCTGCAAAACACAGAAACAGTGTTAAGGGTTGTCCATACGAAGGATGGTAACTACACCAATGACTATAGGCTAAATAAAAACCATTAGAACTCAAGTAGATGGCACAGTGTCTACACAAAAACTATAATGATATCCAGAATGATATTGTGATTACTTTTAAGGTGATATTTTATACAAAAAAACAACAGCTGACAGCCATTGAAAATGAATCCTTTAAAGGTGGAGTCCCATTAAGGGCGTTTTCTGGCTCAAACCACCAAATTCAAAATAAGTTTCAGCATTGATAAACAACCCCATGCGGTTCATGAATCCACCAAACCTCCAGTAGCGATTTTCTTTATGACAAAAAATTATATTTTTTACATTTTTTAGTTTTTGGGTGAGGCCGCCCATTCTGGGGCCCCACAAAGTGTAACCAATGACTATAATCATGTGCTTATCAATGCACATTGTAGCTGATATATTTTCCTAATGAGTAAAAAAATAATTTGCTGAAATTGATGTCATACCGCCGAGATAGGAAGATATTTGTTCAAAAAATATGTGACCTGTCACACGAAAAGGATACTACCTCCAGGAAGTAGTTTTTGAGATATTCGCTTAAACAGAAAAGCAAAGTTCAAAGGTTAGATTCAAATTCATTTCAGATTGAAAGAAGCAGCTGTTGGTGAAATTAGCTCTCTTCTGCACTTCTGCACTTCAGTATCACTGATTGCTAGTCTCTACTACGTAGATTAAAGACTGGAAGAGGTTTCTACCACTGCAAAAGAAATTTGCAGTATAGAGATTTATCCTCTGAGTTTGTGTTGAGAAAATGGCTACTGGCCCTTTCCCTGCTGAACTAGAAGCCGAGTTTAGCTCTTGTGAGAGAGTACTCTTCCCACACTCAAAGTCAAAAAGCAACAGAGGCAGACAGCCAAGATAATCCTACCAAGAGGAAGAGAACCTGCAGCCATTGTCACTTGCCTGGACATACCAAGGCAAAGAAAGGCAAGATTACATGTCCAGAACTGCTCCAAGCTCAATAACTCAGACACAGTACTCCAATTGTGACCACAAATAAATGAGTTAATTGCACCTATCAGAAGAACTTTAAGTTTTACTCACTACATAATAGTGGTTTCTGTATACAAGTATTGCTTCATAACACTCAAAACTTTGTCCTGTAGCATATCTGACATGCAGAATTCAATTAGAGTAAAAATCTCAAAATCCATGTTTTGGTTGGATAGTACCCTTTTTGCGTGACAGGGAAATGGAGATTTCCAACGGCCACGTGTGTCTTCAAGGGCCGAAAACTGCTGGTTTTCCACCCCCCCAAACCTGGGAGTCAGGTGTGCCGACAGTCAGGCCAATCAGAGGGAATAACCGTTCACTTAGGTCCCTGGAAGGACGGAAACCTGGGACTGAATTTGGATTGAGGGCAAGATTTGAGGACCCTGCCTTAGAGTATGGCCAACATTCAATGAAATAACCAGGATGCGTTGACACCGGTAACATCTTCATCCGAGCACCTGCATCAACCGACACATTGTAAACCCTAAAATGGGCTGTGTTGATACGAAATTGATTGCGTGAGTATGGCTCTCACTTAATTCTTCTAGCTTAAGTTTTTCAATGATATAGTTATTAACTATGACCTTTGTGATGTTTATGCTTAAACTTATTGCCTATTCTTAGACCTTCAAACTGAAATGAAATGTGAACATTAATTTATCACAAATCATTGTAATACAACAGCACTTTACCAATGTTTAATGTTAAATTTAACTCGTGTTTTAATCTGTAATTTACAATTACAACTGTGTTTATTTATTCATGGTAATAATTCATTGTATTCATTGTATTATTCACTGTATTTGTATCATTGCATTTTTTTTTTTTTTTATTCACTATATTTTATTCTATTCTAAAGCCTGACCAGGGACAAAGACTGCAAATTAGCTGAATCTAGACGTCTTATACACATCACATTTTCCCATTTTCTGTGGCAATGTTGTATGTATCATCCCTGTTAAATAAACATTTAAAAAAAAAAAAAAATGGAGCCTCAAGACCATGACGAGGTGACAGGTCCCCTTGAGGAATAACCACCAAAAAAAATTTGAAGACAAATCTTTCTTGGGATCAGATAAGTGCTGTGACTAGTCTGGATAAGAAGCAGGTCTCCAAGTCATTCCATGCTATGACTGAAGCAGTGGAGAAGACCATTATTCCTCATCATCTTGGTCCTGCTCATATATCAAGAGATGATGCTATATCACTCAACATGCCTTTCACAAACACATTCTTTGGTGAAGTAGTCATTGTCATTATGGATGGGACGTACGGTATTTATATATAAATAAGAGTGAAGACCATGAATTTCAGTGAAAGTCCTATTGCGGACACAAAAAAACGAAATTATTTGATGTTCATGAGTGTAGTGCTCCCTGATGGCTATGTCTTGGATTCAGTTGGTCCGTATTATGGAAGTGAAAATGATGCCAGCATATCAAAGCCCATTTTTGACACACTGGACTATCTGAAATCCTGGATGGAGGAGCAGGATAATGTGATTGTCCACAGAGGCTTCAGGGATGTCATGTCTGTTCTTGAGTCCCATGGTGATGATGCACATATGCCATCTGTGCTAAGTGGCAACTCACAGCATGACACAGAACAGGCCAATACTGATCACCTCTGCACAAAAACCAGATGGGTGGTAGAGAGCTACCACGGGCGGCTAAAGCAATGGACATTTTTCAAAGAGCGGTTAACCTCAAGTCATTTTATTCCAGTTATTGGAACCTTAGTCTGAGGAACAACTGCTTGTCTCAATGCTGCTCGTGGAGCTATCTACCAACCTGATTCTGAACGAAGAGCAGCAGATGTTGCGATCGCATTGAGGGTGAAGCCTTGCTTGACCAGGCCAAACTCCCTGGCAGATAGTTAAAGCGGACCCAGACATGACTCAAAAGGCAAAAGTTGTTTGGCAAAAAATGGATGCTAGTGATATATATTGTTTCCTCTTTTGCAGTTAGACTACCGGAAGACAGTCACATGTGGGGTATACCAGCTCAAGCAGGCACCAGGTTATGTCCAGAACATCTCACCCCTGATAGCGGCATGAGGTGTGGGTGTGCCAATATACACCAAACCTTATCAGAGGTCAGACTCACTCCAGACATCGGTCTCAGACTAAATATAACGTCTGGATGGTAGTTATTCCTCAAGGGGACCTGTCACCTCGCCGTGGTCTTAAGGCTCCTTCAGTTTGAAGGTCAAAGAATAGGCAATAATTTTAAGCATTAACATCATTAGGGTCATAGTTAATAACTATATTACTGAAAAAAACCTAAACTGGAAGAATTAAGTGAGAGCCATACTCATACAATCCATTTTGTATCAACACACCCCATTTTCGGGTTTACAACGGTCGGTAGATGCAAGTGTTTGGATGAAGATGTTACTAGCGTCAATACATCCTGGTTTTTTCATTTAATGTTGGCCATACCCCAGGGCAAATTTCAGCAAATTCCCTTAGTGTGTCATGCCCGGGAACTTTGTCAAATATACCATCTTTTACACACGTTGCCGTTGGAAATCTCCATTTCAGAACATATTTTTTGAACAAATATCTTCCTATCTTGGCAGTATGACATTAAATTTCAACAAATTCTTTTTTTCATTCATAAAATTATGACATTATTTTATTTTCATTATAATTATTATTATTATTATTTTTTTGCCATGTCCTTTAGTTGCAAACCTGACATCAGAGTAGTTTGAGATTTCAAGTGCGCAAATAATTTTGAAATCAGTGGTTTGGGCCAGAAAATGCCCTTAATGGGACTCCATCTTTGAAATGACACTAATTATAGAACTTCTTTGCATGTTGTTGCAAGTGCTCATATAGTAATTGCTTATTGTTGTAATTCTTGGTGTGGATGACCCTTTAGCACGACAATCCTGATTAATTTTTCTGGTTTCAGAGTTAAGCAAGTTTTTCTGAGTGCTGAAACTGTCAGACATCTAAAATGACGTGTCACATGCGTCTGAGGGAGTTTTCTAAGTGCATCTGAATGTGACTTCAGAATAAACAGACAGATCTATAAGTATATAGACAATGACACAATTTTCATCATCTAGGCTCTGCACACCACAATTTGGCCTGCTTGAAATTAATCCACCCATCTTTGGTAGAAGCCAGGTCTTTCAGGAGTAATTAAAGGGTTTTGCCAGAAATACTGAAATATTTTACGAACTGAGTCAGAATTTAAACCAATTTTATTTTCATGTGTAGTGCCACCACCTCCCAGGACTGTCTGAGCCCTGACACAGTGTGTTTTTTCTCTGGTGATACTCAGCCTGGTCTTTCTTCTTCACTGCAGCTGTCTTCAGTTTATGCTTGTGCTGGGACTGTTTCCCAAGCCTCTCCTGGAGTACTGCTTGTCCTGTGTGCTTTAGATCTCTCCCTACTCCAGCTTAGGTGATTGAAATTATTTGCTCATTATAGGTGCGTCTTCATTAGAATGAAGTTTCAAATTAGCTTGCTGTTTTGCGGTTTGCATTTAGGCCGATGTCGAATTAGCTGGCTATTTTGTAGTGAAGACAGAAATAGCTTGCTAATTTGATCGGAAAATATTCCCGCTAAATTTTCGTCTAGTTCTAGAAATAGCCAGCTAATTCACAAATTTGCCTGCGATTTGTGTTGTGTCTTCCTTTGAAGAAATTGTCTCGTTCCCATCCATCTGGAAATGATGCAAAGTGCGTATGTGTCAACTTCGGCCTAATTTCTTGAGTGGAGGGCTTCCGGGCTAATGGAGATGCAAATTCGTGCTATCGGGCTAATTTCCCTAACTGCTAAATAGCTGGCTAGTTTAACTTAACTTTGATGAAGACACAACTTAACAAGCGGCTTCAGGGGTTAATAACGACCTGGGGCCGTATTCATGTCGGGACTTTTTTCCTGCTAAATGGAAGATATGTACTAACAGTCCAATAGCTGGCCAAAAGAGCGATTCATGAAGGGCCGTTTGATCTTAGTTATAGTGGGGTTGAGCGGGCCTGCAGGTGTGACGCAGGGCTAATAAGTGGGAATCCTGTGCAATGTTTTGATTGCTTTACTGCAGTGGCCTTTACAACACTCCAGTTCTCCCTGTACTTTAAGGCATATCTCCTGGCAATGCCGAAAGACGATGTGATCTTATCCACAATTGAAGACCTGTGTGCAAGAAGTACTTAAGTCACATTTTGCAAAAAATGAGCTGACACCAATATTAAAAGCCACAATGGCCAGAGCATCATCTGATACCAAAGATTTCTGCAAAGAAGCGCTCAAGTCTTGTGTATTGGTGCGTTTCCATTGTCCATTGTCATGATCTGCAATGTGTTTTGAAAACTTTGACGCCCAAAATCTCAAAGGTATTATTTTGTGACTTAGGTACTTCTTGCACACAGGTCTTCAATTTTTCTCCACACGTCTTCTTTTTTTTTGTTTGTATTATCACTGCAATATGCTGGTAATAACAACCGCCGTTCAAGATGTATTTCTTAAAGAAACACGATTACCTCTCCCTGCTGCAATTTCGGATCTCGTGGTCTACTTTCTTTGTTTTCAGACTTTTTCTTTTCTTTGTAAGGCATTTTTAACTAACAAAAGACAACCCAGCGGCAGTGTGATTTCAAACCGAAAGTCAAATAATGTTATGCAGTCTTGGGCTTTTAAATCAAGACATCTGGATGTTTGCGCATGCTTAACTTAAAAATAGGTCGGGCTCTAAAAGTAGATGGGCTAAAAACGTCAGGCCCGGCTGACGGCCTCTCATGAATACCACTCGACTTGGAGAGGTAGCAGTTTGCTAGCTATCGAGAAGTTTGGGATTACCATCCCCATGCGGTAAAATCCCAGCATGATTATGGCCCAAGATCATTTGAGTCATCTGTGCTGGAGCAGGGAAAGATCAAAAGCATGCAGGACAAGAAGTACTCTTGGAGAGGTTTGGGAAACACTCTACTACATCCATTTAGCCTTCAATTTTGGCTTCCGCTAGTGAAATGCATGGTCATTTGGATTCTAGTCAGGAGATTAACTTGGCCATTGCAAAAAATTGGGTTGATCTCTCAGTATGTTTGGATCATGGTCCACCCATTCTATGAAGTGACATTGAATGAGGTTTGAATCATTTGGCTGAATTTAGGCTAATATCACAGCCCAAAACAACTCAGAATTCATTCTGCTTCTTTTGTCAACAGTTATATAATCAATAAATACAAGGCCTTCAATGCCACTGGCAGCCATACATGCCCACACATGACCTTAACTCTCAGATGAGATGGTATGCTTCACAGATGATGTGATATGCTTTGACTCAGTTTCTTCGCTTCCACATATTCACTTTTCATCGTACTGGTTCAAGTGGATCTTTGTCTCACCTATCTGTAGGATGTTGTTCTAGAATTGGCAAACCTCTTGATTTTCATCTTTACTGTTACATCTTTGAGTATAATTGGTTTAAGTTAAATTTTTTTTAAATTATCCCTAATGTGACGAGCACAAGCAGAAGCTTGTCAGTTCTGCCTGCCAGCTTAGTTTCCCGCCACTCGCACCAATCCTTCTATTATTAGTTCAGCCCTTTCATTGGTTCAGTTCTCACTTCACCTCACTATTTAGTTCCTGCTTTGTTTACTTTTCTTTCATCGGTCAGACCATTCACTTCCCCTTATGTATGCTGCTTAGGTTATTTCCCTTTCGGAGACTAAATTCTCTCTTTATTGAGCACTTGCGTTTATTCACGTTTTCTATATTTACCTTTATAAATTTATTTCTATTTCGGAGCTCGTGTATCCGCGTCTCCTTACTTACTACAAATTTGGAATTGGCTATCTCTCCCTTTCAGGAGTGTGTAAGCTTATCCATTTTGTCTTACTCATTGTCATTGTTTTTTGTTTGTGTGCTCATTGTTTACTTTGTGTAATGTCAAATAAAACAGGTCGTTTTACCTGCTATTCTGCGCTTAGGGTCTCCCTCTGGTCCTGCACACTACACCTAACTCTGTCTCTAAATTCTCCAAGATTTTCCACAGTGTTGCCTTCACCCCCTTCAAGAGTCATCACTTCCACCTCTGCAGCATTTGTCCATTCATCAGTCAATCATCATTTCCCTGCCATGCCCAACCATGCTTCCCACCATTCTGGAGACACTCTAGAATTTAAAATCCTGTCATACACATCCTATATCCAGCTGTTTGCCTCTGTTATGAAATCCGTGTTATTCTGTATGGGGTCTATTCTCCCATGCGTGTAAGTCAAAAGCTTTTCAGCCTACACGTATTCTCCCCTTGAATTAAGTCTGTGCATTACGCGCCCCGAAGGCAGTTACGCACTTCGGGCGGAGCAAGACCAAAATCTGGGCGTTTCTCAGGCTAATAACACTTACGCGTATTCTCCCCCTGGCTTACGCACTTTTTCTGTTAAGCACTTTTGAGGGCTGTATTAAGGTCAAGCGCCAATATAAGGCGAAATAGAATATTGCATTTGATGTCGGTTATAGGCCGAATTTTAATATTTATTTTATTTTATTTAACATGGTAAAGGTTGAGACATTCAATATTCTATTGTTCATCCTTATTTCTAAACTACATCTCTCATAACCATAATAAATTATCAAACAAAATCTTCACATATTACGCAACAGCCTGTTCTCCAATTAGCTCAATTACAAACACATAGCAATTAATTAACACGAGTATAAATAAGACCATCATTCTACCAGGCCCTCAAAACCTAAAACCAAAATGCCAGTCCTGCATTTGCTTGCACTCTTGCGTGAGTGGGAAAGAGTAAGAGGAGCGCACCGAGCTTGAAGACGACCACGCATATATCGACCTCGTTTGGACATCCTGGGACTAACAGACACCGAGTGCATCCAGCGCTTTCGTCTGGACCGTGAGGCGATCACCTATCTTTGCCGACTTCTGTATGAACAGCTAACCTGCCGCAGCAATCATCCACAAAACATACCCGTGGTCATCAAGGTCACAACTGCGCTGCCGGTCCTGGCATCTGGGTCGTCCCAGAGAGTGGCTGGTGATGTCATGCACATATCACAGGCATCTGTGTCAAGGTGTCTGACACGGTTTGTTGACGCTATGCTGCACCACATCAGCCACTTCATAAAGTTCCCCGAAACACCCGCTGAAAGACGGAGAGTTAAGGGGGGGGTTCTACCGGGTCGCCAGGATCCCCAGTGTTGTGGGAGCCATTGATTGTACTCACGTTGCAATCAGAACCCCTTCCACTAATAAGAATATGTACAGAGACCGTAGACGTCGGCACAGCATTAATGTTCAGGCTGTGTGCGATCATGATACGCGCATATTAAGCATCTGCGCCAAATTCCCTGGCTCGGCCTATGACGCCTATATACTGCACAACTGCTTGAAATGCCAAAAAATACAACAAGCATTCAGAGAATTCATAGTCGCGCCCAACAGCCCGAAATTGATGTCATGCCGTGAGGTCAGCCCAAGGTGTTTACATGTGAAAGATGATTGAAATTGGTCAAGTGGTTTTGGAGATATCTGCCCGGAAACATACACAGACAGACAGACAGACAGACAGACTCACAAGGTAATTACAATCTCGCAAACCCCTCCGGGGCTCAACTAATAAATATTTGAAACCATATTAAGCTTGTTTCCAGTATTTATCACAATGATACTTTGAGTATAGCCAAATAAAAGTGACCATTTTACGTAACCCTCCTTCATCTGTATCCACTCCAAGTTCTTCTCCCTGCACTTCCACTGCAGAAAGAGCGGATGCCACCTCCTCCTCCAGTGCAGTGAAATGCACAGGGGATGAGGGTTGCCCACTACCTGTTGCGTGCATACTTCTCCGGTGTGCAGAGAGCCTGGCTTTCACAGCGCCCCGCAGATCTCTCCATTTATGCTTTAAATCGAGGATACTACGCTTACATCTCCCCACCGAAGCCACATCCAGAACGATCCGCAGCTTTCTTCCTCGGATCAGCCTTCAGTGCCCCCTTGCCATACAACACCTTGTGGTGCCTCTTCACTGATTTCACCAATACCTCTAACTCCTCATCTGTGAAATTTGGTTTTCAGCTTCGGCTCGACGTCACCAACGTTGTCTTGATGTTCTGTTAACAAATGTGACTGCCCTATATGTTCATGATAATCTAAAAAGTTGTGATATTTTCACTAGGGAGGAGATCGATTTTCAAATTGAGGATATCTGTATTAACGAACCTGTGTCTATGCAAATATGTTTTTTTACCATTGATAATACTGTGTATTTTAATGTGTGAATAAAGATATTATATACTCTAATTTGAGCCCTACCCTGGCCAATACCAAAGCACTACCCATTTGTTAATCCATTTTAGCCAATAAAGAATAGCCGACATGGGAAGAATCATTATCAGTAAATGGGATAATTGATTATAATAAAGTACTCGGCACAAGTTCAAGTGAAAGTGTCGCTCAAATCAAATGGGACATAATAGGCTCTGGATATGGAATTGTGTGATTGTTGAGGCAGTTTCGGGACTTGGGGGTGACCGCGTGCGGGGTAAGAATCCTTTGTTTGTTAAAACATTGCCATGTCCTTTAGTTGCAAAACTGACATCGGAGTAGTTTGAGATTTCAAGTCCGCAATTTCTAAATGAGATCAAATGAACTGTCTTTGATTGTTATTTTTGTGTGACTAGAATGTTCTCTTTATTTGTCTTCTTCCCTGTCTTCCACGGAACAAACAGGCTGGTGTAGGAGAGGCACATTTTCAATGCTCTGGTTGCGCAGGTTGAGAAGCTCTAAATTCTTTATTTGTTATTTCATTCTCGCGGCAATTTGTTTGTTTGCATAGCATAGACTGTATAAAAAGATGGACGAAGCAACCGTGACGTCACCCATTGGTTTCAGCATACCATAAAGGAAGCCTCGATTTTGGCAATTTGAATTGCGCCATGTTGTCATTTTGAAACCGGATGTGATTTCTATTGGACGAGAGCAAGAATCAAGATCCGGGGAGGGACGTGAGAGGTAGATCTGACTGTATTGGACGAGGACCAGAGGATAGCCACGTCTCTAAAGCATATTCTGGCTTTATCCTTTATTCTAGTCTACTTGGGACCATAATTTACAAAAATGAACATCATGATATATCGAAGGAGACTTGAAACTTGCTACAGCTACCATAAAATAATGTGAAAAATCATTATTTAAATGAAAATCAGGTGGGAAAGTAGGGTCATTTTCTCATAGACTTCTATAGCATTGAACTTCTTTCTGCAAGCACCGACGTCGCCATCTGCTGGCCATTAAATAGAATGCCATTCTACGGTACTTCCGCATGGGCTTCTTTTTTCAGACCAGAGTGCTGTGTCCATCTTTTTATACAGTCTATGTTGCATAGCTTTAATGTCATGGTGGCTGGAATAAGAAATAAAAAAGAGATGTCTGCATTACTTCTTGTAATTGGCACAGACATATAAAGGCCTACTATTACAGCAGAATATTAAATTTAAAGTTTGGTTTGCGTTTTCCATGGACTACAACTGCAGTTTCATGGTTAATCAGAAAATCCTTGTTCCGTGTTTTCCTGATAGCCGTAATCAATGAACTTGGTAAAGAGTCTGCCTCTCTTTTGGATTAGTCACACCTCTTTCATAAGGCCGCCTACATTCTGAAGTTAAGCGCTGTGGGCGTGATCGAAGTGCGTAGGGGAGAATACGCGTAACTCAAAAGCGCTTAACTCGAATCGCGTAAAAAAGGACTTAACGCGCAAATGGGAGAGTAGACCCCTATGTGCTATGATGTACATGTTTTGGTGTGTGTTTTTCCTTTCCTGCAGTTTTTTTTTTTTTGACTTGCTGTATATTTTGACTTTCAGCCACACTGGGGAAAGGACAGAGAAGAGAGTTGCTCGTCTACATTTCCACTCCTATGATTCCAAACACATGAAAAACCCACCGTATGTATTCTGGAGAAGTCTTCTTTCAAGTGTTGACACAGACAATAATACACCTGCTGCCAGGGGAGTGTTCTTGATCTGACAAACTGTTGTGAAGGACTACAATTTACAAACCATTCACTCAGTTTTGATGTAAATACCATCAAATTAAAGCTGAAAGTCTGCATTTTGAGCTAATATTCATAATTTAATGGCATTTCCAATATATCTTGACTGTAATTTGCCTAGAGCAGAGACCTTAAACCAAAATCTTGGAGGACTGCAGTGCATCTTGGTTTTTCTTTGGTTCCAGAACTTACAAACCCCAATTCCAATGAAGTTGGGACGTTGTGTAAAATGTGAATAAAAACAGAATACAATGATTTGCAAATCTCACAAACTCATATTTTATTCACAATGGAACATAGACAGCATATCAGATGTTGAAAGTGAGACATTTTACAATTTCATAAAAAATATTAGCTCATTTGAATTTGATGGTAGCAACACATCTCAAAAAAGGTGGGACAGGGCTGTGTTTACCATGGTGTAACATCCCCTCTTCTTTTAACAACAGTCTGTAAATGTCTGGGAAGTGAGGAGACCAGTCGCTGGAGTTTTGGGAGAGGAATCTTGTCCCATTCGTCAGATGTAGAATTCTAGCTGCTCAACAATCCTGGGTCCTTTTTGCCAGATTTTCTTTTTACGATGCGCCAAATGTTTGCTACTGATGTAAAGTCTGGACTGCAGGCAGGCCATTCCAGCACCTGGGCTCTTCTACTGTGAAGCCATGCTGTTGTGATGGATGCAGTATGTGGTTTAGCATTGTCTTCCTGAAAATTGCAAGACCTTCCCTAAAAGATACAGTGTCTGGGTGGGACAATATGTTGTTGTAAAACCTCTATATATATTTTTGCATTGATAGTGCCTTTCCAGACTTTAGGCACTAATGCAACCCCAGACCATCAGAGATGCAGGCTTTTGAACTGTGCACTGATAACAAGCTGGATGGTCCCTCTCCTCTTTAGACTGCATGACACAGCATCCGTGGTTTCCAAAAAGAATTTAAAATTTTGATACATCTGACCACAGAACAGTTTTCCATTCTGCCTCAGGTCATTTTAAATGAACATTGGCCCAGAGAAGACAGCTGCGTTTCTGGACAGTGTTCACATATGGCTTCTCCTTTGCATGATACAGATTTAGCTTGCATTTGTAGATTGCACGACAAGCTGTGTTCACAGACAGTAATTTCTGGAAGTGTTCCTGAGCCCACGCAGTGTATTCCAGTGCAGAATCATGCCTGTTTTTAATGCAGTGCCGTCTGAGGGCCTGAAGATTACGAGCATCCAATACTGACCTTCGTACTTGTCCCTAGTGCACAGAGATTTCTCCTGATTTTCGGAATCTTTTGATGATATTATGTAGTGTAGATGGTGGGACATTCAAAGTCTTCGCAATTTCACATTGAAAAACATTTTTCTGAATTTGTTCCACAATTTTTAGATGCAGTTTTTCACAGATTATTGAACACCTGCCCGTCTTTACTTCTGAGAGTCTCCCTAAAATGCTCTTTTTATACCCGGTCATGTTACTGATCTGTTGCCAATCAACCTCATTAGTAGCAAAATGCTTCTCCGGCTGTTTTTTTATTAGTATCACTTACTTTTCCAGCCTTTTGTTGCCCTGTCCCAAGTTTTTTGAGAAATGTTGCTGCCATCAAATTCAAAATGAGCTAACTTTTTTTTCATGGAATGGTAAAATGTCTCACTTTTAACATCTGATATGTTGTCTATGTTCTATTGTGAATAAAATGTGGGTTTATGAGATTTGCAAATCATTGTATTCTGTTTTTATTCACGTTTTACAAAGCGTCCCTACTTCATTGGAATTGGGGTTTGTACTTTGAAAGTTCATAATCTTTGTTTTTAAGGCCAAAATGTGAAGCGTACAAAAAGGTTAATTTTTTTTGCTAACATTGAAATCCGGGACACTGCAACCTGCCAGCGGCTGTGTAAAACCTGCTGGCACTGGTGGTCCTCCAGGACTGGAGTTAAACCTGCAGACACTGCGACTCTCCAAGACCAGAGTTACACCTGTAGACACTGTGGTCCTCCAGGACTGGAGTTACACCTGTCGATAGTATGGTCCTCCAGGACTGATGTTTGTTTTCTGCTTTGGTGATTTTGTTAGAACTCTCACCTCTTCCTCCTCTTCCTGTGCTGTGAACACAATGTCTTTGGTGTTGCTACTCAAAGTATGGTCCATGGTATCAGGACCTGCTTCCCCGTTCTCTGTGTCTGACCCAGCTGGGACTGTAGAGGATGGCTGGGACTGGGTCAGGCATGAGGATGGGTTCTCTGGTGCTGGTTCTGGGTCCAGACTGGATCTGCTGTCTGTGGTCTCCTCCTGACACTCAGAATCTGCACCAGAGTTGTTCAGAAACAGACCAAAGTCATACGCACTGAGAGAAGAAGCCTGAGAAATGGTTCCACAGCCTTATAAGCAACATAAAGTCAAATGTGGATATAAATATGTAAATATATAAATGATTTGTGTTATTTTAAAATCAGTTGCTTTTTACCTCGGGCTGGTGTTTCAGGTGTGATGGGCTGAGCAGGTGTTGTGTAACCTGGCTGGCTCTCTCTTTCCATTTGTCAAGTTTCCATTAATCTGACAAAAAAGACACAGTTCACCCATAAATGACACTGAATACCACTTGTCCATCCAGATTGTGCAACGTTTCTAGATTTTTCGAGACATATTTCACCTTGATACAGTGGTTGCTCTGCAAGCTAATCAGCTGTGCAGTGAAGTTTTGATCTAACAAGTGCGGTGCTGGAGCAAAAGACTAGATGAAGACCAGGGCCCGTATTCACAAAGCATCTTATCTTACCGCTAGGAGTACTCCTAAGTCGCGCTAAAACATTTTATGTAGGAGTAAAATCTTAAAAGTTATTCACAAAGCCGCTGAGAGCAACTTTTAGTCAAGAAAACTGGTAACTCCTAGACTAGGAGTAGCTCTGAGATAGGTGGGAGTAAATCTCCGTTGCTATGGATGACGTCAATTCTCATGCACGAGTCTTGGGACAATGAGCACGGTGATTGGCTGTTTGGTGACAGGGCGGCCCATTGAAAAAAATATCCCATATACAACCCATGGAGGGAAAAATGAGGAAATAGTCCAAGCGGCTGGTTTGTCCCATAAAATAATAACATGTTGAGCACTCCTGAAAATGCACTATGCGCAGTCCCTCATACCATGCTCTAGGCAAATAAACATACATAGGAAAGAGCTAGTTGTAAAAACGCCAATAGCATAAAACGAGTCAATAATAAAATGCATTATTTTCCCCAATAATTGGCAACTTATTACCCAATGAGAATATGTTGCGATCATGTAAAAGACGAGCCGTTCAAGTTTGTTTGCCCTAAACTGTCATGGATGAAAGTTCAAAAATCACGCAAAAGCCCAATTGGAGCTACGACCAGTTACTGCTGCTGGCCCAGTTGGTGCTGGAGCGAAAGCAAGGGAAATTTGGCTCGAGGGTGAGTTGCAAATCCTTGGACGACAGACGACTGCGAGAAGCGGTGGTATGGGCTGAAATTGCAGGGGAGGTCCGAGATTGCAGCCTATAAACGGGCTATCGTTCAAACAGGAAAGCATACTAAGCTTGTATTAATATGATGTAGTAAATGTAACCCTCGCTCAACAGCCTAATAAAATAATTCATGCATAGCAGGAGGTACAGCACCAAAGCCACTGTCCCCGAGCAAGTGGTATCCCGCAGGCACATAATGCCAGTCAAATAACTGGTATAAGCTGCTTTCCATTAAAATGCGAGTCGTGCGTGGATCCTGGCCATTTCGCAACAATGTCCAAAATATTGTATTCGGCATCAAATACTATCTGGGTGTTGATGGAATGAACTTTTTATCTATTTACAAATACCTCTTCATCTTGGGTCGGAGAAATAATTCAAATATGGGTCTCGTCAATTGCACCGATGATACCGGGCATACCTGAGATGTGCATGAATTCAAGTTTGATTCTGTGTTATTGGCGAATGTACATTGGAAATCGTTTAAACTGTCGGATGATATGGGGTTCACTGAGCGCAATGATTGATTGTTGAATTGAGCGACTGACAGATGACTGTGAAATCCCTAAATTGTCCGCGTTGCAAAGTTGCATTTTTCCGGTGGCCAAGTGACGAAGTGTTGTCAAACATTTTATTTCGGGGCTTATTGGGTTGTTTCTCATAGTTGGAGATGTAATTCTCTCCCTCACCAAGTCAACAATAAATAAAATCCCTTCACGGTCGATCCGATATCTTTTCAACAACTGCGCATCATTCAGAATTTCCAAGTCATTCCGTCTTTCGACAGCAGCAGCCATTTTCCGATTCTTTGTGAATAGGTTTCAGCGAGTTAGGAGTCCTATTGACTACTTTTAAGCTCTCCCAGTCTTAGGAGCTACTTTTAGGCCTAAAATGCTTTGTGAATAACTCTTAGTAAAAATAATTAGGAGTCCTAAATTTATGACTGACACGCCAATTTTTTTTAGGAGTTTCTCCTAAATCCGGCAATTAGGACCTACTTTTAGCGCTAAGATGCTCTGTGAATACGGGCCCAGGTGTCTAATGCTGAAATTGGGTAATGGTTTACAGAATGTTTGGATTTGCACCCTAATTTCTAATTGTTATAAAACTGAACATTACCAAACTAAAGATGCAACTCTTTTACCTTTCAGTTCTCTTCAGCTGGGGCAGAAATTCTTTCAAAATAGATGAGAAGAATGAATAAGTGCAAATAAAAAGATATGTTGGCATATGTCCTGCTTGCCTCAGTCAGAAAGCTGAAGATGAAGAGGAATTTCACTTTTGAAATGACAGTCTCTTATTTCTTATTTATTTATTTTAAACAGGGACAATACATATTAATAAACATTCACATGCAAATATGCAAGATTGTAGCCAATGGCTAATTTCCATCTTTAGTCCCCGTGGCAGGTAGATATTAACATCAATAAAAGTACAACAAACAAAAAAATATATAACAAACGATAATGCTCATAACAGAGCTAGAGTAGAGGGACCATATACAATAAGTTGTTAAAAGCCGAAGTGCTTGAGTGCTTAAGTGCTTAAGAGCCATTGTCTGAGAGAATAGCACTCGGTTTGGAAATGACCCCCCTAGATTTGAACGAAACTTTGTGTGTAGGTACGCATCATGTATCACAGAAAATCCCCCAATTTTTTTTTTTTGCCATTGGTCGCTTTGTTTGGTTCCAGCGCCACCTGGAAGCCAAAAAGTCAGGGCCAAAAGAGGAAAAAAGTGGAAAAAACCAGTCTTATGAGATACATTGTAATGTGAAATCATTTCAATCTGCCAAACTATTTCTGATGGATATACATACTTAAAGTCGAGCTGAAATGAAAAATGTCTTTTTAACCCTTTTAGATCACATCCCAGGTCATATTGTGTATCTATTTAACAATAAATGACAAAAAATTACAAAAAATCCATTTCTTTGTATTCTTATATCAAAATCCAATCATGTTTTCTTCATGTACAATGAAATATGCCTTGTGCTTACGTAAGCTAGTACCAACCGATTTCAACCAATAATATCACGACATCCACCCGTCAATCAATCTTATACTTTTAGCGGCACAGAGCTAAGATTCATTCGTTAGCCAGCTAGCATGGTACGTCAGTGTGTCGAGTGTTCGCCACCTCAAACTTTGTTTCGTTTCCCCAAAATACTGTGGTTACGGACCCGCTGGCTAGAATTTATTCACTTTGAGGAAAGTGGTGTCTGTGACAGCTCCAGATTATGCGCAAAGCATTTTACAGCGGACTGCTTCAGCAACTACATGGAGCATAGGATGGGCTCCTCCTCTCTCTCCCTGACGGATACTGCAGTCCCGTCGGTGTACTCCCACTTTTCAACGGTCAAATCAAATTCCGCCCAATGTTATGTCCCACCTGTCTATGCTGTTTAGCTCGGAAATACGTCGCGATACAGAAGTTAGATACTCTCAAAATGCCGTTTCAGCTCGACTTTATTTGAACTTTCCCGTGAATCAGTTGCCACTGAGTGGTCACTTGATGAATCGTGTGGCAGGGGCTCAGATTGAGGAAAACAAAAATGAAAACCCACTTTTTGGACTTAATTTTTAATTTACTCCAGCAACATGCCTTGAGAAACTATGCTTTATGGTGAAGGCCTATGAACGTATAATAGCACAATATGAGAATTTCTCTGGCATCTTGTTGGAGTTTTGGGATATTTGGCCTTGAAAAGCAAACTTTAGCTGTTTCGGCCATACTTTGAGGTCAGCTATCTCAATTCTCCAGACAAGAATAGAACTTATGAACAGGTCGATTTATACCTTCTTCCATGGTGTATGAAAGGTAACAAAATTTCTTTGGCACTCCTTAGTATTTTAGTGCTGTCCCCAGTCAAATTTGCCAATACAACCTGAAAGTGACCTTCTCGGCTAATTTGGAACCGTCTTTAGGAGTCCATATAATTTTACTCCAGCCAGATAGATACATGACATTTTGAGAATCTTCAGACTCTACCATGTACAGTGCCTGACAAAAGTCTTGTCGCATAAGGACATAGTAACTAAAAATAGCGTATAACTTTATTTCTAACCAATCAATTGTTACAATAAATGGTCCATTTCAATGTCAAGGGCTTTCACATTAATAATTTGGTGCAAAATGAAACCGTCAAAAAGTGTTCTGATGTTCACAGCTTGGCTAAGCCCATAACATCTGTTTTTGCTAGGACAAAAGTCTTGTCGTCTCTTCAAATGATGCAACAAATCGCAGATTAGAGTTTAACCTATGACAAATACTGTAATTAACACATTCCCAGATGTGTACAGAAATAACCCCAGCACACCAGACTTTCATATGAGGTGCGACTAGACCTCTGACAACATACCAAAGATTCAACCACAGACCAAAGTGCTGATCATTAAGAGCCTGAAGACTGAGTCTGCTGCTGAGGTGGCAGACATCTTTAATGTATCCAAATGTCAAGTGGAGGGGATGAGAAAAAGATTTGAAGAAACTGGTGACGTTCATGGCAAGCGCAGGTCAGACAGACCCGGTATGACAACTGTTTGAAAGGACCGTTTGCTGCTTCAACTGTACAAGGCCAGCCCTTCTTCAACTACAGCGGAGCTACATGAGGAAATGTCACCAAAAATCCCGGTATCTACAAGAAGAGTTTGTCAAATTCTCTCTCAAAGTGGTTTTCATAGCCGAATTAGTACACAGAAGCCTGCATTAAACAGAAAACATAAAACCTGCATTGCATTTGCCAAGGCCCACAGCTCGCAGAAAGGATTGATACTGGAAAAGTGGCAGAAAGTTTATTTTTCTGGTGAATCATCCATTGAACTGCATGCCAGTCGCCGTACAAGACCTGTTGGAACCCTCACGGACCCAAGGTTCTCCCAGAAAACAATCATGTTTGGTGGAGGAAAAATCATGGTTTGTTGTTACATCCAGTATGGGGGGGTGAGAAAGATCTGCAGAGTGGATGGCAACATCAACAGCCTGAAATATCAAGAAGTTTTTGCCGCCCTACTTATACTGCTGCTCCTTCTCATACTTCTGCCTCGATGTCACAGTTCCTGAAAGCAAAGAAGGTGAAGGTACTCCAGGATTGGCCAACCCAGTCACCTGACATGAACAATTATTGAGCATTTCAGGGGTAAGATGAAGGAGGAGGCTTGGAAGATGAAACCATAGAATCTTGATGAACTCTGGGAGTCCTGTAAGACTGCTTTCTTTGCCATTCCAGATGATTTCATCATCAAGTTATCTCAGTTATTGCCAAGACGTATGGATGCAGTCCTCCAAGCTCATGGGAGTCATACGCAATATTAATTCTTTTTTCCAAGGCACCATGGCTTTATGTTCTGATATTATAGTGGCATATTTGTGTATTCAAAATAAAGTGTATGTATAATTTCCACATTTTTTTTCAATGCGACAAGACTTTTGTCAAAGCAAAATCTGACCGTTCTGTACAAATTAAATTATAAAACTCAATGAATGACACAAAACTCTATTTTGGTATATTTCGTGATAATCTAGAGGGCTTTGCCTTTCATATAAGCCATTTTTGATTCCAGTTGATCAACTACAAGTCAGGTTATTATTTGTTGTTCCTACAACTTGGATAAGTGACAAGACTTTTGTCAGGCACTGTAGATTCAAGGAAAGGTGGAATTATTATGGCACTCTATATGGTAAGTCAGATATTTGATGTGTAATCTCAGCTAAAACTGGCACTAGGCGGCGCTTTTGTTGATACCTCATTTTTCAGCATCTCATACAAATAATAATAATAATAACTAGCACTTTGCCCGTGGGGATCCAAGGGTTCTAGATTCAACCCACATGGGGCCCAATTTTCAGCCCAAGTTTAAATTTTATGTTTTATGTAACTTTGCTTTTATATTATAGTGAACAATGCACCATTATGATGTCATCACATGCACCTTTATGATGTCATCACGTTGCTATGGTGTTTCCTTAAACACCAAGGTGGCTGTCATGTGATCGATATTTTTATAGTAACTAAAATTAAGTAACTATCAAGGGGAATACGCTGCGCTGACATTCCGCGCTCAGTGGAACATGAAGTCGCCTGCAAGACGGAGCAAAATAGAGTCGCTCACGTTATGCTGCAGATACGCGCCTGGTGGAATCTAGCGCTGATTGGCCGGACACAGTCGCCTGCAAGACGGAGCAAAATAGAGTCGCTCACGTTATGCTGCAGATACGCGCCTGGTGGAATCTAGCACTGATTGGCCGGACACACACACACACACACACACACACGCACACAGAGTCCACTCGGCTATTATAATACAGATAATAATAATAATAAATGTATTTATATAGTGCTTTCAATCAAAGTGCTTTACAACAATTTAAAATAAACAAGAAATGACAACAATAAAAGCAGCAGTAAAAACACCATGACATATCATACACAAAACAAACAACACACCAGGATATCACAGAAATGTACAGACAGCCTCAAGAATTGCACACAGTGTACAAATACATCAATTGAGGAGGCCTGTCTGATGTCCAGAGGCAGACTGTTCCTCAACATTGGTGCACGGAAAGAAAAAGCCCGCTCACCAATAGTCTTTTTTTCTGACCTTTGGCACTAATAAAAGACCAGCACCCTGTGAGCGATGTGCTCGTGCAGGAACATATTGACTTAACAGGTCAGACAAATAGGAGGGTGCAACACCGTTCACAATACCGGCGTAATAGGCTCATATGTGATGGTTCTGCCCTGCAGTCCCTCCCCCTCCTGCTGTCTTCGCCTCCACTTCAACGAGCCACACCTGTTGCTGAGCCACACCTGTTGCTCGTTGAAGTGGAGGTGAAGGGGATAGTATTTAAGAGCTGCACTGCCAGTTTGGCAGTGCAGCTGCATTCTGAAGGGACGGCCCTGTTGTGTTGTGCCGCTGCTCCCCTCGTTTGTGCTTTATTAAAAAGTTTTTATCTTTTTTTTTACTCAGCCTGTGCGTTTGGGTCCCTTCTTTCCCTTTTGGGTGCATGGTCCCAGTGCCCGCCGGTTTGCTGTTTGCCACTGGCGGGGGCAAAACCATGACATCATATTTACGAGAGCCGGTTAAAATGCAAGCTGCTGCATTTTGAATGCATTGCTGGCCTCTCAGACTCTTCATAGGCAAACCTGAAAATCTGGTTTAAACAAAGGCATGGATAAGGACCTCAGCATCCTTAAATGATAGTATGGATCTTATTTTGGAAATATTTCGGAGGTGAAAAAAGGCCTCTCTAAACACCTCCTTAACCCCTTTGCACAGAAGCCAAATCTGGCTATTAAGGTGTTACCTTATTTAAGGCTTTATAATTCAAGATTGCAGCTTCACAGACAGGAAAATTTTGGCTCAATTGAGTCTAGACACTTAAAGCATTTAGACTCCCATCTTATTACAATTTATTATGATTTTGGTGGAGAAAAGGGGCTGCAAACACAAAATCTTCATGAAAATTCAACACTGAAATTGCAAAAAAAAAAAATTTTTATTTAACCAGGGAAGTCCCGTTGAGATTGAAATCTCTTTTTCAAGGGAGCCCTGGGGGTTGAGGTGGGGAGGGAGAGGGCAATTATAATACTGAGAATTGAAAAACTGCTGGGGCTTAAAACTATGCTTTTCTGGGATCATAAACTTCTTGACCACAAGTATAATCCATCTTGAACATTGCATTTTAGATTTACCTACTTGTTATTAGCCAAATTAGACATCTATCCGTGTGGCTCCCCAAAGTCTGAGATCCATCAAAATGGTGCACTGTCAAATCATAAAATAATCTCATATTTAACACAAATTAACTTTTGAGGCATGAAATTCAACATGAACTAATGATTTTCTGGTTGAGTTTAGCATAAATTTATCAATATCATTGCAGTTGAACATCAGTGGTCACCAGTAACCTCTCCAAACACAAAACATGCCTTTTCTCCATAATAAAGTATAGAGTTTTGTCCATTTTCCTTCAAAGTCCCCCAAGCCAGCACTCATATTCATTAAATAAACTGCTGATTAAATGGTCAGAACATTCACCCTGCAATGAAAAGCTAACAGTTCTCACTTCCAAGCTCACAACCTTACACCTTTATCAGGAACGAGCAAAACCCAATAACTCAGTAATATCTGAATTCTGAAATATACCTTATTTTAACAGAACAGACGTTCCCCTTTCAGGAAAAATCAAACAATATATGCCTCCCTAGATTGAACAGAATGGTGCAATGAATGTACCAGGAGGTCTACCGAGTGCGTGAGCAGCATGCATTTGGAGAAACGAAAATCTCTGCATTCGATTTCTTTTAACGCGGTATAAATTCTAAAACAAAAAGCCATATTGAGCAAAATGCAAACAGAGTAGAAGTATAACCTTTCTTTACTGATTCCCTCCTCCAGAGACAGATGTATCGGGTAGAAGGAACCCTCCAGTCCTGTTTCATTCGGAATAATTCCCATTGACCATGTCCATACAACATTTAAATCTCGTAAATGAAACTGAACACTTCAGGCCGATTTTGAGTGTCTTTTTAGGTCACCTGAGCGGAGCATGGTGACCTATTGCGATCGCTTTTTTTCCGTCGTCGTGCGTCGTCCATTAACTTTTCACATTTTGAACTTCTTCTCAAGAATGGCTGTAGGGATGAAGTCCAAACTTGGAACAGATGTTCCTCGTGAGGTCCCGCACAAGTGTTGTTACTTTTTGAGCGGATCTGAAATCCAAGATGGCAGCCATATACTCTGATTGGCTGAGACATTTTGAACTTCTTCTCAAGAACAGCTAAAGGGATGAAGTCCAGACTTAGTGTAAATGTTCCTCATGAGGTCCCGCACAAGTTTTGTTACTCTTTGAGCAGATTGGAAATCCAAGATGGCTGCCATAAGCTCTGATTGGCTGAGACATTTTGAACAACTTCTCAAGAACGGCTGAAGGGATGAAGTCCAAACTTAGTACAATTATTCCTCGTATGCTCCGGCACAAGCTTTGTTACTTTTTGAGCGGATCTGAGATACAAGATGGCAGCCATGAGCTCTGATTGGCTGAGACATTTTGAACTTTTCTCAAGAACAGCTAAAGGGATGAAGTCCAGACTTAGTACAAATGTTCCTCATGAGGTCCTGTACAAGCGGTGTTACTTTTTGAGTGGATCGGAAATCCAAGACGGCCGCCAAAAGCTCTGATTGGCTGAGACATTTTGAACAACTTCTCAAGAACTGCTGAAGGAATGAAGTCCAAACTTAGTACAAATGTTCCTCATGACGTCCCGCACAAGTGGTTTCACTTTTTGAGTGGATCTGAAATCCAAGATGGCAGCCATGAGCTTTGATTGGCTGAGACATTTTGAACTTCTCAAAAACAGCTGAAGGAATGAACTCCAAACTTAGTGCAAATGCTCCTCATGAGGTCCCACACAACTGTTGATACTTTTTGAGTGGATCGAAAATCCAAGATGGCTGCCCTGAACTCTGAGCGTATGTGAAATCCAAGATGGCCGTAAAGTTTGTTATCATTATTCATTATTTCTCAGAAAGCACTAGAGGGACTCAGACGAAATTTTACAGAATGTCCGCTTAGGGTCTAGTTGTGCATGCTCAATTTTCAGGCAGATTGTAACACAATATGGCCATCTGGCAACCATCTTTGAATTTAGCAATTAAAACTTTGCTATGCATTGCTATTTCTCAGAAAGTATTTGAGAGAGGGTGGTGAAATTTACTTTTCAGAGCGATTGAAAAGGTGGACATCTGGGATTCGTAAATTAATAGTTTCTTTAAGGATTCCAATGTTTTTTCTCAGAAAGTACTACAGGGATTGAGATACAATTATGTAATTTACTCCATGAAGCATCAAACCCCCACAGATCACATATAATGATAAATTTACTACAGGAATTAAAGTAATTTATGTAAACCGTGGAAAATTGTTCACTTTTTGTAACCCTTCGCCAAAAAAAAAATGCTTTCCATGAGATAAATGCCACATTTGTGTTGTTGGTGCCTCATTGTACTACTTTGCTTTCATGTGAGTTATCTTCTTGCTGCAATGTTAATTCTTAACATTTCCTATTAAAGATCCTTAAAAATACACAATTAGTAATTTTCATCTCTGTATTAATAGGTATTATGTTATACTAAAATTTATTTAAAGTGTTACTTTGGTACATTTGCGATCTGCTTTGATTCGTTTCGGTCCTTGTTGTTCGGTTCTGGTATTTTCGTAATTTTCGTTTTTCTTGTACACGCAAGAAAATTGATGGGTCGAGATGTACTGTGAAATATGTTTAATCTCCTTTCTTTGTGTCAGAAAACATAATTGTGCATAAACCTTTTGATCAGTTCTGTTAACATTTTAAATATTTGTGGCAAATATATGTCCATTGGTACCAACATCGGTGAGAGAACAACACGAGTTTCAACTACTAGGATTATTTAGGTTACGTCACAGTTCACTTCTCTGGTAAACAAACACCGACATGTCAGGCATTGAAATAGTTTCAAGATGACCATGTATTAGTAAAATTTATTTTAATGATATACATCAGTAATGACAATATTTTTTAGGTCACCTGAGACGAAGTCTAGTGACCTATTTTAGTTGCCTTTTGTCCGTTGTCGTCCGTCGTGCGTCCGTAAAAAAATTACATTTTCGACTTCTTCTCAGAAACCGCTGATCCGATTTCAATAAAATTTTGCAGGGACCTTCCTTGGTAAAATATGCACCAAAATTGTGAATTGTATGGTGCCCACCCCCAGGGACTCTGAGGGTCGGGGCTAAAAGTGGTCAATACATTTTCGACGACTTCTCAGAAACTGCTGATCTGATTTCAATCAAATTTTGCAGGAACCTTCCTTGGTCAAATATGCACCAGAATAGTGAATTATATGGTGCCCACCCCCAGGGGCTCTGAGGGGTGGGGCTAAAAGTGGTCAATACATTTTCGACGACTTCTCAGAAACTGCTGATCTGATTTCAATAAAATTTTGCTGGAACCTTCTCTGGTGACGTATGCACCAAAGTTGTGAACTATATGGTGCCCACCCCCAGTGGCTCTGAGGGGCAGGGCTAAAAGTGGTCAATAAATTTTCGTCTTCTCAGAAACCGCTGATCCGATTTCAATAAAATTTTGCAGGAACCTTCCTTGGTCAAATATGCACCAGAATTGTGAATTATATGGTGCCCACCCCCAGGGGCAAGGCTGAAAGTGGTCAAATTGGCTGAAATTATAAAAATCTTCTTCTCCAGACCCAGATATGCTGGAAACCAATACTCTTCATAGATGGAAGGCTCTTGAGGTGCTTTATCAAAATTGTGAACTTTATGACCCTCAAGCTCCATGTTTGCCCCTGGGGAAGGGGTGAAATTTACTATAGTTTATATAGGAAAATGATACTTTTGGGTATATTTGGTTCATTGACATCAATAACATCAGATTATATACAACTCAGGTGACTGTTAAGGCCCATGGGCCTCTTGTTTTCTTTGAAACCGCATCATTTTCAGCTGCGCAACCATGCCCAACATTAGAAGAATACCACCGACCTTACTTTTACGCACAGGTTTGTATCCTATTCTTATTGTCCAATCAATGTATTTCAGTTACTAAGGAAAGTTTAAACGCTCGGAAATTGGATAAGAAACGAGTCAATCAATACATCTTTACTGGGGAAGCTTCACGAGGGCATGAACTATGTGTAGTTACGCAGATGAATCTGAGTATATAATTGAGTGATTGGCTATTGACAGCAGTACTTGGGAGGATATAAGGGAGCGCTGAATTAGTCAATGGAGGAATCTACACATTAATCCATGGTAGGGAAGTACGCATTTTTTGTATGTGATGACTGTAATTGACAGTAGAATGTGAGAGAATCAATACCGTGTTGAATTTTTTGCTTCAGAAAACTTTTTTTTTTTTTTTTTTACCACCAATTGGAATACAGTTGGCTCACTGTAGCTAAAGTGGTTGCCACAGAGGACAACGTTTTTTTCTGTCGCAAGAGATAATTTTTTTAAACTGCTATGATACTATGGGCAAGGATCTTGACCAGTTTGCACATCAGGCTTAGCTGAGGAGTTTAATTCATGCAACTGCTGAAAAACAGGGAATTGAGTGAACTTCTCCATATTCTAAATCGTGTTCCAGCTCTGCTTGCTTGTAAATATTCAATAACTGATCGGGGGGTGCGATTTAGTGATCGACTACTGTAACTGCATGCTTAAATTTGCAGTTCCATGTCCGCGAGCATCTACATCTGCACAAAGGGGTTAATGTGTGGCTCAAAAGACAGGGTCTGATCAAAAATCACACCAAGATTCTTCACTCTGTCTTTGCTGTCAATCACATAAATGTGCCACAGTAAAACCTTTGGACACTTAATATATTAACTGGACTGATGAGAAAAAATAAGAATTTGTTACAGAATTAAGGTGGAGTTCTTTACAATGCCAGCAGGGGGCGTAGTCAATTTCTCCGGGCAGGTGCCAGAGGAAAACCTTCATGAATATCATCAATGCTTTCATTTACCTGATCTAAGTGAATTTTACTGTGGTATCTCTCTGGAGTACACATGTGAGGCCAGGACAGCATTGTTCTAAAATAACTAAACTTGGTGACCCCTTGTTTACTTCATGTACTCAGGACTACTGGGTCAAATGAAGTGCAGCTTGTTTTTTTTTTTTTTTTTCTGAAATGAGATCACATTCATTTCTGTTCTTGAAAGAGTACTAGTAATATGTCTATGTCAGCTTAGTGATGTTAGAACTCTGATTCACTGTTGATTTAGCCTATTCTTGAACCTGTTGGTGGATGTTTTCTCGTAAAAGAAAAAAAAAATCCCGAAAGGAAGCGTCATTCCAGTGAATGTTTAGCCATGAAAATGCACATCTGAGCCAAAACCAATCTTTAATATGCCATTATAAAACAATTATTGCACTATAAGGCAATGATTTCATCAATTCATGCAGGGCGCCATTCATTCCTCGTCATCGACTTCTTCTCGCGTGAACCTGCACGCGTATGACGTAGCAGCCACCCATCATGATTGATACAGCGCGTTGCAGTATGAACAAGAGGTGATTTTTAACGGGGAAATATACAGAAAGAAGAAGAAGAAGAAGCAAACTCTTTCTTGCATAGAAAGAATTCCATAGCTATTGTTCCGTATCTAATCTAAGAAGATACGCAACAAAGAAAGACAGACTTTTGAAGTTCTGCTTGAGGTCCACGACGCAATCCTCAATTTTATGCATTAGAGTACATGTATCTGGTTTTTCAGTGCTGTAGTGGTGAGCCTGGAACGATGTACAGTGAACTGATTACACCACCCTGCATATTGGAAAAAAAATTCTGCTGATTTCCCGAAAAGGCGTCATATTACTTAATTTGAGGATGCTGAGTTAAAAAATGCAAGTGTAAAGTTTCTATCACATACAGTCTTTTCATAAAATAAGAATGATTTCCCTCATTAAATCATATATATAGAATTTTTCTTTTTTTTTTTGCTAAGTCTGCAATTTTGTGTTGCGGTTTGGGTTTAGTGAAACACCCATAGATGTGATAGAAAACATCTTTTTCTTCTGTCAGTGGTCATATTACTAAGCCTGAAATCAGGATTAGGCATAAAAGGATGTCTTTAGATTGATTCATACGCGAGAAAATCATCTGAGAATTGAACAAATAGTTCTTACCTAATTCAGAGCAAGATGGAAATCATGTCTTTTTGGTAGCTTTACCAGCGATTAAGGGATGATACAAGTCTTCTTAACCTTACAAGTGGTTGTCACAAGTGGCAGTGCCATGAAATGCACATCATACGTTGTGAGAAAATGCGATGTATTAGAACAAAACAGACACTATATTTGGAATCAGCACCCCATAATTGGTAAGATGCAAGCATTGGATTTTATTCAGCAAAAACGATGCAGGGTGGTGTTATCTTAATACTCCAGAGAGATGCCGCAGTAAAATTCACTTAGATCTGGTAAATGAAGGTCATTGATGATATTCATGAAGGTTTTCCTGTGGCGTTTGCCCAGAGAAATTGACTACGCGCTTGCATAACTGACAGCGGCCTCTGTTGGCATAGCAAAGAACTCCACCTTCATGCCATAACAAATTCTTTTTTTTTTTTCCTCATCAGTTCAGTTAATATACTACGTTTCCAAAGGTTTTACTGTGGCACATCCATGGAGATGCAGTAAAATAAGGTATCGACAAAAGCGCCACCTAGTGGCAGTTTTAGCAGAAATTACCATTTAAAGTGCCATAATAATTCCACCTTTTCTTGAATCTACAATGTCATGTTAGAGTCTGAAGATTCTCCAAATTTCAAGTATCTATCTAGCTGGAGTAAAATTTTATGGACTCTTAAAGATGGTCCCAAATTAGCCGAGAAGGTCACTTTCAGGTCTGCTTTTATACAGAACAGCAACAGCACCCTGTGTGGGACAATCATTACACTCAAGCACTCAAGTTTGAGTTTTAAATACAGGAGAATACACGATTACAAAATCTATACAAGACTAGAGCTTAACAACAGGCTCAGTACAGACAGTGCGAAGTGCTCAGTTATACAGAGATAGCAATTACAATGATACAATTGCAAACTGATGCAGGCAATCCGGGTGGAGCGTGGAATGCGGGCTGAGTCTTAATAGACAGGTGATTGAGGGCGCTGGAGACGTAGCGTTACAGAGTTCAACTAGAGTGTCAATTTTGAATTAAGGAGCAGTTAACAGTTTCTCTGTTGGTAATTTAGTTTATTGTCCAGTGTATCCGTAATGAAGGAATTCTCAGCTTGCTAGCCAAGAATTTGAGGACAGCGCAGCAGAATTATCCGGGGCCGACGTGTTGAATCTGCTGATCTGGGTGGAAAGTTTTTTTTTTTTTTTTTTTTAACAAGCCTGTCATTCAAGGTTTTATTAGCACTAACTTCACCGCAGTTGTCTTTTGTGGTATGAAGTTTTCACAGTAAGAGGAAATTTTATAATCTCTGTCCCGTCGCCTGGCCGTGAGTAGGCTGCATCACCGGTGCAAAATCATAGTGCAATAGTTGGGAAGAACGCTGGGCCTTACAATTAAGGAACAGTACACCACCTAAACCAAAAGTACACCACAAGGTAATCAATAATTTTTATCCTTCAAGTGAATTTCTAAGATTAGGATTTGGTTTTGAGAGTAATGAATGTATTTTCTATGAGAGTAATGAATGTATTCTCTGTAAAGTTGATGTTGAAACAACAGAGCACCTCGCTGTTTCATGCTGTCATACCGAGTTATTAGTTATTTTGGTTAAACATTTTGGTTAACTATTTGTAGAATGGTTAGGTAATATAACCACAGCTATGCCTACAATAGATCATGACGATATTATTTGGGGTGTGTTATTAAAAACAAAAAAGTGGACGTACTGGTAAATGTTTTACTTATTTTAGCCAAATTCTTCATCCATAAAGCAAAAGGTATGTAGACCCCACCATCTTTACTTGTTTTTATGATAAAATATTTAAGTCCCTAAAATTAATTTAATCCAAATGTGCAAAATATCTCTTCTCCAAAAAGACCTGACCTTAAAACTATGATTGCTCAGTAACTACTGTTTTAATTATTTACAATTTTTTATATTTTTAAATCTATTTTCTTTATTCATTTATCGTAGATGCACATGATCCCGTTTTCACTATTTTCGTACTTTATTCTGCGTAATCTTGACCATGTTATTTACCCCGTTGCTTTATATGTTTTATTATTTTTTATCTTGAGGGTCGGTTAAATCTCGTAGTTGCAAATTGCCTTTCTGTTGTAAATTCATGTTGTAAATAATACTAATACTACTACTACTAATAATAATGTTAATAATAACGAACACAAGGCTACATCCCAGCCGCCTTCTGATGTTCTGATTTACTCTGCACATATCCAGTGTAGCTATACTTTACTGCTTTTATTTATTTTGACGCCCTATACTCAACACAGTCATACGCGTTTCCAGGTGATTTCATTGCTTTATTTTATTTCCCGTGCATTTTTACTCTCGGAGTTTCATTTAGTTTCACTTACCGGAAAATGTGTTCTGGAATCAGTTAATCCTCGGCGTTTGATTGTTTTTTTTTTTTTTTTTAATAGATAATAAAATGATCTGACCTCCAGTGGAGGCAATCGGAATCTTTCTCGCTGACTGGACGCGCGTCACACTGGCACAGCGATTGCTCGTCAGGGAATTTTAGGAACAAGTAAAGCGAAAGTATAATTTTAAGTTTCGTTTGCGGAGGGTGATGGCATATTACGGGAAATTACTGTATCGGATGAATGGATTCTACAGTAATATGCTATTTTCTTTCTTTCTTTATTCATTTATTGTAGATGCACAAATATTCCCGTTTTCACTATTTTCGTACTTTATTCTACGTAATTCTGACCGTGTTATTTACCCCGTTGCTTAATGTCGTAGTTGCAAATTGCCTTTCTGTTGTAGATTCATGTTGTAAGTAATAGCCTACTAATAATACTCATACTAATACTACTACTAATAATAATAACGGATACAAGGCTACATCCCAGCCCTCTTCTGATGTTCTGATTTACTCTGCTCATATCCAGTGTAGCCATAAGGGAGACCGGGGTTACCTCGTCATGATTTTGCATTTGGCTTCATAACTCTTTGTTGCTAAAACTTAGAGAAATACCTTTATGGTCTATGAGTAGTGCAGAATGTCGCCTACAAAAGTTGTATTTATACAATCTCAATATAACGTATATTTTCGTCACAATATTAAATTTTTGATATGTCACAAACATGCCGAAGTAACCCCGGTCTCCCCTACTTTATTGCTTTTATTTATTTAGACGCCCTATACTCAACACAGTCATGCGCGTTTCCAGGTGATTTCATTGCTTAATTTTATTTCCCGTGCATTTTTACACTCAGAGTTTCATTTAGTTTCACTTACCGGAAAATGTGTTCTGGAATCAGTTAATCCTCGGCGTTTGTGGAGGCAAGTGAAGGCAATCAGTGGAGTGGAGGCAATCGGAATCTTTCTCGCTGACTGGACGCGCGTCACACTGGCACAGCGATTGCTCGTCAGGGAATTTTAGGAACAAGTAAAGCGAAATTATAATTTTAAGTTTCGTTTACGGAGGGTGATGGCATATTACGGGAAATTATTGTATCGGAGTAATGGATTATACAGCAGTGCGCTATAACCAGGGTTATCTATGGGGCAAATGAAACAAAAACGAAATAAGCAGTGAAAAAATTGGCGTAAGCTGAAACTGAACGGAGAATCTAAACCTAAAGACACGTCATGGCCTGGTTATAAAGCCAATAAAAAAATGAACGAAAATGAACTTCAGTAGCCTATTGTTTTTTTTTTTAAAATACGGCCAGTGGCGCCCATAAGGGAGTGCTTGTGAACTGGTCAGTGATGCGGAGGTGAGGTAGGCTAAGTGTACCCAGGACATGGCTGGAAAAAGATTTTATTGCGGATTTTTTTTTTTTTTTGTTCTGACAATGCCTCATGCCTTCGAAAATATTCACTCAAATAGGAGTGAGGAACCATGAGTGCATTCAAACGCCAATAGAAGGCAATGCAGACAGGCACGGCGTTATGGGTGGGCCTAGGATCTACAGGCCCACCCTTAACTTTTCTTTAAAAAAAAATAAATAAATAAATAAATATTATTTTAAATACATTTCATGATTCAATTCATTAATGATTCAAATTTGTTAATTTTAAAAACGATTTTAAGGGTTCTAATTTCTCGGTGCAGTGCAGGGTGGTGCAGCGTGGCGTAGCGTGGCGCAGCCCACGCAGTGGTAATTTCGTCCGGTGCAGCCCACGCAGTGGTAATTTCGTGCGGTGCAACACCGTGCGCAGCCACTTTGGCAGTTTGGTCGACGGACGTGCGCCGAGATGGGTGTGGCGGCGTGGTAGGGGGAGGTGTCACATATTCATCAAGCCGCAGTGACAATTTCGTAGAAAAAGTCTTCGCTGAAGTTGCGCAGAAAGCTCGCCAGCTCCAACCTGGTTTACTTTCTGTGCAGTGGTAATTTGGCTGACCGGCGCACAGTGCGCACACGTCACCGAAACCTCACAGGCAGGTTTCCCGAATGTCAGGCACATTTCGATGCAATAATAATTACAGCAACCACTATTTAATGTAACTATCTGGATCAGGACATAAATTATACTATCTATATCGATTGTCCTGATGTCAGATTAAAGGCAGCTGGCACGCGTAATGGAAACTCCAACGCAACGAAAATCAAAGCAGCTGAATCTGTGATGCAAACTAACGACTTCACATCTTTCTCAGCCAACCACAAACTGCCTATAATATAATGCTTGCGTTCTATGCTCAGTAAAGCCGCTTGCTCACTGGACGCGAAACGAATTTTTCGCACCACTGATTACAGTCAAAGTCAATGCAAAGACGCGAAAGTCGGACAGGGTTTTAATATATCTCCGTGTCCGAAAATAATAAAAGTTCAAATTTTTCAAGTATTCCAGGAATTATTAGACGTGCAAACTTGGCCATGTTTGTGTTCGACCTTCACAAAATGCAAATTGATAGCTATCGACTTTTCTTGGTCTTTTTATTTATGTTTTCTTCCGTTGAAGATAGACAGCAGTCTTTATTCGGTCTCTCTTTTGAAAATTAGTCAGATGGATCGAACAGATTCACGCTTTATTTCCACACCAGAGATAAAATAGCGCTTGTAGTCAGTGAGCAAATCAATTCCATGACCATTGACAGTGTGAATAAATTATTGCATGCACGATCAAGACCGTCCGAGGCGAAATGCAAAATACTCCATGTCCGGCAGCCAGCAAAAAGTAAAAGTATTGGTATGAGAACAGATTTATAACGATATAAAGAATAAAAATATATCACCAACAAACAGAGCATCCAAAAAAGATGGCCCGCAAATAAATTAATCGCAGTGTTCATTGGGTGTTCTGTTTGTTGTTAAAATGTTTCTTTTTATTCTTTATTTCGTTATCAATCTGTTCTAATCGTCCTTTTTTTTTTTTTTTTTTTTTTGGCTGTCAGACACGGAGTATTTTGCATTTAATGTCCAACAGGCATTGTACACTGTCCCGCGCCAATGTCGACTCACTTTATTGAGCAGAGCTTAAACAGAAACATTGATTGAAATTCTTGGTACTCATCTTGAAGAACTGAGCCCTCTTATCAAAACATTCACGTTTAATATCTAAGACATTCAGTAGATTTGAAGAAATTAATAACAATAATCGACTGTCGGACACGGAGTTACATTGAAACCATCCGATTGTCGGATACGCAGATATATTAAAACGCTGTCAGACTTTCGGACACGTAGACACTGCGTTCAACACAATCTGTCGTGCGGAAAATTCGTTTGGCGTCCAGTGTGCAAGCGGCTTAATACTAGGCTACTATTATTGTCACTCAGGTTTTATCGTTTTTAGTGGGGGAAAGGAATACAGCCTGATTGCTATGATCTCGTTTTGCTATGGTTCTACCTCATGTGTGCTGTTTTGTCATTGTGCTTGTACTTTTTCTCCCGTGCCTTACTTTCGTTTTATTTTTCAGCTTTCATTTCTGCCGCCTGATGATCGATTCCCTCTCTGCCAATCTCCAGTGATGTCGCGTGACAGCCATCAGCATGCCTGCGTCTCGTTGTCCAATCACGTTTCCTCTTTCGGTTTCGGCTGTGGTATTTCATTCATGGTTTCCACCTGTGCTTAATTCTGGGTCTCGCTAAACTCTGAGTGAATGCGTTCTCTGATAGGGCCATTACTAACCGTACTAACCAGCACTTATTTGAGGATGATTGTAAATATTTCGTCACGTCGTATTAACCTTTATTAACTCATTAGCGAGTGAGAGCGTTTCTAGCTTTTGTAATTCCTGCCCAAGTTTTCCCTGATTAACTGCGTTTAAAGCTGTGCTTTCCTTTGCTTCTCCCGTGGTGCTTTTTACTCGTCACGTTTAGATTACCTTAATCTAAACTGTCTAGTTTGATTGATGGTCTCAGCGTCTTGTCTCGAGTCATTATGTTAACCCGGTTCTCGTGTAATTGTTTCATTAATCCCAGGTGTTTGTTTCCATTCGAGATTGCGTTCCGAGTCCCCGCCTCCTCTTGTGACTATTTATGTGGCAGAGATGGGAGGAGACATCAGACGGAACTTTGTTAGACTCTGCGTGGTGAAATCTCAGTTCCTTGTGCCTTCCAAGTATTTCCTTTGTATGATTCCCGAGTCTTGTATTTTGCTGCGCCCACGTCTTGTCTGCCCCTTGTTTAAGTCTCCCAGTGTGTCCGTCAGTCTAGTTAGGTTCAGTTTTTGTTTTTCTAGTTTAGCCACTCTTGGAGTGTGTACTTTTGTTTCCCCCTGTCTTGGGCAGTGTACCTTAGTTTTCCCATTTGTTCAGTGCATGTGCGTGGTGTTTCATTTCTGGCCTGTGTGCCTATTTTCTCCTAGTGTTTTGTGTTTCAATAAACACTTCAGTTCCTGCATCTGGTGCTCCCCTGCCTTCTTCTTAGCACGTTCTGAGTTAAGATCACATATTGAAAATAAACGTGTAACGTATCTTGCATTGTTGTCCATGCATGTTAATCCCAAAATTTTAAGCAGCAACAGGGTGTTATAATAGGAACACGCTATCCATCGTTTCTCCTCCCAATGATGCAGGCGGAAGAAATAAATGAGCAACCCTCGTATTTCATTCCAACTTCGTAAGTCTGAATGATCTGACGTAGTTTCGTTTTGAAATTCCATTCAAGTTCGCGAATGCCCTAGCTAGCCAGCTAACTCATATTCCTAATGCTTAATATTGACGTAAGCGGTGCAGAAAACATGCCTGAAGCAGGAAAGTAAAATGCAGCATTGACGCATCATGCAGATATAGGACAGAGGCTTCTATATTCCAACACATTAAAGGTGAGGAGAGGAGCTCATTTGATTGGTGAAGATTTGACTCGGCTGTGTTATACCCAAACACGCCTTCTCTCCTCCCTCTTTGCCACTTGCGCCGGCAGGAGGGACCGAGGCGGGACAGAGGAGTACTTGCGCCAGGCTACGCCGGGCACGAAATTGCAGCATAGGCCTGGACACACCCCGTTGGCGCGGCGCACCCCCCATTCGCCGCGCCTGCGCCTGGTCTACGAATTTAGAGCCCTAAAAGGTTGGTTATGTTGACGCTTTAACCGTGGTCAACGTGGCCGCTTTTAAGGAGATGCACTGAAACGTTAAAAAAATGCAACAAAATATTTAACATTAGCAACCAAATTCGATACATCGGCTATATGTCTTTTTTAAGTGAAGATTAAAGCCCAGACCAAAGATTCGCGACGAGATGGGTTGAAGCTTCCAACTATTTGCGACACACCGGTCTGCGATGTTCTGAAACCTGCCAGTTCACATCGATGCGACGAGATGAGAGCATGTATCCTTTCCATAGCACTGACTCTCCGCGCTTCCATTTTAACTGCTGGCTTTTTAGGCCTATGTTCCTAGTGTTGATGAGTTAGGCGCAACAGTTGCATTTCAGCTATTAAGAAAACAGCGAGGACAAACAAAAAAGAAAGAAATATGGGGCGCCGTTTGTAAAATAGGGTGTGTTGTTTTATACCATAGTTTTTGCACATTTAGCGTCAAAAACCGGGAAAAAAAGATTGTTGCCATTTTAAACCGTCTCTTTTTCACATATTTACGCACAAATATGTGTAAATTGGTGTAGAAAAGGTGATATCGTTTTTTGTAGTTTAACTTTTTGTAGAAGGAAAAAGAGGACATTAAATACTAAATCTAAACGTTAAATATAAATCAAATTGCAAAATATAAATCTAATATATATATATATATATATATATATATATATATATATATATATATATATAATTAAATATACAATTATATACATAATTTAGAATTTACGATATCGGGCTCTATCTTTCAAACTGCCTTACCCGTTGCCACTACCCGCAACCCGTGAATTATGCATTTAGCAGCTTCCACTATCCCTAAACGATATCTTGCGGCCACACTACCCGCTGTGCATTATGCCGAATCCTTTATTTGCGCCTGGAGGTGTGCCCGTGGGCGTGTTTATGCGCTTTCCCTACAATTGCTATCTTGACCACACACGTTAGGGAAAGCGTATAGCGGGTCCGAAAACCACCCGCTACCCGCATTTGGGCTTTCACAAGAGCGCTATGCACTAGCACTCTGCAACGGATTTTTTTTTTTTTTTTTCCCCAGCGAGAGCGGCATTTCAGAACTCTCTTGCGAATGAAGGTAATTTCGGCGACGAGTATGTACACCTGTTTTTGCAGCACGGTCACGCAACTTGCTGTAAAAAAATAGACAGCTGTCCAATTGGAAAATGTAAACCGACGAAACCACGTACTTGTCACCAGAATTACCTTCATTCGCTGAAGAGTTCTGAAATGCCGCCTCTCTGGGGGGAAAAGTGCCAGTGCATATACCTAATTTTATTTTTTCTAAAATGGGATTTTGTTCTATGCTTCATTTCAGACAGGAGAGGGAGCTGGAAGTGCATGGCGGTTTATTTTTTTTTTTTTTTTTTTTTTTTTTTTTTGAAGTTTCCATCACAAAAGGGGTAGGCTTGATTTTTTTTTTTTTTTACTACATGCCAAACATTAAACAATATGTCAATGTCAAATAATAATAATAATAATAATAATACAATTCATGATCAACTTAACTTAAAACCAGATCCTCCCCTGATTGGATTTGCCCTCATGCACGGGCAATTTAACTTCGTCAACGGAGAAACGTGGCGATCTTCCTCTCTCCATCACGGATTTCGGTTTGAGGATTTGGGATAGCACAGCCTGCTCCGAAAGGCAATGGCACCTGGCACACTGATTGGTTTAACTGGCGTAACGCCCAAACCACGCCTATGCATAATGTAACGGGTAGCGCTGGTGTTTTAGGGAAATAGGCAGGTGTGCAAGATAGCAACTTTCGCGGGGGAACGCCTCTTACGCACTGCGAAATCCCCAAATAACGGGTTTTGGGACTCTGGCGTAAGATAGGGCCCTTAAGGTTTAGGTTTAACCTGTTCGCCAGTAGATGTCACTGTCAGCTTAGCATCGCTGTTCTGTGGGTCGTACATGACTTAAGCGTGAAGACAGCTCGAGCGAGTAGTCAACAGCGCGCTAGCGAGAAATGGCTACGGGTATAAACCAAGATTTGGCAACAGCCATACAGATGGCTGTTTCCTTAGGTGTACGGGCAGCGATACCTTTTTCCGTACCGTTATTGCGTCGCTACTCTTGAATTCTGGTACCCCCACTTCACTTTCCTCCCATAATCGCGACAATTTGCGTCTTGATTATGCCGACAAATGGCTTCAGTTTGCAAACTGTCTTACTCGCTGGTTGGCTATCTAGCTAGCAAACTAAAGTGATATTGAACTGTATAATGTTATAGCTAGCGCGTCAATGTATTTGGCTACATAGCCAACTGGCTAGCGAGCTATATACCCATAGCCACGGCTTATACCAGTAGCCATTTCTCGCTAGCGCGCTGTTGATTACTCGCTCGACCTGTCTTCACGCTTAAGTCATGCACGACCCACAGAACAGCAATGCTAAGCTGACAGTGCCATCTACTGGCGAACAGGTTAAATTTAATCTTAAATCTAAATCCTAAATCATATATATAATTATATATTTAATTATATTGTTATGACTTGAAAATCATGACAAAGAAAACCAGCAATGACAACTTAAACAAATTTATTCTTCACTGATAAAAAAAAAAACCCTCTACAAATAATCCACTGTTCAATCCTCCAATAACACTCTAATGCCACTATGTAACTCTGTTGCGAAAACAAAAACTCTGCCTCTGGTGACCAAATTCACAGCATTTATATAGACTAGCAACATTTTGGAAAGATCTACAGGATTCCTGGGTAATCCCGCCCCCTCCAGGCAGGAAGATGCGAGAAGCTTCTAGAAAGCACTAGTCTATTTCAAAGAGGTGATATTACATCAGATCATGTTTTGCTACAGATACACCACCAGGGGGTGCTGATGAACAAAATAAATAGCTGACCAGCAAGGCAGCAAAAACAGCATGTAACAAATCTCCATTTACAAATGATATACAGTGCTTTACATAAAATACTCATACATAACATCTCCCCTCTTTAAGAAAAGAAAGGTTTGCTAAAAGCTTTCTTTTGTTAAAATTAACACAGTTTTATAATCAGTATAATCTTGAACTTTACCCAAAAGTATCTTTGATTATTATAACAATCATATACATAACAACCAGTGCAATTTTCACAATCAATTAGAAAAGTTAAATTACATTTTTCACAATCAAATAAATAAAATTACATGCGTGAAAGTGTATCTGGGATAACATTATCTTTTCCCCTGATGTGAGAAATATCCAAATCATACTCTTGCCAAAGCAAACTCCATCTCAGTAATCTTTGATTCTTGTTTTTGATCTTATGCAAAAATGTGAGGGGATTGTGATCACTGAAGACCTTGATGGAAGTAGCTGAACAAGTCAAATAGACTTCAAAATGTTGTAAAGCCAAAACAAGTGCCAAACATTCTTTTTCAATTGTTGAATAGTTTTTCTGATGTTTATCAAACTTTTTGGAAAAGTAACAAACAGGATGATCTACTCCATCAGTGTCTTCCTGCAGTAAACTGCGCCTGCATCAACATCACTGGCATCAACAGCCAACTTGAACTTCCTTTTGAAATTAGGAGATAAGAAAACTGGTGCGTTTTTGAGGATAGCTTTCAGCTGGTCAAATGAATTTTGACATTTTTCATCCCAAACAAATTTTGCATTTTTCTTCAGTAAATTTGTCAAAGATTCAGAAATGATCAAGAAATTTTTACAGAATTTTCTGTAGTAGCCAACCATCCCTAGAAATCTCATTAGTTGTCTTTTAGTTGTAGGGTCAGGAAATTCAGTGATAACTTTTACATTTGCATCAATTAGTTTGACTTCTTGTTTAAGGTATTTCTGCTTCTCTGGATTCAGTCTGTAAGGATGTTATTTGACAGGCTTGGCATTATCTTGTAGGATGACATCATGGTAAATCATATCAGTCCTTGATGGAATGTCAGGGAACATGCGACCACATTCAAACATGAGCTGCTTTAGCTGTTGTTGTTGAAAAGGGTCCAGGTGGGACAACTTGCTGTCAATATTTTGAAGAATGTCTGAATTTTCAAGTTTGGCTGGGCCAGGTTAATTTTCTAAGGGGCAGTCACAATCTTCTTCAGAATTTTCCAGTTCAATTGTATTTACCACATTGACTGGCTTTTGCTGAGTGTCTCTGTCAATGTATTCTTTCAGCATGTTGATGTGACACATTTGTTTTTGTTTCCTCCTTCCAGGGGTTAAAATTACATAATTTAGATCACTGACCTTTTTGAGGACAGTGTAAGGGCCGAAATATCGGGCTCTTAGAGGGTTTCCAGGAACTGGCAAAAGCGCCAGGACTTTGTCACCAGTTTTAAAACTTCTGTCTTGGGAATGAAGGTCATATCTGGCTTTCATTTTACCCTGAGCTTCTTTGAGATTAGACTTAGCAAAGCCACAAGCCTTAGACAGACGATTACGGAAGTCAGAGACATACTGAAGCAAGTTCACTGGGACATTATCTTCCGCCAGCAACTTTTCCTTCAGAAGCTTCAGAGGTCCACGGACCGTATGCCCAAAAACAAGCTCAAAAGGACTGAACCTAAGAGACTCCTGAACAGCTTCATGGGCAGCAAACAGAAGAAGATGGACACCTTCATCCCAGTCTTTCTCTGTGTCAAGGAAGTAGGTCCTAAGCATGTTCTTCAGGGTTTGATGGAACCTCTCCAAAGCACCTTGACTCTCAGGATGGTAAGCTGATGACCTGTATTGTTTAATACCAAGCTCATGCATAACTTGTTGAAATATGCCAGACATGAAATTTGACTCTTGATCAGACTGAATGGACTTAGGAAGACCAACAAAGCAGAAAAACTTAGTAAGAGCCTTGATGATAGTCTTCGCCTTGATATTACGAAGTGGAATTGCCTCAGGAAACCGGGTGGAAGCACACATGATAGTCAGTAGGTACTCACAACCAGATCTAGTCTTCGGCAATGGTCCAACACAGTCAAAGATGATTCGACTGAAAGGTTCTTCAAAAGCGGGAATGGGCTTCAGTCGAGGCTTTGGAATATTCTGGTTTGGCTTCCCAACCATTTGACAAGTATGACAGGATTAGCAGTACTCCTATACATCAGACCTCACGGAAGGCCAGAAGAAATGATTCCTGACACGTTGAAGGGTCTTCTTGATACCCAAATGACCTGACATAGGATTGTCATGGGCCAGACAAAGAGTTTCGTGTCGATAAGACTTTGGAAGAACAATTTGATGGGTGATCATCCACTCTTCATCTGCAGAAACATCAGGTGGACGCCACTAGCACACCATTTTTGAAGTAAAAACACACAGGAACTTGAATAACCTCTTGTTCACTTGCAGCCTGTGGTAGAAGATGCACTAGATCACGAGCTTGTTGTTGCTCCTGAATAAGTTGTTTTCGAGACAGAATGTCATTAGAATGACCTGACAAGGACAAGTCTGAAGATTTCCCAGACATCTCAGGACTGGAAGGTTCCTGATGAAAAGACTGCCCAATGAAGGTGTCAGCCAGGTTGAAGTCCAGGTCAGCATCATCTTGAATAACCTTTTTGGCCATAGAATGAGTAACTGCACATGAAGGATAGAGGTCTGGAATTTCCTCCTCTATAGAGTCAGATTCTTGATCAGTCAAAGGAGTGTCAGTTACAACAGGGTAGGGCACAACCTTATCCCCAGCATGATCATTACCAAGAAGCAAATGAACACCTTTGAAAGGAAGAGAAGACCTAACACCAACAGTAACAGGTCCAGAGACTAAGTCTGATTTGAGATGAACATTATGGAGAAGTACACTTGTAAAACCACATTCTACTCCTTGAATAAGGACATTAGCATGAGTAGACGATTTGTCCGAAAAAGGCAGAATATCTGCAAGAATAAGAGATTGGGAGGACCCAGTATCCCTTAGAATTCGAAAAGGAGCAGATGAGGAAAAATCATGTGAAAGTGAAACAAAACCATAGGTAATGAATGGCTCAAAACCCTCCATAACAGAATCAGACGCAGAAGGTAGAAGATCAGACAAACTGACCTTTGATACAAGAGATTCTCTCTTTGTGAAAAGCAGTTGGCTTGGTTTCTTCTCGTTGTTGTTTTTTCTTGAGAGCATAACACTCAGAAATAAGGTGACCTTGCTTTTTGCAGTATTGGCAAGACACAGAAGGTAAAGAATCAGAGGATTGCTTCTCACTGGAAGGCTTCCTCTCAGAAGTGGCCTTAGAATCATTAGAAGTGTTATTAGAAGAAGTCTTGGACTGAGACTTGCCTTGAAATTTAGAAAAAGTGGATTTTTGGACAAAAGACTTATGAGTCAGTGCCTAACTATCAGTCAGGGTGGAAACATCTTGCAAAGTAATGGCTTGTTTCTCCTCAAGGAAAGTCTTAATATCAGGCTGGATACACCTTTTGAATTCCTCAACCAGAATTAGTTGCCTCATTCTGTCAAAATCTTTCTCAACTTTCATGGAATTACACCACTGATAAAACAACTGTTCCTTCAATCTGCCAATTTCAACATGACTTTGACTGGCTTCCTTGTGAGAATTCCTAAATTTTTGCCTGTAAGCCTCGGGGACCAATTCATAACCCTTCAGAATGGCAGATTTGACAAAATCATAATCAGGACACTGTTGGACAGATAACTGGTTATAGATTTTCCTAGCTTTACCAGTAAGAACACTTTGTAACATCATTGTCCAATGCTCTTTTGGCAATTTCAAATTTTCAGCATTTTTTTCAAAATGGGTAAAGTATTGGTCTACATCATTTTCTAGGAAAGGAGGAACAAGTCTGATGTGTTTAACCACATCAAAATGATCAGAATGTCCAAAAGATTTTGTAACAGTACCTGCTTCTATTTTCTTCATTTCCAATTCGTACTGCAAGTGCATCCTTCTTTCTTCCAGTTCTCTCTCCAACCTTCTTTCTTCCCTCTCCTTCTCCAACCTCCTTTCTTCCAGTTCTCTCTCCTTCTCTAACCTTCTTTCTTCCAGTTCTCTCTCCTTCTCCAACCGTTTTTCTTCCAGTTCTCTCTCCTTCCTTCTTTCTTCCAGTTCTTTCAGGCATAGCTGAAATTCAAGTCTTTGCAGCTCTGTTGCAGGCATTTCCACATCTTTAATCAATTCTGCTGCTTCTTCCCCAAAGATATCTTCATTGAGGAAATGTTGCACCAAAATGTTCAATATTTCTTGTGTCTTCATTGATGATTTCACATTAGATAATCCAAGGGTTGAGGCTATTTGCAGCAAGTCCTTCTTTGCCAGCACAATTGATTCCTGGGTTGGAGTTTTCAAAAAATTTTCAACATCAAAAGTCATGATTGCTGGCTTTTCAAATAGTCACAAGATTTAAAATAATAATTCAGCTTTAATCTTTGGTGAAGCCAATCGTAGATCCAATGTAATGGTTTATCTAGGTGGAACCTCCAAATTTGTTATGACTTGAAAATCACAACAAAGAAAACCAGCAATGACAACCTAAACAAATTTATTCTTCACTGATAAAAAAAAAAAAAAACTACAAATAATCCACTGTTTAATCTTAAAATAACACTCTAATTCCACTATGTAACTCTGTTGCCAAAACAAAAACTATGCCTCTAGACTAGCAACATTCTGGAAAGATCAACAGGATTCCTGGGTAATCCCGCCCCCTCCAGGCAGGAAGATGCCAGAAGCGTCTAGAAAGCACTAGTCTATTTCAAAGAAGTGATAGTACATCAGATCATGTTTTGCTACAGACACACCACCAGAGGGTGCTGATGAACAAAATAAATAGCTGACCAGCAAGGCAGCAAAAACAGCATGTAACAAATCTCCATTTACAAATGACATACAGTGCTTTACATAAAATACTCATACATAACAATATATATAATTAAATATTTAATTATATATAATTTAGATTTATATTTAGCCATTTGATTTATATTTAATGTTCAGATTTAGTATTTAATGTCCTCTTTTTCCTTCTACAAAAAGTTATACCACAAAAAACGATATCACCTTTTCTACGCCAATTTACATATATTTGTGTGTAAATGTGTGAAAAAGAGACTGTTCAAAATGGCAACAATCTTTTTTCTCGGTTTTTGACGCCAAATGTGCAAAAACTGTACCGTATAAAACACACCCTATTTTACAAACTGCGCCCCATAAAGAAAGGGGCGATAATTTGGAGCCGTCCATGGCCGTGGCTAAGCCAGAACTTAAAATTGGGTGGGGTCAAAACATCTCTTTAAAACAATTATTAGTTCTGACTATCGCAATCATACGCATTCAATCCGAAAACGCTCCGCACTATCAGGCGTTGCTTGTTCACTTCGTTAAGGCAGAACGACAATCGTTCATTTGGACGCGCAATTTTATGCATTTCAAATCAGTGGCGTAGCCACAACTGAAAAATGAGCGGTCACACAACATCGCTTTACTACAATTATTAGCACTAACTTGTTCTCGGTCATTTTCCTTTGTTAAAACTATTTTCCACTTTTAAGAATCATGAATTGGCAATTAAAGACACGGCTTCTTTCGTGATGCGATCTAGGGCGACTAATCAATAGGCAAAATTCAGATCAGAAAAATAAGTTACTCCCCAGCAAACACAAAGCATTCAACTAACGTTAGCGTGTGGTTCTCCTAAGGTTAGATTTACAAAAACCAAAAACTAACGTTCAGAGAACGTTTGCTTAAGGTTATGAATTCACAGAACGTTCTCCTAACGTTCGGGGAACTAAAAATTCCAACGTTCTCTAAGAGTGTCATTGTGCTCTTCACGCAACGTTCCCAGTTGGTTGTGTTTTGGTATTACTGAAAACAACCAAAAAAGAACGTTCCTAGAACGTTACGCGGTGGTTGACAGGATTAAGCGATGGACCAGCACAATTTTATATAAATCAGCTGTAGTCTTATTTTTCAGGACAAAATATAAAGATAGCCTACAAAATAAACGGACTGATGGGAAAATAGGAAAGCTTCAGAGATATCAGTATAAACACATGAACACACGAACGATGATGATGATAATAATAATAATAATAATAATAAGCAGGAATATATGATCTGTTTAAATATTTAAAAAAAATGAATACACCCGACTTAAGGGGAGGAGAAACCTTTTGGAAAAAAATTGTCATTTTTGGATAGAAATCATTCATACTTGGTGTATTGACAGTTTATGACCTGAAATACACAAAATACAGGGTTTTCCCTGCCAAATACGGCTTAGGCGCGGCGCCTAAGCGTTTTTGCCTCCCGCCTAAGAGAAAAAATAGAGCAGGTGAGCAAAAATGAACAAGAGCCGCATTACATCCCAATGATGTAATGTTGCACCGACGCACTGAACGTGACCCGGAGCATGGATGGGAGAGCGACGGAGCTTACGTCGTTAAAAATGCTAAGGGGGTTCAGAGCCACAATGACACGGGGTAGAAAGCATTTAACGAAGTACTGGAGATCAGAAGACGTCTCACTCTGTTATCTGAACGCCGCCGAAGGAGTCCCGGTGAGTAACATTAGCCAAGCTGACACGCTATTTCTCCCTTTCTTGGCTTTCCCCAGTCAATATACGGTGTCTTAAAATAATAATTAATTATTATTCAGCTTTTACTGCTGTAGTATGAAATAAAAAGAGAGACAAATAAATAAAAGCAGAGGAGTTTACAGGCGGGCGCTGATAAGTGTGTTGATCATACAGTAGGTACGGTGGAAATCCACAAAACTAGTTGCTGTGATGTTTCAGACCAAACTAATCCGCAGCACATGTTGAAGCACGGTGTGTATACACCGCTGCATCAGTAGCACAGCTATGAGCACAGATCCGCTAACTGGAACTAAGTTCCGCCACCTTAGTTTGAATTGAAATATTTATTTGACTAAAGCTGCTTTCACACCAGATGCGAAACGATTTTTTCGCACGACTGATTACATTCAAAGTTAACGCAATGACGCGAATGCGTCTTTGCGTTGACTTTGAATATTATTTGTCGCTAAAAATTCGTTTCGCGTCCAGTGTGAAAGCGCCTTAACAGTAGCGCCGCAGACTACAGATCATTTTCGCGTGCTGCTTTCAATACAGCCTGCCTGCCACTCTTTCAAAAGCCAAGATGCTCAACAAATCAGAGCGCAACATCAGTCTCTGCCAGCCCCTCCTTCACTGAAACGCAGCTGTATCGTTTGCTGCATTTCATTTGAATGAGTGCATTGGTCACGTACCAGTATGGAAGCCCAAAGTGGACAATATTCAAATGAAAATGTAATCCCACTATTGCATTATAATTTTCCACTTTTGAATGAGTTATTTGAGACAATATTAAATTGAAAATGCATTAATCCAATTATCACTTTCATTTTCACATACACATATGGGAAATCTATGACTATATTCAAATGATAATGAAAAGCTGTTTGACATTTCATTTTCAAAGTCATGCTCCGCAATACAGTGGACAATATTCAAACGCAATAAGCAAAACAGCACCCCCAGCCTATTGCATTTACATTTGCATGTCATCACGCTCTTTAGGGTCAACATGATAATGAAAATGCTGTTTTCTAATCACTTGGAAATAATAATGACATAATAATGATGACGACATTTGACATTTCATTTTCAAAGACTTATCCTGCAATACATGGGACAATATTCAAACGCAGTAAGGGAAACAGCGCCTCCCAGTCCATTGCATTTTCAAATACATGTCACCACGCTTTTTTTGGGACACAATGAAAATTAAAATGCAATCTGTCAGCGTCCTCATCAAGGCGGTCTTCCGCTAGGGCGCCCCTGATTAGGGGGCGCGAACGGAAACCATGTTCCTCATTTGCATACCAACCAATCAGCTTCTGGGTAGTTATCTCGGCAGCTAGTATGCTGCTTATGCTTATCTGATCATCACATTAAAGCGATATGATTAATCTCTTGCATCCGGAGCTGTAGCTATGATATGCTGGAGAAGTTTTTCAGAGACCTGATTACTTAAGCACAGCTAACTCAAGCTTTTTTCCTAAAAAGAAAATATTTGTTAAAGCCTGAGACATGTTATTTCATAGCTAGTTAAAGCAGCATTATCCTTCCATGCGTGCTATGAAATAACATGTCTCAGGCTGAACTGTCCGTTTGATCTGTAGGTAAAAGAAGCTGCTAATCAATGGTGAAAGGTCGTGTGTGCGAGATGGCATTGAAGTGACAAATCGGCTGCAAGAGCTTCTCCAGTAGGCATCATAGCTAGCTAGCTGTACCTAAGCGATTGCTTTTAGACTCACTAGCAAGCTAGCGAACGTCTCTGAAATCTGCAAGCATACTTGGGTTGCAGTTGCACAACACTGCCGCGAAGCCTCGGATAAGTTCATGCATATTACAGCTAGCTCAGTTAATAGAGTTGGGGCAAAAATCAAATCATATTGCTTTTATGTGATGATCATGTACAAATATTTTCCTTAGTTAACGTTAGCTAGTATACTAGCTGCCGAGGTGGTTTCATCCAAAGCGCCTCTTTAATGCGCATGGCACACAATACATAGCAGCCCAGCCATCATGACATTATCAGTAAGCCTCCGTGACGCATAAGCGCTACCCAGAAGCTGATTTGTTGGTATGCAAATAAGGAACATGGTTTCCGTCACGCCTCTAATCAGTGACGCCCCAGCGAAGACCCACCTTGATGAGACGCTGACAGATTGCATTTTAATTTTCATTGTGTCCCAAAAAGAGCGTGGTGACATGTATTTGAAAATGCAATGGACTGGGAGGCGCTGTTTCCCTCACTGCGTTTGAATATTGTCCCATGTATTGCAGGATAAGTCTTCGAAAATGAAATGTCAAATGTCATCATCATTATTATGTCATTATTATTTCCAAGTGATTAGAAAACAGCATTTTCATTATCATGTTGACCCTAAAAGAGCGTGATGACATGTAAATGTAAATGCAATAGGCTGGGGGTGCTGTTTTGCTTATTGCATTTGAATATTGTCCACTGTATTATGGAGCATGACTTTGAAAAATGAAATGTCAAACAGCTTTTCATTATCATTTGAATATAGTCATAGATTTCCCATATGTGTATGTGAAAATGAAAGTGATAATTGGATTAATGCATTTTCAATTTAATATTGTCTCAAATAACTCATTCATAAGTGGAAAATTATAATGCAATAGTGGGATTACATTTTCATTTGAATATTGTCCACTTTGGGCTTCCATATACCAGCCTGCGAGGAATTGCCAATGTTTGAAACGACGTTTATAGCCAAAGTAAGTGGATTAATTTAAGTTGAAGTCGATGGTGAAGTTTTGTAATATTCAGCAATTCAAACCGGCCAACAAACAGAATTTAAATTTAAAAAGGGGTTAACATTAGCTGCTTTAGGCTATGTGCAAAACGCTAACCATGCCTTTTTACTTGCTAGCTAGTGCATTAATAAAATTATTAGCGATTCAGTCAAAGTCTGACAAAGGCTCAGTTGCACCGATGGTTTGGCGAGCAATGGGCCTCATGCAAGAAGCGATATAAGAACACCTTTTCTCTTATTTTTGTTCGTATGCCCGATTTTTTCTTATTTTGTTCTTACCCATTGATTACTGGGATGCACCAATGTTTTCTTATTTTTGCGCTTTTCATGGGTAGGAGAAAATTTTACGAGTCGTCGAGAGCACTCATACCAAGATAAGAGAAAACAGAAAACTGTTACCTCTGTCCACAAATTGCTTGTCCAGTGCGTGGCAACACAAGTTTTAAAACCTTAATATTATAAATGCATCATGTTAACACATTTTGATTGTTATATGTTTCTGAGAAATTATAATGATTTTATTATTTAATTCTTGGGCTAAAGAGTTCGGCCAGTTGATTCTAATTAAGATTAAGCTATAAAAACCCTTAGATACCTGCGTGCGTTCTGCTTCTGAATGGCTTACCTATTGCTGTTGGATGCTTTGGCCATCCAGGCCCTGCGCAGCGAGCGGGTCTTTAGAGATCGCGCAGATCTGTTTGCTGAGACAGATGAATGGCTGCTCGTACCAAATGTGAAAGCAACCGTACTTGAGCACGGAGGGTAACTGTTGTGTGCTACGGCTCTCCTGTTCTAACAAATGCACTAAATCCATTCAAACGAAGAAATTCAATGCTTGCTCGAAATGTAGGCGGACGAAAACATACAATCACAACGGGATACTACACGCAAAAATTCAGAGATTTATGAAATAATTTGCGAGTGGTTATTCGCATAGTTATCACAGAATAATAGATCAGTGCCGTGACAAACTAAAGGAAATGCGGCACCGATATTTCAAAGTGCAGGACGCCGGTCGCGAAGTCTGGCAGCTCAAATTATGAGACAGAGAAATTTTTCGTGATATGAAGCAGTGGACAGCATAATCGCAAAAAACGCAAGGGCTTAAAAAATTCCGTAAAGCAACATCCATCTATAGCGAATGTAATCAGTACATTTTTTCGGCTTACCTTGATGTTTAGGTACCCAGAGAAAGATTTGGATGTGTAAAACATCAGGCACTCAGTCAAGAACATTTCGAAGTTTAATTTTTTCGTGCTGCTATAATGTGGTAATCCATATTACTGATGACACACCAGGTTGCTAGGACACACGCAGCATATGCATTCGCAATATTAATATTCTAAACCCCCTTCTCATTAATAAAACCCCCAAAATATATTGGCACCTCCTTTTCAAAATCGTTTCCTATTTAAAACCACCTAGGTGCATAATGCAACGCGCTGTATCGGAATTTTGACATCTATGCCAGCAGGTATGTTACGATATTACTAGTTTGAAAGCTGACCAGCGGGGGAGAGGGAGGGGGGACAATCGTACTGTGGCACTATACGAACAATCGCATTAAGCGTGAAAGTGCCCTCGAGCAGCCACGAGCGGTCTGCTCTTTGCACACGCACGCCACCTACCCTTATATGGTGTTTAGTGGGTGTCATATTATGCTAATTTGAAACAACCGGGCGCGCCTCAATTCACGATCAAGTGGGATTCAACATTCTGCACACATAGGTAAGAGCAGATTTGGACGGTAAGAGATTTTGGTGCATCCGGAGTATATTTCTCTTATTTTTTCTCTTAGCAAAAAAAATAAGAGAAAATATAAGAGAAATTTACGAGAATGTTGCTGCATGAGGCCCAATGTTGGTTTGTGTTTCTGGCACACAGTAACGTTACTTGTGCATATTTTTCTTTGACATCTACAGTCGCCAGCTACAGGCAGAGCTACTTGTAAATCATTGCGCTGGGCAGGACATTTTTTATGTAGCTGGCGATATTATGCTGGCAGCATTGCAGCGTCCCGTACTATCCAGGGATGCGTTTCCCAAAAGCATAGTCGCTAACTGCATTAGAGCATAAAATTATTAGAGATCCATCTTCATACATCTAGCCATAATTTTGCATTGGAAATCAGAACATTTTGAAAGTAGAATATGGTTTATGTGTGCAGTGTAAGGACAGTGTCTTGAAACCACAGAAAGATTCTTAGATTTCTCTTACTTGTTCATTTTGGTAATTATGTAATAGTTTTGATTTACTGTTTTAGGAAATGAAAAATACTGTAACAGTAGAATATCTTCACTGTCATACTTCCCATTCTGCAAGTTTTCAGCCAAATCCATCACTGCTTTTCTCTTGTTAGACCCACTTCCTGATTATGCGAATACGAAAATTCAATGTCATAGTCCCAATGGGCCAAAAATAAAGCGAATACAGTTATTTACAATCATTTGCGTCATCCCCCCCCCGCTGCTTCAGCTGCCCACCCCCCTAAGAACTCTAAAAACCCAGGGAAAACCCTGAAAATATGAATTTGACCTAATTTGCATAATTAGATCATGTGATTCAAGGTGGCCGCCACCCCGATTTCACCATTATTTTTTTGCCTTATATCTCAGGACTGAAGCAAGATATTTGAATCAGGTTTTTTTATTAGATTTAGTTATGTTTACACCTTCTTCTGAACTAGAATAAAGCATTTACCCATAATACTACAGATTTAGTGGGGTAAAAGATGATTTTGCCATTTTTGGCCCCCTCGATATGAAATATAAATCACCATAACTCACAGACCCAAAGTGCTAAACCAAAACTTTTAGTTCAGTAGACTTCCTGATATGTAGACAGACTTCTGTCAAAATTTCATGAGAAAAACTCCACAAATAAGTGAGATATAGCGCCTTAAATGATAGCAATCGGGGCAAAAATCAGGTTTACAGAAAATTCAGGTTTAAGTCAAAGTACACCTACAAATCATTGTAACAGTCAACTCAGAACATTAAAATGCCCCTGAAGCATAAACATCTCCCTCCTGCTCCCTCTGATTGTCCTGTTCTTGAGCAGATTGAAGTGATTTGCTCTTTCTTTTGGCTTTTTCAGAGTCTAGGTTGGCCTTCTCTGCCCCCCTAACGCGCGACGCATCCACCTGCTCTTAATTATGAATGATTAAACTTTTAGTTAAGACCAATTTTGATAAAAATTGTGAAAAACCATAATTTTTGGGTTTCTCCTCCCCTTAATCTTTAAATTTTAATGAACGGTATAAAGAAAAACTTGATGTCTTCAATTGTTTGCGTAATCTAACAGATTCAAACGTTATCTCGTCTCGCGCTATAAAAATATAAAAACAGGTAGCCTACTCGGGGGAGATTGAAGTATTCACGGGTTGAAGACTGCAGAGAGACAGCTCCACGGAGAGAAACTTAGAATTTAGCGAGGATTTCCATATTTTATTTACATAATTTTGATATTCAATTTAGGTGATTAGAGGATAATGTATAGGTGTCATTGAATCCGTTTCTGTGTGATTTGTTTCGAGTGAGTGACATTAGTAATTGTGAAGGTGGTTTCTCTTTTAGTTTACTTCTTCTATAGCTGTAATTATTTATTGCGTTGGAAAAAGGACATTTAAGTATAGAATGGATTAGCATGGAAAGTTATTTCATTACTGTTTAGATTAGTGTTGGTGCCATCGCAACACTCGGTAAAGGTAAGTAAAATTATCAAACGTTATAGAAAAGTTTCATTGTACCGTTGAACTGTTAGCTAACTTAGCTAACATTTGTCTGAGAGGCTAGAGTCAGTATAATACTTGTCTCGCGCTGCTGTGACAACGGCCATAACGGTATACAACTTACTGTTATGCGGTGGATTTTAAAGGAGCTGTAGCCTATGTAAGTTTGTGGCCAAAACTGGTACTACAATCATATTCAAAATACTGCAGAGCACAGTATCCCCTCTCCCTCTCCCCGAGACGAGAGGTTGCCAGCTAGATTGCCGGATCCAGCAAGAACGTCTACTACAAGGAGCTACCATGGCTACGTTTCAATATCACCAATGATTTGCTCTCACAGGGTTGTGTTCAGTTCAGTTCAGAAAAGATCGAGACTAATGACTAACTAACTTTAGCAATGGTCATATTGGTCAACTTGCTCGTCACTCTTCTGTGTGGATAGCCCACTAAAGCCCATACTATAATATGCGTAAAGAATGAATGAGGACTCATTTGACCTACGTACTGTCTCAATTACATTTCATATTGCCATAATGGCTGTGCTAATGTTGGAACAGTTTCCACAACGTCTCAGCATAATGCTAGAGAAACGGACTCTAATAATGCATTGCTAATGTCAGCAATGACGAGTCGCGGTTTTTATTTCTCAAACAATTTGTTACCTAGTCAATAGGGGAACTGCAAGTCTCACTGCGTACACACGGAAGTGAAGTACGCGCAGTGCATAATGGGAAGAGTTGTATGTCTCTAGCATGGCTTCGGTAAATACGACCATTGCGGAACCCGATGATTCTCGGCTTATTTTGAACCCAGAAGAAGTACCTGGCGCGGTTTTCGCTCGCCCTTCGAAGCAGCCATTGTCACAGAATTGAAGAGATTACTGTAACGTCGAAACGCAAATTTAAGTGGCAAGAAGGAGGACCTGGTACAGAGGTAAGGTAGCTACGTGGTAATAACAAGTAATGGAGGCAGCCTTGTTACTGATGACACACCGGGTTGCTAGGACATGCTCTACATATGCATTTGCGATATTAAACATCCCCCCCAAAATACATTTGTGTACACTATTAAAATCGTTATGGCAAATAAAAAGCCGAGACACGTAGAGGTTGGATATGGAGCTCTTTCGCTCAGATCCTTGGGGATATAACTCCGAACATTATTATTGGACATAATTTGGATCTATTGAGTTATTTATCGATTCGCGTCACATTTTTCCCTTTCCCTGCCCAGTCATTGTCACGGTTGATATTCCCGATCAGACAACAAATATTCAGGCGGATTTAAAAGGGTATTTCATTCTTTGTAAAACGATGTATGGTTTACCCAGTCAGTGTTTTCTTATACAATGTGAAGTTTCGAAAAGCCCTTGCAATGACGGTGGGTGAAAAAGCTCAAGAGCGGCTGTCGTATTATCCATTCATGAAGTTATATCCTCGAAAAATGCTTTCTATAGGTAGTTTCACCGCAACGCATATAAGTTCATAAAATTGAAACGCCAAAAAGTCGATATGCACTGTCAGCGATTGCCCTGCACCGCTACTGTCAACTCATTGTGTTCGCATGGATAGCAGCACTGACATTGTAAAACAACGCTTTTACTTACTGTGTGAATCGCCGACATATGAGGCTGTTGTTAGGCATTCTTCTCTAAGGATTTTTCGCCTTGGTAGTTTTTAAGAACTGGGTTTGACTGGAAAAATCGTCGATGTGTTTACCATACGTTTTCCTCCAGCCTCAAAACGGCTGCTTCAGACTTGGAGTGCTGAAGTGGGCTTGAACCTGCTGAATTCTCTGTTATTTCTAGCCCGACCGGAATTGTTTATCCACTTATTTCTAAGCTTAGCGTCTTTGGGGAAAAACTTAGAACCTGAAATGTCGATCCCTGACCTGACGGTTGTAGCATCCAAGCTCGCAACAAGTAATGACCGAGGCTTTCTTTCGTATTGAAGCGTATCCGTCAGTCACTCGCTGACATACAGTTCCTATAATGCATTGCGCGCATAAAAATCCAATATGGCTGCTTTGCAGTTCCCCTTTTCGATGACCCACCTGCATACACACTAACGTACCATGAACGAACATACATAACGTTATCCGACTGTAGAGAATATTTGAAATATCCGTGCCTACATTAAATAGAATTAAGTTAGCTAAACTTAGCTGAATCTTACCTGTCTAGGAGAAAATTAGCAACCTCGGCGTCAGTCTTCAGATTATTCATCGCTTTCAGCCGTCTCCATCTTTCAAAGGCATGTCCTATACAGATCCTTGTTTTGTTTCTGACTTTGTCATGATGTATTTCGGAATCATAACGAGGCCTTTTAGGTTTAGTAACGACAGACATTTGTGCTCTGAAACGCTGGTAGCCACAGCTCAGTGGTAACTGGCAACCTGGATGCCGAAATGCTACTGACTTCGTGATTGGGAGATAGGTGGAGGGCGGTGCAACAGGCCAAAACACAAAATGGAAACATCAACATTAGTTGTGGGCTGCAACTTCGCTTTTGTAATGAGAATATTCTGGCTGGACTACTGTTGTCAGTGATGTAAGTATTTGAAATTAACATCATTCCTTAATGTCAGGTGATATATCAGGGCCATTTCATGATTAATCAACATACATTTCTTACATATTGCTCCTTTAACGATTTTCAATGGAGCACTTCAGTGCAGTTCAGAAGTCCAGAACTATCCACTGCTAGCCTTAAGCAGCATCACTCGCACAAGTATTGTCTGACCTGTGTTGCATTATGAACTGCTAAGTCAAACAGCGACCTTGCGCTTTCTTTATAATTCTCTAAAACCAAAGATAAATTATTTAGACTCCAGCTTGGGAAAAATAAAACTCACCAATCGCACATAAAATTTATTAGGTACAGAAATATACTCAATAAATTAAAACGCGTATCAAAAGATTCGTATTTTAAAGAAAAACTACAAGCATATAAACGATTTAAAAAAGACTTGGTCCATCGTGAATACTCTTATTGGTAGAAAAACTAAAAATTCCGACATATCTGAGGTACTTAAAATCGAGGGCAGAACTATAACCAACAAATATGAAATTGCCAATGAATTTTGTAATTATTTCACGAAAATTGGCCCGAAATGCACCATGCAAATTGGCGATTCCTTCAATACATTTCATGACTATCTTGGCAAAACTAAGGGCATACAATGCTCTTTGTTTTTTAATCCAACCGATCCAATTGAAGTTTTTGATGTTATTACGGCATTCAAGCCAAAGAAAAGCACTGGTAATGATAACATTAGTTTGTGGCTGGTACAGAAACTAGCTCACGAACTATCTGTGCCCTTGTCCATCATTTGTAATTTGTCTGTGGCTGAAGGTCATGTTCCTGATCAGATGAAAGTGGCCAAAATAGTGCCAATTTACAAAAAATCAAAAGACCAACAAGATTTTACTAATTATCGACCGGTATCACTTCTTCCAAGTTTATCAAAAATACTTGAGAAAATAATTCATAAGTTTATTGTATAACTTTATCGTATGTAACCAAGTGCTTTATCATAGTCAATTCGATTTCGTCCCTGGTCATTCAACAGAACAGGCTGTATTGCAGTTTGTTTCTGAAACCATTAAATCTTTGGAAAAAAATTTTTTAACGCTAGCAGTGTTTCTGGATTTGTCAAAGGCGTTTGACACTTTAGATCATTCAGTTTTACTCCAAAAACTAAGCCATTATGGGGTAAGAGGGGTTGCAATGGAGTGGTTCCGAAGTTATTTGAGTAATAGAACACAATTTGTTCAATATAATGGTACCTGCTCAAAATTGATGAAAATCACTTGTGGAGTACCGCAAGGCTCTGTACTTGGACCACTTTTATTTATTTTGTATATAAATGATCTTCCCAATATCTTAAACCGAACTAAGTGTATAATGTTTGCCGATGACACCACAATTTACTGGTCATCTAACAATCAAAAGGAGCTGTATGACGTGCTTAATGTTGAGCTCTCTGTTATATCCGACTGGTTTAGAGCCAACAAATTATCGGTGAATTCGGGTAAAACAAACTACATGCTATTTCGAAAAACTAACTCTGCTCAGACTCTTGAGGATCAGATTTTTCTTGATGGAAATCCTATCAAGTGCGTAAAATCGGTCCGCTTTCTTGGCATAATTATTGATGAACATTTAGAATGGCGCGAGCATATTGAGCACTGCCACAAGAAAATTAGAAGTGGCATGTATGCTTTGAATATGGGTAAAAATTCACTTTCAATAGCAAACGGCAAAATGCTTTCTTTTAGTCTTATTAATCCTTATTTGCTTTATGGCATTATGGTCTGGGGAATGGCACATAAGAAATACATGAAATCTTTAACATTGCAGAAAAAAGCCATAAGGATTATTATTGGAGCTAAATATAATGAATCAACAGCACCGCTCTTTAAAGGCCTCGGTATACTCAGACTTGAGGATATATACCAGATGGCTATGGTCAAAGTTATCTTTTTATTTAATCAATCCCTATTACCGAAGCCATTATTATCGTTATTTACCTATAATCATGAAGTTCACACGCATAATACTCGTCAGCGTAATGATATTCATTACGGACCAATTTGTGGGGAGTTGATTCACCGCAGTTTCCTACACAGGGGCCCCAATCTCTGGTCGACACTCCCGCAGCTTATCAAAAATGCACACTCATTGCCATCATTTGCAAGGCGAATTAAAAATCATTATCTTAAAAGCTACTAAATATCACTATTCTTTCACACATGTGCTATTGACCAGCCATGCCATGGTTTTTATGCATTTGTATGAGTTTCTGTATATGTAACTGTGTTTATGCATGAGTCTGTGTTAGTGTGTGTGTCTGTGAGTGTGTTTGTGGTGGGGGTGTGTATATGTGTGCGTGTGTGTGTGTGTGTGTGTTAGTGTACGTTTTCTGCGTGTGTGTGTGTTGGGCAACCCCACCTCCAACTTGTTGTTTATTTGTAATACTTAGCTTCTATTTTGGAGGGGACAGACTGAGGTCTTTGGGGGTGTCCTCGGGTCTACTCTATGTATTATACATTTCTGTATGTGAGTTTTAATGTATTTTTTTTTTACCCGAAATAAAATTATCTATCTATCTATCTCGTTGTGCACAAATGCGGATGTTAGGGAACATATTCCAGTAACATTGTAAAATCAATCAGTTTGTGTCTTGCCTGATTTCCTATGACTATCTAATTATTGTTCATTCACATGGATTAACTTAAACTAAACGCCCACAAGCACTCAATTTAAATAAAATTTGAATTACGACTGATTGCGTAAATCATCTTTAATTCTTCAGTATCAAAGTTTACAAGCGAAAAAGAACTAGATCAGCAGGAAAAGAGAAGTGGCCAAAAAAGGAAGTGGCTATTTGCCCAGCAGCGGGGTGAATTGGGGGAAAGAGATCAGCTCTCTGCCCCGCAGCGGGGCAGACAAGAGAATCAGTTCAGCTATTCGCACCTCGGCAGTGCGGATAAGAGAAGCACTTCTATTTGCCCCTCAGCTGGGCCAATAAGTGATTTCATTTTATAATCCGCCCCACTCTCCTTTAACTTTTGCACTGAAGCGCTGTGGGGCGAATAGCCTCTTCCAAAGAAAAAACGAGACATTCCTAAACACAACAAAATATTTTATATTTTGAATGCATAAATTCAATCTCATTATCATGGAAATGAATCCCTATTGTCTCATGAAGTGGTATTGTACAAGCTTTGAACATTTTTCCACAGGGCCTAACTATGTGCATTGGTTATGGATTTCTTTACAGCAACAAACTCTGGCGTACTATATCAAACTTTATTAATTGTGCCTTTTTCAAATTTTTAGGCCAGCTGACAGCCGAGTGGAGGAATGAGACTCGTGACTGCTGCAACACAAGCATGCTGGCATTAACCCTAAGCTACATATTTACAGACATGCCTACATACATATATGCACTAATTAAATTATTTTCCAAATAATTGAGCTACCTGTTCCATCTCTGAGTTTGTCTGTCCATTCATCATTGACTGCAAAATGAGGGGCCAGCTTATTCCTAACATCCAGAGAGCCTAACTGAAGCATTGGCATTAAGTTTTCCAAAGGCTAGAATGTTACAACCAAAATATAATGTTCTGTAAAGGTAGCCCAAAGGTTCCCTCAGTATAAATGTTAGGAGAACATTTGGAGAGTGTTAGGGCAACCAAAATATGCAAACAAAAACTAACATTGTGTTTTTGTCAGGAAAACTTTCCTGGGGAACCGCAAAATAACCAGTATTGTGACCAAGTCATCGTGACCAAGTCATCATGTCCAGGTCAAATCAAGTCACTGGTCATTAGCTCTTACTCAAAGCAGACGAGGGAGAGAAATGAGGAGTGAAAGGGGGCGGGGGAACAAATTAGACAATTAGCTAACTAATTAACAAGCAGAGTGGGCAAAGCTGAGAGAGTTAAAAGCTTAGATACATTTAAGATCAGAAAGGGGTCAATCTCAACATGAAATGCAGCTCATGGCTCTCTCAGCTTCCCCACTCTGCTTGTTAATTAGTTAGCTCATTGTCTAATTTGTTCCCCTGTTATTGTTATTTATTTGCGGGCCATCATTTTTGGATGTTCTGTTTGTTGGTGATATACTTTCATTATTTATTTCGTTATAAATCTGTTCTCATATCAATAATATTACTTCTTGCTGGCTGCCGGACATAGAGTATTTTGCATTTGCATCGGACAGTCTTGATCGTACTTGCGATATTTAATTCACAATGTCAATGGTCATGGAATTGATTTGCTCACTGACTACAAGCACTATTTTATCTCTGGTGTGGAAATAAAGCGTGAATCTGTTCGATCCATCTGACTAATTTTCAAAAGAGAGACCGAATAAAGATTGTTGTCTATCTTCAACGGAAGAAAACAGACGAATAAAAAGACCAAGAAAAGTCGATAGCTATTGTTACGATGGTCGGCGGTAGAGGCAGCAAAGACTTCAGCCAACTAGGAGTAAGTATGCAAAAATGGTGGTTTATTCTTTCCCCAGTGACAGTAGTGCAGTTATTTACAAAATAGAAAAATACCAAAATAATAATAATAATAATAATAATAAAATTTAAAAAAGAATCTATTTGATAAAGCAGTCAAAAATCTAAACAAATGCACAGACTGACAATTGTGCAGTATTTGGCTACACCAAGCAACTGGTCCAAATCACAGCACTTGTTCACACTTCCTCTCCTCCAGAACTCTGAACCCAGCTCCCATTCATCCCTTCCATTAGCCCAAAACCACACCCCGGGATATACCATTTTAAATTCATTATCAAAACACTGCATATTCAAGTTTAAATATCCACAAACAATTCAATATAATTCCGGACCAAAAATCCTCACTAAAATTAATTATCAGAAGAGTACCAAAAGCATATCAAAGCATTTTTACATGCCAACTTGCAAAAGCCAAAAATTCCCCCCCGCCCCTTTAAGAAACATTGGTACACGCATACAGTGCATTGCGTGAAATAGAGGCTCAGACCACTACTTCCTGTTTGGTCGTGGCACACAGCAAGACTCCACAGGTTCGTTACAATTCTTAAATAAAAATGTTTAAAAACGTACTTGCATGGTTTTGTATCATTTTCATAGCATGCATGTTTGTTTGGTTGTTTAAATATACTGCTGTCAGTAGGCCCTTCCTGACAGATACTTAACAAACCAGCAAGCAAATCAATGCTACATTTCTGCAGGGCTGACATGGAACAAAGTTACCGCTTTGGGACAGCTGATGGACGCGCAACAATGTAACAAAACTTCTCACCATTTTGTATTGCCTTCATGCGTGTAACAGAGTGAGTGAATTGTTACATTATACACCAGTCTTAGCATGACATCCATTGTTTTAATCAAACGGTTCTCCGGCACGGACTAGCGCCGTGACATTTCTCCCCCCCTCTTCAGACGCCTCTTGTGGCGTCCTTGAAAGGAAGTCTGCAGTGCAGTTGTACACCCCTGCTCGGTAAAGAACCTCAAAATTGAAAGGCTGGATGGCTAAAAACCATCTAGTAATGCGAGCATTTGTGTCTCTCATGCGCCCAACCCAGGAGAGGACACGATGGTCGGTCTCTAAGACAAACCTTTGGTCAATAAGGTAGTAGCGGAAGGAATCCAATGCCCACTTTATGGCCAAGCACTCTTTTTCGACCGTTGAGTACCTGGTCTCCCTTAGCAAGAGCTTACGGCTGATATAAGCCACCAGCAGAAGATTTCCTGGTTCCCCCTGTAGAAGCACAGCACCCAAGCCATGCTCAGAAGCATCAGTCTGCAAGGTAAAGGTCTTAGAAAAGTCAGGACTCTGAAGGACTGGTTCACTGCACAGAGAATCTTTCAGATCCTGAAAGGCAGTTTCACATGCCTCAGACCAGTTGATGTTGTTTGGCTGGTCCTTTTTGGTTAGGGCTGTAAGCGCCACGGCCCGATCAGAAAAGTTCGGTATAAACCGACGATACCAGCCCACCAAGCCCAAGAAAGCTCTCACCTCCTTTTGGTGCGTGGCCTCTCGGCTGTTTTAATAGCCTCCACTTTCCCCACTTGTGGTCGGATTACTCCATGACCCAGGACATACCCCAGATACTGCGTCTCGCAGTGGGCGAGGGTGCATTTATCTGGCCAGATGGTCAGACCCGCGGCTTTGATCCTAGTAAGCACCTCATGGAGATGCCCAAGGTGTTCTTACCATGAGTGACTAAATATGATGATATCGTCCAGATACGCAGCAGCGAATGCTTCTGTACCTCTGAGGATGTAGTCCATCAACCTTTGGAAGGTGGCAGGAGCCCCGTGGAGCCCAAAGGGAAGAACTTTGAAGTGAAAATGACCAAAAGGTGTTTGGAAGGCAGTCAACTCACGGCTCTCCGGTGTCAGTTGGACCTGCCAATATCCCTTACAAAGGTTCAGGGTAGTAAGGAATCTGGCTTTCCCTAGCTTCTCAATAAGGTCATCTACCCATGGCATTGGGGCAGACAAGGGGAATGGACTGAGCCTGGACCACCTTCCAGAGGAGGGGAGAAAGCAGCTCTTATCCATTTTGCCAGAATCCCTTTTCATCGATAAGCCGGGGCGAACAGACATAGTCCAACATCATATTGCCCTAAAAGATGTCAGTCCCATACGCCAAGCAGTCTATCGAGTGCCAGAGCGACTTCTGCCAGTCCTGAAGGAGGAGCTGGAGACCATGCAGGACCTTGGGGTGATCGCGCCGTCAGCGAATGGAGCAGCCCGGTGATCTTGGTTCCCAAGAAAGACGGCAGCCTTCGTTTCTGTCTTGATTTCAGAAAGCTCAACAGCATCAGCAGGTTTGACCCTTACCCAGGGAAGTACTGCTCCTCGGCTTCCTCTTCTGACGCTCATCTCTTTCCCTCTGAAACTGTATAAAGCTCTCGAACATTCTGGAGAGAGCCAGCAGCGCTAGATCACCTTCAGGGCTCTGCGCCGCTGCACGTGGTGGTGAACTTGTTGAAGCACTCACTGCACCCTCCGCATCTCCTTGCCGTACTTCCTCCAGCGGCTGTTGCTGTTCCCTCTTAGGAGCCATGACTGCAGGTTCGGCTTGTGTTGAGGTTACCACAGATCCCACTTCTGACACCACTTGTTACGATGGTCGGCGGTAGAGGCAGCGAAGACTTCAGCCAACTTGGAGTAAGTATGCAAAAATGGTGGTTTATTCTTTCCCCAGTGACAGTAGAGCCATTATTTACAAAATAGAAAAATACCAAAATAATAATAATAATAATAATAATAAAATTAAAAAATATACATATATTTGATAAAGCAGTCAAAAATATCTAAACAAATGCACAGACTGACAATTGTGCAGTATTTGGCTACACCAAGCAACTGGTCCAAATCACAGCACTTGTTCACACTTCCTCTCCTCCAGAACTCTGAACCCAGCTCCCATTCATCCCTTCCATTAGCCCAAAACCACACCCCCGGGGTATACCATTTTAAATTAAATTCATTATCAAAACACTGCATATTCAAGTTTAAATATCCACAAACAATATAATATCAATATCAATATAATTCCGGACCAAAAATCCTCACTAAAATTAATTATCAGAAGAGTACCAAAAGCATATCAAAGCATTTTTACATGCCAACTTGCAAAAGCCAAAAATTCCCCCTGCCCCTTTAAGAAACATTGGTACACGCATACAGTGCATTGCGTGAAATAGAGGCGTCAGACCACTACTTCCTGTTTGGTCGTGGCACACAGCAAGACTCCACAGGTTCGTTACAATTCTTAAATAAAAATGTTTAAAAGCGTACTTGCATGGTTTTGTATCATTTTCATAGCATGTATGTTTGGCTGTTTAAATATACTGCCGTCAGTAGGCCCTTCCTGAGATACTTAACAAACCAGCAAGCAAATCAATGCTACATTTCTGCAGGGCTGACATGAAACAAAGTTACCGCTTTGGGACAGCTGACGGACGCGCAACAATGTAACAAAACTTCTCACCATTTTGTATTGCCGGGATGCGTGGAACAGAGTGAGTGAATTGTTACATTGTACACCAGTCTTAGCATGACGTCCATCGTTTTAACCAAACGGTTCTCCGGCACGGACTAGCGCCGTGACAGCTATCAATTTGCATTTAGTGAAGGTCGAACACAAACATGGTCAAGTTTGTACGTCTCGTAATAATACTCGAAAAATTAGAACTTTCATGACTTTCGGACACGGAGTATTTTAGGATCTCTGTCCGACAGTCGCTAAATTCGTCATAAATGCACAAAGTCCCGCGCCAATGTCGACTCACTTTATGAGACGTTTATTTGCGTCTTTGCATGACTTTGACTGTAATCAGTCGTGCAAAAAATTCGTTTTGCCTCCAGTGTGCAAGCGGCTTTACTGAGCGTAGAACGCAAGCATTATATATATATATATATATATAAGCACTGCCTGATGCCGAGGCAGTTTGTGGTTGACTCAGAAAAATGTGAAGTCGTTAATTTGCATCACAGATTCAGCTGCATTGATTAAGCCAGGTCGAGTTTCCATTACGAGTGCCAACCGCCTTTGATCTGACATCAGGAAAATCGATAGAGATACTATAATTTATGTGCTGATTCAGATAGTTACATTAAACAGTGGTTGCTGTAATTATTTATTGCATTGAAATGTGCCTGACATTCTGGAAACCTGCCTGTGAGGTTTCGGTGACGTGTGCGCCCTGTGCGCCGGTCAGCCAAATTACCACTGCACAGAAAGTAAACCAGGTTGGAGCTGGCGAGCTTTCTGCGCAAATTTCAGCAGAGACTTTTGCTACTTAAATTGTCACTGCGCCTTGATGAATATGTGACACCTCCCCCTACTACGCCGCCACACCCATCTCGGCGGACGTCTGTCTACCAAATTGCCAAAGTGGCTGCGCACGGTGTTGCACGGCACGAAATTACCACTGCGCGGGCTGCACCGGACGAAATTACCACTGCGCGGGCTACGCCACGCTGCACCACCCTGCGCTGCACCAAGAGATTAGAGCCCCTTATGTTGAGACTTTTGCAAATTGTCAGTGTTAGAATTCAACATCTGATTTCTTGCATCATTGTTACCCTCTGATTCACAGTCCGGACTCCGGGGTCGCTTCGACGCCATTGATGATTTGTACCAAAGACCTCACCAATCGCTCAAGACAACGCAGCTCACGATGAACTTGATCAAGCATCGCTGCAATTCTTGTTGATGGAGCTTTCTTTTGTCTCTGCTCCCCGAAGTCAGTCTGCGTGGATCCGTGTTTGAACCATGAGGCCTCAGATGTTTCAGCTACGCGTGCCCCCTGGAGGATGTCTTCGCCCAATCCAATGGCCAACAGCTCGTAGTCAAAGATGCTGTCTTCTATCGTACAGACAAACACACACACACACACATGTACAAAGAATTACGGTCCTTTTGTTTGAATAAATTTTTTACCTTATATGGAACAATCTCTAAAGACTCATCGCGTTTTCTTCTTAGGTCACTGCAGGCTCTGGAGTACTCGGGTCCTCCTGATGTCCACTGTCTGCCTGTCTTTCGGGAGCTTAAAAGTAAAACATAAAAATTAACACGACATTTAAAACAAGACTAGGTGCAACCTAGTATATGGCTGGGCCACCAAGTGCTGTATGAGAATGTGGGCCCAAGAAAAGGGTGCTAAATGGGGCAAAGCTTGTAGCACCCTATAATGTAATAATTTCCTGAAAATGTAAGAACGCCTGAAAATGTAATAGAATTTGCACTTAATCAAAAATGTAATAAAACCCAATAATGTAAAAACTTCACCAATAATGTAATAAAATATTCTGACCGATATTGTAATAACATTTTTACCGATAATGTAATACTTTATTACATTATTGGGAATTTATGACATTTTATGGAGGGTCTTTTTTTTTCAAAACTGATAATGTAATACTTGACAGATAATGTAATATATATTTATTTTCAATCCAGAGTTCTACATTTTGTGTTTTGAGAATCTAAGAATGTTATATACACTGGATTTGAAACAACAGAAAGACTATTGAGTTAAATTGCAGACCTTGAGTACCATACAGCCATATGCATATGTGCAAATACTCAGGGACATGCAACTACATCCTGGTCCTACTGAGTGGGTGATGGACTTACCTCCTTGGGAGACCAGCATTCCAGCTCAGATATAAGCTTCTGAGCAGCATTAGAGACCCCAGATAACTCTTCCCTAAACATACCTCTTCACTTCACAGATTTCCAACAAATCACTACCTCATGAAAACAACCACAAACCAACAAAACAACTTTCAGTAACACTTCATATCCACTCATATGTCAAGTGACATAGTGGTCAGTTGACATACTGTCATACTGATAGTACTTGTATATTATGAGATTTACTTGTATAAATAAAGATTAAATGAAATGACAGAACATACTTGGGCTTGCTGAGATTATTGCTAAAACAATATTGAATCTGGTTTTCGCCATTCTTGACATTGACGCTGCCGCTGGGCTTCAGATTTCCACGTGCTGAAGATCTACTGAAATAAAGAATGGAGAATTTTAAGAATAACGTGGAAACATACCTGTACAAGAAAATTATCCACAGCGCTTGACCAAATACACTTATTACACGTGGAGAGTCAAGTGACTTGCACAAGGACGTAGACCTATCAAATCCATAATTTCACTGAGCTCAGGTAACTTTAATGAACAGCAAGCATAATGCATGACTTTACATGTTGGTAGCCGGCTGGTCCAGCCATGCCTACAGTGGTGTACATCAGGACACAGAATAGTTGTAGCCCAGTGGCGGCTGGTGAACTGGCAATAGGGGAAGCTCAAACCCATCCCTTGAAAATAATGATTGGTCATGACCTGTTTTCAATCATTTATTTAAATGACCATTACAAAAGCTCAGGAAACTCTTAACATTAACAGGTGTGGTCAGTTTTCACTAATACGTACACCTGTCAACTCTAATGCATTCCGCGTGAGTTTTAGTGGTATATTTATGTTCCCCTGCTGTAGTCAGCAACTATTCTATCAACGCATGTGTTAGAGATTCTCGCACAGAACTGAAGTCCTTGTGCATGGAGGTTTATCAGTTTCACCTGCGTTATGACTCAGGACTTCTGACGCTTTTCTTAACTCGGGGCTTGGAAGCAAGGCACGTGTTTCATTATCGTTTGAATAGTTTAAATCAAATAAGATCATTTGAAACGTGTTTATGCGATTTTTTTGCTTTCAATGATCTTATTTCATTTCAACAGTTCAAACAATCATGAAACACGCGTTTCTTCCAACCCCTGAGTAAAGAAAAGCGTGAAGTGCGGAGTAATGACGCAGGTGAAACTTGAAAATTTAGGTGCCATGTCCCTATTTACATGGAATTGGCCATTATTATATCGAGGGCTGACTGCAATAAACATATGTCCAGATGTTTTACATTGGACATAACTGTTTATTGCAGTCAGCCCTCGATATTATGGTTAGTTGTAACAAAGAACGTATTAATTGAATTAAAAACGTTAAAGGGCATTTCCTGTCAAAATTAATGTTTGTCTCATGCATCACTTCACCTATGACCAGTTCATCTCATACCATCCATACACCAAAGCGGAGCGGAGGCTCCTCTCAAGCCACTCTCCGCTAATGGTGGCTCCGCTTAGCCTCCGTTAGCTGAGAGGCTAACTGACCCGGATATGAACAACGCGGAGGCCGCGGTAAATCCAACTTTGGTTAAATTATCTTTTTAAAACGAATTTTAAAATTAAAATGAACGGCAAAATTGTTTTTATATTAGCCTATATGTGTAATGTAAACAGGAGAACGTACATCCCTCCCCCCGGACTGTGGGCCACGGTAAAATTGTCCACCTGTGAACGGTCCGCGATAATAAAAAGGTTGGGAACCCCTGTCTTAAGAAGTAGCCAAGCCTTGGCTAAAGTTTCAAGAAGTTAGCATCAGTGAGAACTAGCATGTAGCCACATGGTCAATAAAAACTAGTCTAAAGTCTACCACTGTCCTAGCATTATCAAACTTTTCTGGTATCCTTCAGAAATGTGAAGGTATTGATGCTGAGACGCTGCATACTCACTTTCGAAGTGATCACATTTAGGGAGAAATGTCTCCGGCCAGCCGCCACTGAAAGAGACCCTGATCGTGTTCTCCTTTGCAGGCCCTCTAGTGGCCAGGATGCCAGCGTCCAAGATTAATTAACATATCAAAAGCATCATTTTTATAACGAAACTAGTGACTGTATAATGGAAAATTCGATATAAACATGTTACTGACATTACCAGCAGATAGCGTTGCAGAAAGGACGTCACGTCAATAAAACGGGATTTATATGGACATAAGACCTTTAGACAATTGTACTATCATAGAAACAACATACAACTTCAGAAACCCTGTATAAACCCCAAAAAGGAGTTTGAAAAATAATAATGTCAGTTGTCATCAAGTTTTGTCATTTTGATGCTGACATTTTTATTTAACCTTTATTTATACAGGTAAATCTCATACTATGAGTAAGACAGTATGTCAGCTGACCACTATGTCACTTGACACAGAGTAAGATGTAAATTTGACATTGAAAGTGATATAATAACCATTTATGAGTGGATATGTAGGCCTATATTTACGTCAGGTGTCATGCAATGTGTATGCAGGTGTTATAAATACTTATGTATGCCCTCTTCATATGAAGTGTTACTGAAAGTTGATTTGTTGGTTTGTGGTTGTTTTCATGAGGTAGCGATTTGTTGGAAACCTGTGAAGTGAAGAGGTATGTTAAAGGAAGCAATAGTCATTCTGCTGTTTCAAATCCAGTGTATATAACATTCTTAGATTCTCAAAACACAAAATGTAGAACTCTGGACTGGAAATGAACATATATATTACATTATCTGTCAAGTATTACATTATCAGTTTTGAAAAAAAAAGACCCACCTGAAATTGTAAAAAATTCCCAATAAGGTAATAAGGTATTACATTATCGGTAAAAATGTTATTACAATATCAGTCAGAATATTTTATTCCATTATTGGTGAAGTTATTACATTATTGGGTTTTATTACATTTTCGATCGAGTTAAGAGCAAATTTTATTACATTCTCAGGCATTATTACATTTTCAGGAAATTATTACATTATAGGGTGCTACAGTCACTAAATAACACTTCTGAAGATAACCCTAACCCTAAATAACACTTTTGGGGGTCAAAGTTTTCAAAACATGATTGGGGGGTGGGTAATATTTTATGATGCCATCGTGTTCTGTATACATATTATTAAGTCCAATGTTATCCCAAACACTGCATAAAGTCACCTTTATGAACAGCATTTGAGAAATTACTCATTTACATGTAAATCTTTTTGGATTCAAGCATCTTTCAATTTTATGACTGCATGTTAAAATCACTCCAATTTGAATTTATTAATTTCCATTACTTACCAGAATTGGCGGTTGCACTGTACATCAACCTACTACAATGCATGGTCCAAGCTGTTACATAGCTGTGGGTGGGAGCTTTTATTCAATTTGTGTGTATACAACAGCAAGCTCAGACTTCGCATTCTTGCTTCATATTAGTCCAACTACTGGGTGGTTTTAATATGATGCATGCTATTCTTATGCGTGGGAAAGGTTTAAACAAAGGCGTATGCTATCGACCGCCAGCCTCAGACAGTATTGTCAATGAAATGCTCTTTAAGAGGATTAGGCAAGTTTGTAGAGGGGGAGGGACTATTATTATGGGATACTTCAATTATCCTGGTATCGATTGGGAAATGGTTAAAGGACAGGGTTAAAGGAGAGGAAGAATTTCTAGATGTTGTACATGACAATTTTTTGGTGCAGTATGTTAATAAACCTACAAGAGAGAAAGCAATTTTACACTTAGTGCTCTGTAATGACCCTGATAGAATTAGCAATGTAGAGGTACTGGAGCCACTTGGGACTAGTTATCATTCTACTGTTTGTTTTAATGTTTCATGGCAATTTAAAAAGTTATCTTTGAAAACCCAAATGTTTAATTTTAAGCAAGCGAACTTTTACAGGATGCGCTCATATTTCAGCGAAATAAAATGGGAGACACTCCTGGATTGCAAGTCTGTAAATGACATGTGGGATAGATTCAAGGGGGATTTATTTGATTCACAATGCAAATTCATTCTGTAACCCATAGGTTAACCAATAGTTACTAAAGTTGCTTTCATTCCCTGATAATTAATTTAACTTAAATGAAAACCACATTCTTATTTTTCTTATTTTAATTTTTAACTGATCTCAGAGGTCCAATATTGCTTCGATGTAGGAGTTAATTGAAAAGGAATCAAAAAACGCAATAACTAACTAATTGTTGAGTTTGAGTGTTGTGTTGAGAACTATTGGTGTAGAAAAAGGCAAGTCCCGCCTTCCCCACGTCACTCACTCAAGCTAGTGTGGCACTGCATCTAGCGTGTGGGCAGAGCTGCCTTGCTTTACAAGATGACAACAAAGACTTGCTTAGTGAGAGTGATATTCCTTGATAAAAGTACTCGATATTGCACCAAAAAAACAGCAAACTATTCGACAGACAGTGGTTAAGACCATTGTCGAAATCCTGTTTTTCTGTTTGTGATTTTTCTTTTCTTTTCTTTTCCTTCCTGGGTGAGTAACATTATCGAACTTGTGACCATAGCTATGTTTCCATCCACTTGTCAATCGAACTATCTGAAGTTCGCCAAAAATATTCATGCGAAAAAAACAGGTGAAAATGCGTTTCCATCTAACGGCATTAAAGCGAAAAAAAGTTGTGCGTAATGACGTCACATGCTGTTATGCGATCAAATTGGTGTATCGAATTGATTTCTGACATTTTAAGCTGTTTCCATTCATTTTCGCACTGAATCGCAGAACCTTCAAGTGAACAAAAGTAGTGTGTTAGCTGACTAATTTAGCTAGTTAGCCAAAATGGATGGCGTCTGCCAACAAATGTTGATAATTGCACAAGTTGTACTTGTTTATGTGCCAGCTATTGGCAACATAGCAAACCATTATCAGAAGGCAACGACGGCATCAAAACACCGTCACGATGCAGTCGCAGATTTATTCGGCAAATAACGTTTCCATCAGCATTTATCGCATAAGCCTTTTACCGATCAAGAGAAAATCCGATCAGATCAACCGTATGAACTTTGTGTCGATATTCTTGAAATCAAGTCGAATTTCACCGTTTCCATAGAGCATTTTTAATTCGATATGACTTAATTCGCATAAGAACGTATGGATGGAAACATGGCTAATGACTGCATGTAGCCGCTAGCAAACTCTTTGTGAAATATAGCTGCAAGCAGCAATGGGGTGGCCTAGCAGCGTAGCAGGCCAGCCCGGGTAGTCACGGTAACATGGCTGAACTGTGAGACACATCACTGTTTGCACACTTGAGAAATTTAAGATTAAATCACCACTAATCGACAGAGTTTTGTGCCTGTTTCCTGTTTTCAGCTTAACCATCAAATATGATTGGTTTTATTGTTGTGCCGATACTGATACCAGTATCGGGTATATGCCCGATACCTCATTAATATACTTGTACTCTTATTCGTTGACACATTTGCCGATACCACGCACCGATACCGCTTAATGTAAGACGCAAGGTAACTGCCTGCTCACGGTCGCATAGGCTACAGTATATTGCACTATCTGACTTCTATGTCTAGGGGGAGACAGCGAGTTGGAAAAAATACGAGAAAGAGAGCTTTATAATCAACACATCACATGCAGGCATTCGCGCATACTCACCACAGGTGTATAGTAACGATGTACATTTACTTCTCAGGGGTGGATCCAGGAATTTTGGAAAGGGGAGGCGCAGCCCCCATAGGAGCACCGAAGGCGTGAAGTCAGTAGGGGCATATGGGGGTCCTCCCTCAGAAAATTTTGAAAATTACCAGGCGAAATAGAAGTTTTCCTGGCATCTGGGAACAAAATTCAAGGTCTTATAGTTAGCTGAAAAAAGCATTTTTTTCATTAACAATTATCTATATTTAAGGTGTAAGTTTGCACTTGTCTCTGCAAAGACAACCAAAACAAAGAGACTTAGGTCCTATTCCGATAGAAACGGTCGAATTGTGAAAATGATCAAAGCATCCATCAGGATACATCATGGATTAAACATTTAAAACACAACACTAAAGTTGTTTTCTTTCATGGCGAATGGTATTTAATTCACTTTGAAGTGAATTTCCTCCTTACACATTAGGCATATTCAGTAGGCATGCAGAGCTACAAAATCATCTGGAAATTTTTAATTCTTACTGAATGAGTTGATGAAGAGCATTCTTCGGGGGTATCTATGAGCGTACATATCGACCAATTTTGTCATAATCAAGTATAAGATCAAGTTGCTCTGGCACAAACGTTACTCTAAGATATAGCGCTGTTATCACTACTTATACAAACGTTATAGCTCATCTTATAGTTAATCCATATGAACTGCATACAACAGCCTGTACAGTTGTCAGAATTGAATAGTCAGTTGCTATTTTACACATTCAGCCACAGAAATCATTAGTATTGAAAATACCCGTGTTAAAATATAGCATTTAAACTGTAGTGTAATAAATACTCAGAGGATTAACTTAACTAAAAGTGTCAATATCACAATGTAAATGCTTTAATGCACATGCATGTAGAAATCCTGCATTTAAATTAGGAGTGAACTCATCCATGAAACCGTGTTTCAGCTTGGCTTGCTTGTGAATATTGAATGACTGATCCTGGTGTGCCATCTAGTGATAGAATATTGTAACTGCGTGCGTAAATTTGCAGCTTCATGTCCGCTGGCATCAACATCTGTACAAAGATACCCTGTCGTGCACCGTTGTTCTTGAACGCGCCAAATCCAGATAATCTTTATGATGAATTACATTCATATTTTAATTTGTAACGAGTAACGAAGTGGCCAGTGTCAACATAACGAAGTGAAAATATACTTTTTATCTTTTAAATGTAGTAGAGTAAAAGTGAATGTCAAAACTCAAGCACAAATCCTCAAAAAAAAAAAACCAAAAAACTACTAAAGTAGGCTACTATTCGTTACTATACACCTCTGACCATCGCAAAGTGCATTAGGACGCAACTCATTTTTTTTATTTTTTTATTTTTGGACGAACCCCCCGGAAATTTCATTTTTCCGGTACGGCAATTTTTCGAGCTCTAAGCCCTGTATGTAATGTGCGAAAAAGGCTGTCTTCGAAAAGACAGTCTTGCAGACATAATGTGAGGCGCCCCCCATGCTTCTGTACAGTACTTAAGTAGTTTTTTTTGAGGATTTGTACTTCAGTTTTTTTTTTTTTTTACCGGGACTTTTACGCTACTGCATTTAAAAGATAAAAAGAATACCTTTACTTCGTTACTTTGACACAGGCAACTTCGTTACTCATTACAAATTAAAATATGAATGTAAATCATCATTTAAGGATTATCTGGATGTGACGAGTTCGAGAAGAACAACGGTGCTCGGCAGGGCATCTTAAGCGCTTTGTGCAGATGTGTCTGCCAGCGGACATGGAGCTGCAAATTTATGCACGCAGTTACAATATTCTATCACTAGATGGCAGACCCGGATCAGTTATTGAATATTCTCATGCAAGCCGAGCTTGTACTCTGTACTTGCACTTTTGATGCTTAAGTATGTTTTCTCACAAGAACTACATTTAATGTTAGCTACTTTAAGACTTTTACTCAAGTAATTTTCTAATGGGTGACTTCAACTTTTACCAAAGTAACTTTCAGTTATGGTACTTGTACTTCTACTTTTTCTTAATTTTTTTTTTTCCCAGTACTTTATATACCTCTGACACACACACACATACACACACACTCACCCTACCCACACCACATGCACACAGACTTTCATATGCACAAACACCCACCAGCACACACACAAAGACTTGGAATTGTGAATAATCTTATTTTACTACAAATATATTAGTAATATATGGTTACCTTCAACATTCTAGTTAGGGATGTCCCGATACCACTTTTTTGCCGACCAAGTACAAGTACGAGTACTGACATTTGAGTACTTGCCGATACCGAGTACCGATACGACTAATTAATAATACCATAACAACAAATTGTTATGGCGTCAATTTGTTATGACGTCACGGACAGCAAGGGATGACAGACAAAATTCTTCAACTTCAACAGATTTAATTAAACAAACACTTGGAACTACTCTACAATCTACCCTACTGACCAAGATTGAAATCAAATAAAAAATAAGATATTTACAGTTCCTTTGTACTGGAGATGGGCTGCTATATTGCGATGTCTTGGGACAGGAAAATGCTCCAACACAGGCAAAAATCCACAAAAAGCTTCATAGGTCTTGAAAAGAGTGACAGGTCTGGTCAAATGTATCCTTCCACAATTTCTCCTTGCAATTTCTCCAACTACTCTTCCACTCTCTCAATTTTTCTCCTTATATACTCTTGTCCAGCCCCCTCTGAGGCATGCCCAGGACATGCCCAACCTAGCTCCAGACTGGGCTTAACAAAAAAAATTGTCAATACTGCCATCTAGTGGCTTTTTTTTTTCCCCATTACACCTCCATTCCAAAAGGGAAAAATTTTGACTCATAAAGGCAAAATTTTTCTTTTCAATACAAAAATGGTTAAGTGGACACTTGTGTATATATACATATAATACCATATGCTAATAAACACGTGATATATATACACATACTCAAACACGGGATAAGCAATCAGCAATTACATTGTCAGTACCCTTTACATGCTTAATTTCCAAGTCAAACTCCTGTAAAATCAAACTCCAATTCAACAATCACCGATTCTTGTTTTTCATCTTACTCCAAAACATTAACGGATTGTGGTCAGTATATACAATTATTGGCTTTTGCCCTGTACAAACATAAACCTCAAAGTGTTGAAAGGATAGAACCAGAGCCAACAGCTCTTTCTCAATTGTGGAATAGTTCTTTTGGTGGCGATTGAACTTCCTGGAGAAGTATGCCACGGGATGCTCAATGTCATCAGAGTCACTTCTCTGTAGGAGCACAGATCCACAAGCTTGGTCGCTAGCATCGACTGCTATGGAGAACGGTTTGTTGAAGTCAGGAGATTTGAGCACGGGGAAGTGACACAGCAGAGACTTCAGGCGATCGAAGGCTCTTTGGCATGCTTCATCCCAAGTGAACTTCACGCCTTTCTTCAGTTGGTTGGTGAGACTGAGAGCACTCTCAGCAAAGTTCTTGGAGAACTTGCGGTAGTACCCGATCATTCCAAGGAAGCGGCGCAAAGCTTTTTTGATGTCAGGAACTGGAAAGTCCATGATGGCTTGGACTTTAGCATTTATGGGTGCCACCTTACCCTGGCCTGTGACGTAGCCAAGATACGTGACAGTAGCACAACCAAAGTCACTCTTGTTCAGGTTAACAGTCAGGTTAGCCTGGGTCAAGCGCTGAACAACGTGTCTACATCTTTCAGATGTTCTTCCCAGGAGTCACTCCATGTGATCAGGTCGTCGATGTATGCGCACCCGTGTGTGGCAATCCGGCGATTGTAGACTGTATCATCCTTTGGTACGTGGCTGGGGCATTTTTCATGCCAAAGGGTAGGACTTCATACTGGTATAACCCAGATGGTGTGGCAAAAGCAGAGATGCTCTTGGCCCTCTCAGTTAAAGGCACACACCAATAACCCTTCAATAAATCAATCTTGGTCAGAAACTTTGCTTGCCCTACTCTATCGATACAATCATCAATCCTAGGTATTGGAAACACATCAGTTCTAGTTACAGCATTGACTTTGCGATAATCTGTACAGAATCTAGTACTTCCATCAGGTTTTGGAACTAGAACACAGGGTGAACTCCAATCGGAGTTAGAGGGTCTGATAATATCATGTTCTAACATGTACTCAACCTCTTTCTCAGCAATCTTTCTCTTTTCAGGATTCATCCGCACGGATGCTGTTTTATTGGTTTGGCATCACCAACATCTACATCATGAGAGGCTATAGAAACTCTCTTTGGAACCTCAGGAAATAGATCTTTATATTTCTTGATCAACTTCTCAAACTGATCTCTCTGTGAGGGTTCTAAGTGCTGGAGTTTTACATCAAGATTTTGCAACACTTCAGAATTTGACAATTTACATGAAAGAACTTCAGCTTTAATTCTAGGTTCATCATCTTGAAACTCCCCCTCATCTTCACAAGTCTCGGCCATAGGAGGATCTGAAGTGACAGCTGCAACCCTAGCATTCCTATCATGATAAGGCTTCAGCGTGTTAATGTGACACAACTGTTTTGGCTTTCTCCTATCCGGAGTCTTCACAATGTAATTGAGATCATTGAGTTTTGTCAGAATTTCATTAGGACCATGAAATCTAGCCTGCAATGGATTGGACTGCAAGGGAAACGACACAAGGACCTTGTCTCCTGGTTTAAACTCACGGCTTCTAGCCTTATGATCATACCAAGTTTTCATTTTTCCCTGACTTGATTTCAAGTTCTCTTTGGCTAGGTCACAAGCTGCACACAGTTTTTCCTTGAACTTGCTAACATAGCCTAACAGACTGATATGCGGCTCTTTCTCTTGCCATTGTTCACTCAACAATAGCAAAGGTCCTCTCACTTCATGGCCAAACACTAGCTCAAACGGACTGAATCCAGTAGACTCCTGCACTGCTTCTCTAGCTGCAAACAACAGCAAATGAACACCTTCATCCCAGTCTTTCTCATGGTCATAACAATAAGTCCTCATCATTGTCTTGAGAGTGGAATGAAACCGCTCTAAGGCACCCTGACTCTCTGGATGATAGGCACTGGAAAGAATCTGCTTCGCACCTAGTTCATACACAACCTGCTGAAACAATCCGGAAGTGAAATTGCTACCTTGATCTGACTGAATTTCCCTGGGAAGGCCAAACAACGTGAAGAACTTTATTAAAGCCTTCGAATTGCAGTTGCCTTGATGTTGCGTGAGGTATGGCTTCAGGAATCTGGTAGATGCAAACATGATTGTCAACAAGTACTGATTTCCAGATCTATTCTTGGGTAATGGACCAACACAATCAACGATGACCTTGGAGAAGGGCTCCCCAAATGCTGGGATAGGCTGCAATGGAGCTACAGGTGGGTCTAACTGGTGTTTTCCAACTACCTGACAAGTGTGACAGGTTTTACAAAAGTTGGAAACATCTTTCCGAAGTCCAGGCCAGAAGAAGTGTTTCATGATCTTGTCAACAGTCTTGTTAACACCAAGATGACCTCCTAAAGGCAAACTATGAGCCATTGTTAAGATCTCATTCCTGTAGACCTTCGGAACAACAATTTGCTTGACCACTGCCCAGACATGCCTACCGTTACGATTTGTCCGTATTTGTTACTGAAAAATGCATAAAAATACGGTGTTACGAACTGTTATAATTTAGTACGGAAATTGTAGTTCATAAGAAATCAAATTTTATGCTTCTAAATAAAGTTTTATGCTTTGTTTTGTCTCATTTTCAAGATCGCTGATCGTTCCCATTTCTCAAAACGTTTTCCAGACGTATTATAATCACTTCCGTTGAAAAATACAAACCGGTTTGTTACTTGGTAATGACCGGATTCGTCAACCTGCCGACATGTCCCGACAGCTTACTGCCAGGAACCACTCGATAACCAATCGAATTGCTTACTTTAGTCATGTGACCTTGGCGGAATTATCCGAACTTACTTTCGCTTTGAACTCATGAAGGGTGGCCAGTCGCAATGGCGTCTCGGTCTGGGAATCAGAAACGAAAGGCCGAAACTAGCGACATAAAAACATCGAAGAAACGAGTTCAAACGTACAGGCAGGACTATCATAAATTATGGCCTGTACCAACAGCAAGTAAGAAAGGCGATACGTTTGCTCATTGCACTATATGTTCTTGTGATTTTTCCTTCGGACACGGTGGAAGGGATGACTGTCGAAGACATGTTTCATCTAAAAAACATTCCGAGTATGCCGACTTGCAAACTAAGGCGAAGTCAATTTCCTCATTCTTCACTCCTGTGCCTGAAAATCCTCTGAACAACAACGTGACAAAAGCAGAAACCATCATGATGGAGTTAATTTCCAACATGAATCTACCCATTTCGTCGGCCGACAAACTCACTAAAGCATTCAAAGTCATGTTTCCCGATAGTGCGATGGCCAAAAAATTTCAGTGTGGAAGAAGCAAAGGTGGTGCCATTATTAAGGAACTGTCACATCAAATACAGATTAACCTTGTGGAGAAAATGAAATCCGGTCCTTACACTATATCTACGGATGGGAGCAATGATGCTGGAAGCAAGCAATTTCCAATTGTCGTGAGAACTGTGGATCTTCATTCATTCGAAGTGAGATCTGACATGTTGGCAGTTCCGATCTGTGAAGATTCTGCTACAGGTAGGTCATTTATTAATTTATTTGCCGATATCACATTAGGAACTTAGAGCGTGGAAGTAATCAAATCAATTGATAATGTTTATAGTTGAACAGATGTGAATAAGATTTATCCTTTTTTGTAAATATTGTTTTCTTTTATGTTTAATTTTTTGTTGTATATTTCTGTATTTTTTTGGCAAAAATTTTTGTTAGATCTTAACGAAACGGTTCGGGTAAAAACTAAGGTTTGGAGCATGGTTGGAGTTTTGTCGGAAAAAATAGTTTTCCTTTCAAATGTCAAAAACTGGAAAAAAGGCAAAAATATAAGCAATATTATAGGTTCTCATTTACGTTGCATTCTTTTACAACTTCATATTTTTTTTTAAATTTTTTTATTTAACTTCATATGTTTATGGATATTCATTTTATGTCCATAGTAACAGAAAATGAAAAACAACCTTTTATTTTCAATTAAATGTCATTCCAAAGGCTCCAAATGTCCATCAATTTCTATTGACTTTAATGTGATAACAATTAATGAAAACACTGTCCTGATATCCTTACAATACATTATCAACAATTACGAGACAGATTACATGTAGAGTTTAAGCATATGTTAAATGGCAGAGATTTTCTTGTCATGAGCTCCTGAATATAAATTAATGAAAGAGGAGCAAGTTTGTCAAGCATTTGTAGACTTTGCAAAGATTTGTTCTTGATATTATCATTTGCTGTCTGACATCTTGATGAGGAGCTAATGCTAAATTTCAGAAATGTTCTTGTCATGACCACCTGAATATAGCTTTATAAGACTTTGAGTGCAATATATATATCATTCAATATAAATATGACTTTGGAAACCTGAAAAGTTTGAAATATGAAAATAAATTCTCTCCTGATTATCTTGTGTGGTTGATTTCGTGGTATTCAAATGATAAACTGCCTCTTAATTTTGAAAAATATGTTTTTGTGTCAAACATTTTAGGTGTTACTGAAAGGTCTGTCATATTACTGAAAATATGGCATAAATTAAGTAAGTGTTACTGATACTACTTTTTAGGGGTAGGCATGTCTGCACTGCCCAATCTGCATTGGCAAGGATATCAGGAGGGCGCCACTTCCGCATCAACACTCCATCCTTGAGATAATACCCAACTGGAACTGCGTCTATTTCTTCATCAGGAAGGGCTCTCTTCTTTAGTACACAAATTTCAGAATCATTGGTTTGCTCCTGAATCAACCGCTTTCTGGACAGAGACAAGTCTCCAGACACATCAGAATCACCGGACCCATCTGGCTGGCTGAATAGAGAACTGATAAAAGTGTCTGATAAGTCCTCAAACGCAGAAACCATAGTAGGCTGAACAGAGTCATGAGGCGAACCACCTGAGTCATGACTATTCAATGTGCTGGACGGCACCACATCATCTTCTTCTTGAGCCTTCTTAGCCATAGCACGGGTCACTGCACAGGAAGGATACAGAGATGGGTCTTCATCGCCATCTTCAGTGCTCTGCTGTGAAGTAAGATGAACAGGGGGAACTACATTGCCCCCAGCCAGGTCATTACCTAGCAACAGAGAAACACTCTTGATAGGTAGACTTGACATAAGTCCCACCTTTACCTGTCCTGTAACTAAATCTGACTTCAAGAATACAGAGCGCAGGGGTACAGATACAGTCCTCCCTTCAATACCTCGTACAAGTATGAAATCCCCAGAAGCGGTCTCATCACGTAACTCCAAGGAGTCCATCAACAAAAGTGACTGAGAAGCTCCGGTATCCCTTAGGATATATATGGGGACAGGAGGAGAATGCTCATTCAGAGCCACAAATCCCTGACACAAATGGAAGGAATTCCTCCCTCACAAAGTCAGCAGTATCAGGCTTCTTAGCCTCACAAGGAGCAGGCAATTTAGCAGATCGGTCATCTACTACAGGGGTTTCTAACCTTGTCTTCACAAAGGCATTGGGTTTGGTATCCTTTTCCTTTTCTTTCTTAGCTTTAAGGAACCAACAGTTAGTTGTAACATGACCAGATTTCTTGCAATAATTGCAAACTAGACCACTTTTGTCACTGTCAGCTTTCACACTTTGATCAGAACTTTGACTGGATTTCTGAGCACCATCACCAGATTTGTCTTTGTCTTTGGGTGAGGAATCTTGGGTATCACCGTTACCTTTCTTCTGAAATTGGGACCATCTATTGTTACTGCTAGACTGAAATTTGGACTTATGTGTGAGAACATATTCGTCTGCAAACTTGGCAGCTGATTGCAGATTCAGTGCTTGCTTCTCATTAAGGTAGGTCTTAATATCATCCTTGACGCAGTTCTTGAATTCTTCAACTAACACCATCTCTTTTAGTGAGTTGAAATTATCCTTGACCTCCATAGAAGTACACCAGCGCTCAAAGTAAACCTTCTTCTCGTTAGCAAATTCCACATAAGTCTGATTGTCAGATTTCTTCAGACCTCTGAATTTCTGTCGGTAAGCCTCTGGGACCAACTCATAAGCTGTCAAAATAACCTTTTTGACAACCTCATAATCAGAGGAATCCTCTGCAGACAAAGCCGAATAGGCTTGTTGAGCTTTACCCTTGAGGACAGTTTGCAACATCAGAGGCCAGTGTTCCTTTGGCCACTGACAACTCTTAGCTACCTTCTCGAAGCACTGGAAATACTTATCAACCTCCTTCTCTGAGAATGGAGGCACCAGCTTTACCTCCTGGCTAGCCCAAAATTTGTTTTCAGCTTGCATTTTGATTTTTAGTAGCTCCATTTGGAGCCTTTCTTCTCTATCTAATTTTTCTAAATCGAAATCTCTCTGTCTCTGTCTCTCTCTTTCTGCTCTTTCCTCTTTCTCTCTCTCAAATTCTCTTTGTTTTTCTTTTTCCTCCCTTTCTTTTTTCTCTTCTCTTGCTAATTTTTCCAACTCAAACTGCCTTTGTTTTTCTTTTTCCTCCCTTTCAATCTCTAGCATTTTTAATTTAAGTTCAAATTCTACATTGGGATTTTCCACCGAAAACTGTTCTAGATCTCCTGGTGCAAACACATTTTCATCAATGTAATATTCAACAATCTCTCTTGCCAGTCTTGCTTTTCGTATGGCTGGTTTTACATCTGTCAGCTCTAACTGTCTGCATATTTCTAGCAGTTCTGTCTTTTTAAAAGACTTCAAAACCTCTTCGGTTGGTGATGCCAAGAAATCATCCATTGCTGTTGATCTGCTAATATATATATAGGAAAATTCAAAAAACAATTTCACTATTTGAGATTTTATATTTTCAATAAATGACTCGCACAATGGTCTATCCCGGACGAGCCCCCAATTTGTTATGGCGTCACGGACAGCAAGGGATGACGGACAAAATTCTTCAACTTCAACAGATTTAATTAAACAAACACTTGGAACTACTCTACAATCTACCTTACTGACCAAGATTGAAATCACATAAAAAAATAAGATATTTACAGTTCCTTTGTACTGGAGATGGGCTGCTATATTGCGATGTCTTGGGACAGGAAAATGCTCCAACACAGGCAAAAATCCACAAAAAGCTTCATAGGTCTTGAAAAGAGTGACAGGTCTGGTCAAATGTATCCTTCCACAATTTCTCCTTGCAATTTCTCCAACTACTCTTCCACTCTCTCAATTTTTCTCCTTATATACTCTTGTCCAGCCCCCTCTGAGGCATGCCCAGGACATGCCCAACCTAGCTCCAGACTGGGCTTAACAAAAAAAATTGTCAATACTGCCATCTAGTGGCTTTTTTTTTCCCATTACAAAATTTAAATTATGATTTTTTATTTTTTCAGCACATGTTCCCTGAACAAACATGACACCACTGCCACACAGATTTCACTTTTAACATTTCAAGTTTAGCCTGGGCAATCTATGCATGTGCTGATAATATAAAATAAATAAAATAAAACTGAATCAACGTGCTACATGTAGTGCTACACATTTCAAGTAACTTGTAACCTTCAGTACCTCACAACTGTACAACAACTGTCTGAAACTGTAGAACAACTGAAAAACAAAATATTGTGTAGTGCTATCTGTGAGGGGGCTAAGCCTTTTCAGTGGCCTCTTGGGGAAAAGTGAGAGGCAGGCTTTCTTTATAAAGAGAAGCATCTCTGCCTACTGGTTGACGTATAGCAGTGACGTGCAGTCGGAGGTTAGTTTGGTGAGGCAGAAACCTCCCCTTTGCTTGATTAGCAATCAGACGATTAACTAGTTTAGTAAGACTATTTGGCAGAATGACGGGCCAGTTTAAGTTTCCGCGGCGTTATTACTCAGTAGGCTACATCGAACTTGAAATGCTCACGAAACTGCAGATTTGCGAGTACTTGCTTACAGGAAGCTAGAGGCGTGCGGTGAGGTGACGCAGTGACCCAAACTTTTATCACAGGATTTTGTGAACCTGTTCCCACGTGCTATTCCTGATTGACAATCAAAACACTTAAGACCAAGCCCATAGGAAGCCTGATACTGATAGAGGAGATAATGACAAAAAGATTCATTCACGTATACGCTGCAATTCGAGACTGCATGGATGGAAATCTGAATAATCAATTAGGAAAAATTCTCGGCTCTCGGTAATTCTGTATATCGTTTAAACATTTTGTTAATCGGATTACGAAAGAAGACTGAAAATAAACGCCCGCTTTTTGTTTGGGTGTAAAAGCACGTATTTAAAAGAGAATACATTGTATATTGATTAAGCATTGAAGTCTGCAAAAGTCGAACTGTTTTAATATTTGTTAATGACATTGCTTCGGCTTCCTGGAAGCAAGTACGCACAAATCTGCTGTCTAGTGAGCATTTCAGGTTCGATATACTGAGTAATAACGCCGCGGAAACTTAAACTGGCCCGTCATTCTGCCGAATAGTCTTACTAAACTAGTTAATCGTCTGATTGCTAATCAAGCAAAGGGAAGGATTCTGCCTCACCAAACTAACCTCCACCGCACGTCACTGACGTATAGTAGGTATCGGGTGCTGTCATGAGCGTGTATTTGACGAGTACGAGTACAGCAAAATAGGCCAGTATCGGTGCGAGTACCGATGCTGGTATCGGTATCGGGACATCCCTAATTCTAGTTGTAGTTGAGTTTAATTTTCCATTTGTTATTTGTGTAATTGAAATATGGTGATACCAGGCACTTTAAGTGATGAAAGCTATTATTGACTTTAGTTGGATTGAGAATGCCTATGAATGTGTGTGAAAACTATCTGTGCCAATTAATAGTTCTACTGACATTTTATGAAGTTGGGTGTGTTACCTTGCCCATGCAGTGAGTTTAATTTCATTTGTCAAGCTTCTGTTATGTTTTGCCACATTTGATGGCAGTGCTACTTTAAAGGATTTTTGTCAGGTCTAAATACAGAAAGATGTTTAGCAGTTAGGCCTACTCTTTTTTTTTTTTAGGAAATGGCCATGTGTGAATCGTTTGATATTGGCCTCTTTAAGGCTTGTTATAAAAGAATAAAACCTGCACTCAAAGAATTGTCATTGTATTTTCCTGGAAAACATTTCAGAAATATCGGTATCGGTACTCGGTATCGGCAAGTACACAAAATAAAATACTCTTACTCGTATCGGTTTTAAAAAAAGTGGTATCGGTGCACCCCTAATTGGTTTTGAGGATTAATGGCCACCAACTTTATAAGGCAACATGAAAATGAGGTCCTGAGTTAAACTGATGAATTTGGTGTGTTTCTTGAAAAATGTTGCTAAGACATGAATTCACTTCCTGTGACTTGAATATTTGCCAGGGGTCAAAGGTCACAAAATTAAATAGGTCTTCTCCAGACCATGCTGTAATGTCCTTTTTACCAAGTTTCGTTTTAATACACCAAAGCATTGCTGAGATATGGGCCTGCTTCCTGTTTGGCGGCTTCTCGGATAATTTCGATTGGTTGTTATGGCCAAACGGTTTGGATTTGAGATACCAAACTCAAAGCACTTCTCAGGCTTGGTCTGTAGATCATGTGAGCCAAGTTTAGTAATGATCGGATAAAGCTTGTCATTTCTGTAAATTTAAGCGCATTTTGGACAAAATTCAAAATGGCCATCAAATTCTTATGCATACATACACAGTCTTCTAGGATCTGTCTTGGGATGTCCAACAGCATCAGAAGACACTGAAATTAAGGCTTTAATCCAAACATATCAAGAGATATCAGCTAACAAATGTTTTTGCTATTTATGGCACCCCCTAGTGGTCAAAGCTCCCAGAATTTTTTGTGCCTCCCCACGGGCAGGTCTTGAGACTATGAACTAAGTTTGTGTTTGATTCATCTCAGCATTGCTGAGATAAGGCCTGACATCCTGTTTGGCGGCTTCGCAGTCAATTTCGATTGGCTGTTAAGGCCAAATGGTTTGAATATGAGATACTAAGCTCCAGAGACTTCTCAGGCGTTTTCTGCAGATCATGCTTGCCAAGTTTCGTAATGATCGGACAAACTTTCTGTAAATTTAAGCACATTTAGGACAAAATTCAAAATGGCCGCCAAACTCTGGTGCAATTTTACACAGACTTCTAGGAGTTTGTTAAGGATGTCGAACAGCATCAGCAAAGACTGGAATTAAGGCTTTATTCCAAAAAGAATCAAGAAATATCCGTTAAAACATGTTTTTGCCATTTATAGCGCCCCCTAGAAGACAATGGTCACGATCTTTCTGAGCCCTCTCCAAGGGCATGTCTTCATACTGTTTACCAAGTTTGCTGTTGATATGTTTAAGGATTGCTGAGATATGGCCTCACATCCTGTTTGGCGGCTTTGCCGCCAAATTTCATTGACTATTACGGGCAAGCGGTTCTGAATATCGAAACGTCTTTTAGTATCTTTAGTGCGGCTCAGTCTGAAGATTCATTCAACCATGTTTCGCTCAAATTGGACAAAATTTGTGACCGGTGAAACTTTTGAAAGGTTTTTGCTAAAATTCAAAATTGCGGAAAATCAAATTGGACGCCAAAGATGTAATAGGATTCATTGAACTCAGAGTGAGCCAAGGATTCCAAAGATACCTCAAATCTGCAAATTGGAAAAACGGGTCAGAAGTTATGAAGGTGAATGTAGGTCAAACTTTGACCTGTTGGTTGCGCTAGAGCTTTTGAGCTACGGGCATGAAATTTGGTGTGCTTGATCAGGATACTTTTATGAATTAGGATGCTAAATTTGAACATTTTCCCATGTACGGTTGTGAAATTTCTGTAAATTTAAGCAAATTTTGGACAAAATTCAAAATGGCCGCCAAATTCTGACACTTACATACACAATCTTCTAGGAATGCCTTGGGCTGTCGAACAGCATCAGCAGACACTGGAATTAAGGTTTTACTCCAAACAGATCAAGAGATATCAGCTAAAACATGTTTTTGCCATTTATAGTGCCCCCTAGAGGTGAATTGTTCCGGAATTTTTTGTGCCTCGCCAAGGGCAGGCACTGAGATAATCTACCAAGTTTGGGATTGATATGTCCAAGCATTGCTGAGATATAGCCTCACATATCACATGAAGATACCAGTGTATTACAGAGTTTTATATATCGGCCTACTGTACTTATATTGTTCAGAAGGATGAAAACTTATTGAAAAGCATCTTGTTATTTTTCATTTTTACTATTTTTCTAATTTTTAAATTTCCTTTTTTTGTCACCCACAGTAAAAAAAACTACAGTTTGTTGGCATTTATAAAATTATATAACAACAATTTTTTTGACATTTTATTGTTGTTTTTAGGCTACATTTTAACAAAGGAAAACCTCAAACTCTTATGAAAAACACTGGCAAACACAGACCTACTTTGATATAAAAAAACAGAACCAATTCAGGTGGTCTATTTGACTCCTTCCCTTAATTGTCGAAAATTACTAAAGAAAGAAGCCCACTTTGAAATAAATGTGATCCTGCCTGTGAGAACCCAGCTAAAGTCATTTTCTGGTGATGTGCAGTTTTTTACACAAAGTCTACATCATCTAAGGAATATTCTTTGAAAAAATCTAACTGATATCTCTAATATTGACTGAGTAAGGTCATTTCAAAGTTTTGGCTGCCATGACACGTCTTCAAACTAGGCTGGTTAGCTTCACAAGATGTTAATCTACAAATGCAAACGCTTCATTTCTGAAATTTCTGTGGTGATACGACGCAATCCGTGGAGAAATCCGCACCCGGCTTAAATCACAACTCTTCTGCCGTACCTTCGACTGACCTGTGTAATGTGGTAAAAAGCCACTAGATGGCAGTATTGACTTTTTTTTGTTAAGCCAAGTCTGGAGCTAGGTTGGGCATGTCCTGGGCATGCCTCAGAGGGGGCTGGACAAGAGTATATAAGGAGAAAAATTGAGAGAGTGGAAGGGTTGTTGGAGAAATTGTGGAAGGATACATTTGACCTGACCTGTCACTCTTTTCAAGACCTGTGAAGCTTTTTGTGGATTTTTGCCTGTGTTGGAGCATTTTCCTGTCCCAGGACATCGCAACATAGCAGCCCATCTCAATTACCACGGGACTGTGACTATCTTTTTTTTTATTTCAATCTTGGTCAGTAGGGTAGAGTGTAGATTAGTTCTGAGTGTTTGTTTAATTAAATCTGTTGAAGTTTAAGAATTTTGTCTGTCATCCCTTGCTGTCCGTGACGTCATAACAAATTGACGCCATAACAAATTGGGGCCATAACACCTGCTTTACGACGGTGCGCATTATCGTCTACATTCATTTTCAGTGGTAGAAAAGAAGTTCCTAAACCGAATTATACCCAAACTATCAGGTGTTTATCCGCCGAAGGTAAACTAAAAGCCAATTGAAAACCAGGCTTGCGGAAACCAACTTCCATTATTTCTCCGTAATTTTCAAAAGAAGTGTCAATAAATTCATTCATTTTAATATGTATGATGTTAGAAATTAATTTTTTGAGCACTAGATTTCGAAACCCCAATATGTAACCTATCATTTACAGCAATAAACTCACATCTCATATTTTTGTCACTTTTTATCACAGGGACTACTTGACTTGCCTGGAATCCATTCATTTGGGGCGTATTCGAATCCCCAACACGAGTCAACACGAGTGCGAGGTGCGGGGTTTTTTGTTCCGAACACGGAAGTGCAAGTTCGGGTGTTCTCGGTCAGCGGCAAAATGGCGGCCGTGAAGGATGTCCTTCTGTTCGAAGTAATTGAATTGAATGGAATTATTGCAATACCGACGGTTTTTACAAAATTTCAGCAAGATCAACCCTAGTAACCGGGCCTGAAAGTCACTTCCTGCTTCTATACATAGTTAATTGCCGCTGAAACTACTCATTCTCATGAATAGAGGGCTATTAACAAGATAAATCGGTGAAATTGATGGAAATTTCACATATGTATCTCCTACGTACGCCATCTTTGCTCTTGATGACACTCGTCGCACTCTCCAAAAAGGGGGAGTGACAAGAGCGCGTTCTCGTGTTGGTTTTCTATGGCAAACCGATAGTGCCATAATTTGTCTGTATAAAACGCGTTTTGGGACGAGAATGCGCGTGTTTTACGCAGTTATTGCTTTTTTTTTTTTTTTTTTCAACCAGATGAATTACAGATACTGCTCATACATATAAACAGTACGCTATGTAACTGGCAATATTATTCACAAAATGGCAACCTTATTTGTCAAAGAAATGTTTAATTATTGAAAAAGTGTACATGGTTTATTTCCTTCAGGCTCGCATCAGACTGTAGCTATGCACTGCAGTCTTGTGCAAACTTTCTGACAGGAAGATCTGCAGAAGGAAATCTGGGTTGCATTGATGTGGTCTTTTTCCCTTGGCAGGTGATTGGAGGAGAGCAGTTAAAATGTGTTGGCTGAAAGAAATCAATGGGAGGAGCTCATTACCATGGAAACGGCGCTTTTAACTCCGTTTTCCACAATGCCGAAAATAACGCCGTTAATTTGCACATGAAAACGGCGCTTTTAACGCCGTACTCGCGAGAAACGGCGATAAAAGCGCCGAGAAAAAAAGCAATAACGGCGTACAACATGCGTTCTGGTCCCAAAACGTGTTTTATACAGATGAATTATGGCACTATCGGCTTGCCATAGTTCTCGGCTGTTCGGAGCGTCGTTCTCGTGTCGAGTCAACCCGAGTGTCGCCAAGAACAGGGATTCGAATACGCCCATCAAGTGCTGGTCACTCTCAATGGTCACTCACTGATATGTCTGGCCTCAGTCGGTAGACTAACGTTTGACTTTCAAATATTTGCACAAAATCCATGCGAGATCTGTGATTGGCTCACAGTCGCAAGGGTGCCCCGTCCCTTTAGATAGACTTTGCTGCGGGTTCTAAATGAATTGATTCCAATGGGGAGAAGTGAACGTGAGCACAGATTATCACCGATTATTTTGCCCCATTGTCACAGAATTAAATACTAGTCTTATTTTTCACATATGCCACATATCTTCCAAATATTCTGGCGCTGCAATGGCATTTTTAAGACCAACAGATCAGGAGAAAATGAACTTTGTTCGAGACCTGTCTCTCTCTCAGCAGCGGTCACGTAACATCTGGCAAAACAGAAATACAGTATGGACTGCGGCAAACTACGAATTAAACTTTCAAACTGAAATAATGCTTGTGTTAAATGTTCAGTGATACTGTTATTGCCATCGATGTTTAATCGTTTTTAAAGGGACAAGGACTATATTTGATCGCTATGATCTTGTACTGGATTGATATCAGATATTAAACAAGCGGGGAAAAGCGCCAAAATAACCGTTGGCCATCCACGTTAAAAATGCCGAAATGTTGTGCAGTAATAGGTTGCAATAATAGGAACAAGCTATCCATCTTCTCTTTTCCGAAGAAAGTAGACAGGCAAGGAATAAATTAGCAACTGTCGTATAACATACCAGCTTCATAGGCTTAACCTAGCTGATGCAATCATGCCCTTCAAGCTATAGCGAATGCCAATTACAATTACAATGAAATACATTACATAATTTGAGTATTATTTAATTTAGCCCTTATTGTACTGGGGAATCCCATTGAAATAAACAAAATGCAGATATGGCCGAACATTATCCTGTTCAAAACCTAACAACCACTCCAAGAGTAAACGCAAACAAGCCAAAATCTAATTTCTAAGCTCATGTCAATTAAGTCACGAATGCCGTAGCTGGCCAGCTAACTCATATTCGTAATGCTGAGTACAGCTGTTAGTTGTGTTGTAAAATGCCTGATGTAGCAAAGTAAAAGGAAATATACACGCGACATGCAGATATAAGATAGATACTTGTATATCCCAACGTTTAATTGCTCGCCTACTTAGCTACCACTTCTGACTACAAGATGCGACGGATAACCCGGTCAGCATTCATTCTGCAAATGGCGCTGCGCGATTGGTGGTTCTCACCAAAAGGTCACCCAATCAGCCAAGAGCAGAAAACATGAATATTTATTTATCCAGTTCATTAGTGACGTAAGGGATAAACGCTGGCCAACTGACTGAGACCAGACTATAGGGAGTTTTCGCAAGCCACGACGGTGCAAGATCTACACCGGTGAGCAATCAACTGTGACCATCCCCGCACTCGTGCCACCATCTGACGAATGTGCAGTTTCGCGAAAGGAGTACGGGGACGGTGAGTGACGTCAGCTGCAGGTGCACTCCCTCTATTGTGCGTGCGCGTAATCTTGGTTGGTGTTTCTCTAAAACATTCATGTAGTAATTTTAATTTAAAGATTTTAGGATAGCTGCTTTGAATTGGACAGAGCCATTCCTAAACAATGACTAACTCGTATTTAAGTTTCATTAATGGGATCCAAAGGTCTAAATTGTTATGCAGTTTCGCACCGGCCCACTCGGACAAAGAAATAAACCTGACTGCGCGTTGTACGTAGTCGCCGCATAGTCACAGGAAAAGCATTACTAGTAGTAGGCCTTGTTATTGAATCCATGTCCATGATGCATCAAAAAAGCCAGAGGTGCGAGCGAATATTTGCATACACCACGCTCTGAGTGCTGATTGGCTGGTTGCACTCCATCACGCTCCATCGTAGAAGATCCACGACGAACGAGAAATCGGCCTACTACTGTAGCAGATTCGGAGAATACGGAAGACGTTTCAGGGTCGCGCATGCACAAATCGACTTTGGCATCAGTTTACCGTCCCAGACGCCAACCGTCTTTGTTGCGAAAACTCCCTAGTATCAGTAAGTGACCGTTGGGAGCGACCAGCACTTGATATAGATGGATTCCAGGCAACTACTTGACGGTCTTTATCTCAAAATTAGATCAGGCGAGTTTATCCGGGTTTTCACGGGCGGGGTCACAAATATTAAAAGCTTTTTTCCCCCCAGTGTCACAGTATCACCCCGATCTCCAAAATAAGCGATATTTTGTTTGAAAGAAAAAATTAAAATTTAAATAGCCGTTATTCATAATTTTTTTTTCAAGGCTAACAGGGAGCCACTGTAGAAGGCCTAAAGAGCCGCATGTGGCTCCAGAGCTGTGGGTTGCCGACCCCTGGCTTAGACCATATACCGTGCACTGCACCAAGTCGGTCTGCATGGTCGTCAGCCAAGACGGAAGCCTCCTCTGAAGCTAGCCCACAAGAAAACAGTTTGCTGAAGACAACCAGTCCAAGAACATGAACCACTGGAACCATGTTCTGAGGTCTGACGAGACCAAGATAAACTTGTTCGGCTCAGATGGTGTCCAGCATGTGTGGCGGCGCCCTGGTGAGGAGTACCAAGACAAGTGTGTACTGCCTAGAGTCAAACATGGTGGTGACAGTATCATGGTCTGGGGCTGCATGAGTGCTTCTGGTCCTGGGGAGCTGCGCTTCATTAGTGGAATAATGGATTTCAACATGTACTGTGACATTCTGAAGCAGAACATGATGCCATCCCTTTGGAAACTGGGACGCACGGCAGTTTTCCAACATGATAATGACTTCCAAGATGACAGCTGCCTTCCTTAAGAAGCTGAAGGTGAAGATGATGGAGTGGCCAAGTATGTCTCCAGACTTGAATCCCATTGAGCACCTGTGGGGCATCCTCAAGAGGAAGGTGGAGGAGCAGCAGGTGTCCAACATCCACCAGCTGCATGATGTTGTCATGGAGGAGTGGAGGAGGTTCCCAGCAACAACCTGTGCAGCTCTGGTGAATTCCATGCCTAGGAGAATCAAGGCAGTGCTGGACATCAATGGTGGTCACACTAAATATTGACACTATGGACACAATTTGGCATGTTGATGGTGAGGTGTACCCACTTTTGTTGCCACCCATTTTGAAAATAGTGACTGTTTGTTCAGTTATTTAGACAGTGCAGTAAATCTGCACTTGCTACACATATTGTACAATGTAAATGTAAAAATATATTCAGGCTTCGTTTCTGTAACGTTGTCCCTTGAAAAGATATAATAAATTAATTGTCGAAATGTGAGGGATGTACTCATTTTTATGAGATACTGTGTAAGTAAGGAGACCGTACTGAACCAGGAAATTACAGGCCAGTCACTTTAACTTGCATTGCATGCAAAATACTGGAATCTATTATAAAAGACAAGCCGGAATTATTTCTTGAACATAATATCTTGAGGGATAGCCAACATGGTTTCCGTGAGGGAAGGTCATGCTTTACAAACCTTCTGGAATTCTTTGAAATGGCCACCAAGACCTATGATCAATGCAGGGCTTATGACATCATATACTTGGATTTTCTGGAAGTATTTGATACAGTACCGCACGAGAGACTAATTTTTAAAATGAGCTCCGTTGGAGTTACAGGAGGTATTCTGGAGTGGATTCAAAACTGGTTACAGGACAGAACACAAAGAGTCCTGGTCAGTAGAATATCATCTGAGCTAGGTTTGGTGGGGAGTGGAGTCCATCAGGGATTGGTGTTGGGACCCCTGCTGATCTTCATCTACGTTGTACATTAATGACCTTGATAGGAATATTGAAAGCAAATTAGTTAAATTTGCGGATGATACTAAATTGGGAGGTTTGGCAAACAGTTTAGAGTCCACTAAAGTAATTCAGGATGATTTAGATAGAATTCAGAATTGGGCAGAAATGTGGCAAATGAGATTTAATGTAGCGAAATGTGAAGTTCTACATGTAGGTAATAAAAACATTAGACGGGATTACTTCATGGGAGGTTTAAAACTGGAATGTACTCCCTATGAAAAAGATCTGGGAGTTATTGTTGACGTAACCCTTACAGGTTCTAGCCATTGCGCCTTAGCATTAAAAAGGCCAAAAGGATGCTGGGATATATAGCCAAAAGTAATGCGTATAATTCCAAGGTCGTCATACTTCTCTTGTACAACACATTTGTCAGTTCTGGGGACCATACTTTAAAGGGGACCTATGATGCTGATCCCTCTTTTAATACATAGTAGTAATGTTATAATGTTAGTTGTCCATACTCAACCTCTGAAAAGTTTCTAAACATAAGATACAGGGGTTTTGCCATAATCCAAGAACGTGATTTTGTGAAATTGATTTCCTCTCTGAACAGCTCCTCCCGAGATCTTCGCGAGATCTGGGAAAAACCTGACGTCAGGTTGTGACGTCCAATTAGTACAGACCTAGCCAGAGCCAATCACGGCGCTGGACCTGCCCACACCGGAAACTATTCTTGCAGGCACTAACAACGGCAGATCATACTATGCCTTAGTAGCGTCGACACTTTTGGAAATACAATAGAAGAACCGCAGATCATTTGAGGTGCAGTTTTGTAAGTATCTCTCCCAAAGCTGCTTGTCTGTTTACTTTTGGACGTGAAGAAAAACATGTTTCTCTTCCAAAAGAGGATGCCACCAGAAATCAGTGGGTAGCTTTTTTGTTTGCTGGCAGCAAACAGCCACGGCCAAAGGGAATGTTAGCTGTGTGTGCTCAGCATTTCACCAAAGACAGCTTTGTCAATAAAGGATAATTCGACACAGGATAAGCGTTTCAGCTGCTTCTCAAACCTGAAGCAGCTGCATCGATCAAGCGCTCGGAGCCACAAGCTGTAAGTAACCATGTAACAGTGTTATGGCGTCAATTTGTTATGGCGTCACGGACAGCAAGGGATGACAGACAAAATTCTTAAACTTCAACAGATTTAATTAAACAAACAGAACTAATCTACTCTCTACTACACTCTCTCGATTTTTCTCCTTATATACTCTTTTCCCTCCCCCTCTGAGGCATGCCCGGGACATGCCCAAACCTTGCTTTAGACTGAGCTTAACAAAAAAAATGTCAATACTGCCATCTAGTGGCTTTTTTTTTTCCACATTACACCTCCATTCCAAAAGGGAAAAATTTGGACTCATAAAGGCAAAATTTTTCTTTTCAATACAAAAATGGTTAAGTAGACACTTGTGTGTGTGTGTGTGTGTATATATATATATATATATATACACACATATAATACAATATGCTAATAAACACGTGATATATATACACATACTCAAACACGGGATAAGCAATCAGCAATTACATTGTCAGTACCCTTTACATGCTTAATTTCCAAGTCAAACTCCTGTAAAATCAAACTCCAATTCAACAATCTCCGATTCTTGTTTTCATCTTACTCAAAAACATTAATGGATTGTGGTCAGTATATACAATTATTGGCTTTTGCCCTGTACAAACATAAACTTCAAAGTGTTGTAAGGATAGAACCAGAGCCAACAGCTCCTTCTGAATTGTGGAATAGTTCTTTTGGTGGCGATTGAACTTCCTGGAGAAGTATGCCACGGGATGCTCAATGTCATCAGAGTCACTTCTCTGTAGGAGCACAGATCCACAAGCTTGGTCGCTAGCATCGACCGCTATGGAGAACGGTTTGTTGAAGTCAGGAGATTTGAGCACGGGGAAGTGACACAGCAGAGACTTCAGGTGATCGAAGGCTCTTTGGCATGCTTCATCCCAAGTGAACTTCACTTCTTTCTTCAGTTGGTTGGTGAGACTGAGAGCAATCTCAGCAAAGTTCTTGCAGAACTTGCGGTAGTACCCGATCATTCCAAGGAAGCGGCGCAAAGCTTTTTTGATGTCAGGAACTGGAAAATCCATGATGGCTTGGACTTTAGCATTTATGGGTGCCACCTTACCCTGGCCTATGACGTAGCCAAGATACGTGACAGTAGCACAGCCAAAGTCACTCTTGTTCAGGTTAACAGTCAGGTTAGCCTGGGTCAAGCGCTGGAACAACGTGTCTACATCTTTCAGATGTTCTTCCCAGGAGTCACTCCATGTGATCAGGTCGTCGATGTACGCACCCGTGTGTGGCAATCCGGCGATTGTAGACTGTATCATCCTTTGGAATGTGGCTGGGGCATTTTTCATGCCAAAGGGTAGGACTTCATACTGGTATAACCCAGATGGTGTGGCAAAAGCAGAGATGCTCTTGGCCCTCTCAGTTAAAGGCACACACCAATAACACTTCGATAAATCAATCTTGGTCAGAAACTTTGCTTGCCCTACTCTATCGATATAATCATCAATCCTAGGTATTGGAAACACATCAGTTCTAGTTACAGCATTGACTTTGCGATAATCTGTACAGAATCTAGTACTTCCATCAGGTTTTGGAACTAGAACACAGGGTGAACTCCAATCTGAGTTAGAGGGTGTGATAATATCTTGTTCTAACATGTACTCAACCTCTTTCTCAGCAATCTTTCTCTTTTCAGGATTCATCCGGTACGGATGCTGTTTTATTGGTTTGGCATCACCAACATCTGCATCATGAGAGGCTATAGAAACTCTCTTTGGAACATCAGGAAATAGATCTTTATATTTCTTGATCAACCTCTCAAACTGATCTTTCTGTGAGGGTTCTAAGTGCTGGAGTTTTACATCAAGATTTTGCAACACTTCAGAATTTGACAATTTACATGAAAGAACTTCAGCTTTAATTCTAGGTTCATCATCTTGAAACTCCCCCTCATCTTCACAAGTCTCGACCATAGGAGGATCTGAAGTGACAGCTGCACCCCTAGCATTCCTATCATGATAAGGCTTCAGCATGTTAATGTGACACAACTGTTTTGGCTTTCTCCTATCTGGAGTCTTCACAATGTAATTGAGATCATTGAGTTTTGTCAGAATTTCATAAGGACCATGAAATCTAGCCTGCAATGGATTGGACTGCAAGGGAAACAACACAAGGACCTCGTCTCCTGGTTTAAACTCACGGCTTCTAGCCTTATGATCATACCAAGTTTTCATTTTTCCCTGACTTGATTTCAAGTTCTCTTTGGCCAGGTCACAAGCTGCATGCAGTCTTTCCTTGAACTTGCTAACATAGTCTAACAGACTGATATCATTCTTTCTCTTGCCATTGTTCACTCAACAATAGCAAAGGTCCTCTCACTTCATGGCCAAACACTAGCTCAAACGGACTGAATCCAGTAGACTCCTGCACTGCTTCTCTAGCTGCAAACAATAGCAAATGAACACCTTCATCCCAGTCTTTTTCATGGTCATAACAGTAAGTCCTCATCATTGTCTTGAGAGTGGAATGAAACCGCTCTAAGGCCCCCTGACTCTCTGGATGATAGGCACTGGAAAGAATCTGCTTCGCACCTAGTTCATCCACAACCTGCTGAAACAATCCGGAAGTGAAATTGCTACCTTGATCTGACTGAATTTCCCTGGGAAGGCCAAACAACGTGAAGAACTTTATCAAAGCCTTCGAGATCGCAGTTGCCTTGATGTTGCGTAGAGGTATGGCTTCAGGGAATCTGGTAGATGCACACATGATTGTCAACAAGTGCTGATTTCCAGATCTATTCTTGGGTAATGGACTAACACAATCAACGATGACCTTGGAGAAGCGCTCCCCAAATGCTGGGATAGGCTGCAATGGAGCTACAGGTGGGTCTAACTGGTGTTTTCCAACTACCTGACAAGTGTGACAGGTTTTGCAAAAGTTGGAAACATCTTTCGGAAGTCCAGGCCAGAAGAAGTGTTTAATGATCTTGTCAACAGTCTTGTTAACACCAAGATGACCTCCTAAAGGCAAACTATGAGCCATTGTTGAGATCTCATTCCTGTAGACCTTCGTAACAACAATTTGCTTGACCACTGCCCAATCTGCATTGGCAGGGATATCAGGAGGGCGCCACTTCCGCATCAACACTTCATCCTTGAGATAATACCCAACTGGAACTGCGTCTATTTCTTCATCAGGAAGGGCTCTCTTCTTTAGTACACAAATTTCAGGATCATTGGTTTGCTCCTGAATCAACCGCTTTCTGGACAGAGACAAGTCTCCAGACACATCAGAATCACCAGACCCATCTGGCTGGCTGAATAGAGAACTGATAAAAGTGTCTGATAAGTCCTCAAACGGAGAAACCATAGTAGGCTGAACAGATTCATGAGGCGAACCACCTGAGACATGACTTCAAGGTGCTGGACGGCACCACATCATCTTCTTCTTGAGCCTTCTTGGCCATAGCACGAGTCACTGCACAGGAAGGATACAGAGATGGGTCTTCATCGCCATCTTCAGTGCTCGGCTGTGAAGTAAGATGAACAGGGGGAACTACATTGCCCCCAGCCAGGTCATTGCCTAGCAACAGAGAAACACCCTTGATAGGTAGACTTGACATAAGTCCCACCTTTACCTGTCCTGTAACTAAACCTGACTTCAACAATACAGAGCGCAGGGGTACAGATACAGTCCTCCCTTCAATACCTTGTACAAGTATGAAATCCCCAGAAGCGGTCTCATCACGTAACTCCAAGGAGTCCATCAACAAAAGTGACTGAGAAGCTCCGGTATCCCTTAGGATATATATGGGGACAGGAGGAGAATGCTCATTCAGAGCCACTAATCCCTCTGACACAAATGGAAGAAATTCCTCCCTCACAAAGTCAGCAGTATCAGGCTTCTTAGCCTCACAAGGAGCAGGCAATTTAGCAGATCGGTCATCTACTACAGGGGTTTCTAACCTTGTCTTCACAAAGGCATTGGGTTTGGTATCCTTTTCTTTTTCTTTCTTAGCTTTAAGGAACCAACAGTTAGTTGTAACATGACCAGATTTCTTGCAATAACTGCAAACTAGACCACTTTTGTCCCTGTCAGCTTTCACACTTTGATCAGACCTTTGACTGGATTTCTGAGCACCATCACCAGATTTGTCTTTGTCTTCGGGTGAGGAATCTTGGGTATCACCGTTACCTTTCTTCTGAAATTGGGACCATCTATTGGTACTGCTAGACTGAAATTTGGACTTATGTGTGAGAACATATACGTCTACAAATTTGGCAGCTGATTGCAAATTCAGTGCTTGCTTTTCATTAAGGTAGGTCTTAATATCATCCTTGACACAGTTCTTGAATTCTTCAACTAACACCATCTCTTTTAGTGAGTTGAAATCATCTTTGACCTCCATAGAAGTACACCAGCGCTCAAAGCAAACCTTCTTCTCGTTAGCAAATTCAACATAAGTCTGATTGTCAGATTTCTTCAGACCTCTGAATTTCTGTCGGTAAGCCTCTGGAACCAACTCATAAGCTGTCAAAATAACCTTTTTGACAACCTCATAATCAGAGGAATCATCTGCAGACAAAGCCGAATAGGCTTGTTGAGCTTTACCCTTGAGGACAGTTTGCAACATCAGAGGCCAGTGTTCCTTTGGCCACTGACAACTCTTAGCTACCTTCTCGAAGCACTGGAAATACTTATCAACCCCCTTCTCTGAGAATGGAGGCACCAGCTTTACCTCCTGGCTAGCCCGAAATTTGTTTTCAGCTTGCATTTTGATTTTTAGTAGCTCCATTTGGAGCCTTTCTTCTCTATCTAATTTTTCTAAATCGAAATCTCTCTGTCTCTGTCTCTCTCTTTCTGCTCTTTCCTCTTTCTCTCTCTCAAATTCTCTTTGTTTTTCTTTTTCCTCCCTTTCTTTTTTCTCTTTCTCTCAAACTCTCATTGTTTTTCTTTTTCTTCCCTTTCAATCTCTCTAGCCAGTCTTGCTTTTCGCATGGCTGGTTTTACATCTGTCAGCTCTAACTGTCTGCATATTTCTAGCAGTTCTGTCTTTTTAAAAGACTTCAAAACCTCTACGGTTGGTGATGCCAAGAAATCATCCATTGCTGTTGATCTGCCAATATATATCTAGGAAAATTCAAAAAAACAATTTCACTATTTGAAATTTTAGATTTTCAATAAATGACTCGCACAATGGTCTTTCCCGGACCCGAGCCCCCAGTTTGTTATGGCCCCAATTTGTTATGGCGTCAATTTGTTATGGCGTCACGGACAGCAAGGGATGACAGACAAATTCTTAAACTTCAACAGATTTAATTAAACAAACAGAACTAATCTACTCTCTACTACACTCTCTCGATTTTTCTCCTTATATACTCTTTTTCCCGCCCCCTCTGAGGCATGCCCGGGACATGCCCAAACCTAGCTTTAGACTGAGCTTAACAAAAAAAATGTCAATACTGCCATCTAGTGGCTTTTTTTTTTTCACATTACAACAGCAAATAATGTAAGTGAAGCTAACGTGTTACGGGTGGCTAGCAGGACCGCTAGCGATAGTTAGCACTAACAACTGGCCTCAAACGCAGGCTTTGTAAAATATCTGAAGATGAAGCCTGTATCGGTCGCGACTGTCCATGACTCACAGACACAGAAGCTGTAAGTTGCTTTTACTGCATAAGCCAACCTGATGTGATAGCCAGTTGATTGTGGCTGTAGCACTGCGGCTAACATAGCCAAATTACTGTTGCTAATGTTTGTGTCCCAAATATGCAAGAGTGATTTCAGGGGAAATTCTACAGAAGGTGTGTGAACATAAAACTCATTTGAAGCTAACTTTTAATATTTGTTTGTAATTTGGATGCTTAGTACAACTGTTCACAGTAACAGAACTTGCTGTCTGTAAAACCTGTATTGCAAGGGTTTGTCTCTGTGGTTATGACCACTCGGTTACCAGCTACTGCATGTTTGTTTGCATGCCGCTGTGCTAATTAAAAATGCTCCTGGTTAACTTATATGCAGTAATTCTGATCAATATGCTTGTGTTACTTCGGTAAGCATCAATGTGGCAGTTTCATCATAACGTTGCCCGATTGTAGCCTCTACAGTTGAAGCTAACCGGAGAGGTGCTGTATGTGTCTGCCGAGTTCTTCTTCATTCTTCTTCCGCCTTCTGAGGAAAGCAGTCGCACCCTATCTCTGCTCCTGCCTGCGTCTTCTTTCTTTGTCTTGTTTTGTCATGTTACCCCCTCTTTTTTCCTTTTTTTGGACCCTCCGTCTGCTTCTGAGGCTCTCAAGTAAAGATGGAATTAATTAGCTGGTCCCTGAATGCGATTGACAAAATTTTTTCACCTAGAAGCGGAGCACCTGGCGAACCGCGCTGCCCGGACGCAACTTTTGCTGCTGGCTACGTTCGGGACGCGTGGTCGAGATGGTAAGTTCTTTGTCTGGCGGCACTATCCCTTGAAGACGTGGAGGATGTTTACCCATTTGGATTTATGGTGATGGGATTTCTCCTAATTGGCATGGGAGTTGCTCTGATCTACCGTAAAGTGCGCAAGCTGGGAGCGAGGAAAATGCCCAACGCGCTGCCTAGCACCGAAATTATTATGGAGCGCCTCAGTGGAGTATCAGAGAATGGTGAGCTGCTCAAAAAGACTCTGGGATCATCTGCAGAAATGCACAGAAAGATGGACGCTGTTTTGAGTCAGTGTGGGGAGTTTGTGCGTTTGACTGTGAATTTGGGCAAGAGACAGGATGAGATGATGGGAGAACTGGTGGCCCTGAAGCGTGAAGTTAAAAATTTATAAAATGAATAGCGGATCAATCGAAATTGCTTGTTTCACCCAAAATTGAATAGAATTCGGCACCCCCCCCCACTCCGCGTCTCCCCTCTGTCTGCCTCAGCCTCACATGACCGGTCTTCATCATCTCCTAATCCCTCTGGCAAGGACAGAACATTCTGCCCCTGATAAGGACTTTCTGGACTCTGCATTCCACCCCCCCCCCCCCCCTCTGCCACAGGCTGCTTCCGCATTTTTCATTTTTCATTAACCCCTTCTTCCCCCACCTCTCATCCCCTCCCCATTCCCATGATAAAATTCCTACGCGTTTCCAGCGTGTCGTGTTATAAACCTGAAGTGTATTATCATGTCTGATGTCATCAATATGTTTCTTCTCTGTGTTAACTGCAACCTTTAATTTCGAAGAAGAAAGTGGAGTTAGCAGCGCGACGCACGTTGCAGCGGCCCGGAGCACTTTCTCTCCAAACTTAATTTCGTTGTTATTCTGTAACAATGACAATAAATTCATCTGAATCTGAGTTGGGCTGCAGTTAGACCAGACGTAGGTTTTGCAGAGCTTGGGGTGCCTTTTTGGGTGCTTGTGAAACGATCGCTTTCCTTATTCATGACCGAGGTCAGCCTGATACATCTCCAATGTCTGGGCAAGCTCTCTGATGCTACCGGTGAAAGCAATAGGGAAGCGCACAGGCTATAACGTGTCCGGTATAACAAACGATTTCTCTGCATTGCCATCGATTGAATATTGAATTCTTTCCTGTTAAAGTGATCGATTCGCTAGCTCCACATAAGCAACGGTTCACGCAAACGGAACTTATGGTCTGTAAAACCTGTATTATGTTCATGACATAACCAGAGCTCTATCTAGCTCTCGGCACCATCCATAATGCGCCAATTTTCCGCGAGGAAAAGCTGGTCATTCCGACGCAGTAAGTCAACCATTACCATGGGCAATTTCCGAAAAGGCCGTTTAGCCTGGAGCTTTCGCCCCTTCTTCATATACCAACGCAGAAGCTGTTAGTTTCTCCACGCTAACGACACACCACAGCTATGCACACGAACCAGCAGGTTCTAATACACACTAGACCCTGCGTGCCACTGTGGGTAGGTATTTATAAATCTGACTTTCAACGTACATCCACGGAGGCACTGCTCGATCCATTGACTTCAGGCATACTTTTTCGCTCTACGTCTGTAACTTTTCCCCAACTCTTTGGATCGAAACAAATCAAAAGCACATACCTTCCAAGCTAATACAGCTAGACTCAGCCGCGAGTACACGCTGGTAGATGCCTTCCGTGCGGAGATATGAGCAAAAATTCCTCCGAAGCGACGCTGTTCAAACACTTGTCGCCATGTCTTCTAATGGGAATTCCCTGGCGTACCATTGCATGTCGGGATTAGAGGATGGCGACAAGTGTTTGAAGTACGTCTCTTCGGCGGAATTTTTCGCTCAAAGCTCCGCACGGAATGCATCTACTGGCGTGTACTCGCGGCTGAGTCAAGCTCTCTTAGCTAGGAAGGTATGTGCATTTGATTTGTTTCGATCCGAAAGTTGGAAAGTTACAGACGAGAGCTAAATACCCACCCATGGATCGAGCAGTGCCTCTGTGGGTGTACGTTGAAAGTGAGATTTATAAATACCCACCCACAGTGGCACGCAGGGTCTAATACACGCCGAAGCAGTCCATAAGCTGTTGGTCCACTTTTAGGTGCTCCTCACTGTCCATGTTTCCCTCTAAACTCAGACCCACCGGATTTCTACGGTCTCCGGTCTACACTTGGGTATGTCGACCCGTTCTACAAATGTGTCTATATGGGGTGGATTCTTGCTTTCCCTGCATCTTAGCTATAGAGTAGAAAAACCGCTGTACTCACTGTAGCCGATAGCAAATTTGTGCTTGAGCTGCCAAACTTTCGCACTGCATCCTCCACTTTCGCCTCTGCGTTTATTAGAACAAGTTCATTTCATTAGATCTATACACATGTACTGCCTTAGATTGCGGAATTTCCCCGCCGATTCTTTATCAGTTGGCAGACGTGTCTCACGTTTCACTCTGGGGAGAATGATCCGGAAAACTGCGTTCTGCAAACTTGTCCCACCTAGATCCGCCCTCCACAGAGCTGGCCATTCAGAAGAAAGTGGGCACACGGGGAGTGGGGGCCATAGCGGAAGAGCCACCCCAATGAGGCGTTTCAGGCAGAGACTACAATGGACTACAAATGGGTTTTTTTGAGGATGGCAGTATGAGCTAAATTAGGACCCTGTTTTGGACTTTGAACGATCAGGAGTACTCTAGGGGAGTCCAAGATCAAAATATAAATTTGGAAATATAGCAAAATAGGTCTCCTTTAAGAAAGATATAGAGGCTCTAGAAAACGTTCAGAGAAGAGCCACTAAGCTAATTCCAGGTATAAAAGATGAAAGCTATGAGAAGAGGCTAAGATCCTTAGTCTCTTTAGTCTTAGGAAAAGGAGACTTTGGGGCGATCTGATTGAGGTCTTTTAATATGTTAAAGGAATTAACGAAGTCAATTATGTAGGATTATTTAGGCTAAGTTTTGTTCGTAGAACTCAGGGTCACAAATGCAAGTTGGCCATGGGTAAATTTAGCTCTGATATTAGGAAATATTTTTTTTCACCCAGAGAGTAATCTCAGTGTGGAATAGCTTGCCTGACCATATTGTTGAGGCAGAAACCTTGGGAATTTTCAAGAACAGGCTATGTTATGAATCTACTCGCTGAGACTGAGGGTTACAGGTGTTTGATGTTCTGCAAATTTAAGTTTAGACCACATTGATTTGTATCTTCATGTAATAGCATTGAGACGTTGGTCAAAGCAGCATTAAAGTTGACAGATGGCCCATAGAAACGCTGAGGCTGCCATCTGTTTTTGGAAATGGAAGACATTTGGGCAGTGTAAGGTACGCACTTAGGGGTCTATTCTCCCATGCGTGTAAGTCGAAAAAGGGGGTAGCTATGCGCTTTTCAGCCTACGCGTATTCTCCCCTTGAATTAAGTCTGCGCATTACACGCCCGAGAGCAGTTCTGCACTTCGGCGGGGCAAGGCCAAAATCTTGGCGTTTCTCAGGCTAATAACACTTACGCGTATTCTCCCCCTTGCTTACGCGCTTTTTCTGTTAAGCACTTTTGAGGGCTGTATTAAGGTCAAGCGCCAATATAAGGCGAAATAGAATATTGTGTTTTATAAGATATACTTTATTGAACCCCCGTAGGGGTAATTCACCCTCTGCATTTGACCCATCCTATTGTTCGGAGCCACAGAGCGGCGCCCGGGGACCAACTTCAGTTCTAAAGCCAGTTCCTTGGTCATGGGTCCTGTTAGGAGTGTTCCTATGATGCATGTTTTTGTGGGTGGGGGAAACCAGAGTACTCGGAGAAAACCCACGCGAACACGGGGAGGGCATGCAAACTCCACACAGAATGGCCCCAGGCCGGATTCGAACCCGCGATGTGGCGGTAGTGCTAACCACTGTGCCACTGTGCCACCAAAAATGCATAACCCTTAAATGCCCCCTGTGACAAATTTGTCACACAATTTTGGGGGTTGTCAAAACCACTGACCCCACATAAATTTTGCAACCTAATGCCCATAGTGACATATTTAAACCATCAGTGCTGCCATCTGATGCATAAAAGTGGAACTGACAGTACACTGGCTGCACCAGCTAACCTTTCCAATATGGCCGCCCCCATGGTGGAATCCACATGATAGATCAGCACCCATTCATCACTGGATAAAGCAGACAAGCAGGTAAGCTAATGAAAAATAAGCTATGCCTAATACTTCAGCTATATGTCAACTACCAAAACAATGATGGACAAAAGTTCTCTTTATATCCTAGAAACATAGAGTGACATATATGTCACAAAACTAAAATGAGGTCAAAGGTCACCAAAAATTAAAAATTGCTATTGGGTTGTTATTAGCCCCTCCCTAGGACATATTAACAGAATGCATAAATTTTTCTTTCAACTTTTACTATAGGTGGGAATTTAAGAGTTAATCCAATTATCACTTTCATTTTCGCATACACATATGGGAAATCTATGACTATATTCAAATGATAATGAAAAGCTGTTTGACATTTCATTTTCAAAGTCAAGCTCCGCTATGCAGTGGACAATATTCAAATGCAATAAGCAAAACAGCACCCCCAGCCTACTGCATTTACATTTACCTGTCAACATGCTCTTGTAGGGTCAACATGAAAATGTAAATGTTATTTTCTGGCTATTTGAAAATGATATTGAAAACGGCATTCAACATTTAATTTGCAAAGACTTAACTTGCTCTAATGAGGACAATATTCAAATGCAATAAGATAAACAGCTCTCCCAGTCTACTACATTTACATATACATGTCATTGCGCTCTTTTAGGGTCAACGTGATAATGAAAATGCTATTTTCTAATCAATTGGAAATAATAATGATATAATAATGATGACGACATTTGACATTTCATTTTCAAAGACTTATCCTGCAATACATGGGACAATATTCAAACGCAGTAAGGGAAACAGCGCCTCCCAGTCCATTGCATTTTCAAATACATGTCACCACGCTCTTTTTGGGACACAATGAAAATTAAAATGCAATCTGTTAGGGCCTCATCAAGGCGGGTCTTCTGCTAGGAATTCACTTATTAGGGGCGCGAATGGAAAGCATGTTCCTCATTTGCATACCAACCAATCAGCTTCTGGGTAGCCCTTGTACGCACGGAGGCTTACCGATAATGTCATGATGGCTAGGCTGCCATGTTTTGTGTGCCATCGCACATTAAGCCACGTTGCCCTTTGGATGTAGCCATCCCGGCTGCTAGTATGCTAGCTAACGTTAACTAAGGAAAATCTTTGTAAATGATCATCACATTGAAGCGATAAGATTTTATTTTTGCCCCAACTCTATTCACTGAGCTAGCTGTAATATGCATGAACTTATCCGAGGCTTCGTGGCAGTGTTGTGCAACTGCGACCCAAGAGTGCTTGCAGATTTCAGAGACGTTAGCTAGCTAGCTAGTGAGTCTAAAAGCAATCACTTAGGTACAGCTAGCTAGCTATGATGCCTACTGGAGAAGCTCTTACAGCTCTGATTTGTCACTTTCAAGGCCATCTCACACACACACGACCTCTTTCACCATTGATTAGCAGCTTCTTTTACCTAAAGAACAAAAGAACAAATTTATAATGAAATTAAGAATAAAAATATATCACAACAAACAGAACATCCAAAAAAGATGGCCCGCAAATAGATAAATCACAGTGTTCATTGGATTTTCTGTTTGTTGTTAAAATGTTTTTTTTTCTTTATTTCGTTATAAATCTGTTCTAATCGTCCTCTTTTTTTATTTTTATTTATTTATTTTTTTTTTTGGCTGTCGGACACGGAGCATTTAAGGTCCCACTGGCATTGTACGCACTTCGTTGTATTTATAAAAATGGCCCAAATAAATTGATTGCAGTGCCCATTGGATGTTCTGATTGTTGGTGATATATTTTATTCTTTTTTCGTTATAAATCTGCTCTCATATCAATACTTTTACTTTCTGCTGGCTGCCAGGCATGGAGTATTTTGCATTTCGCGTTCGACAGTCTTGATCGTGCATGCGATGTTTAATTCACAACGTCAGTGGTCACGGAATTGATTTGCTCACTGACTACAAGCACTTTTTTATCTCTGGTGTGGAAATAAAGCGTGAATCTGTTCGATCCATCTGACTAATTTTCAAGAGAGACCGAATAAAGACTGTTGTCTATCTTCAACGAAGAAAACAGACGAATAAAAGACCAAGAAAAGTCGATAGCTATCAATTTGCATTTTGTGAAGGTCGAACAAAAACATGGCCAAGTTTGTACGTCTAATATTTGCTGGAATACTCAAAAAAATTAGAACTTTTATGACTTTTGGACGCGGAGTATTTTAGGATCTCTGTCCGACAGTCGCTAAATTCGTCATAAATGCACCAAGTCCCGCGCCAATGTCGCTTCACTTTATTGAGCAGAGCTTAAACAGAAACATTGATTGAAATTCTCGGTACTCATCTTGAAGAACTGAGCCCTCTTATCAAAACATTCACATTTATTATCTAAAAGATTCAGTAAATTTGAAGAAATTAATAACAATAATCGACTGTCGGACACGGAGTTAAATTGAAACCATCCGACTGTCGGACACGGAGTTATATTAAAACCCTGTCCGACTTTCGGACTCGTAGACACTGCGTTATTTATTTATTTACGTATCCTAAATGGGGGGGCACGTGCCCCCCGGCCCCCCCTTGGCGACGCCACTGCCTAGGGAGAGAAGCAACAGTGCTGAACTGCCTCCATTTATAGACAATCTGTCTTATCGTGGACTGAGGAACATCAAGGCTTTTAGAGAGACTTTTGTAACCCTTTCCAGCTTCATGCAAGTCAACAATTCTTATTCGAAGGTCTTCTGAGAGCTCTTTTGTGTGAGGCATGGTTCACATCAGGCAATGCTTCTTGAGAATGGCAAACTCAAAACTGGTGTGTGTTTTTTACAGGGCAGGGCAGCTTTAACCAACACCTCCAATCTCGTCACATTGATTGGACTCCAGGTTGGCTGACTCCTGACTCCGTTTAGCTCTTGGAGAAGTCATTAGCCTAGGGGTTCACATACTTTTTCCACCCTACACTGTGAATGTTTACATGTAATGTTCAATAAAAACATGAAAAAATATAATTGTTTGTGAGGTATTAGTTTAAGAAGACTGTGTTTGTCTATTGTTGTGACTTAGATGAAAATCAGATCACATTTTATGACCAATTTATGCAGGAAACCAGGTGATTCCAAAGGGTTCACATACTTTTTCTTGCAACTGTACTTTTTCATGCAATGAGAAATTGTTGTAATATTCATATTTGAATTTCATGCCTAACTCATGATCTATCACCCTTTTATAGTTCACTCTTGTGTGTAATATTTAAATTTGAAAAAAAAAAATTTTAAAAAGAAGTGTTTACTTGGCAGCCAGTTTGTACCTCATACAACAGCTCATTTAATTTGCATGTCCATATAACATATGTCAGTTTTATATAAAATTTTGATTCCACCTGAATTATCTTCCTTTCCTCACCTTACTAAGGGGCGAAGCAAAAGCTATAAAAGGAAGAAAGGAAAGGAAGGATGCAAAAAAAGTAATGATGGAAATAAAGTAAACATCAGAGGCTACATGTTGCTTAAGCCTTCAAGCATGCGTGTGTCGTCTGTGTGGATTTGCAAATGTTTTCGAGGGGAAATGACGAGCAACACTAATAATCCGGAACGCGCATGCACTTTTCATTCTTTTCCTTTGACGAAGCGCAAGAAGGCATTTTAATCAAGCAGGATAAAAAACTCAAATCCTCGACTCAACAGCAGTCTTGCTGAGAGCTAATTGACGCAGGGCTACGTCTATTTATTACCTACAGGACACACGACTGTTCAGCATTTAAAATGACTTTGTTTTACCTCCAGGTAGACCACGTAGAGGTCTGCTAATAATTAATGTCTTCACTCATCGTAATAATCAGTCACTTTGGTTGCCTTTTTATATAGCATGATAAAATCAATTTATTCATTCATTTATATTTATTTTCCCATACATAGCCTAATGCAATAACACACAGGCCAAAATACGATAGCTTTTACACTAATCCCAGCAACCAGTGTAATTTGTCTCCTTCCTGAAATAAAGTGAAATAGTTTAGCAACACTGAAGCGCGAGGCCCCTGCTGCTCATGCCTGCCGACACCAAACTCGAGCACGAGCTGTCATCAAGCTCTAAGTATCAGTTCTTATTTTACAGGCCCTCTTGGAAACATTGCATAGTTGCATCAGACAAAGAGTAAAATAATGTAGGATTACCAAATACATGTTCTTTTGTTTTCGCTTTACTTGGAAAGAAAAAAAAATGTGCATTTTCCAATTGGTGTCTATAGAGCCGCCGCGTCTTTGGCCACAAAATTGTCTCCAGTGGGAAACGCAGAAGCAGGAAGCTAACATGCTAACTGGCTGAAGCAAAGGTACTTCCTCGTTCTCTCTGGTTCTATTATACATCTCTATGGCAAAAACACAGCTGACTGTGATAGGGAAACCACCTGATCATATACAAGGTCACATGACAACCAAAAATCATGTGATCAAAGTCACATGATCGGAGGCCAGTTTCCCGGAATTTTGGTCCATAGGCCATATTCACTCGGCGGCCATTTTCCTCTGACGTCACACTCAGGGTGGGAAATTCGGTTTCCGTGACATTAGCTGTCACTGGCTGTCAGGCAAGATCGAAGGAAATAATTTGTTAAAGACTGTTTTGTGTAGTGTTTATCTACGAAGCCGAATGAATACAGGTAAATATTGAACTGAATTTCATTGTCTGTAAATTATGGTAAAATTAATAAACTTTGAAGCAGCATTGATAAGCCTAACGTAACTTTATTTGTGTGCGAGAATGGCGAGGTGGTCAAAAAACTTGGCTGATTTACAGTCACTTTCATTTGACCCAATGGGCCGATGAATTTGCCAAGATCCCCAAAAGGATTAAAAAAAAAAAAAAAGGATACAGCAATTGGATTGAAGCTTATATCCACGATGTTGAAGGTAAGACCCCGCACCTGCTCAACCTGCACTGCAAACACTTGGCAAACAAAGTATGTGATTAACATTTACGGTAACGCTGTAAGTGGAGCTAGTGAGCTAGGTAGTCGTGAGGTTTTTCTATGACGAATCAACCCATTGCTTAAGCAGTCGTAAAAATTGTAATATTTTTCATAATCAACTTGCATGATGCCGTAGCTAATATTAAAGTCATAGTGGAGCAATGTGTCATTGCGCGTTGTTCAATGAATGAGCATTCTGTTAAATTAACATTAGCTGTTTCTGATTCACCGCTTAAGGTTGCAAGACAATGCAAAATGTATAAGTGACTGCATACTGTAGTACAGCTTTGTTTTGATTTCAGTCAAAGTTGAGGATAGCAGTCAGCACTGTCAGGGCAAAGGCATACCCAGGTATACATAAAAACGAGCCTCCTTACAGGGTACAGGTAATGAGCTGAGTTGGCAGTAAGAAGAGCTTCTCGTTTTTGTTTTTTTTTCAAAGGGGCAAAATTTTTGTTGCGTAATTTTTTCATTTGTGAGACATTGTCAAGTGATACACAAGCAGCCAAATAAATTGCACCTCTGCATCCAAATTGTATATTTTGTTTCGCAGGAGGCAAAGCTGCAAATGTTCAGAGCTCACTTGACAATGTATTTCACGGTTTTTTTTTTTTCTTCAGTGTTTTGTTGTTCCCAGATGAGAATTTTCAAGTAGAATAAAACTGAATCTCATCACTAATTGGCTCAAGCTAAATTGTATTTTTAAAACTTATTTTAAATGCTCTCTCGAAAATTCAGACATTGTTCAACTGTTCATAGAAGGGTTTCCCTCAGAGCATAATAGGAGCAATTCTCCAAATCTACAATATAGACTTGATAGCTTGATTCGAACAGAAGCTTTCTTTCCCCAAACTTTCAGCTATGTAATATCAAATTCATTGGAGAATTGCTTCTATTACGCTATTAGGCCCTGAGGGAAACCCTTCTATGAACAGTTGAACAATGTCTGAATTTTGAATTGGGGTTGTACTTCTAAATCAACTTCGAGCCATGTTTCTGGCCTTTGTGGAGTTTGAGATATTGGGATTTTCATGACACAAGATAGAAAATACGCTCCTTTCTATGCTTCAGAAAAAACCTCTAAAATTGGAATGGGTAAAGGTTTCAGCATGGTTATTTTCTAAAATATTTTGAGGACATACATGTACTCCAAATTGGTTCAATTTCTTTCATACCTGCTGTTGCTCTTTAACAAGGAAAAATCTTCAAAATTTAAATTTGAAACTGAATCGGTGAATTCAATAAGGGCCCAACTCCATCATGAAAATCTGTGGAGTTGGGCCATTATTGAATTCACCAATTCAATTGGCTGTGTGGTCATAAAGGTGCAGTTCTTGGATTAAAACAAGATTTGAAGCTAACTTCAGGCATTTTTATGTTTGAGATACAGACCTTTTTGTAACAGTGGTCAAAACGGGGAATTATACCCCTTTGCTTCTCGGGTAAAAGAGGAGTGATTCTTAGACTCAGCAAGATCGTCAACAATCATTCCTGGGCATGTCTAGTGAAGCTGAACCTAATGGCCAATAACATCTGTTTAATTGGTTGATTTAGGAACTAAGGGGGCAATTACTTTTTCACATTGGGCCAGGTGGGCTTTTTTGTCTTCAATAAATAAAACCATCATTTAAAAACCTTTGTTTTTACTCGGGTCATCAATCTCTACAATTAACATTATTTTGATCATTTGAGACATTTAAGTGAGACAAAGATGCAAAAATAGAAGAAATCGGGAAGGGGGAAAATACTTTTTCACAGCACCGTAAATAAAGCCAAACAAAATTTACACACATAAAAATACAAAATGAGGCTATGGTAAAGATTTTAGGTTTGGCTGGGACAAAAGGGGCTGGAGCTAACTGTGGTTCATACTGAATCTACGGGGAAATGGGACGCGGGGCATGAAGAGTCTGGGGTGAATCTAAGTTCAGATGTGGCTGGCTGGAGCAGAGAGGCGGGGAGTAGGCTGGGTTAGAGCCGATCTGGGGAGGGTCCAGGGTTCTCTGTGCCATCACTGCGGTGCTGCGGCCCTGCTGATCGTGATGCCCCACCACAGTAGGGAGGATGGCACAGCCTTGTGGTCATGGTGATCTGGCACAGGAGGGGATGAAACGGGTGTGGAGAAAGAGAAGTGTTCGATGCCATGCACCGTTAGGATCAGAAATATGGAGACAAATAGTTACTTGGGCTGCCTTGAGGAAGACCTCCGACAGACTAACCCTATGGCAACATCCACTCCGAATGCATGAGAGTTGACAGGTATGCGTTATTAATGAAAACTGGCTACACCTGATAATGTTGAGAGTATTCAGAGTTTCTGTGATGGCAATTTAAATGAATGATTGAAAACAGGTCATGACCAATCATTATTTTTATGGGATGGTTTTGAGCTTCCCCTACTTCCAGTTCACCTGCCGCCCCTGTTTGAAACTAATTTCATTAGGTACACCAATTTACATAAAGCTGCCTCAGCAATAATGGAAAAAATTTAAGAACATTTTCCACAAGAAATGTAGGTATTTCACATTCCTCTCGCTAAACTATCATTAAAAGATTCAGAGATTCTGGAGAAATGTGTCAGTAAAAGGGCAAGGCCTAAATGCTCGTGATCTTCCAGCCCTAGACAGCACTGCCTGAAAAAGCACCTCCATAATATACTGTTATTCCTTCATATGCTGCAAAAACGGCTCCATCAAACTGATATCCAGAGAAACACCAGGACCCTGGGTTTCTCAGCAGAACATCTCCCAGAGCATCACACTTCCTCCAGCAGCTTGTCTTCTCCCCACAGTGCATCTTGGTAACATCTCTTCCCCAGGTAGGCAGCGCATCTGTACCCAGCTGATGTACATGACTTATTAGAACATAGGACTCTGCGGACCAGGTGACCTTCCTGCATTACTCTAAAGTTTAATTCTGAAGCTCTCATGGCCATTGTAGGTACTTTTTACGGCGGACAGGGTTTAGAATTGGCATTCTGACCAGTCTGCAGGTGGGTCATTCCATGTCAAATCATCCAGATTTTGAGAAATTTTCCAGGTCACCTCCTCAAAAATTTTTGAAAAAATTCACGAGTAAATATTCACACAAAATAAAAAAAGTCAAATATTAGGCCAGCATCTCAAATAGATTTCAAGTTATAGCCCTTCAAAATTTAAGAAATATTTTAAGTTTTTTGGCGAACACATTTTCAGCCAACTTTGGCAACTTATTGCTCCAATTTGATTGCTTTTACAAGGCTGAACTTGGGTAAAGTAACCATATTCATACCCAAGAAAATGGCATTAGCTTCTGTGTATCTTGATCCACTTTTGGTATGGTAAAGCCTCAAAATCAGTCGAAAACACAAAACGCTCAAAAATGACACCACATTTTATGACCTGTAAATCAGAAACTAAGTAAGATTAAAGTCTCAAATTCATATTTTTATGATTTTATGATATATATCTCTCAGTAAAAATGTAGTCATCCAAGTAATATCATTTGTAGAAGTTTTTTAATGAAATAATTTCTAAGTAAATTTTTCCAGTTTTACCCCAAAATGCCCTTTTTTGGGGCAAAAATGACCATGTCACCAGTTATTCATCTCACTGAAATTTTTACTGTGCAATCTTATAAATGTAAACAATGTCTGACAGGAAAATCAGAATGATGTTCAGCTTACATTTTTTGTCATGAATTTTTAAAATATGTTCCGCAAATGTGTATTATATCATTGACTAAATGGGTGCCTGCTGCAAGTGCTGTTACCTACTAAATATAAACCAAAACATTGATTAAAAATATTTTTTGAACATGATACACCATCTAAAAGTACAATACATGACAGAGGTCTTGTCAGAATATTTCAGTGTTTGCTAGATTCCACAGATTTATTCCTCAATTTCATTGGTTTCATTGTTTTTGTTGGGGATGACTGTTTGGGGATGACATCAGTGCCTCAAACATGCCATGACTTGACTGATCACAGGCTTCTGAAGTAATCCTAAATGAGCCCAAACATGTATTACTGAATGGCGCAATAATAGTTCACTATAAAAGGAGGCAGTCCCACTTAGGGAATATTAGATCATCATGAGCACTGAAATGGAGGAGAGTAACTTACCTTGATGCATTATTGGAATCCATTTAGATGATGCATGTCATTCAAGGAAATTTACACGAAAAACTGGACTATTTGGACTAGATACTTTCTCAAGAGAGGATACTGCCTTAATGCAGTGGTGGTCTGGTGTTCTGCAGATTGAATCTGTGTGTTATCATCATGAGAAAATGTTTTTAACTTGCTATGAGAAGAATCAAAGGTACTGTGCAGATCCCAGAAACATTCACCATAAAAAGCAACAGGCCTATACCTGTTTAGGTAACAAAGTTTTAGAACAATTTAAAAATTAATTTCATTAAAAAACTTCCACAAATGATATTATTTAGATTACAGCATTTTTACAAAGAGATATATCATAAAACCATAAACAATTAATTCGAGCCTTTTATCTTACTTAGTTTCTGAGTTACAGGTCATAAAATGTGGTGTTGTTTTGGGGCGTTTTGTGTTTTCGGCTGATTTTGAGGCTTTACTGTACAAAAGTGGATCAAGATACACAGAAGCTAAGGCCATTTTCAGATTCTAGGGAATGAATATGGTTAGTATACCCAATTTCAGCCTTGTATAAGCAATTGATTAGGAGCAATAAGTTGCCAAATTTGGCAGAAATTTTGTTCGCCAAAAAACTTACAATATTATTCAAATTTCAAAGGGCTATAATTTGAAAACTATTTGAGATACTGGCCTAATATTTGACTTTTTTTCATTTTGTCTGAATATTTACTCGTGTGAATTTTTTAAAAGAATTTTGAGGAGGTGACCTGGCACCCCCTGGATGATTTGACGTGGAATGACCCAGGTATAATGTGTCATATGCAGTATATAGGGTGTGATCCTCTATGTGTTGAGACACATTCCCCCCATAACCATAATGAATAACCCCTTAGACCCTAACTTTTATATTGCACATCATTTTATACTAATTTCTCTGTAATTTATCAGGGCATATTTGGGGTCATTGGAATCCGTGGGGTCTCCACTAGAAAACAGGCTGAAATTCCACAGATTGGGATCCAGCAGCTGCATTTGTTGAACCCGTATTTGGGTCCATGGGTTTTATTTAGTTTGTATTTTCGGTGAGTTGACCCACAGTAAACACTCAGTCTGTTCGGACATGATGGAATAGTCTTTCTTGCCCTTTAGTGTCAATGAGCCTGGGATGCCCACTCTGACCAACCCCTAATTGCTGGTTCATGGTTTGTCCCTCCTTGATCCACTGCTGACTGAGAACAAACCACAAACCTCACTAATTCAAAGAAGCTCTAACCCAGTCCTCTGGCCGCTATGATCTGGCCCTTGCTAAAGTCACTTTGGATATTCTTGCATCCAGCTCACTGACATTGAAGAGAACCAACTGCTTGCTTACTGTATTACCGTACAGGCCAGCAGATACTGCCTAATTCCCACGAGACGTCTTGTGTATCTCTCGTGGATTTCTCGCGATAATGTCGTGTGCCATCATCAACCTCGTACTCTGCAGAGACAAGCTTTGCAGTTGGCGGGCCGCCGAACCTACACACGTAGCCACTGTATGCCTACAGTCTGCCAAAAGCGCGACGTAATGTAGTCCGAATTAGGCCTATGCACAGTTATTAATGAGAATTACTTTTTATGTGCGGATTTAGAATAGATATAATACTTTGTTGCGTTGCTGCGTTGTTGTTGGTAATCGCTAATCACTAATCCGTGAACATCGAGGGTGGGCTGAAGAAGAGAATACGATATCCAGCAGCAGTTGAAGAATCACTTTGAAAATCTCAGTAGCTTATACATGTACCGCTGGTCTGAATAAAACATAATGTGCTACATACATGTAGATTGTAATTTTGAATTTATTTCAGCCTGTTTACTGTTTCATCATTTCAACGGGTCACGTAGTTTTCAACGGGTTTTCAACGGGTCATGAGGGAGATAAACAGCAAACATAATTTGAGTTAATAGTCTTCTGTTTGACGATGTTGGTTTATTCTTAAACATTTATACTGTAAATTCACCGTAGAATGTTTTCTGTGCACGTCTCATTGTGTCATAGCCTAAATAAAGCAACAAATCTATCGATTCGCATGTCAAATTATATTTAAAGCGACGCCTTGTTGCAGTAAACTGAAAACGACAGAGCTCACATTCCATGTCTTTTTTCCTGCAATTGGAATTGGTCAAGTGTCCAGTAATTAGGCCTATTAGTTTGATATTTGTTTGGCGTATAGATTTCGCCTCAGTATGTACAGTTTTATGGATTTAGTTTAAATGGATATCCCTTATTCTGCGATCAGACAGTCTCTTATGTGCGACGGCGTTTCTTAATTTTCACAGAGAGCTTATAAACGCTCCTAAATAAGAGGAAATACGACGTATCTTCTCTACTGACATCTTGCTTACTGAATGATAATTCTGCTCATTACGTATGAATTTAAAGGACTGATGAACGGGCCTCTAGCTGCAGATTAAAATGAAAGCACCAGAGGTGCTGATGCCTCGGTGTGTATTGCTTAGCCACTACTGATGTACAATAGTTGTACAGTAACATAAAAGCAAGCTTGAATACATAAACAGTCAATAGAGTGCGGTCCTTGTGCCAAAATCATGTGGGTGTGGCTTAACATTATGTACACAAAACGTGTATACTGAAACATGAAGTGCTACAAAAAATCAAAATTCTGGCACATTTAAAATCAAGAGAACAGTGTTTGTCACTCGTTGGCATTGTTACTTTAGCTTGGATGCACACGCTGTCGCAGTTATGATGGTAACAGACAGACAAACAAATACACAGACTGAGTACCGTATGCTCGCTGTGCGCATGCGCACACCGAGGCATAACAAACAAATACACAGACTGAGTACCGTATGCTCGCTGTGCCTAGCGCACACCAAGGCATAAAAACAACTCCGTTTCCATTTTGACATCTGGAACTTGCGGCCTTTGTATTATCTAAGCCGTGGCTTCTTTCCCAGGTGGCATGAAACACTTGAGTGCTAAGGGACATCTACTCATTAATCAAGAATAGGATTATAAAAATAATGTCACGTAGGGTTGCATTGTTAACAGAAGAATTTGATTTTTCCTTTCTGTATTTGTAATAATATAGCTATCCTTAAACACACCCCACGTCCCAATCGATCGGTCCAAAACTCTAAACTTAACAGAGCCGGTAAACCTCTCAGTCGGATAAATACAATAATCACAGACTAATTAATCTTTTTTGACCAGTTTAATAATAATCTGATGACCATTACACTCAAAATATGAATTTGTTACTTTTAACAAAATGTTTAACAAATTAATTTGTTCCATGAAAGATAACAAATTAATTTGTTAAAATCAATCCAACAAAATGAATTTGTTCAGGAAGTAACACATTAGTTCGTTTTATTGACAAAGTAAAATTGTTGCTGTTTTGACAAAATATTGCATTGGACTAACAATTAAGTAACAAATGTGTTTTGCTAACACGATTGGACCATAAATTATTTTGTTAGGATTTCTATAAATCTGCACAAACCGATCATGCGGCCGATGTACATAATTTAAGTGCGTACTTTTATCACTTCACAATGAAGTGGTAATGCAAGAAGTGAACAGTAAGGCGAGTTTTCAACTAATGCCAATAAGTTGTTGACAAATCAATCAGCTGTTAAAGGAACAAAAACAGGCATCGGAGGCAGTCTCCTCATGTTTAAAGGAGGACTATCGTGCCTGAGAAAGTTGGGTGTTATTATTTCAATGCATCATGAAAAAAGCTCCTACGAATTTGTTTTCTTTATTTTGCGATTTCTTTAATTTTTATGAGCGATTTTACAAAACTAGTGGACCGCGCCATTTTTGCCACAGCAGACGAAAATTCACCCTCGATCCACTTGGGGCGCCCCTAATCGTGACGTCAGTGCGGCTGTCAGCCCCATGAATTTCCAGTCCTGCATTGTGATTGTTGAATGACCGAGATATTGCCGCTTCCTCTATGGGGCAGACAGACGAGCTTGATTATTACCTTTTTCTATCCGACACAACTTTAATTTAGAGGAGAAGTAACATCAGAGGCCATTTGAAATGCTGCCGGAAAGAAAAGTGCGATTTGAAGTCTGCTAATTACCAGCGAGGCTGGACAGCTGCCGTCACCTTGGCATAATTAGATCACCTTAAATCAATTCCCGTGTACTTTGCCTAACTTGTAATCAAGCCATTTATTGAGCCAACTGACCAATCAAAACCAAAATCAAGCCAATAATGATTTAGAAGAGATAATGAGAAGCAGACAAACCGAACCAGGCTCCCGTGCAAGATTGAAATAATGTCAGTAATCTGAATAAATAGCAGACCTCTGAATTCCACCTCTCGATGGAAAACTTTCACGTATTATTAATATGATTTCTTAAAAATAAAATCATGTTAAGATGGCCCTGGTTTTAAGAGTCTAAAAATATACGCGAAGTAGAAAACATTGTGTGAAGCGCATCAAACGTGAATGTGAGAGAGAAATTATTATCGCATTGTAAGCAATGGACAAATGCACCGAAGACTGGGCAAGCATGTTCAGGCAAATCTGTGCCGCAAATTTTAGACATTTTTATTTAATAATTGAACGAGATTCGCACACAACGGCCAAATGTAATAATCAAGCAAACACATTCAGGCAAACTGTGTGCTGAACTAAGCAAAGTTAAGGTCTTCAAAATCATCCTCCTCTACATGCCAATTGCTTTCATCCCCTTCCCATGTACTTGGCTCAATTTGCAATCAAACAGTTGATTCGCTCAATTAACAATTTTAAATTGGTTGGTAGTGTAATTTATTTAGATATCCATGTATTCAGACATTTTGACATCGCATGCATCATGCACATGAATGCATGTGGCAGCCGCAGTGACGTTATGATCTCGCAACTTTTCATGCCACTTGTGGCGTTAATGGCGGCCTCCTGGAAACAGAAATTCCGGCTAATTAATGGTCATTTAAAAGAACAGGGGGTATGTATGGACAAAAAATCGACCATGGATATTATGTTGGAGTTAATTACTATAAGATTAAGTTAAAACGTGTAGGTCAGTATAGTCTTCCTTTAATGACCTGGTTTGCGGAAGATAAAATATGGTGGGATAGGAATATCATCTGCACACACAAATATCTAAATAACGTTGTCAGTGTATGTCGGTAAATATTAAAACTTAAAGAACGACGACATATAGTATACAGAGAAAAGATGGCATAGGTTAAAACTCGCTTTCCCGTTGCATTCCTGCTCATTTCAAGATCCTTCGCAGTCAGACGACACTGAAATTGATGCAAATGATCGATTCTCGCCAAAGAAAAGTGACAACGGAAAAGTAACAAATCCATTTTGTTAAAATGACTGGACAAAATCTATTTTGTTAAGATTTTTGTTAGAATAACAAATCGGATTTTATTGCATCAGCCAATTAATTTGTTACAAAGGCTTAACAAATTAGTTTTTCTTTAATTTTAACAAAATAATATTTTGAGTGTATATTATCAATACATAAGAAAATCAAAAACATAAATGACACTGTCCAGGAGCCATATTTTAAACGCGCGTGAGACAGTAAACCTAAAAACTGGACGTTAGACATTCGGAATCTTGTTCACTAACAATGCTGTTTACAGACACCAGTTTCACGCGAGACTTATCGCGATACACATGTACCGTTTACTTGTCACCGGCACTAGGCCTATTACTTTTCCTACGCATGATGTAAGTGACTCGTACATTTACGCTGCATCGCGATATTCTCGTGTATTTCTCCCGATAATCTCGCGTAGAAATGGCACTGTCTGCTGGCCTGTACGGTAGGTCAGTTCGTGAACTTAAATATGCACTGTTGTTACGAGATGATAAATAGAGGATATCATATGGGTATTTTCATATCACATGCTGTATCAACCCAAGACCCCAGTATCAGCCCGAGAGCTTTAGCTCGAGGGCTGATACTGGTTGAGGGTTGATGCACGTGTAATGTGAAAATGCGCATATAATGTTCTATTTATCATATACTGATTTTGACCAAAATTAACGACGCATTTTATCCAAAGCATTCATTTCAGGTTATTATTGTCATCATTACAGGCCAGTATCACTAGCATTTGCGTTTAGTCAGCGGTGTTTTCAAGTCAATTAAATGGCTAATTAGCTAGCTAGCATGGAAACGCGATTTTCTCCATTATGGTAATAAATCTGTGTTTCTACGATACCTTACGCATGAAACATTTTACTACAGCCTTTCACATGAATATTTCTGCAAAACGCGACATTACGCATGCTGTTTACAAAAAATTCTGTATCAAGTTCCTTTTCTATAACATTGTCCAGTTCAGAAGGTTCAGCCGCTGAGGAATTCATGAGTCTCTCCACCATGACGCTGCAAGGTGAAGTTGCCTTCAGAGGTCAACTTCCAGGCGACTCAGCCTGTCAGGCTGCGTAAACACCGCCCCCAAGTACAACCAATCAGATTGCAAGCTAGAGTACAACCAATCCGCTCACGAGGCAGCCAATTCAATTCGGAAGCGTTTACTCGGTAAGTGGGCTTAAGAACATCAATATTGTTAGAAACGAATGCATTTAATCGTGAGTTAAAGAAATTGATTCGTGAGGTAACGTTAGATATTTCAGCTATTTTGATTATGTTAACCAATGCAAACAAGCGCTATTTTTTTTTGTCTTACAGTGAACTTATAGACCTAACCTTAGCTAAACAGGTCATACTTGTCAACTTAAACACTTCTACAATATAACTTCAAGTATTACTCTGAAACATAAAATTGGCCTACTTGTGAGAAATTTTGTTCAAAAAGCTGTCTAGTTGAGCTTCTTAAAAACTTCAACTGCAATTTGCTGTAACGTTAGCTGCCTTCGAGGCTGATTGTAGAGACTAGTGCCTTGCAGGCTGGTTAGAAGGCTAATGTTGATTTGATATCGTATAATCTTCAACAGTAATGCCTCAGATGCCTTCAAGGCTGATTGTAAAGCACTAGTGCCTTCCAGGCTGACTGTAGAGACTAGTGCCTTGCAGGCTGGTTGATAGGCTGATGATTTCATCATATATATAAGTGCTGTGAAAAAGTATTTTCCCCTTTTTTTTTTTTTTTTTTTTTTTGCATATTCGTTACAGTTAAATGTTTGAGATCATCAAACAAATTTTAATATTAGACAAAGATAACCCCAGTAAATACAAAATGCAGTTTTTAAATGATTATTTCATTTATTGAGGGAAAAAGCTATCCAAACCTACCTGGCCCTATGTGAAAAAGTAATTGCAACCAAAACCTAATAACTGGTTGTGCCACCCTTGGTGACAACAACTGCAATCAAGCGTTTGCGATAACTGGCAATGACTCTTTCACATCGCTGTGGAGGAATTTTGGCTCACAGTTCTTTGCAGAATTGTTTTAATTCAGCCACATTGGAGGGTTTTCGAGCATGAACAGCATGTTGAAGGTCATGTCACAGCAGCTCAATTGGATTTAGGTCTGGACTTTGACTAGGCCTCTCCAAAGCCTTCATTTTGTTTTTTTTTTTTTTTGAAGCCATTCAGAGGTGGACTTGCTGGTGAGTTTCAGATCATTGTCCTGCTGCATAACCGATGTACGCTTGAGCTCACAAACTGATGGTTGGACATTCTCCTTCAGGATTTTCTGGTAGAGAGCAGAATTCATGATTCCGTGAATTACAGCAAGTCGTCCAGGTCCTGAAGCAGCAAAGCAGCTCCAGACCATCACACTACCACTACCATGTTTGACTGTTGCAACTATGTTTTTTTTTATGAAATGCTGTGTTAGTTTTATTCCAGATGTGACGGGACGCATATCCTCCTAAAAGTTCAACTTTTGTCTCTTCAGTCCAAAGAATATTTTCCCAAAAGTCTTGGGGATCATCAAATTTTTTTTCGGCAAATGTGAGAGGAGGCTTTGTGTTCTTTTTGGTCAGCTGTACTTTTCGACTTGGAACTCTCCCATGGATGCCATTTTTTGCTCAGTCTCTTTCTTATTGTTGAATCATGAACACTGACTTTAACTGAGGCAAGTGAGGCCTGCAGTTCTTTAGATGTTGTTCTTGGTTCTTTTGTGACCCCCTGGATGAGCCATCGATGTGCTCTTGGAGTAATTTTGGTAGGCCAGCCACTCCTGAGAAGGTTCACCACTGTTCCAAGTTTTCTCCATTTGTGGATAATAGCTGTCACTGTGGTTCGCTGGAGTCCCAAAGCTTTAGAAATGGCTTTGTAACCCTTTCTAGACTGATAGATGTCAATGACTTAGTTTCTCATCTGTTCTTGAATTTCTTTAGAAATCGCAGCATGATATGCTGCTTTTTGAGATCTTTTAGCCTACTTCACTTTGTCAGATAGGAAAGTGATTTCTTGATTCAACAGGTCTGGCTGTAATCAGGCTTAGGTGTGGCTAGTGAAATTGAACTAAAAAAATGTGGTTAATCACAGTTAAATCATGATTTAATAAGGGGGGCAATTACTTTTTCCACATACGGCCAGGTAGGTTTGGATAGCTTTTTTCCCTCAATAAATGAAATCATCATTTAAAAACTGCATTTTGTATTTACTGGGGTTATCTTTGTCTAATATTAAAATTTGTTTGATCATCTGAATTATTTAAGTGTGACAAATATGCAAAAAAAAAAAAAAGAAATCAGGAAGGGGGCATATCCTTTTTCACAGCACTGTATGTGTGTGTGTGTGTGTGTGTGTGTACAATTCTGATGCCTTCAAGGCTGACAGTAGAGTCTCCCTCAGCATTACTGAGGGGGGCCTCTACTGAGTTGGAGCCTTCCAAGGCTAATTTAAAATCTTCTATTTTTCAGCCCATAGATTTATTACAGTTCGAAACCAACCACGTTACCTCAGAAAACTGACCGAGGTGTTGTTGCATATTGATGTTGTCTTTACTTTTACACTCTTTAGGAGTTCAAACGATGTCTTGGCGCCGTTGTGGAGCCCTATCTACCCGCCCCGCTAAAAAAGTAAAAAAAAAAAAAACAGCCCCTCATGCCCACCCAGGGCCCTGATGCTCCTGCAGCAGGTCCCGCCCCAGCACCCACCCCGGGCCCTGATGCTCCTGCAGCAGGTACCGCCCCAGCACCCACCCCGGGCCCTGATGCTCCTGCAGCAGGTACCGCCCCAGCACCCACCCTGGGCCCTGATGCTCCTGCAGCAGGTACCGCCCCAGCACCCACCCCGGGCCCTGATGCCTTGAAGGCATCTGACTGAATACTATGAAAGATCATACAATATGAAATCAACATTAGCCTTCTAACCAGCCTGCAAGGCACTAGTCTCTATGGTCAGCCTGGAAGGCACTAGTCCCTACATGCAGCCTTGAAGGCATCTGACTGAATACTATTAAAGATTATACAATATGAAATCAACATTAGCCTTAACCAGCCTGCAAGGCACTGGTCTCTACTGTCAGCCTTGAAGGCAGCTAATGTTACAGCAACTTGCAGTTGAAGTTTTTAAGAAGCTCAACTTAACAGCTGATTGAACAAAATATCTCTCAAGTAGGCCAATTTTATGTTTCAAACAGAATTGTACTTGAAGTTATATTGTCGAAGTGTTTAAGTTAACAAGTATGACCTGTTTAGCTAAGGTTAGGTCTATAAGTTAACTGTAAGACAAAAAAAAGCACTTGTTTGCATTGGTTAACATAATCAAAATAGCTGAAATATCTAACGTAACCTCACTAATCAGTTTCTTTAATGAGAAAAGACGATTAAATGCATTCGTTTTTCACAATATTGATGTTCTTAAGCCCGCTCCGCTTTGAGGAGGGGAATTTCAATTGAATTGGCTGCCTCGTGAGCGGATTGGTTGTACTGTAGCTCGCGATCTGATTGGCTGTACTTGGGGGCGGCGTTTACGCAGCCTGGAAGTCGACGGCTGAAGGCAACTTCACCCTGCAGCCTGCCATGAACCGTTTGAAGCGATGCGTTGCCAACAACGCTCGTGACTATCACTATGGCAATGGTTGCTGCCACTGATACGGAATTTTGCCCTGCTGGCGGACATGGGTTTTTGGCCTGGAGGGCTGATACAGCCTCGTGCCTTGCCCCTTTATCACATGGGCAGATTCCCCGTATTTGTGAACAAGTATATGATAAATGTTCCTTGCACCATCTGCGGTTGGTTAGAATGTTCATTATAATAATTATTGGTGTATATTTCCAGAATATCAAGTATAACTTCCCAAAAATTAATAACAACATTGAAACAGCCTGGCTGTGAGTGATGAAGAAGTTATGGCTTTATTAATCGGAAAGAAAATAAATTCATTTGAGGAAAGAACAAATGATTAAGAAGACTGAGTATTGTTTTGTATTTTTGCTTAAAAAGACATTGCTTTGATATACATAAATGTGTCACAACCAAAAAATTCCATGAAAATGTTACTGTGTCGTTACCATTGCTGTTTGTGCATCCGAATCAATGGAATAATGAACAAAAATCAAACATGCTAATGAAAAGACGGAATTTGTACAGATGAAAGCTGCTAAGGGCATGATGGGAGTTCCTCTGTGCAGTATATGTATGAGCTGTGAAATAACTGGCAGATGCTATTTATCTGTCACAGTGCCAGAGAAGACTCACTGAAGGTAGCAGAAATGCAGAAAATTTATCAGTGATGGTAAATTTTCACTCACAAGAAATTAATGATGGTCATCTCTTTAAATCAATGACTGTATTTTGTGCATAGAACTTGAAGTTCACTCAAACTATTCAGCAAGGGTGGGGCTCTGAGCATCTGAGCATCCTATTGTGGATTGTGATACTGCACTTTCCTATGACTCAAAAAAAAAAAGAACTTTTCACCCTACCAGCCCAACAGGGGTTGTAAGACCTACTTAGTCAACTGTTTTCATCTGAAAGGATTTCTCTAGGCTTTTCTTAGCTTGTTTAGAAGTCATATGTGTCCAAATGAAGGGTACTTTAGCAGGCTTTGCTCTATATTCCTTGGCAAACTGCTTATTAAACCTGTTGAAGATGTACTTCCAGAAGTCTGAGGCCTGGATGCTGGTGTCAGGCTGGATGCGCCAGTCAGGGTAAATGCTCTGATAGTCCTTGTATGGGTGTCTTTTCCATGCTGTTTCTTCTGACTTGAATGTTCCCTCACTTGCAACATCAGTGGAGCAGATTTCACTCTCTAGTATCTTGGATTTCGAGTCTCTCATTCCCCCAATCCCCTGAGGACGGTGAATGGAGGCAAAGTGCTCCGTGTGGTTCTGGCCCCCAGCTTCACATGGGGTCTTGCAGAAGGGGCACTGCTTCCCACATCCAAACACCCTGTTAAACAGCTCCTTCTGTGGTTTAAAGGGCAGAGAGGTCAGCCTCTTCCTCACATCCCCTCCCCTCTGAAACTCAGCAATTAAATGCTGCTCCATTTCATCCACAAGCTTTGTCAGACACTCAGAAAAGTCTCCTGGTTTGGCCGTGTTTAAGGTCAGGACTGCTCTGAGGGGGTCCTTGGGGATGATCAGCTCCTTTTGTAAGTCTCTACAGATATCCTGAATGAACTGCTGAATGTTCTGGTCCTTCTTAACTTTCACCTGTGTCTGTGCCTTCTTTATGGCTGTTCTTAATCTGTCAACTATCACCTTCAGGTGCTTAATCTCATTTTTCATGAGACCATCTCCCTCAGAGAACTGCTTAACCATCTGCTCAAATATCCATTCCTGCACAAAGGACTGATAATTATTGATGTAATTCACGAAGTCCTGAAAATGATTATCCGCAAGTAGTTGCTTGAGGATTGAGAACTGGAAGAATGTTCGAGTGCTAAAATCAATGCCTTTCTTCCCTGTCAACACTTCATCCACAAGGTCAGGGCCCAGAGATTGGGTGATGTATTTCCTCACTGCTGGTGCTAGGCATTTGTTGGTGAACTCCACAGCTTTCTTCTGAAACTGGTCCTTTTCATGGAACAAGTCCTTAAAGTCAGCGCAGTACTGTTCCTTGAACTGTTCCAGACAGTGACGAGGATCATTTGCACAGATAAACTCCAAATGCATTTTCTGAAACTCCCGTGCTGCATGTCCACAGATGTGAATTTTTAACTGAGCCTTAAATTCAGCAGTTAGCTCCAGATCAGTGCGCTGCTCCTGGTTCTCATCCATCTTACGAAGCAGTTCTGCCATGTGTGTGCTGTCGTAATCATCTCCAGTTCTCACTTTCTCATCCACAAACTGCCTGCTCCACTTGATGATGTGATCATGCATCTTTTGAAGTTTTAATTGATGCTCATCTCCAAAAATTGTGAGCCAGGCCGTTTTAAACATTCCCTGAGTTTTACTCTTCACTTCAAATGGCTCTGTGCCACATTCGGACAAGTTTTTCACTTTGGTCAGCATTTCTTGGACTGAGCCACCTTCTCTGCTTAAATTAGCCCTCAGGTGGTGGTAGACGTCTTGGATAACATCTCGTTTTTCCGGGCCGGAGAACTTCAGCTCTGCCACAGTGTCAGCCCACATCCTCTCAAATTCAGCCTCCAGCTGTCTGTCTGTCAGACCTTTGCTTTTCCTGCATTTCTCAATCAAATCCAATACATTTTGCTGCATTGTGGCAGAGTGATTTTTCTTGATAGTCTCTAACCTGAACATGCCCTTCCTTATCTCCACTGCTGCCTCAAGCTTTTTATTCACAGAGCTCTCTATCTCTCTCCTGATGGACTTAGCAGTGCTGATGAAGTCCTCCTTGTACCTTTCTACTAAGTGAACATGTCCATCTCTTCTCTGATAGAATTTATTAAGGTTTTCCACAATGAGCTGTTCCCCTTTTGCCAATTCTATGGATGCATCACATTTAAGGTGGCTCAGTAGGTCATCCACAGTTGCAAAAGACTGATCCGGTGCTGCTATTGAGCTAAAGTTTGACACCTTAGTTTCAGCTGGCCTTAACCAGGAGTACATGTTCTTCCTGAAGCTCCACTCCCATGTGTTGAACTCTGTGCAGAGCTGAGTGTAAGCTTCAGCTACAAGACTGTTCCGGAAGCTAAAGATGAAATTCTCATACTTCACTGCCTCCCATAAACTTCTAGTCCATTCCATAAACTCGCTGACTGTGTGTGGTGTGTTCTGTCCTGATTTGTGTGCTTTAAATATCTCAATCACATGGCTTTTGAACTTATTCACAGACTCACTGTAGCCAGCATTGACAGGTGCCATGGGAGGGTTGCCATGCCAGAGCCCAGGGATGTACCAGGTGTTTCTCTCTGGATCATACTCCATGACATCAGTAAATTTTTTGTTATTTCCCTTCTTCTCCATCTTAGCTGCTGCTTGGGTCATCTCATTTAGCTGATTCAGTAGACTCTTCCTGTCCCTCATGTTCTTATCATGGGCTGAGATGTCTGGTACATTCTGGTGCACAAACTGACAGCAGGGTTTTCGACCAACTTCTTTCATGCGCAGGAAGGCATGCACCACAATCTGGAGGATGTCCTTCATCTCTGTCGAATTCTCCATGGCGATGTTGATGATTGTGATGTCACTCAGACCTACCACTAATGTGGCCAGTTCATTATCATGCTCATAACTGCCATCCAACTGGGCCAACTCTGGTGACTTTAGACCTTCAGTGTCAATGACCATAATGTAGTCACATCCAAGCTGCTCTTTAAAGTCCTCTTTCACTCTGATGAGGAGCATGAAGGCCCCTCTCGTGCACCTGCCACTACTGACAGCAAACTGGACCCCAAACAAGGTGTTTAGGAGAGTGGATTTCCCAGTGCTCTGGACCCCCAGTACAGTGATCACCCGGATCTTGCATTTATACTGTGTGAGATGATCAAGTTCCTTCAGAACCTGAGTCACCCACTGCAGAGGAATGTTGGACGCATCTCCATCCACCAGCTCCAGAGGGAACCCTTCCTGCAGCAGCTCAGCACACAGACGAGGCAGGTGCTGTATCTCAGAGGAGGGGCCTTTGGGGTCTGAGCAGGCCGACTCATACAGCTGAGCCATTTCCCGCAGGAAGTGCTCTATCCCCAAGGAACAACTGGAGATCTTCTTGTCCAAAGCTGCAATAAGCTTTTGGTTTTCTGCAGACTTCTGCCCCAGTTCCTTATACTCTGCTCGAAGGAGTGGCAGGGTTTTGCGTGACAGACTGTCAAGGTTGATCCGCATCCACTTGAGGAAATGCATTCGCTCTTCTGTGGAACCAGACATTGCTTTGATGAATAGAATAATAGACTCTGACATGCTGTGAGCTCTCTGCCGTGCTCTGAGCTTCTGCTTCTGATCTGCAAGTTCACTTCTGTAAACCTCTATGTTTTTATCACCAGCATTTTTCAATCTGCTCTCTTCCTTCTCCAGTTTAGCCAGCTGTTTCCAAGCAGATCCTTGCAAAGGCAGCTCCTTCTCCTTGAAGTTTGGTATATCAGATATTCTTCTAGTGATTTTATCAGCCATCTTTTTGCCCCTCTGACAGGAGCTGGATTCTTCATCAATGTGGATTCCCAACTCATGGGCTGGTGCCGACATATCCTCAACACTCATTTTGACCACATCTGTTTTTAAAATATCACTGATGGTCAAACGCAGCTTTTTGATGAATTTAGCTTCATTAATCTGTGGGGTCTTCATAATGATTTCAGTGGGTTTGCGCTCTAACTCAGAAACACATCTCCTGAGGTTGTTCTCATTGAAGGTTTTGCTCTGTGAATTGCTGATCAAGAACTGGTGGGTCTGAAGTTGATGGATGTCCATAAATTTGCACGCTGACCCAAAATCATCACAAAACACAAATATGGCAGCAGAGGTGTGGCAGAGGAAAGCATACTGAGTTTCAAAGTCACTGATGTCCCCACGGAGGTTAGCAATGGACAGTGGCTCAGAGAATATGTCTGTGTTTTTGTTCCCACTGGGCAGATACCAGCTGATTTCCACCAGCCCATTGGAAATCCTCCTAAGGGTGTCACCACTCTCCATGTCTTTGTGAACAAAGGTGTCGTGGTACTGCTGAGAGTTGCTGAGGACTTGGTTCAGGATGTGAGACTTGGACATGCTGCAGTTTCCCAGCCTGACAAAAGAGATCATGGGGAGCTGAGAGAGCACAATGCTCTCCTCCACAAACCCTCTCGGGTCCTCCAAGGAGTGCGGCTTGTACTTTTTCACAATATCCCTTATGGCCCACAGCATTAAAGTGCACTGCTGTTTGTCACAGTTAGGAAGCAGCAGAGGCACAGAGAACTGGCACATGGACATTTTCAGAAGAATCTCCTGCTGGAGAAAACCATCTGAGCAGAGAAGTACAGCAGTTATGAGGTCCAGGGGGTTAAGCATGTTGCTGGGGTCCTCTGGGATATGCATGTAGTTTAGTGAGCTATCCAGGCCCTGGGACATAGACTCCTCCTTGGAGGAACAACTCACACTTCTAGCTGTTGCGTTCACCATCATCAGCTTCCTCAGGAAACACCATGGCAGAGATTTCAGAGACTGGATGCTTTCATCATTCATAGTCTCTCCATCAATCTCCAGCACCTTGCTCAGAGTCAGCTTGTGCTGCAGGTGATGTTCCAGGCCTAAATCACACAACAGCTCCTCCAGGCTGGATCCTGTCATTGGGGATAGAAGCAGCATTACAGCATGTATAGACAGCCTGATACTTGTCTTTTGTTCAAAGTTGAAAATTTAATGTTTAAGTATTAAAATTTGCATTAAAAAATACACATTTTAGCCACTAACTTGTCTTTACACATGTTGAGCTGGTCTCACTGCAGCTGCCATTAGGAAGGACAGTAGTGATGTTGAAAGTATACTCCATCACAGGTCTCAGATTAGTAAGGACAGCTGAGGTGGTGTTGGGAGCACATTTCTGTGATCTGGGCTCTTCTCCCTCACAGCTGTAGGTGATGTGGATCTCATGAGGAACTCCCTCCATACTGACCGGTCTTTCCCAGCACAGAGTCACTGAGCTGCTCTCCACGTCAGTGGCTTCCACCCTCCCAGGGGCTGATGGCTCTGTTTGAGAGGACAGAAAACTCTGTGCAGTACAGTCCTTAAAGGTTCTTAAAAAGTTCACTATAGTTATGTAACATTAAGTGATTTATTTACATATGGCTGCACTATATATGACTGAAAGCACTAAAAATTGTATCATTCACATGTTTTATTTCTTACTTTTTGTGTGTTATGCATCCACCCCACACAGTGGGTGGTAGGCCAACTATTTCCTGGTCCTCTGTCTTTTCCTTTGTTTTATTACACATATTTTGTGAGCTCAATATCTTCTGATGGTAGGGAGACATTTTGACCAAATCAAGCATGAAGTTCCCCAGAGAGAACTAATTAAGTTTTGATCATCATCAGGTCAACCCTCCTATTATGTTCCAGGTCAATTTGACCCAACTCTGAGTTCAATGTCTGTAAAAACATAGTTAACATACTTGTTTCAGCTAAATTTTTCCCCAACTTTACAGATAAAACATGAATTTTTCTCAAATCTGCTAGTGCAGTAAAGTGGTCTGAGTGTTTCAGGGCAGGAGTCGTAGGACAATAGATCTGGGGGCGTCAACTAGGTACAAAATGTTGGCCAAGGTGTTTGTTTTTCTTTTATAATGACCTCATAGATAGAGTCTAAGGGTTTTACAAAAAAATTCAGAACGGCGGAAAATGTAACCATTTGCAAATGAGTTATATGGATAGTTTTGTATGGACCCAGAGAATCCAGAAAAAATAATCCTAACTCCTACAGTTCGAAAGTTATCAGCGAAAAAAGTACGGTTTGTGGTTCTGGCATCACCATATGGTAAATCAGTTTAAAAATTTCATAACAGCAAAAGGCATCACTTCAGTACTTGGTAGATATGTGTGCCAACTTTTAGGGGAAACTAGAGGGCACTCGGTAGAGCGCATACCTCCTCCATGCCATAGATCTATTCTTTTGGTTACAGAATGTTCTGGATCACTTCCAGAATTAAATCAACTCTTCCTTGGATTACCACCTATCATCCTGCCAAATTTCCTGCCAAACCTTTAATAAATTTTTGAGTTATCTGGTCAGAAATATCACACGGACCCGCAAAGGACCGATATGTTTTAAATCTTCCGGATCCAGAATCCAGAATATGTTCCATATAACTTCAAAAATTGAATAAACTCATCCTTGGACCTCCATCTATCATCCTACCAAATTTTGTGCCAAACCCTTCATAATTTTTTGAGTTATCCTGTCAACGGACAGACAGACAAACAAACGTACAAAAAAATGAAAGATCATTCATAGCATAATGACTTGCTGAAATTTCACCCACTTGCGTTGTGACCCTTTACTGCTAGAACCGCACTGCGTTGGTGAAAATAATGGTGTTAGTTTCAAGTCTCTAGCTATAGTCCACAATTTTTCCCAAGGTTAAAATCATTATCTTCAGTTTGATGATGATTATGGCTCTAAAGTGTCTCCTACACACTACTCAAAGCAAAGGAACCAAAAAAATTCACTCTCTCTGGAGGCTGCAGGCAAGCACAGAAATCCAAGAATAGGAATCGTTCAGGCCGAATAGGCGTTTCCTTGGCTCAGTTCCGTAACTCCTTTCTGCTGCCGTGTACCTCCCTCCCTCCTTCAATTTTGGCACTCCGGTTCTCCTGCCCTCCCTCTTCCGCTGTGCCCCAAAGCCGCCCTGCTCATACGTCACGGTTGATTAGGTTAGGTTGCTGGCTTACTGCAGTGAAATCTAACCTTAGTAACGTTATTTCTGTCAGCCGACTTACTATTGAAATTACTTTAGTGTTAGCCTCTAAATGCCGGTGTGAGCATTGGTTCTGATAACAGGAAATAAATCTTAATGGGGGAATGGTTTTGGACACAACACTGGATTTATTTGCTAATATGCTTTGCACATTGGTTGTGAAACGTCTGTGTAAGCGTTTTTTTGCTCGATACAGATCCACATTGCGGTTTCAATGCTAGTTACAGTTAGGCTCTATGTAGACCTTATATGCAAGCTAACATGTTTACACATAGTGTGCGCAAAATCACCGTGTTTGGTTGAGGCAGCTCAGCGCTGTTGTCATTATGAAAATAAGAAGCGAACGTCGGCAATTCTTTGCCTCCATGTCAACCCAATAGGCTAAAATGCCTGCTATGTTGATATATGTTGTGTGTAAAATCTATACATGGCTGTCTTTGTTGTGATTACACGCTAACGTCTGCATCTGTGAGCCTCTCTAATGTCTACAGGTTATGACTGTACAATATTGCTGTTAATTTTCTTGCCTGGGAAGTACACAGTGAGGTCATATTCATCCAGAAATTTTTATAACTCTGACATAGTTGAACATTGACAGTGAAAAATTTCGCTCTCCACTGAAAACCGGCGCGCTGTGTGCGGCGAACCTGCTCTCTTCTTAGCGGGAGAGGGCGTGTTGGTTTCCGAAGGGGATGAGACGGTGCTTTCAGGGGAGGGTGCATGGCGTCGGAAGAGGCACAGAGGGGGTGAGGGAGGTGTGTGTGGCGGATAAATCGTAGACTAGAGCTTTAATTAGAAACAAAGATTTGAATCAAAATTTGTTTTTGATTTTTTTGTGTGACTTTGACCTTGACCGTTGACATAGAAACTTAAAAAAACTAAAGGTCTGCGGTGAGTAACCCCTGCTAACATGTCTACAGGTTTTGTTAAGATTGGTGAAGGATAAATGGCAAAAGCATGTGTAACTATCAAACTGATAAACAGACATCTAACGCAACCGACTGATATACTTGCAGAAATTGTAACCAGTGAGCTACCCCTGCCCTGCATATTTCAGATGTCTCCTTGATTTAACACACCCAGATGAGGTCATAAAGTACTCCACTAATGAGCTGATCAGCTGAATCAGGTGTGTTAAATTAGGGAGACATATGAATAGAGTGTTGAAGGAAAAATTGAATGCAGGAGGAACAGAACAGTAGCTATGTTTCCATCCACTTGTCAATCGAACTATCTGAAGTTCACCAAAAATATTCACGCGAAGTAAGCAGGTGAAAATGCGTTTCCATCTAACGGCATTAAAGCGAATAAAAAGTTGTGCGTAATGACGTCACATGCTGTGATGCGGTCAAATTGGTGTATCGAATAGATTTCTGACATTTTAAGCTGTTTCCATTCATTTTCTCACTGAATCGCGGAACCTTCAAGTGAACAAAAGTAGTGTGTTAGCCGACTAATTTAGCTAGTTAGCCAAAATGGATCGCGTCCACCAACAAATGATGATAATTTGCACAATTTGTACGTGCTCATGCGCCAGCTATTAGCAAGATAGCAAACCATTATCAGAAGGCATCGACGGCATCAAAACACCGTCACGATGCAGTCGCAGATTTATTCGGCAAATAACGTTTCCTTCAGCATTTATCGCATAAGCCTTTTACCGATCAAGAGAAAATCCGATCAGATCAACCGTATAAACTTTGTGTCGATATTCTTGAAATCAAGTCGAATTTCACCGTTTCCATAGAGCATTTTTAATTCGATATGACTTAATTCGCATAAGAACGTGAGGATGGAAACATGGCTAGTGCTAGGTATAAAAACAGAAACACAGATAAATAAGAGTCAAAATCAAGCAAACCAGTCAGAGTGAGAGCCTTCTGATTCAGAATCAGATGAGTTCATCCATGCTGTCGATCCTGAGGGTCATGAAACGAAAAAAAGTAGATGGACAAAAGGTGAAAATGATCATCGATACAGCCATACAGGGAGCAAACGAAACTTCATTGGGCAAGATCTGTTCAGAAGGACACCCTCCAAAACAACTGAACTCAAACCTACAGGGGAGCAATTCTATCTTTATGCTCAAACTGTTCCACTTCAGTGTGTTAGTCATTCTGAGGCAGAACTGAGAAGAAAGACATCATCATAAAAGACAAGATCTTTGAGGTAAAAGGAAACTGTGAATCATTGCTGGGTTAGAAAGCAAGATTTGCTTTCAAGGTACTGACCTCCAGAGACAATGTTCACAGTGTAAGACAAACAGACTGAAAGATTCAATGATTTGGCAGATGAGTACCCTTCACTCTTTTAAGGACTGGGTCAAATAGAAGGTTACGGCCACAAGGTTACAGTTGACGAGAGAGTTAAATCTGTTGCACAAAGTTTAAGTAGAGTTCCTTATCCCATGATCGAAGCTGTAAATAAGGAATTAGACAAGATGCTTGATCCGGATATAACAGAGGAAGTCAATGAAGGATCAGAATGGGTCTAACATTCAACTCACCCCAAAGAAATGCACGAAGGGTGGTTATGTGTAGATCTTAGGGAGGTCAATTGGACTATTCTCAGAGAAAGCCATCCAGTGTCAACTCTTGTTAGCATCTTACAAGCTGTGCAAGGAGCAAAAGTATGCCAAGTTGGATGCTCGGAAAGGGTTTTGGCAGCGTGAGCTAGCCCATGAATCTAGACACCTGACCATGTTTTGTCATGGTTTTGGAGGTTGGTTTTTGTTTGGGAGCTTTCTTTGTTACGCTTGTCCGGGACGTTATCGTTTTGCCCACATCGGATTCTTTGGCCAGCTGGCAGTAATTGTGGACGGCGCCCCAGACTCTATTTAAGCCCAAGTTCCGCCTCGCCGCCTTTGCTAGAGCGTCAGTGTTACGTCTGCACTGTAGCCCGTAGGTTCTCTAGCTAGAGAGTTTGTTTGGAATTAGTAGCAAAAAAGGAAAGTGTTAGTTAGTTTTCTAGGGAGTTTATTACTCTGATTCTCTCTCTCCCTTTCTTTGTTTGTACACTTTTTGGGTGCTTAATTGTTTGATCTCGGTCTCCGAGATCTTTCCTTTGTTCGTTCGGTCTAGCTCGCTTTGCTTCCTTATTTCTCTCGGACGAGATATATGTCCTTTGGAAGCGCGAGCCCCTCTCTCCTGTTCTGTCTGGTTTCTGCGTTTGTCTTATTGCTGTGCTTCCTTTTTTTCCGGCTACTGCATTTGGCATCTCGAATAACCAGCCTTCACATGTTTATCACACACAGAGGATGCTACCGCTTGAGGAAAGTTCTGTTTGGCTTGTCAAGTGCACCAGAAGCCTATCGGAAGGCTATGGACTCCATGCTATGTGGAATGCCAGGCACTGCCTGTTACATAGATTATGGGGTCTTAGTCTTTGCTGAAAATGACAAACAACTGGAACAGAGACTGAGACAAGTTTTGAAGGATTCGTGGATGGAGGCCTAACTTTGAACAGAGACAGGTGCGTATTTGGACAACAACAGATTAAGGTACTTGGACACGTCATCACAGCTGAAGGAATCAAACCGGACTCGAGGAAAGTTGAAGCTGTCTGCAATGCACCAACACCAGAGAATGTGCAACTGCTTTGATCGTTCCTGGGCACCTCTGGATTTCTGATGAAATTCATACCGGATTATGCAGATCTACGACTGAGAAAACTGACCAGAAAAGGACAAGAGTGGGAATGGACAGAAAAGGCTGAGAAATCATTCCAAGCCCTGAGCTGCACTGGTAAGTGAGCCATGTTTGGTGTATTTCTGACTCAAGGCACCAACAGTAGTCATTAGTGATGCAAGCCCTGTTGGACTGGGTGCAGTTCTGCTGCTAACCCATTCAGATGGACAGAGTAAGTCAGTAGCCTCGGCAAGCCGCTCGCTGACTCCAACAGAACGTAGATATTCACAGATCAAGCGTGAAGCTTTAGGGTGTGTCTGGGCAATAGAACATATATCTGTAGGGAAGTATGTTAACACTTCAAGCAGACCACAAACCCTTTATTTACATTTTCAACCCAGAGAAAGCAACACTGTCTCTGCCCAGAATACAGAGACTTTGCATGTGGGTACAGCCTTATGACTACTAGATCGAACACATAGGGGGAAGATCCAGTGTTGCAGATTCATTATCACGTCTACATTTACCAGAGACAGAGGACAGTGGGTATGTGGAAACATATTTGGGCAGAGTACTGTAAGTGATAATGGAGGGAGTTCAAGCTATGAAAATATTAAACAATAAATGACAGAGGACACTCAAGACACTCAAACATCGCAATCTGATAGTTGAGACAGGAACATGGCCAAACCCAGTTCTGGAGGAACTGCAGCTGTATAAGAGATGTGTGGAACAGTTGTGCTCATATGATAGACTCATACTAAGATGAAACAGGATTGTGTTACCACGATTGATGGTGAAACGAGCATTGACAATTGTACATGAGATGCATCAAGCTGTGGTGTGCACAAAACTGCATTTGAGGAACAAATTCTTTTGGCCCAACATAGACCTAGACGTTGAAAGTAATTGTTCTGCTTCTGTACTCAACTAGCCACTGCACGGAAATCAACCGCTCCAGCCACTTGAACTCCCACTGAGACCTTAGAGAAAAATAGGCATTGATCTAGTACCGGGCTATTCAACCTTGTCCAGAATGGGCCACTGTGGGTGCAGGCTTTCATTCCAGCCAAGCAGCTCCACACCTGATTCTGCTGATCAACCCCAAGAGTCTTTGCTACGGAGCTTGATTAGTAAAATCAGGTGTGTAGCTGCTTGGCTGGAATGAAAGCCTGCACCCACAGTGGCTCTTTCTGGACAAGGTTGAATAGCCCTGATCTAGTAGGTCCTATCCTAAAAAAAAACATAATGACTGTCATAGACTACTATAGGGGACACTGGGGTCCGATGAGCTATGGGGACCAATGAGCCATATCACTACTCTGCGATCAATCGATGCCAAAGGTGTTTAAAATAGGCAAAATAGTGATATGGCTCATTTATCCCCATGTCTCATCAGTCAATGGTCAAATGTTTTGCCTATTTTAAGCAGCTCTGTCATCGATTGATCGCAAAATAGTGATATGGCTCACTGGTCCCCATGGCTCATCGGACCCCAGTCTCCCCAACCTCATTTCCAGACTTGTGACAAATTCCTTTTCGTCAATTCCAATTCCAATTCCTTTTTAAAAATATTCTTCAATTCCAATTCCTTTTTGTCAGTTTCAATTCCAATTCCCCAATTCCTTTACCAATTCCTTTTACCTCAAAAAGTTCAATTCCAATTCCTTTTAAAAAATATTCTTCAATTCCAATTGAAGGAATTGACCAGAAGGAATTGGAATTGAAGAATATTTTTTAAAAGGAATTGGAATTGGAATTGAACTTTTTGAGGTAAAAGGAATTGGTAAAGGAATTGGGGAATTGGAATTGAAATTGACCAAAAGGAATTGGAATTGAAGAATATTTTTAAAAAGGAATTGGAATTGGAATTGACGAAAAGGAATTTGTCGCAAGTCTGCTCATTTCCAGAGGCGATTGTTATACCTGACATATCTTCTATCAAAGTCAAGAGAACTAAGATATTTGCATGGTTTGGATGCCCTCTAGAGGCTGTCACAGAAAATGGCTGACAGTTTGTTGGACAGTTTGTTTTGAGTCATTTCTCAAATTGTGCAGAATCAAACGTTCATGCGACGTACTACCCAAGATCCAGTGGCAAAATAGAAAGATTCTACAGATACCTGAGGAAAACCAAGTCTGACAGAAAGACATGTAAGGAGGAACTTCCAAAAATTCTGATGGCATATCGCTCCACACCACACAGAGTGACAGGTGAAACACCAGCTATGCTGCTGCTTAGACAAGACATCCGTACAAAGTGTCCACACGTGGAGAAGGATGGTGAGAGAAGGAGGAAAAGAAAGGGATCAGAGATCATCACAGAGAATATACATCCATTATGGAACAGTATGCTGACCAGAAAAGCAAAGCAAATGAGCACAACTTCAAGATGGGTGGCGTAGTTTACATTGCCAACGTGAAGAATGGAAACTGGATTCTACGTACAAAGACAGTTGGTATGTAATACTGAGAAACACTGCAGACACCTCCTTCGAACTGGTCAACACAGAAGACGGCTCGAAGGTCATCAGGAATGTTAAGCACCTTTGCCACACTGTGGTAATGGACTTTGACAGTACAGAAACACCAAACATCGACCCTCACAAGCACCAGCAGAAAAGGATGCAGGTCCAGCAATTCATTTGAATCAGGTAACATGAGCAGTCAAGATTCCACCTGAACCTGGCTCTGCACATGTGCACATCTCTGCACATGTCCCTCAACAGCAGGTTGTGAAACACTAGGAGTGGCAGGGTTACCACAGCCAGCATGCTACAGAGACACTTGAAAAAACAAAAAAGTAGAGATGTTACCCCTTGTTATGATTGATTTGAAAGTGAAAATTTTGAGTTGTGTATAACACAAATTTATGTTTACCACATGACCATTTATGTTAATGTCCTTAAATTTAAACAAGCGAGGAATGTTGTGTAGTTAATTGTGTGGTATTGCGAGACTAAGAGGAAAGATGAGACTTGAATGATGATGGAGGCTGTTTGACAGTAGGCGGAGTCAAAGAGAAGCTAACTGAAATTTTTCCTCTACTTTTAATTGAATTCAGCTTCATATTTTTGCAGAAAGGTTAAAGAGCACTCACGGCATTGACGCTGGTCTGATTTGCTTGTTGATGGATTTGTTAACTGTCAGATCTGGAAGTGTTAAGGTCAATGATGTTTTATCTGATGCTCTTATCTCCTCCACTGACTCAGCACAGGGGTGTGTCCTCTCGCCCGCTATTTGTTTTATGTACAAACATGTGTCAAAGTCAGCATGCCAGGCGGCATATTGTAAAGTTTGCAGACGATTCTGTCATTGTTTCTCCTTTAAGTTCAGATAATTTTACTCATGGTTCTGTAGTGACTGATTTTATTAACTGGTGTGAGTTGTCATTGTTTGAGATAAATGTGAGTAAAACCAAGGAGATGTTCATTGATTTTAGGAAAAATGAGAATGCCATCTCTCAGATTAAAGGTCAGGCTCTGGAGGTTTTACTGCAGTACAAATACTTGGGTACCATAAATGATAATGAGCTGACCTTTGAGCATCAGGTGGATGCTACTTGAAAGAAAGCGCATCAATTTATGTTTTTTTTTTTTACTGCAAACTCAAGGAATTTTAATGGCGACAGTACTTTTATGAGGATGTTTTATTGTTGTTTTATAGAATCTGTTCTTACCTTTTCTTTTATTTGTTGATATGGGTTGTTGACTCAGAAGGCCAGGTCCTGCCTATGGCACGTCACTGATGTGTGTGGGGAAAATAGCAGGTACGCCCCTAAACTGCCTCACTGTCCTGTTCAAGAATAGGTCCCTCAAGAAGGCCCAGTCGATTCTGGCCGACCGTTGCCACCCCCTGTATTTAGCGTTCTCTTTGCTCCCGTCAGGCCGTAGATTTGTTTCAAGGAAGTGCAGAACTAACGGGTACAAGAACTCATTTGTAACTGCTTTTATTAGCTTCCTAAATGCCCTCAATTGAGTATTTTACTTATTTATTTTTTAAGTTTTTGTCTATTTTTATTATTACTATTGTATTTTATTTCTTACTTTATTTATTTATTTCATATGTTTTAGTCACTGTCCACGTTATACTTCATCTTTGTCCGTGCTGATGATTGATTGAGTTTGTTTGTCTGTTGGCTGTACAACAAGTTGTGGTTGGGGTCCAAGCAAGAACACCGGAGTTTGGTGGGTAGGAGGAGCGGGTGATGTCATCCCATCACAAGATGGTCTCTGGTACAATTTTGTTATTGCAATCGAGAATATGCTTGAGGCTGTTTTCAAATGGCAATGCAGAAATGACAAAGTTTAGGATTTTTGATTTCAGTTTTTGTGAGGCATTGAGGCAAGTCTGGCTGAATTCATCGAGCGCTGAAAGAAAATGTCCTCTGTAATCAAGCGTACTTACAGCCTCAAAGAGCACAGCTGCTACAGAGCGAGACCCTGACCCTCATCAGGCAAGTGATCTGGAGACTCATTTCTTTCTTTACTGTTGTGACCGACATATGCGATGCATCACGATGATGGCATGGTGAGAGAGGAGTCTTTTATTGAGAATTTAGCCAGGGCTCGGACAGCTCCCTCACAGTGCCCTCATCAGAGCCCTCATCAGAGCTTGGCTGTAGTATTTCTGTCCAGAGGGAAGAGCTGTGGCGGCACCAGGACTGGAAATTGGGGGATCACAGAAGATACCTTTAAAACAATTATTAGTCCTGGCTAGTTCTCAATCATTTCCTTAATTGACGCGTTTTTCAATTATAGTAGTAATCCATTGGCAGTTTAGGACACGGCTTCTCTCCCCATGCAATCGAACAGCAAAAAAATAATGGGCTAAATTCAGTACAGACGAATAATTTACAGTCCCACTTTAGCTCAGCGGTTCTCAAACTCGGTCCTGGCGCCCCACTGTGTATGCTGGTTTTTATTCCAACCACAATTGCAATCGTAAGATTTTAACTATATGTTTATATATCTGAATTAGCTGCATTCCATGTTAAGAGCAGTTATTTACCCTCTTAACCCGCGTTTTTATGGACATATCCATTGTGCCATGAAGAACAAAAACCCTTGAACATATTGTGCTTATTTTCTATATTGTGAGGACTCTCAGGTGAAAACATTATTAAACAGATCAAATTAGACTGACAAAATCTGTAAGCTCCAAATTAGGTTGCTCACAATGGTGTTTTTAGTTCTCACAAAATAATTTGCCTGAACTTAATAAACATGACACTAAACTGAGGGTTATTCCATCAAGCAGGCTAAAGGAAAATCCAGACTTAAATGGCCAAGTCTGGCTTATGATAGCGAGAGTTTAGTTCCATCAAAGTGGCTGAGATTAGCCCCACATCGGTAACCATGGGAACTATGGTTCTGGCTAAGCCTGATACATCCAGCTAAGCTCAGATTTCTGTTCCATCAGCCTGAGTCACATCTCCGTTCCATCAAGGTGGTTAATGTGAATGCCAGCCTAGTAACCACGGTGATTTGAGCTGCAGGGCAATACTGCCCTGTAGCAGGTTTAAGGTTAGGATTAGCTTCATCTATGTTCAAAGAATGTCCAATAGACTGGATCAGACACCCATAAGACAGTTCTGCCAGTGCATTTACACACTCACAACTGTCATATAATGATAATAATATGCGAAACATAAATATAATTCATTAAGAAACATTAACTATTCAAAAATAAATAAGATCATTCCCATAAAGGCAAAATAAAACTTCAAAAAAATTAATAAAATTCCAATTGGGTAGCAAATCATCTAAAATTTTCGCAGCAATCAGTTGATAAATGTGGAATCACTTTTGAAAATAAATTAATAAATTTGGTGAATATCAGTAAGCCTATCTACACTGATTTTGTCCCTTTCATGCAGGATGTTTTTATTATAAAACACAACCTATTGAATGATCTCTGTGTCGCTTATGCATGTAGCTTGTCGGCGATTTTCTGCCAGGCCACCTCCCTCACCCTGTTGATGGCAGCAGTGTTCCCTTTCCTTGTGATAATTTCCCGATAATCCTCATAAACCCCCATAAAGAGGGTTTGCTCTGCTGAGTAGAGCGCAGAGACTGGGCACGCAGGTAGAGTGAAAGGTGCGAATTTCGGAAGGATAGCGTTTTTTGTTTGATTATTTGATAGTTGTCTTTTGCTTGAAATTCTGAATTTCGAACAAGTGGAGAGTGATGAGGTGGAAGAGGGTAAAAAGAAAAGGAATAAAGGAAGTTGCAATGAAATTGATGAAGGGCCGTTTGTAGTAGGGATGAAGGTGGTAGGAAATAGATGGGGAAACAATCGTGTATTCAGTGATAATCATTTTGTTGGGAAGTTTGTCAAAAATGAAACTGGGGACGTAAAGGATGGCAGGGTATGCAGGACTGGAACTGTGATAATTTAATGTAGGAAGACGAAACAAGGGAAAAGCACTTAAAATAATTGGATCTTTCTCAAATTACGTCTTAAAATGTATCAGCGGCCAACTAAGACGGGTGTTACTGGAGGTGTCCCTTATTCTGTTAAAGTTGATTCTTTTTTGGAAGTAGAGGGAGTTTGTGCAGCTCGGCGCATATCGAGACGGGAAGGAGCAAGACAGCATGGTGGTATTGCTTCAATTCGAAAAAGTTACCGGAGAGAATATTTTTGAACTACGTGAGTTATATGGTGAGGGCTTATGAGAGCGTGACACTACATTGCTTCGGGTGCCAAGAATGTTGCAGCAGTTTGTAGGGCGAACACATTAAGGTAGTGTAACAGGTATAGCACTAGGACCCAGCAGGGGCACAGCGGGGCTGGACAGGTAATATAGAGGGGGTGGTTCCAGGCAGTCTCCCTTTGGTTCTGCGGGAGAGCACATGTTTCTCTGCCAAACAATTGACTGCTGGTTCACACTCAGCTACCCAGAATACGGCCAGCTTCCAGTCACCCATAACACCAGAGATTGCTTGGGTCCAGTGTGAAGAGGTTGAGAGTGACACAACCGAGCAGAAATTGTGGGCTTTGAAGCTGCAAAGAAAAGAAAGAGGATACTGGTCCCCTTTAGCTTTAGCCGCTGTCTTTTTCCTACCCTTTTTGTATTATCAGTCTGTTAGTGCTTGGGAAACTTTTGTTTTTTTTCTTTTTTGCCTTTGGACTGTGCCTCTCGGAGCTTAGGCTGAGGTGTTTCCTTACTCCCCCAGTTTGCTGTGTTTGCCACCAGTGTGATTTGCCGTGCTGCGATGTTTAAAGGTGTACCTGAGTCACCACTGTACACAATTCTGTTGGCTGTGACGAGCCCTTTACTACGTGTGCCACTTGAGGTGTTGCGCTTCACTGTGTTGTAGAACCCTTAGCTCTTGGTGTTCTTAAACTGTGGTCCACGTCTAGTCCACACTCTAGGGCGCAGTCCAGTTCTTCCCCCTGTTGTTTTGTTGTCTTTTTTTGGGGGGGTTTCCACTAGGCCCCGGCCTAGCTACATGGACAACCCCTTAGAGGGTTTAATATTTTATTATATTGCTGTTTATACTGCCTGATGGAATTTGTGAAATAAAAAGTCTTGTATTTTTGCACACCAGCCTCAGGTCCAGTTAATTCAGGCCCGCCTCAGTGGGGAACATTGCATTGGTAACTTTGGGAGGGGCGTAGTTTCGAAGCTATTACTTCTAGTCCTCTCTGTTACAGTAGGCCTACATATTTGGCTTTCATTGCACTGGTCATTAATTGTGCAAAAGAAATTGAATCTAAGACGGAAAGGATTAGGATGGTGGATGCAGGGAGGGAATTTCTTGGAATTATGGAAGTAAAGGGAGAAATCCAAGAAATTTTAGAAAAAGGGTTTAGCAAGAGCCAAATGCAAATTAACTAGTTGTGTAGGCTACAGTCATATTTCGAGGAATTTAGGTGCTAGGGAAATGGAAAAAAAAATTGTTGAAAAAGAGAACTGTGGATTAGTTTTTTTTTTTTTTTTAGTATATCGTCACCCTATTAAAATAATGGCCTAAGTCATTTTTTTCAAGTTTTTGGGAAAACACAAAAAACTTCAGCAAATGCAGAGCAAGGGATGATTCAGGCCAAAAACAAATTTTCGTCAAAAAATGACTTAGGCCATTATTTTAATAGGGTGACGATATTGAAGATTGTCACTCTAGACCTTACGTCACCATAGTGTGTGGTGGTAATGCACCTTACCGTTGGTTTAAACACCTGAAAAAACCAAAAAGAAGAAGAGGAGCACGCCTATGCTCGTTCCTTTCCCTTGCTTTGGGTCATTTTGCGACATTTTCAGCACTCGGCTAGTGTGGGCATTTTATTTTCTCTGGGCACGTGCACGAAGTGCGGCTTAGCAGATGAGGCTCGAATTAGTGTCAGTTGGAGCTACTTTATTTCACTTCATGGAACGGGTTGAGGCTAGTTAGGGAGTTGGTGCTAATTCAAGCCTCAAGATTAGGCCTTAGTCTGGATGTTCTTTGCTACGTTGATGGAATACCCCCCTGGTGCGACTCTATTATTTGCTAATAAATAATTAGTGTTTGCAACCATGTGTCAACAGCTTCACCAATGAGAAACCTATTGTTTGTGGACTAACCAATAGTTTATATTGATTAATTGTTTGGTTAAATTGTTTCCCTCAGCTGTTATTTGTACTAGTTTAATATATCTCAGCCTGAATATGGAATTTTTATTCTTCATGGCATGTATAGATTTTTCAAATGTGGCTGAAGAGGATAAATAACTGCTCCAAAGATAACTGCACCTAATTAAGACAATCAACAGCTTTTTAAAATCCCAAGATTGCAATTATGGTTGGAACAAAAACCAGCATACACAGTGGGGCACCAGTACTGAGTTGAAGAACTACTGCTTTAGATGAAGTGTTGCTCATAAAGGCTTTATACAGCATGTCAGGTCCTTACCATTAGAACTGTTTGTCTCATCTTCAGCGATGTTTATGTTCTCCGACAAGTCTTCCATTTCCTTCAATGAAAAAAATATCACAGGTAGTGCACTTATCACAGGCACAGACAGAGATCAGACTGTAGACTCAGGCGCAGTCAGAGAATCAGGTGCACAGGCTTATTAGAGAGCTTGTTCCCAGACAATACAATTTAAAGCTGATCAGTAAACATGCAGCACAAGAGGGAAAATCCAAATTAAAGTCAGAGTACAGTCAACAGGTCAGAGGTCTAATGGTGGGAATGCTATAATCAGCAGAGATCAGAATCATTACTCAAACACTAGCTGAATTCAAAACCAGAATATCACAATAAAGACGGGATCAGACAATCTCAAAAACCTTCGGACCAAACCGAATCAAAACCGAAAAAACTTTAGAAAAAGCAAGGGCTCGTAGCCATGTCTTGGAAGGGTAAAAATCTTGCAAAGAACAAAAGCAAAATTAGGCTAAATAAAAGGAGAAAATAAGTCATCACTGGTGTGCGTGACCTGGGAAGGGTGAGCAGGGATGTGGCAACAAACAAGAGAGCTGATGGGAAGTACTTAAACAGAACCGGGAGGGCGAGTGCAGGAGTGAGGAGCAAAACAAAAGCATGTACAAACTAAACGGGGAATGGGAGTAACAACAAGAAAAATAAAAAAAAAAACAATAATACAAACTTAATTAACAGAAGATGCACAAAATACAACAATTAGCAGAAAAATAACAAAAGCAGAACTCACACACTGACAATACCTCCCTCTCCCTCCCCCCAACGGCTGCCACCAGGAGGCTGACCTGGACCTGGTTCTGTAAGAGTTCTTCTGAAGTGTCTGATGAGCTGTTATCAGGACCTGCTGCCCGGTTCTCTGTGCCTGACTCAGCTGGGACTGTAGAGAATGGCTGGGACTGGGTCAGGCATGAGGATGGGTTCTCTGGTGCTGGTTCTGGGTCCAGACTGGATCTGGTGTCTGTGGTCTCCTCCTGACACTCAGAATCTGCACCAGAGATGTTCAGAAACAGACCAAAGTCACGCGCACTGGCAGAAGAAGTCTGAGAAATGGTTCCAAAGCCTTTTAATCAACCTAAAGTCAAATGTAGATGTAAATAAGTAAATATATAAATGATTTGTGTTGTTTTAAAATCAGTTGCTTTTCACCTCGGGCAGGTGTTTCAGGTGTGATGGGCTGAGCCGGTGTTGTGTCACTCGGCTGGCTCTCGCCCTCCATCCAACTTGTCTGTAGTTCATCCATTTATTTATATTCATCAGGTTTCCATTAATCTAACAAAAAAGACACAGTTCACTCAAATGACATAGAAGTACCACGTGTCCATCCAGATGTTTCTAGATTTGACTGGCCGTGTTTCACCTTGATATAATGGTTAACCCTTCAAGCCAATCAGCAGTGCAGTAAAGTTTTGATCTGAGAAGTGAAGCGTTGAAGTAGGAGAGAAGAGAAGAAGACCTGGGCCGGTATTCATAAAGATTCTAAGAAATCTGTTAAGAATTTATACTTTAGGACGGAATTAATTTTTAGTTAAAAAATTCTTAAATATGTATTCATAAAAATTCTTAAGAAATTCTTATCTAAAAATTTTCTTTGATTGTAGAACATTTCTTAACGCTTGACCCTTGACAACGGGAGAGCTCTCTAAAAATGAAGGTGGCTTTTCTACCGAAATTAGGTTTCATAAACACTTGCTTGGAACGTGCATTTGCTGACGGCACATCTGAGTTTACAGATGACGCCGATAATGGAAGTCAGAAGAAGCCAAAGCCAAACTGGGCTGGTTACGAGTTTTTGGCTCTCGGTAACTATGTGGCTGAATATAACCACGTTCTGTGAGGGAAGCCGAGTGTGATCTTAACTTCTGAAAGGAAAAAGGCGAGGTGGAGACGATGATAACGGAAAGTCCAAATGATGCATTCACCACTGTGAAGCGAAGTCCTGAGGAGGTGGAGAAAATATGTCACAACATCTTTTCCCAATCAATAGCTGAAATTGCTGCTCATTAGAGAAAGCTAATTACAACTGGTAAATTCAAATTGTTACCGCTCTCCGAGCCCACACGTCTTTCACTGCAGAAAGACGCAAGTAGGTCTCCAAATTGACAGCTCTGTGTATGGAGTTTCTTACACGAATGGTCGTCGCACATGAAAGTTATGTCCCGAGTTCAGTAGCTAAATTTGGCATTTGTAGCGAGCTTCGGTGAGCAACAAACCCACAATTTGTTCAACGCATTTCATAAGAAGACCAAGAATATTCTTTTCTGTTTATCGCGACTGAATTGTGTAATTTTATGGGGGAAAAACACAATTTCCGTTAGTGCCTTTACTGTTACTCTAAGATACTGCGAATGGGAGTAAGAGTCAGCTACATCACTCTGCATCTCAGTCAGTCAGCTAGTCGCAGATATGCACGTTTGAACTAGCCAGCAAGGGTTTCTCAATTCAGTCAATTGAGTAGCTAGCTACCATGAGCTAGCTAGCTAACAAACTAATATGACATAGTGGTTATGGAAAGGTACTGCCTGCACACTGGCGAGCTATTTAAGCAACATTCATTATGAGAGTGGCACTTAGCTAGGCTGCTATCAGCGCTTGGCCCTACCGATTTTACTAACGTTACACGTGGTGTTCAGTTTGGCAAAATATTTACGTGTGACATAAATATTTTGATTAAGAAGATTGGAACTTTATGAATTGTGTCACAAGTCAGAGGAAAGACATCTCAGAGTTGCGGAGACAGCCCTTGATACAGTTAGCTGAGAGACGCCCATATCATCTCCATTCAATATTTGCATTTCCCCCGTGGCCAGGAAATGCAGGAAGGAAAACTTTTTGCGTCGGGCTCGCTGATCTGTATAGAATGACTGGATTGCTGACGTGATAGAAAACTGCATTGGGAGGTTGAAGCAAGTGGAAGTGGTCGAGCGGCCATTTTACTATGCCCGGTAGTAAGCAACCGTTATATAGTATTCTATGGCAGAGAAGCGCTGATGTGCAGCCTTGCAATATGGAGCGACATTTTTTGGGGAGCGTGGCGAGACAATGTACTGGCTGTAGTGAAGACGGATACACATCAATGAATTTCAACTAATATATTGCTTATTATTAGCCACTGGCGATCTACCTTAACGGCAGATAATGTGTCAGCGTTAGCCCAGCTAACGATTATTATTGGAACAATTCAAATTAATGTTCGCTAACGTGATCCATCAGGTTAGCTTCAAGCTACCTAGATTACCGATCACAAGTTAACCAGATCAATCAATGTCACACGGCATAAATTAGATAATCCAGTAAAACTGCTGTGTAACGCTGTCTATAATATTAGACCAGACTAACTAGACAACAAAACCAGGTGTTGACTGGTCTAATCATTAAGGCTAATTTATGCCAGCACTAAAAAAGGCTAATGTTCTGCTGACACTCAATTACCATTGACGGACAAATTTAATTATGCCAGGTTATCAATGAGGATGTAACGTTAGAGCTACTTAAATAGATAATGCGATTCACACTCGACAATGAATGACAGACAGTTTTACATACATCTCCACAACGCACAACTCACTTCATTTCTCATTTGAAAGCTGATTTAGCGACCTTGATAAGTTTACATTGCGTTCTCTTCAGCGAACCCACTTTCGCTTCGTAGGAAAATTAGCCTAGCTTCATGGCAGCTACTGAGTGAAGTCAGCGCAAGAGAAAACTCTTAAGACATCCGTTGGGAGTTACATATGCGTTATGCATGATTGAATCTCACACCCAGTGTTTCTAAAATAAAGACAACGGTTGACAAGATGCGAGCTTATGGCTACTTTATTTTTTCATGAAGTTTTTAAATCCCCCCACACAGAATAATAATAATACGTGCAGGATTGACGTCTTGTCTTCTTCAGTCTCAATGACTTTGGACTTTAATTTCGTTGTACAACTGCCCCACTCAGGCGAGATGTTGAAAAATCCGTATAGATTTCCTATGGAACGCACTCATTGGTCGTACTGTCAAATGCTGATATTGTCCATTGAAAATGTTAAAGGCACGTACAACTGTTGCCTACTGTAGTTAAATCTGCGGTCCTTGAGGCATTTTTCGTACAGTCAGGTCGATCTGAGGAGGAAACATAAAATACCGCCTCTTCCGTGTCTGTGAAAAGATATCTTCTCAATTAATTATATCGTTGGCTGCAACGTGTTCAATGTGAGTAATGTTCTGAGAGATTATAGTTGGGCATACCAACATGGCGGCACCATTACGTCAAAATTATGACGTCACCAGCTATCCATTTATTCTATATAGATCAGTGGACGGGCTCAGTGCTCAGTTCCTGTTGGATCCAATAGAGCTCCGGAGGTTGTCGTCACACATCCGAGCATTCAGCACGCAAAATCAAAACAACGCCATATTGGCAGGAAAAAGCGCGAGTAGAACGACCAAGAACTGCCAGCAGTAACTTAGTTTCTCCGAGTCTCTTAGTCGGTCAAACTATGGTTGATAGCTGTTGTGCGCCAGGATGTCAGAACAAACGAGGAGATGGGAAGGGGAGAGCATTTTACTGTATTCCCAAAGATCTCGAAAGACGACACAAGTGGATTACAGCCATAAAACGGGCTAGAAGCAAGCAGAAGAAAAGTGAGCGCTTGGAGCCCTCGAACAACGGATTCCGTCTGTGTAGTGAACACTTCATATCAGGTGCGGAATATAATGCTATCTAAGCTATAATATTGCATATTTCACTATCTGTCATTATGGTTTCTGGCAGTTTTTTGTTTGTAAAAGGTGAGTTGGACCCGTGTTATGACTCTGATTTTGCAAGGCTAACAAGCTAAAACATGCAAGCTACATACGTGTTGCTCACTCAGCTACGAGCAATTCACAGCAGAAAACAAATGGAAAGTAAAATTATTGCTCTAATGCCAGAATGCTGTAAATTACTGCATTTATAGGGAGAAAGGGAACAATATGTGATCGATTAAAGATTGTGTTGATAGTAGTCGGATTCAATCCATTCATTAAACCTGTAACTTGCATTTGCTTTATTAGGGAAAAAGAGTGATAACCCTATGTCACCAGACTACGTGCCATTGATCTTTAAACATGTGCCATCCCCAGAGAAGAGAAGAAGGAGAAGGCAGCTGGATGTGTTCAACAGAAGGCAGAAGAGCAAACTCCAAAGAATTGAGCTGGCAAGGAAATCATCACCAGCAGCAGCAGCAGCAGATATTCCTCTAATAGACTGTCCTGAAGAAGGCAGCAATCCTCCTGCTGGAGTTGAGATTCTTACAGGAGAATCTCCAGAGAAATCTTCCCACAATGAGCCTCAATGCACTACTGATTATCATGATAGCACAGCAACTCCACCATGTGCCAGTGAAGACTGTAAGAGACACATTCAATCTCCCGAGTCAGAATGTCAGGCTTTGAGGACAGAAAATATTTTGTTAAAGGAAAAAATGAATAGAATTGGACTAAATGAGATGAGTCTCAAAAACAATGATAAAAAGGTTAACATTCTTACTGGTTTACCAACATTTTTTCTCCTGAAGACGCTTTTTAATTTTGTAGCTCCTTTTCTGAAACATAAGTCAGATCTGACATCATTTCAGCAGTATATGCTTACTTTAATTAAGCTCAGGATGAACATGTCTTTTGAATTTCTTGCCTATTATTTTGCCATTGGTTCAACCACTGTTTCCAAGCATTTCAAACACTGTATCAGTGTCATGCATTGTAGGCTGGTGCCAAGTTTAGTCATATGGCCTGACAGGGAATCATTAAAAAAATCTCTTCCATATGCATTTAGGAACAGTACCTTCAAAAAGACAATGTGCATTATTGACTGTTTTGAAATATTGAGAAACCAAGTAACTTGTTAGCCAGTGCACAATGTTATTCAGCGTACAAGTCACACCATACAATGAAACACTTGATAGCCATTTGCCCCCAAGGTTCAATTTGTTTCATTTCAAATGGCTGGGGAGGTCGCACAAGTGTTAAGTTCATCACAGAGCAAAGCAATTTTTAATGTAATTTGCTCCCAGGGGTCCTAGTTTTATCAGACCAAGGTTTTAATGTTAGCGAGAGTGTACATACATGTCAAGCTGAAATTAAGATTCCAGCATTCACATGTGGCAAAAAACAATTAGATCCTGTTGACTTGGAGAACACCAGATGCTTAGCATCTCTTAGGATACACATTGAGAGAGTAATTGGGGTTCTTTGTCAGAAGTACAGAATTTTGAAAAGTGCTGTCCCCATAGCTTTCACTGACATTGATAAAGGAAAATTGACAAAATTTGTAAATATTTGTTGTGCTCTTACAAATATCTCTGAATCTGTTGTACCTTTTCAGTAACTGCTTTATTTAAGCAAATGAAATGTCACTCATAACATGTGTTGACATTGAACCAGAGTAGATGAGTGGTTGCCACCGTACAAATCAATGCACATTAAAAAAAAGAAGTGTGGATATTTTGCATTAACTGTAAATAAACCATAGACAACTGTTAACAACCCTGTTTGTCTCTCAGTTTATTGCACTTGTGTGATTACTTAATGAGAAACTGATGTGTTTTGTAGCCACCAACTATAAGTTTTATATAAGGCTATTTACAAAACAACTGACTAGTTATGCAGTTTTGTGCATTAATGACTTTTCTGCAGGAAGGACATATCCAATGTTTTGGAATTCTCTTCAAATGAAGACAGGTTTGGTGAAACTTTTGTACTGAACAAAAACCTGACGCACAGACCAACATGTTCCCTATTTCTGGCTCTTGACAGTAGCACCGCTGTTGACCATTACTAGTGAATGCTGGTTTTGGGGCTTAAAAATACTTTGCAAGCAGCTCTGGAATTATACATTTCTTGAAGAAGTCTTCAGCAAATTCCATTTCCTTCTCAAAAAAGGCCACATCTGGTGTCACACGTTCCACAAAAAGGTGAGGAGCTTTCCTTTTCAGTCCAGAGGATAAAATCACAATATGGTTTATCAGTAACAAATAGCTGCATTTGCACTTGGTAATAGTATGCATGGTCCTTCTTTAGAGTAATTTTTCCTTGCTCATCTTTTTCAAGGCAAAAATTTGCAACGCATTGAGCTGCCTCATTTAAAGTGAGGTCCTTGGCACAGAATGGGCACTTTATTTCTAGGACACCGAAACCACAGCAGCTGCAGGACACATAACCATCAGGCGATGCGTCAATAGATGGGTGTACAGGTAAAATCCTAAATCCAGCCGTTTCCACCAGGACATCTGAGGGTGAAAGGCGATGCTGCATTTCATAATATTTCCGTGCCAACTCCTCATGCTTACAGCCCCATCTGGAAAACAATATAAGTATGTTAGATATATTTTACACAGTGCTAATTGTAGCGGGGTTAAGTGTTAACATGGATCCACGCACAGAACCAGGAAGTCTAAAAGCTACCTAAAACACTTGGCAGCCACTAAATCTGCTAACAGACTAATTAAAGAGAATGTCAGGGAACTTAAAAGCAAAACTTGGTCCGAGGGACAGAATAATTATAACTAGAACCCAAAACTACAGAGCAAGGCTCCGGAAAAGCGAAACGAAAACGAACTACGAGTTCAGTTAAATTGAGCGACTCGGGAAGGAAAAGACCAGCTGTTCCCGATCGCGAAACAAAGAAAAGAAATCTTTTTCTGAACGAAAATTAGTATGTAGAATCACTAGTGCAAAAGCCTGGGCTTGGAACCACAAGGGTTGACAAAGCTGACAGGCGAATCCTAAATACTATAAAATAGACTCGCAAGAGACGAGGACTAAACCTGGAGGAGTTTGCTATAAGGACCTCCAAATACCGGCTGCAGCACGACCAAATGGCAACACTAAAGCGCCGCAGAAAGGAGAACGTGTGATTTAAATAGACAAGCGCAGATAGAAAACACCTGTCACAAAATGAGCAAAAACCACTCCCTCTAGAAGAAATGAGGACTCCGCCTCCAAACCATGACAGCTAATATCAAGCAGGAATACATTATATTGTATCCAACCTGGTAGCCTCAGTGTTGAAGCTATGAGACTTTGGGTAGCATATTTTCCTTATCAGGGATACTGAGGGCTTTTTGATGTCTGTCTTTGTGGCTGCTCTGAAGGTAGATGCTGTTACCCTACCACTTCTTTGCTCAAACCAGATTTTGGACTTTAGACTGTGCTCGAGTCTCCTCCTCTACAATATCACTCTGAAAATTATAATTCACACAATAAACATCTTCATCGGCATTTAAGTCAGTAAATGCACATGATTTTTACACTGATAACATGTATATTTAAGAACAGGTTTCCTGTTAGATTTGACAACTATCAGCTTTCAGCTTTATTTAAACAATAATCCTAAATAATGTACCTGCTCTTTGGTCACGCGTATACGTTCAAACAGCTCTTCTGCTTTTTCTTGTAACTCTGCTAGGCTGAGATCTCTTGCCTGTTTGCATAAAGGCTTGTGAGGGGTTCTGGTAGATTGAGCATGACAGCTTTTGGCACATAGGATGAGGCATACTCTCAGGCAACAGAGAACCACTGGCTTTATAGTACGTCCCTTTTGTGTACAGCATTTGGAGAGGTCGCTATAGAGCTGGGCTTGTTCATCAGGGGTCAGTGGTGGGAAAGCTGGAGGAATGGACGAGTGACCTTTTGAAGATCTCTCTTACTTGCATTTTTGTGTGTTGTTAAAAATGATGTCCTTGCCTTGCTGATATTCCACCTTTTTCAAGGCCTCCTGATTTGGTGTAGACCACTTGCACTTTTTAGATGTGACAGCTATCTCTTCCTCTCTTCCATTGTTATGTTGCCATACACTAAACACAGCTGATACATGGGAGCAGCTTTCCCCAAGTCCAGCAGTACAGTTGCAGTGGGCTCCTAACGCAACTCCATCATTCCTGACTACCACCCATGGCTTCAATTGAGGGTCATTCAATCTTTGGGTATGATTCACCTGTAAATTCAAAAATCGAATGCATATCGAAGAAGGGTTAGTAAACTAGCATTAGATTAGTTACCCACGTTACCCTGCCTGTCGCTAAATGCTAACATTATCTAGAGTTACATGAAGGAACACTTACCCTGCCAGTGATGATGACGCTGTCTTTAGCAGGTAGACACCAAAGCTGAAGGTTCATTACAAATCCAGATGTCATCCATTTGCACCCCTCCAGACTTTTGTAGGCTTTCAAAGATTCTCCCGAGTAGGACGACGGAAAGTTAATGAGGTAGTTGTATATGTCCGGATACTGTAGATCTGGAACTTTGCCCTTCGTTATGGCTGACTCGATATACGTAAAAAGCACGCCGGGTGCATTATACGGGTCGGTTATGTTTAACCTATTAAGTTTTGTGTGGTATCGTTCAATATCAATATGATTAAAATGCGCAGTGAATTCTGAAGGCTTGAAGCTGACGCTGGCACTATTCATTTTAGCTGCTGCTTTTCCTGCCAGCGTGGCGGTGAAAACAAAACTAGTCACATGACGTCAGGAGCTCTATTGCAGTATATTCCCGAACTAGTGGTTCGATGCACCGTATACATGCAAAGTTCACTCTAAATCGATCTCAAAACTCCCTATCACTGCACCCTTGCAAACAATTCCTACGTACCATAAACTAGCGTCTGTTTGGATGAGTGGCCGGTATGTTTGTTTATGGCAAAAAAAAATTTTTTTTTAAAAATCTCAAGAAATTTCCATCGATTTGGGAGTCCTCGCAGGTCCTCCTAGAGTTAAGAAAATTCTTCGATGATGAAAATTTTTATGAATAGTACGGAACTATTTCTTGGCCATTTAAGAGTTTTTAATGGGAAATCTTAGAAAAACTACCTGATTTAAGAATTCTTAAGGGGTAAGAACGTTCTGAGAATCTTTATGAATACGGCCCCCTGGTGTCTAATGCTAAATTTTGGGTAACGGTTCACAGAATGTTTGGATTTGCACCCTAATTTCTAATGATTATATAACAAAACATAACAAAACTAAACATACAACTCTTCTTACTTTAGCTTCTCTTCAGCTGGGATGAGAATTCTTTAAAAATAGATGAGAGAATGAATAACTGCAAATTAAAATATATTTTGGCATATATTCTGCTTGCCTCTGTCAGAAAGCTGAAGATGAAGAGGAATTTCACTTTCAACATGACAATGACCCAAAGCACACATCCAAGCTGACCAGAGCTTGGCTTCAGAGAAGGAGAGCCACAGTCTTTGAATGAACCAGTCAGAGCCCAGACCTCCCAACGAATACCTGTGGAATAATCTAAATCGCGTTTGAACAAAAAAATCACTTCACAATTTGAAAGAACTTAGTGGAGTAGTGAGATGACATTCTGAAGTCTAGATGTGCAAAGAATAATGAGTTATGAGTTGACATTTGACGCTCCACGAGCGGCCATTATAAGTGCTTCATTCGCAGGGTTTAGAAATTATTTACACTCAGGTACCAACGAGCCACAGTATCCTCTTTCACTGACTTTTCCTGAATAGTTGGTCTTTACATGTCTGCGTCATAAGAATTACCTCAATGCCAAGCAGGCTTTCACTCGGACTACCCCTGAGCTGGCATTAAATGGGTAGTGACCAGGGCGAAGTCTCGTTTTCATAACACGGTAGAGAAACGCTTCGGGGTAATTTCCAATTCTCAATAGACGACCCACCTGTCCACCCACCTATATATTTTTATTTATATGGATCTTTATGATGTCTGTATTTCCTGCATATTTCCCATGCAGACGAAGGATGTAAGGGTTGTGTCACATAGCTTTATGACAGGCACGGAAGACAGGAAGGTACGGACTAGACTCAGGTTCACAGATGGACTTGGTTGTAGAAGTATATTAAGCCTTAGGCACAGCACTAAGGCATATGGAGATAAAAAGGAATCGAGGTTCCTTGGAAACACTACAGTAATCCAATCAGCAAGCAAGAACATAAGTTAGCCAAGTTAAAAGGAAGCACTGTTCCTCGATAGTAAGTAAATAAAGCACTGAACAGCACTATGCAAAGATTTGTACATGTAACAGGCGATACGCAGAGATAATGTCTATACAAAGACTAGAGCTAAGATACAGACATGTAGCTTAAGCGAGACTTCACGATTACTGGTTGTGAAGTCCGGGTTTAAATAGCCTGCTGCTACCACTCAGTTGGGATTGGAAACAGGTGCAGGCAATGAGGAATGAGTGCTGGTTCGGTCCGGGTCTTAATAGACCGGTGAGCTGGACGGCTGGAGGTGTGATCTTACAGAGTACAATCCATCTCATTGCACCTCTAGGTGCTACATAGTGCAACTTACCCCTCTATGATGGGTAGGCCTGTATCCGATATAAGGAAAAAGCAGTACTAATAATAATAATAATAATTGTAATTATGATAATAATAAAAATAATGATCACTTAGGTCATAAATCATAGAGCAGTGATATAAAACTATTTGAATTTTGCCCCAACACAAATAAGCCTGGTTTCAAATTTGCAAATGTAGGTTCAACAGTCTGTGCATAAATGTAATAGCATCCAAAAGTGTTTTTAATGAAAATTGCAAATACTTTTAAATACCTATCTGCATTTCTATGACATAACTTAAAGCAGAAAATATTTTTATTTTATTTTTATTTTGCATGCAAAGATCTTTCTGCTTATTGAAAATTGTTTTTGTTTACGGAGTAATTTATTCATAAATCCCAAAATATATTTGTAAATTCTTCTGAAACGGGCCAGAGAAACTGCCTGAAGGCTTTTCTGCTCGTGAACACCAGTGTGCTCGTTTCCGCGCATCATTTTTAAGCGCCTTTTGTGAGAAGCACGAAACCGAGAACAGTAGTTACGAAAGATGCTCGAACACAACTCAAGTTTATGACAGCAAGCCCAACTCTGTGCTGACAGAGCCGACTAGCAATTTTTGAAGAGAGGTCTAAAATGCTTTTTCCGCTTAACATTATATCAAAACTCATAAACAGAGCAGATTTTTTAAATCTAGAATTGTATCTCATTAATCTCATTGAAGAGAAAGATCAGTATTCACATATTCTACATTTTCCAATTGTCACATTCTCAAGTCAATGCAAATTATGAACAACTTGATAACAAACTTTCGTAACCAACGGTTATGTAGGCCTATCAAAATAAATTCTGATACAACCCCTCCAGGAAAAGTTAACCTTTATCGGCAAAATATATGTTCCTGGTATAAATTTATATGATATTATTCATTGTGAGGTTATAGAACCCTAGTATCAAATTTGATAATGGCATTACATTTAAAGTGACGGATACTGTAGCACACTATCTAACACATCCCCACCATCTTCATCAACCTATGCTATATGATGAACTGTGCATGGCCCAACTCTCCCACAAATAAGTATCCCAACTCTCCCAATGTCCACCATGTTTATTTCAGGGACAATTTTAGCTGAGAAACATATCACACACTACCTTGTATAAATAGATTGCACATACAATCTGCACATTCATTCATTCATTCATTCTAATTTGCACTACATAGCTGATCTTTTGTTGCACATATGTATATACATTTGCACACCCATTTGTACATACATTTGTCATGCTCTTCTGTTTATATTTATATATATAGTTTATATTTCTAGTGTATTTCCCACATGCTGCTTTTTTAATTTATAATTTTTAAATGTGTATTTTCACTAGCCACTTTTGTTATTAAATACAATTCTGTATTTATTTATTTATTTATTTATTTATTATTATTATTAATAATTTTTTTTACTATTATTATTCTTTATTGTTTTACTGGCATTCATTGTGGGCAGCAATACCCTGATGGAGGAGGAATGTCTGCTATCTTGTACAATAACTAAGGACAGTTTACTGTATAGTATTGAAGAGGTATAAAAATGCTTACTGTAAATTCCAGTTTTTACTCTTTTGAGTCCCGATGGAGGAGGAATGTCTGCTATCTTGTACAATAACTAAGGACAGTTTACTATATAGTATTGAAGAGATACGTTTTCTGGCCCAAACCACCAAATTCAAAATTATTTTCTGCATTGATAAACCACCCCATGGGGTTCATGAATCCACCAGAGAAACCTGCAATATCAATTTTATTTATGACAAAAAAATAATTTTTTTTACATTTTTTAGTTTTTGGGAGGGGCCACCCATTCTGGGGCCCCACAAAGTGTCACCAATGATTATAATCATGTGCTTATCAATGCACATTGTAGCTGATATATTTTCCTAATGAATAAAAAAAAAAATTTGTTGAAATTGATGTCATACTGCCGAGACAGGAAGATATTTGTTCAAAAAATATGTTCTGAAATGGAGATTTCCAACGGCCATGTGTGTAAACGACGGTGTATTTGACAAAGTTCCCGGCCATGACACACAAAGGGAATTTGCTGAAATTTGCACAAGGGTATGGCCAACATTCAGTGAAAAAACCAGGATGTGTCGACACCAGCAACATCTTCATCCGAACACTTGCATCACCGACCATTGTAAACCCGAAAATGGGGAGTGTTGATACGAAATGGATTGTGTGAGTATGGCTCTCACTTAATTCTTCTAGTTTAAGTTTTTTCAGTAATATAGTTATTAACTATGACCCTTATGATGTTTATGCTTAAAATTATTGCCTAAAATTAGACCTGCAAACAATAGATCATGATGATATTATTTGGGGTGTATTATTAAAAAAAAAAAAGTGGACCTACTGGTCAATGTTTTATTTATTTTAGCCAAATTCTTAATCCATAAAGCGAAATGTATGTAGACCCCACCGTCTTTACTTGTTTTTATGATTAAATTCAGATATTTAGGTCCCTGAAATTAATGAAATCCAAATATGCAAAATATCTCTTTCCGATACAACAAAAAGACCTGACCTGTCTATGATTACTTAGTAACTACACTGTAAAACAAATTCTGTTTTTACGGAAAAAAAACTGGCAGCTGTGGTTACCAGAATAATTCTGTAAAAAATACAGGACAAATGTAAACAACTTTACAGAGCAACTTGTAAATTTTACTGTAATTCAATGTATAATAAATCATAAGTGAGTGTTAATCGTAAATTGAATACCAGTAAAATGAACACTCACTTATCGTTTATTGTACATTGAATATCAGTAAAATTAACGATAACCGAGTGTTAATTTTACTGGTATTCAATGTACAATAAGCGATAACTGAGTGTTCATTTTACTGGTATTCAATGTACAATAAGCGATAACTGAGTGTTAATTTTACTGGTATTCAATGTACAATAAGCGATAACTGAGTGTTCATTTTACTGGTATTCAATGTACAATAAGCGATAACTGAGTGTTAATTTTACTGGTATTCAATGTACAATAAACAATAACTGAGTGTTAATTTCACTGGTATTCAATGTACAATAAACGATAGCTAATGTTAATTTCACTGGCATTCAATGTACAATAAGTGATAACTGAGTGTTAATTTTACTGGTTTTCAATGTACAATAAGCGATAACTGAGTGTTAATTTCACTGGTATTCAATGTACAATAAGTGATAACTGAGTGTTAATTTCACTGGTATTCAATGTATAATAAACAAAAACTGAATGTTAATTTTACTGGTATTCAATGTACCATAAACAATAACTGAGTGTTAATTTTACTGGTATTCAATGTACAATAAGCAAAATCTGTGTGTAAATTTTGCAGAAATAATTAGTATAAAAGCAGTGATGTCCAGTTAAATAAGCAGTAAAGGACTGTATAATCTACAATTTTAAAATGTCTTTTTTGTGAATTACTACAGTTTAAGGATGTAAAATTTACAAGATGTTTTGTAAAGTTTTTTACATATGTACTGTAATTTTTACAGAATTATTCTGGTAACCACAGCTGCCAGTTTTTTTTTCTGTAAAAACAACAGACCATATATTTTTTACAGTGTTACAGGATTAATGACAAGCTTTTACAGTCAAGCACCCAAATAATAAACTGAATTTTCTGTAAAATATTCATCACATTAAAGGCACAAATTCCTGTTCTATGACTCATATAAATCAAAAAGCAATGTATACCTCAAGAACTGCACTGACAGCTTAACAAAAAAAACAAATAAATTGCCTCTTCAGGAATTTATTAACTCATTTGTATTATGTATTCATCAAAACAGTGAAAAAGTCATGTCATTAACATGTATATATATATATGTACTTTACAAACTGTAGAATAGAAAAAGCCTTTGAGGCTGCAAATATCCAACTCATCTGAAAACTTAATAAGAAAAATTCTCATGGAAATACAACATGTTTCAGTTAGTTGTGCATAAGGCTTACATTAACTTAGCCAACATAAACAAACTCTTCTGCTGCTGTGCTGAAGTCAGTTGAATGTGTAAAGCTGTTGCTGTGGAAAGAGTGGAGTTCCAAGTGCACAGACAGTGGGCCTCATGCAAGAAGCGATATAAGAACACATTTTCTCTTATTTTTGTTCGTATGCCCGATTTTTTCTTATTTTATTCTTAACCATTGATTTCTGGGATGCACCAATGTTTTCTTATTTTTGCGGTTCTCTTAGGTAAGAGAAAATTTTACGAGTGGTCGAGAGCACTCTTACCGAGATAAGAGAAAACCGAAAACTGTTATCTCTGTCCACAAATTGCTTGTCCAGTGCACGGCAACACAAGTTTTAAAACCTAAACATTAAAAATGCATCATGTGATCACATTTTGATTGTTTTATGTTTTTGAGAAATTATAATGATTCTATTATTTCATTCTTTGGCTGAAGAGTTTGGCCAGTTGATCCTAATTAGGACGAAGCTATAAAGATCTGTTCGCTGAGACAGATGAATGGCTGCTCGAACCAAATGTGAAAGCAACCGTACTTGAGCACGGAGGATTACTGTTGTGTGTTACGGCTCTCCTGTTCAAACAAATGCACTGGCGAAATCCATTCATACGAAGAAATTCAAAGCTTGCTCGAAATGTAGGCGGACGAAAACATACAATCACAACGGGATACTACATGCAAAAATTTGGAGATTTATGAAATAATTCGTAAGTAGTTACATTCGCTTGGTTATCACAGAATAATACATCAGTGCCATGACAAACTAAAGGAAATGCGGCACCGATATTTCAAAGTGCAGGACGCTGTGCGAAAGTCTGGCAGCTCAAATTATGAGACACGCAGCATATGCATTCGCAATATTAATATTCTAAACCCTTTCTCAATAATAAAACCCCCCAAAATATATTGGCACCTCCTTTTCAAAATCGTTCCCTATTTATAACCACCTAGGTGTAAAATGCAACGCGCTGAATCGGAATTTTGACATCTATGCCAGCAGGTATGTTACGATATTACTAGTTTGAAAGCTGACCAGCGGGGGTAGAGGGGAGGGGGGACAATCGTACTGTGGCACTATACGGAACAATCGTACCAAGCGTGAAAGTGCCCTCGAGCAGCCACGAGCGGTCTGCTCTTTGCACACGACACGTCACCTACCCTTATATGGTGTTTAGTGGGTGTCATATTATGCTAATTAGAAACAACCGGGCACGCGCTTCCAATTTACGATTAAGTGGGATTCAACATTCTGCACATCTGGGTAAGAGCAGATTTGGACGGTAAGAGCGTTTGGTGCATACGGAGTATATTTCTCTTATTTTTTCTCTTAGCAAAAAAATAAGAGAAAATATAAGAGAAATTTAAGAGAATGTTGCCGCATGAGGCCTAATGAGTGCAGGAAAGCAATTAAGCACGTGCGAGAGATCTCGCAGAAACGCAGAGGGAGACAGGGAAAGCCAAGCAAAGGGCGGAGACTAGAACAGGGCGATTGCTGAGACTGAATTAGTACTAATTAGTAGAGGTGCAGCTTTACAAGTTCACCAAAGTGCTCGTTAGTGAGTTAGTAATATATACATGGATTAGTTGGGTTAGTAGACTATGATACAAAATATAAATGTTAGTCTTGTCAGTAATCTAGGAAAGCAAGGCGAAGGAAGTAAACGATAATTGAAGTAATAATATGAAACACCAGAAACCATTGAAATCACCCGAAGCAGGTAAGCACACAGACTGGGGAGACGGACTGAACTAACTAGATCACAAGACAGGGGAGACAAATGCAATCAAACTTAAAATGGTATGAACTGAAAACCGGAGAATACAAAAACCAAAAAGAATAAAGAAAAGACATGACCATGAACATAAAGCATGAACATAAACACAGAACCATGACACAGATATTGGTAGAAAAAGCTTCAAGATATGCTCTAATCACCTCTCATCTGAAAAACTATTGCTGACTTCTAGGACTGCACGATAAAATAGGGATGCACCGTTACCACTTTTTTGAAAACCGATACGAGTACGAGTACTTTATCTTGTGTACTTGCCGATTCAGAGTACCGATACCAATATTTTTGAAATGTCTTTCAGGAAAATACAATGCCAATTCTTGGAGTGTATGTTTCAATTTTCTTATTATAACACGCTTAAAGAGGCCAATATTAAATGATTCACACATGGCAATTTCCAAAAAAAGAGTAGGCCTAACTGCTAAACATCTCTCTGGATTTAGGCCTGACAAAAAGCCTTTAAACTAGCACTGCCATCAAACATTACTGAAGCTTGACAAATGAAATTAAACTCGCTGCCTAGGCGAGAAAACACACCCAACTTCATAAAAAGTCAGTAGAACTATTTATTGGCGCAGATGGTTTCCACACACATTCATAGGCATTCTGAATCCAACTAAAGTCAATAATAGCTTTCAAGCAAACAAGTCATTACTTAAAGTGTGTGATATCGCCATATTTAAATTACACAAATGACAAATGAAAGAGTTAACTTAACCACAACTAAAATTTTGATGGTAACCATAGGTTACTAATATATTTGTAGTAAAATAAGAAGATTCACAATTCAAAATCCCTGTGTGTGTGTGTGTGTGTGTGTGTGTGTGTGTGTGTGCTGTGGCGTGTGTGAGTGTGTGTCTTGTGAGCGCATGCTGCTCTTTTTTTTAAAAGCTGCTGTCCCACGGACGCCGAAATGAATTTTTCAGGACAGATTACAATCAAAGTCAATGCAAAGATGCGAATACACACGATCGCATGCATTGGCGTCTTTGCATTGACTTTGAATGTAATCTGTCGTGTGAAAAATTAGTTTCGCGTCCGGTGGAAAAGCAGCTTAACTCGGGTAATCAGAGGGACTAAAAGAGTGGCAGAGAAGGGGAGTGTTGATTTAACACTGACCACTTGCTGTGTGCTTTTCCACTGAACGCGAAGCACATTTTTCGGGCGACAGATTACGTTCAAAGTCAATGCAAAGACACGAATACACGCTTAACGCATCAGTGCATTAAATTTTACAGTATCTGTCGAAGAAAAAATTTGTTTCACGTTTGGTGGAAAAGCAGCTTGTAGTGAGTGAGTGAATGAATGAGGGTGCATTTCGAACACAGCCGTTGTCTTTTTCTGAACCCAAATGCCGGGAAGAAAAGTTAATTGTTCCGTGTTCGGCTGCTCAAACAGCAGTGGGAAAATTCAAATTTAGAAAAACTGTAGCTCAACAAATCGCTCACCGCATTCACACACTTAGCCGCACCCACTAACACACTTCGCCCGAGAGTCACACCCTCTTTCAACAGATCTCTTATATTTTTTCTAACTCGCTGTCTCCCCCTAGACATAGAAGACAGACATTGCAACATAATGAAGCCTATGCGACCGTGTTTCGGCGTATTCCACTCTCTTACGTAATGCGAAACTCAGCCGCGAGGGGCAGCAGTACAAATATAGGCGTCTGGTCTGCCGGAAATACAGAAGAAGAAGTCTTCTTCTTCTTCTTCTTTTCTTCTTCTTCTTTTCTTCTTCTGTTGCAATTTCTATGTTTTCTCCCATCAATATACTCCATGATATTTAAGTCTTTCATTAGCTGAAGGCAGACTGCAGTCTCCTGGCTCTTGCTGCTTTTTCTCCATGCTATTCGCCATGTTTGCCAAAATGTTTGACTGTAAACAGTACTGTAAACATACACTTGCAAATTCTTGGTAAATAAATTTTCAATTTTCATGGAAAAAATTGACAAAATTTTGGAGTCATGGTAGATGATGTGTGGTAAATTTCAGAATTTTAACTCAAAAACTCAATTTTTGACAGCATTTTGAATTTTCCTCTCGTGAACAATTGGAGTCAATGCAAGAATGGCATTTTTAAATGGCATTTTTTTTCACTTATGGAGCAAATCAATCATTGTTAAAAACAAATGACCAACATCTACTTGCTGTCTAGATGCAATATGTGTATTTTCAGATTTTTGTCTTAATAACTGAATTTTTGACAGCTGTTTAAAATCTGCCTTTCCATGCATGGTTGGCTGCTGTCCTGCACCTCAGTGATTGGCTCAGTCAGTTTGTGAAGCTACATGTGAGATTTTAGCTCAATGAGATAGAGGCCGGTCCTTGGCATCAAAGATTGTGAGTTCAAGCTTCAGCTTGTGCAACATTCCCACGTGCCAAAACTCACCAAATTTTGCACAAAGGTCCAGTCCCATGCCAGATTTCCTCAGCTGCAAACAAAAGCTAATAGTCTAGTCCTGATGGTGGCGCTACAGCAAGCCACTAAATTTCAAAACTTTGAAAATTTATAATAAATCAACCATATGTGCTACAGCTTTGCAACTTTCATCAAAATGTAGCCCCAATACCGAAGAAACCTTTGTATGCTTTACACTTAAACATCAGTTTTTTCACTTTTGAAAACAAATCAATCATTGTTAAAAACAAATTACCAACATCTCCATGCTGTCTAGATTCAAGATGTGTATTTTCAGATTTTTATCTTGATGACTGATTTTTTTTTTTACAGTGGTTTGAAATTTGCTTTTTCATGCATAGGTGGCTGCTATCATGTGACTGCCTTAGTCAGTTGTGAAGCCTCATGAGTAGACAATTGCCAATTAGCTCAGTGAGATAGAAGGTGGTCTCCAGTCTCAGAGATTGTGAGTTCAAGCCTCAACTGATGCAAAATGCAAATTAGAATGCCAACTCTCTTTTCATCTTCCTATACTCCACTTGTTGCTCAGAATTGCCTAAAATTGCCCGGCCTCGACCATTGCTGTGCAGCAGCTGTAATTTTTTTTTCTTCTTTTGTTTTATTGTATTGTATAGACTTTTCTTTATGTCTTAGAAGCTGATTCAATGTATTCAATTATGGCCTTAAATTTCTTTGATATTGAATAATAATTTTAAAAAAAAGTTTGAAATTCAAACACAGCTGTTTAATTTGCGGGAATAGCCCCAGAAGCAAGCCACGCCTGCATAGATCTGGTCAGGCTCATGCTCTCATTTCAAAACTTGGAATGTCAAGCCTCTTTTTTTCAATCTTTATCGAAATTGCAAAGTATACAAATTCACTGTGAAAAAGCAGACATTAGCAAAAAACATTAGAACACACAGATAGAGAAGAAGAACTACCGAGGTGGAACATAATTGGTGTCACTGCCATTGTAATATGGTGTCTATTGGCATAACAAATTGCACCGGAAAGCCTACTGACAAAAGATGTTATTCTAACAGTGCTATTACGACATTTTTACTGTATTGCAATGAATTTTATATTACAGTTTATCTATGTTTAAACTACAGTAATTTGTTAATTCTCCAAAAAAGGTATGATTTTTTTTAACATATTCCTACTGTCAAATTAACAGTTGGATAACTCTATTGCAATGTATTTTATATTACAGTTTATCTGTGATTAAACTGCAATAATTTGTAAATTCCCCTAAATATTATTCTTTTTTAAACATATTTTTTACTGTCAAATTGACAGTTATATTTGGTTCAGAGTTTTGCAGCATATTGATGTGAATGTCAACACTACTATGATGTAATTTTAACTGAATTGCAATGTTTTCTGTATTACAGTTTATCTATGTTTAAACTACAGTGATTTGTAAATTCTCAAAAAAAAAAGATTTATTTTAACATATTCTTACTGTCAAATTAACGAATATATTTGTTTCAGAGTTTTACAACATATCAATGTGAATGTTAACACTGCTATGATGTAATTTTAACTGTATTGTAATGTTTTTTATATAACAGTTTATCTATATTTAAACTACAGTCATTTGTAAATTCTCCAAAAAAGTATGATTTCTTTAACATATTCCTACTGTCAAATTAACAGTTGAATTTGGTTCAGAGTTTTACAACATATTAATGTAAATTACACACAGCTTCATTGTTTTTGTATTTACAGTTTTTTTATGTCACGATTTTACAGTGATTCACTTTTAATTTCACGGACATTTTTTACAGTGTACTGTTTTAATTATTTATTTATAATTTTTTACGTTTTTTTAAATCTATTTTCTTTCTTTTTTTATTTATTCATTTTTTGTAGATATATATGATCTCATTTTCACTATTTTTGTACTTTATTCTGCGTAATCATGACCTTGTTAATTACCCTGTTGCTTTATATCTTTTTTTATTTTGTGTATCGAGGGTTGGTTAAATCTCGTCGTTGCAAATTGCCTTTCTGTTGTAAATTCTTGTAGTTAATGTTTATTATTATTATTATTATTATTATTAACACCTCATCGGGTGTGAGGACTGCATCAGAAGTGTAGAAAATTCATTGAGTTGGTATGTTAAGAATTCGAATGAGAAGTTGTTAAAAGGGGTCGAAGCAGTGGGCATCATTAAACAGGAGGCTAGAAAGAGCCAAGAAACCTTGAAGAAAGTGCAAAGGGAGGAAAATTTGAAAGGTGGAAAGAAAGGAAAATGCAGTTTATCAGAGAGATGTCAGAAAAATGGACAAAGAACATTACCTGGACTGGTAACGGAAATCAGACCTACAGGCCCAGACAGAATCCTTGTATTTGTAGCGCAGGAACAGGCCCTCCGTACCAACTATGTGAAACACAGCATTGATAAATCCTCAGAATCACCCTTATGTAGAATGTGTGGACAGAAGGGGGAACTGCGAGTCATCTGGTAAGGGAATGAGCATTATGGGCTTATAAGCTTGCACAGAAGGAGTACAAGAGGAGGCATGAAAAGGTTGCAAAAACTATCCACTGGAATCTTTGTGGCAAATATAATCTTAAAAGGGAGGAAAAGTGGTACGAACACGAACCAGAGGGCGTTCTAGAAAATGAAGAGGTCAAGATATTGTGGGATATAAATTTGGAGTGTGATCATGCTATACAAGCACAAAGACCCGACATTGTGGAAATTGAAAAGTCCAGTCAAGTCAAGTGTATTTATGAAGCAAATTTAAAACAACAAATGCTGAACCAAAGTGCTGTACAATGATAACTGGCAAAGAATAAAATGGGGAAACTAAAACATCTATAAAATCTTTAAATGTGTAAAACGAAATCGCCATCAATAAAAGAATGTATAGAGCAAACAGAAGTAAATAAATTAATAAAGATAACATGAAGTGCACACAATTAAAAGCAACAGTTAAAAGACAAAGCATAAAAGCAAAGAAAAGAAAGGGAAGAAACAGTGTAAGATTGTTGATGTTGCAATACCAGTGGATACAAAGGCGCATAAAATGGCTGGATAGATAAGGAATCAGATTGGCAACATATACATTACAGAAAACAACCTTATTAGGAACAGCTAGAATTAGAGAGGTGCTTAAAACCTGATCGAGTGGAATTGTGAGCCGAAAACCCTTGGCCATTTGCTATAACTCGCTTTTCGGAGAAAATTCGGTAAAACATCAGCGTGATAATAATAATAATAATAATAATAATAACGGACACAAGGCTACATCCCAGCCCTCTTCTGATGTCCTGGTTTACACTGCACATATTCAGTGTAGCTATAGGCTACTATATTGCTTTTAATTATTTTGACGCCCTATGCTGAACACATAGTCAAGCACGTTTCCAGATTATTTCATTGCTTAATTTTATTTTCCGTACCTTTTCACACTCAGAGTTTTCGTTTAGTCTCACTTACCGGGAAATGTGTTCTGGAATCAGTTAATCCTCGGCGGTTTTTTTTAAAATAAATAATAAAGCGATCTGCGCTCCGGTGGAGGCAATCGGATTCTTTCTCGCAGACTGGACGCGTGTAACACTGGCACAGGGATTGTTCGTCAGGGTATTTTAGCAACAAGAAAAGCGGAAATGAAATTTCAAGTTTCGTTTGCGGAGAGTGTTGGTATTTTACGGGAAAGGGATACATGGATAGTACAGCAGTGCGCTACATCTAGGGTTATCAAGGGTAAATGAGACAGAAACGAAATAAGCTGTGAAAATTTTTTCGCAAACTGAAACTGAGAGGAAAAACTAAACCTAAAGAAACGACATGGCCTGGTCACAAAGCTAATTAAGATAAAAAATGAACAAAAATTAATTTCAGTATTAGGGTTTTTTTTTTTTGTGCTGACAATTCCTCTTGCCTTTGAAAATACACTGCTCAAAAAATAAAGGGAACACTTAAACAACACAGCAAAGATCTCAGTGAATGAAATATTCCAGTTGAAAATCTTCATTCATTACATAGTGGAATGTGTTGAGAACAAAATAACATAAGAGTGATCAATGGAATCAAAACTATTATCCCATGGCGTCTGGATTCAGAATCATACTCAAAATAAAAGTGGAAAAATCAGATCACAGGCTGATCCAGCTTCTGTGGAAATTCCCCAAGAGAAGTCAAAATGAGGCTCAGTAGTGTGTGTGTGTGTGCGCGCGTGTGTGTATGTGTGTGGCCCCCACGTGCCTGTATGCACTCCCTACAGCGCCTGGACATGCTCCTGATGAGACGACGGATGTCCTCCTGAGGGATCTCCTCCCACTCCTGGATCAGAGCATCAGTCAACTCCTGGACAGTCTGTGGTGCGCCGTGGCGTTGGTGGATGGAACGAGAAATGATGTCCCAGATGTGCTCGATTGGATTCAGGTCTGGGGAACGGGCAGGCCAGTCCATAACATCAATGCCTTCATCATGCAGGAGCTGCTGATACACCCCAGTCACACGTGGCCTGGCACTGTCATGCATCAGAAGGAGCCTAGGGCCCACTGCACCAGCATATGGGCTTACAGAGGGAGCCCAGGGCCCACTGCACCAGCATATGGGCTAAGAGAGGGAGCCCAGGGCCCACAGCACCAGCATATGGGCTTACAGAGGGAGCCCAGGGCCACTGCACCAGCATATGGGCTTACAGAGGGAGCCCAGGGCCACTGCACCAGCATATGGGCTTACAGAGGGAGCCCAGGGCCACTGCACCAGCATATGGGCTTACAAAGGGAGCCCAGGGCCCACTGCACCAGCATATGGGCTTACAGAGGGAGCCCAGGGCCCACTGCACCAGTATATGGGCTAAGAGAGGGAGCCCAGGGCCACTGCACCAGCATATGGGCTAAGAGAGGGAGCCCAGGGCCACTGCACCAGCATATGGGCTTACAGAGGGAGCCCAGGGCCCACTGCGCCAGCATATGGGCTTACAGAGGGAGCCCAGGGCCCACTGGACCAGCATATGGGCTAACAGAGGGCCCAGGGCCCCTGCACCAGTATATGGGCTTACAGAGGGAGCCCAGGGCCCACTGCACCAGCATATGGGGCTTACAGAGGGAGCCCAGGGCCACTGCACCAGCATATGGGCTTAGAGAGGGAGCCCAGGGCCCACTGCACCAGCAATTGGGCTTACAGAGGGAACCCAGGGCCACTGCGCCAGCATATGGGCTCACAGAGGGAGCCCAGGGCCCACTGCACCAGCAATTGGGCTTACAGAGGGAACCCAGGGCCACTGCACCAGCATATGGGCTTACAGAGGGAGCCCAGGGCCACTGCACCAGCATATGGGCTTACAGTGGGGAGCCCAGGGCCACTGCGCCAGCATTTGGACTTACAGAGGGAGCCCAGGGCCACTGCACCAGCATATGGGCTTACCCAGAGGGGCCCAGGGCCCCACTGCACCAGCATATGGGCTTACAGAGAGAGCCCAGGGCCCACTGCAGCTGCATATGGGCTCACAGAGGGAGCCCAGGGCCCACTGCACCAGCATATGGACTTACAGAGGGAGCCCAGGGCCACCAGCAAATGGGCTTACAGAGGGAGCCCAGGACCCCAGCAAGCATGGGCTTACAGAGGGAGCCCAGGGCCCACTGCACCAGCATATGGGCTTACAGAGGGAGCCCAGGGCCCACTGCACCAGCATATGGGCTTACAGAGGGAGCCCAGGGCCCACTGCACCAGCATATGGGCTTACAGAGGGAGCCCAGGACCCACAGCACCAGCATATGGGCTTACAGAGGGAGCCCAGGGCCCACTGCACCAGCATATGGGGTTACCCCAGGGCCACTGCACCAGCATATGGGCTTACAGACAGAGGGGCCCCAGGCCCACTGCACCAGCATATGGGCTTACAGAGGGAGCCCAGGGCCCACTGCACCAGCATATGGGCTTACAGAGGGAGCCCAGGACCCACAGCACCAGCATATGGGCTTACAGAGGGCCCCAGGCCCACTGCACCAGCATATGGGCTTACAGAGGGAGCCCAGGACCCACTGCACCAGCATATGGGCTTACAGAGGGAGCCCAGGGCCCACTGCACCAGCATATGGGCTTACAGAGGGAGCCCAGGGCCCACTGCACCAGCATATGGGCTTACAGAGGGAGCCCAGGGCCCACTGCACCAGCATATGGGCTTACAGAGGGAGCCCAGGGCCCACTGCACCAGCATATGGGCTTACAGAGGGAGCCCAGGGCCAACTGCACCAGCATATGGGCTTACAGAGGGAGCCCAGGGCCACTGCACCAGCATATGGGCTTACAGAGGGAGCCCAGGGCCACTGCACCAGCATATGGGCTTACAGAGGGAGCCCAGGGCCACTGCACCAGCATATGGGCTTACAGAGGGAGCCCAGGGCCCACTGCACCAGCATATGGGCTTACAGAGGGAGCCCAGGGCCCACTGCACCAGCATATGGGCTTACAGAGGGAGCCCAGGGCCCTGCACCAGCATATGGGCTTACAGAGGGAGCCCAGGGCCCACTGCACCAGCATATGGGCTTACAGAGGGAGCCCCAGGGCCCACTGCACCAGCATATGGGCTTACAGAGGGAGCCCAGGCCCACTGCACCAGCATATGGGCTTACAGGAGGAGCCCAGGGCCCACTGCACCAGCATATGGGCTTACAGAGGGAGCCCCCACTGGCCCACTGCACCAGCATATGGGCTTACAGAGGGAGCCCAGGGCCACTGCACCAGCATATGGGCTTACAGAGGGGAGCCCCAGGGCCCACTGCACCAGCATATGGGCTTACAGAGGGAGCCCAGGGCCCACTGCACCAGCATATGGGCTTACAGAGGGAGCCCAGGGCCACTGCACCAGCATATGGGCTTACAGGTGAAGGGGAGGGCCACTGCACCAGCATATGGGCTTACAGAGGGAGCCCAGGGCCACTGCACCAGCATATGGGCTTACAGAGGGCAGGGCCCAGCACCAGCATATGGGCTTACAGAGGAGCCCAGGGCCACTGCACCAGCATATGGGCTTACAGAGGGAGCCCAGGGCCCACTGCACCAGCATATGGGGCTTACAGAGGGGAGCCCAGGCCCACTGCACCAGCATATGGGCTTACAGAGGGAGCCCAGGGCCCACTGCACCAGCATATGGGCTTACAGAGGGAGCCCAGGGCCCACTGCACCAGCATATGGGCTTACAGAGGGAGCCCAGGGCCACTGCACCAGCATATGGGCTTACAGAGGGAGCCCAGGGCCACTGCACCAGCATATGGGCTTACAGAGGGAGCCCAGGGCCACTGCACCAGCATATGGGCTTACAGAGGGAGCCCCAGGGCCCTGCACCAGCATGGGCTTACAGCATATGGGCTTACTGCACCAGCATATGGGCTTACAGGAGCCCAGGGCCCACTGCACCAGCATATGGGCTTACAGAGGGAGCCCAGGGCCACTGCACCAGCATATGGGCTTACAGAGGGAGCCCAGGGCCACTGCACCAGCATATGGGCTTACAGAGGGAGCCCAGGGCCACTGCACCAGCATATGGGCTTACAGAGGGAGCCCAGGGCCCACTGCACCAGCATATGGGCTTACAGAGGGAGCCCAGGGCCACTGCACCAGCATATGGGCTTACAGAGGGAGCCCAGGGCCCACTGCACCAGCATATGGGCTTACAGGACTTACAGGGGAGCCCAGGGCCCACTGCACCAGCATATGGGCTTACAGAGGGAGCCCAGGGCCCACTGCACCAGCATATGGGCTTACAGAGGCCCCAGGGCCACTGCACCAGCATATGGGCTTACAGAGGGAGCCCAGGGCCACTGCACCAGCATATGGGCTTACAGAGGGAGCCCAGGGCCCACTGCACCAGCATATGGGCTTACAGAGGGAGCCCAGGGCCCACTGCACCAGCATATGGGCTTACAGAGGGAGCCCAGGGCCACTGCACCAGCATATGGGCTTACAGAGGGAGCCCAGGGCCCACTGCACCAGCATATGGGCTTACAGGGGGAGCCCAGGGCCCACTGCACCAGCATATGGGCTTACAGAGGGAGCCCAGGGCCACTGCACCAGCATATGGGCTTACAGAGGGAGCCCAGGGCCCACTGCACCAGCATATGGGCTTACAGAGGGGAGCCCAGGGCCACTGCACCAGCATATGGGCTTACAGGGGGCCCACTGCACCAGCATATGGGCTTACCACTGCACCAGCATATGGGCTTACAGAGGGAGCCCAGGGCCCACTGCCCAGCATATGGGCTTACAGAGGGAGCCCAGGGCCCCACTGCACCAGCATATGGGCTTACAGAGAGGGAGCCCAGGGCCCACTGCACCAGCATATGGGCTTACAGAGGGGAGCCCAGGGCCACTGCACCAGCATATGGGCTTACAGAGGGAGCCCCAGGGCCACTGCACCAGCATATGGGCTTACAGAGGGAGCCCAGGGCCACTGCACCAGCATATGGGCTTACAGAGGGAGCCCAGGACCACTGCACCAGCATATGGGCTTACAGAGGGGAGCCCAGGGCCACTGGGCCAGAGGGAGCCACTGCACCAGCATATGGGCTTACAGAGGGAGCCCAGGGCCCACTGCACCAGCATATGGGCTTACAGAGGGAGCCCAGGGCCCACTGCACCAGCATATGGGCTTACAGAGGGAGGGCCCAGGGCCCACTGCACCAGCATATGGGCTTACAGAGGGAGCCCAGGGCCACTGCACCAGCATATGGGCTTACACAGGGAGCCACCAGGCCACTGCACCAGATATGGGCCCCAGGGCCCCTGCCAGCATATGGGCTTACAGAGGGAGCCCAGGGCCCACTGCACCAGCATATGGGCTTACAGAGGGAGCCCAGGGCCCACTGCACCAGCATATGGGCTTACAGAGGGAGCCCAGGGCCACTGCACCAGCATATGGGCTTACAGAGGGAGCCCAGGGCCACTGCACCACCAGCATATGGGCTTACAGAGGGAGCCCAGGCCACTGCACCAGCATGCATGGGCCAGCATTGGGCTTACAGGGGCCCAGGGCCACTGCACCAGCATATGGGCTTACAGAGGGAGCCCAGGGCCACTGCACCAGCATATGGGGCTTACAGAGGGAGCCCAGGGCCCACTGCACCAGCATATGGGCTTACAGAGGGAGCCCAGGGCCCACCACTGCACCAGCATATGGGCTTACAGAGGGGCCCAGGGCCACTGCACCAGCATATGGGCTTACAGAGGGAGCCCAGGGCCACTGCACCAGCATATGGGCTTACAGAGAGGGGGCCCTGCCCAGGGCCCACTGCACCAGCATATGGGGCTTACAGAGGGGGCCCAGGGCCCACTGCACCAGCATATGGGCTTACAGAGGGAGCCCAGGGCCCACTGCACCAGCATATGGGCTTACAGAGGGAGCCCAGGGCCCACTGCACCAGCATATGGGCTTACAGAGGGAGCCCAGGGCCCACTGCACCAGCATATGGGCTTACAGAGGGAGCCCAGGGCCCACTGCACCAGCATATGGGCTTACAGAGGGAGCCCAGGGCCCACTGCACCAGCATATGGGCTTACAGAGGAGCCCAGGGCCCACTGCACCAGCATATGGGCTTACAGAGGGAGCCCAGGCCACTGCACCAGCATATGGGCACCAGCATATGGGCTTACATATGGGCTTACAGGGGAGCCCAGGGCCACTGCACCAGCATATGGGCTTACAGAGGGAGCCCAGGGCCCCACTGCACCAGCATATGGGGCTTACAGAGGGAGCCCAGGGCCCACTGCACCAGCATATGGGCTTACAGAGGGAGCCCAGGGCCCACTGCACCAGCATATGGGCTTACAGAGGGGAGCCCAGGGCCACTGCACCAGCATATGGGCTTACAGAGGGAGCCCAGGGCCACTGCACCAGCATATGGGCTTACAGAGGGAGCCCAGGGCCCACTGCACCAGCATATGGGCTTACAGAGGGGCCCAGGGCCCACTGCACCAGCATATGGGCTTACAGAGGGAGCCCAGGCCCACTGCACCAGCATATGGGCTTACAGAGGGGCCCAGGGCCACTGCACCAGCATATGGGCTTACAGGGCCAGAGGGGAGCCCAGGGCCCACTGCACCAGCATATGGGCTTACAGAGGGAGCCCAGGGCCCACTGCACCAGCATATGGGCTTACAGAGGGGGCCCCTGCCCACCAGCATATGGGCTTACAGAGGGCCCAGGGCCACTGCACCAGCATATGGGCTTACAGAGGGGGCCCAGGGCCCACTGCACCAGCATATGGGCTTACAGAGGGGAGCCCAGGGCCCACTGCACCAGCATATGGGCTTACAGAGGGAGCCCAGGGCCCACTGCACCAGCATATGGGCTTACAGAGGGAGCCCAGGGCCCACTGCACCAGCATATGGGCTTACAGAGGGAGCCCAGGGCCCACTGCACCAGCATATGGGCTTACAGAGGAGCCCAGGGCCCACTGCACCAGCATATGGGCTTACAGAGGGAGCCCAGGGCCACTGCACCAGCATATGGGCTTACAGAGGGAGCCCAGGGCCCCTGCACCAGCATATGGGCTTACAGAGGGAGCCCAGGGCCCACTGCACCAGCATATGGGCTTACAGAGGGAGCCCAGGGCCCACTGCACCAGCATATGGGCTTACAGAGGGAGCCCAGGGCCCCACTGCACCAGCATACATATGGGCTTACAGAGGGCCCCCAGGCCCACTGCACCAGCATATGGGCTTACAGAGGGGGAGCCCAGGGCCACTGCACCAGCATATGGGCTTACAGAGGAGCCCAGGGCCCACTGCACCAGCATATGGGCTTACAGAGGGGCCACTGCCCAGGGGCCACTGGGCCCACCAGCATATGGGCTTACAGAGGGAGCCCAGGAGCCCAGGGCCACTGCACCAGCAGCATATGGGCATATGGGCTTACAGAGGAGCCCAGGGCCACTGCACCAGCATATGGGCTTACAGAGGGAGCCCAGGGCCCACTGCACCAGCATATGGGCTTACAGAGGGAGCCCAGGGCCCCACTGCACCAGCATATGGGCTTACAGAGGGAGCCCAGGGCCACTACACCAGCATATGGGCTTACAGAGGGGCCCAGGGCCCACTGCACCAGCATATGGGCTTACAGAGGGAGCCCAGGGCCACTGCACCAGCATATGGGCTTACAGAGGGAGCCCAGGGCCCACTGCACCAGCATATGGGCATATGGGCTTACCAGCATAGGGCTTACAGAGCCCCCAGGGCCCACTGCACCAGCATATGGGCTTACAGAGGGAGCCCAGGGCCACTGCACCAGCATATGGGCTTACAGAGGGAGCCCAGGGCCCACTGCACCAGCATATGGGCTTACAGAGGGAGCCCAGGGCCCACTGCACCAGCATATGGGCTTACAGAGGGAGCCCAGGGCCCACTGCACCAGCATATGGGCTTACAGAGGGAGCCCAGGGCCCACTGCACCAGCATATGGGCTTACAGAGGGAGCCCAGGGCCACTGCACCAGCATATGGGCTTACAGAGGGGGCCCAGGGCCACTGCACCAGCATATGGGCTTACAGAGGGAGCCCAGGGCCCACTGCACCAGGGCTTAGCCACTATGGGCCAGCCCAGGGCCACTGCACCAGCATATGGGCACAGGGCCCACTGCACCAGCATATGGGCTTACAGAGGGAGCCCAGGGCCACTGCACCAGCATATGGGCTTACAGAGGGAGCCCAGGGCCACTGCACCAGCATATGGGCTTACAGAGGGGAGCCCAGGGCCCACTGCACCAGCATATGGGCTTACAGAGGGAGGGAGCCAGGGCCCACTGCACCAGCATATGGGCTTACAGAGGGAGCCCAGGGCCCCTGCACCAGCATATGGGCTTACAGAGGGAGCCCAGGGCCACTGCACCAGCATATGGGCTTACAGAGGGAGCCCAGGGCCCACTGCACCAGCATATGGGCTTACAGAGGGAGCCCAGGGCCACTGCACCAGCATATGGGCTTAGCCCAGGGCCCACTGCACCAGCATATGGGCTTACAGAGGGAGCCCAGGGCCCACTGCACCAGCATATGGGCTTACAGAGGGAGCCCAGGGCCACTGCACCAGCATATGGGCTTACAGAGGGGGCCAGGGCCACTGCACCAGCATATGGGCTTACAGGGGGAGCCCAGGGCCCACTGCACCAGCATATGGGCTTACAGAGGGAGCCCAGGGCCACTGCACCAGCATATGGGCTTACAGAGGGAGCCCAGGGCCCACTGCACCAGCATATGGGCTTACAGAGGGAGCCCAGGGCCACTGCACCAGCATATGGGCTTACAGAGGGAGCCCAGGGCCCACTGCACCAGCATATGGGCTTACAGAGGGAGCCCAGGGCCACTGCACCAGCATATGGGCTTACAGAGGGAGCCCAGGGCCACTGCACCAGCATATGGGCTTACAGAGGGAGCCCAGGGCCACTGCACCAGCATATGGGCTTACAGAGGGAGCCCAGGGCCCACTGCACCAGCATATGGGCTTACAGAGGGAGCCCAGGGCCACTGCACCAGCATATGGGGCTTACAGAGGGAGCCCAGGGCCCACTGCACCAGCATATGGGCTTACAGAGGGAGCCCAGGCCCACTGCACCAGCATATGGGCTTACAGAGGGAGCCCAGGGCCCACTGCACCAGCATATGGGCTTACAGAGGGGAGCCCAGGGCCACTGCACCAGCATATGGGCATACAGAGGGAGCCCAGGGCCCACTGCACCAGAGGGCTTACAGAGGGAGCCCAGGGCCCACTGCACCAGCATATGGGCTTACAGAGGGAGCCCAGGGCCACTGCACCAGCATATGGGCTTACAGAGGGGCCCAGGGCCCACTGCACCAGCATATGGGCTTACAGAGGGAGCCCAGGGCCACTGCACCAGCATATGGGCTTACAGAGGGGGAGCCCAGGGCCACTGCACCAGCATATGGGCTTACAGAGGGAGCCCAGGGCCACTGCACCAGCATATGGGCTTACAGGAGGGAGGGCCCACTGCACCAGGGGCTTACAGCCCACTGCACCAGCATATGGGCTTACAGAGGAGCCCAGGGCCACTGCACCAGCATATGGGCTTACAGAGGGAGCCCAGGGCCCACTGCACCAGGGGGCTTACAGAGGGGCCCAGGGCCACTGCACCAGCATATGGGCTTACAGAGGGAGCCCAGGGCCACTGCACCAGCATATGGGCTTACAGAGGGGCCCAGGGCCCACTGCACCAGCATATGGGCTTACAGAGGGAGCCCAGGGCCACTGCACCAGCATATGGGCTTACAGAGGAGCCCAGGGCCACTGCACCAGCATATGGGCTTACAGAGGGAGCCCAGGGCCACTGCACCAGCATATGGGCTTACAGAGGGAGCCCAGGGCCCACTGCACCAGCATATGGGCTTACAGAGGGAGCCCAGGGCCCACTGCACCAGCATATGGGCTTACAGAGGGAGCCCAGGGCCACTGCACCAGCATATGGGCTTACAGAGGGGCCCAGGCCCACTGCACCAGCATATGGGCTTACAGAGGGCCCAGGGCCCAGGGCCACCCAGGGCCACTGCACCAGCATATGGGCTTACAGAGGGGAGCCCAGGGCCACTGCACCAGCGTATGGGCTTACAGAGGGAGCCCAGGGCCACTGCACCAGCATATGGGCTTACAGAGGGGCCCAGGCCACTGCACCAGCATATGGGCTTACAGAGGGAGCCAGGGACCAGCCCAGGGCCCACTGCACCAGCATATGGGCTTACAGAGGGAGCCCAGGGCCCACTGCACCAGCATATGGGCTTACAGAGGAGCCAGGGCCCACTGCACCAGCATATGGGCTTACAGAGGGCCCAGGGCCCACTGCACCAGCATATGGGCTTACAGAGGGAGCCCAGGCCCACTGCACCAGCATATGGGCTTACAGAGGGAGCCCAGGCCCACTGCACCAGCATATGGGCTTACAGAGGGCCACTGCAGCCCAGGGCCACTGCACCAGCATATGGGCTTACAGAGGGAGCCCAGGGCCCACTGCACCAGCATATGGGCTTACAGAGGGAGCCCAGGGCCCCACTGCACCAGCATATGGGCTTACAGAGGGAGCCCAGGGCCCACTGCACCAGCATATGGGCTTACAGAGAGGGAGCCCAGGGCCACTGCACCAGCATATGGGCTTACAGAGGGAGCCCAGGGCCACTGCACCAGCATATGGGCTTACAGAGGGAGCCCAGGGCCACTGCACCAGCATATGGGCTTACAGAGGGAGCCCAGGAGCCCAGGGCCACTGGGCCGCCAGCATATGGGCTTACAGAGGGAGCCCAGGCCACTGCACCAGCATATGGGCTTACAGAGGGAGCCCAGGGCCCACTGCACCAGCATATGGGCTTACAGAGGAGCCCAGGGCCACTGCACCCAGCATATGGGCTTACAGAGGGAGCCCAGGGCCACTGCACCAGCATATGGGCTTACAGAGGGAGCCCAGGGCCCACTGCACCAGTATATGGGCTTACAGAGGGAGCCCAGGGCCACTGCACCACCATATGGGCTTACAGAGGGAGCCCAGGGCCACTGCACCAGCATATGGGCCCACTGCACAGAGGGAGCCCAGGGCCACTGCACCAGCATGGGCTGGGCTTACAGAGGGGAGCCCAGGGCCACTGCACCAGCATATGGGCTTACAGAGGGAGCCCAGGGCCACTGCACCAGCATATGGGCTTACAGAGGGAGGGCCCAGGGCCCACTGCACCAGCATATGGGCTTACAGAGGGAGCCCAGGGCACTGCACCAGCACATGGGCTTACAGAGGGAGCCCAGGGCCACTGCACCAGCATATGGGCTTACAGAGGGAGCCCAGGGCCCACTGCACCAGCATATGGGCTTACAGAGGGAGCCCAGGGCCACTGCACCAGCATATGGGCTTACAGAGGGATCCCAGGGCCACTGCACCAGCATATGGGCTTACAGTGGGTCTGAGGATCTCATCCCGGTACCTAATGGCAGTCAGGGTACCTCTGGCCAGCACATGGAGGTCTGTCCGGCCCTCCAAAGAAAAGCCTCCCCAGACCATCACTGACCCGCCGCCAAACCGGTCATGCTGGAGGATGTTGCAGGCAGCAGAACGTTCTCCACGGCGTCTCCAGACTCTGTCACGTTTGTCACATGTGCTCAATGTGAACCTGCTCTCATCCGTGAAGAGCACAGGGCGCCAATGGCGAATCTACCAATCTTGATATTCCCTGGCAAATGCCAATCGGCCTGCGCGGTGTTGGGCTGTCAGCACAGGCCCCACTTGTGGACGTTGGGCCCTCATACCACCCTCATGGAGTCTGTTTCTGACCGTTTTAGCAGAAACATGCACATTAGGGTCCTGCTGGAGGTCATTGTACTCCAGATGAGCTTGTTCGCATCTCGCCACTCCAATGTGGTCTGTGTGCTAAAAAGTCACTGCCGATTCCAATGAAGGTAGGATCGTGAGTGATTACTGTTACAGCTGTTCAGACCGCCATAAATCGTTTACATTACGCATAAATTCCATCATCTAGCTGCTCAAAGTCGATATAGAGAACAGAAGCCAATATTTTATTAATCACTTTAATGGGCAAAGTTTTAGACAGCGGTAGACATGCTTGTCTCGTCTGAATGTGGCTACTGCTAGTTAATCCGCATGTCAGACGATCTATTTTAAGTAGGCTACAGTATTGTCTAATTTAGTGCAACAAGATCATTTATAGCTGATTAGTGTAAAATGGCACTTAAGGTGCATTTCTGCGTTGTGAAAAAAGCTCTGATGTCGTGGGCAGGTTTTGTTTTAGACATGTTGGACATAAGATAGGTGATTAATTGATTACAATTATTTTAAGCGCAATAAAAAGGACGAGGCTACTCGCCCCGCGGCAGTCCTGCCATTACCGGTGTTCTGTCAAATTTTGTTTCCTATCCTACCTCGCGGTTCTGCGCTTGCGCACACCTAAAATCTCCTGCTGTTTCTTCACTCATATCTAAAGTACCTTCGAAAATCATACAAATAGATTTATTTTCAGTGCGCCTTTCTACCTGAAAGCGTATATATTTGCACGTACATGCTGGGTTTTCCTGAAAAAGCAGAAATTAGATGATAATGGCGTATGTGGGCATATATCTTCAAACAAACTTAGTGGAAGGTGGGGCAAAACGGGTTCCTTAACGTCTAGGCCTCACCTGATCAAAGCTGCAGCAGAAATTCAATGCGACTCATAGTGTTTACGAATCTTTATTTAACTCCCATGAAAACGCACATAATCAAAATGGCCCCAAACGGATATTTACTGGAGAAAGTCTCAGTTAAAAAAATAACTTGAGGGGGGCCATTTTGTACAAGGGTATGGGCAAAATGGCCCCCGCTTATGGGGCAAAATATATATATTTATAAAAATTAAGCAGACAGATACATTCAGATCACTAAAGGTAACTTTATGCATGTGGTGACTAAATTTGAATGTGGGGTAAAACAGCCCAAGGCTGGGGTAAAACGGACCAGGGGTCATTTTTCCCCTCAAAGCATGGGTCGTTTTACCCCACGACCGATGACAAAACATCTTGACCTCATTAGTCAATGACGTTTCTGTGGCGGACTTTTTGATTTGTCCTCTACCGACCCTTGGAACAGACCACGCGATACACCGTAGGACTAAAACAATTGCCACGCGCTGTCAATACTGACGCTTATTTTCGGACAGGCTGACCGCAAGATTATCTGGTGCAGAAAATTTTCTCGTCTTAGATCTTGAAGCGCAAAAGCATTTCTCACGGTCGCCATATTGTTATTTGCTGCTCCTGCGCACTTGTTCATTCCTACAATGTAACGGATAGATAGCAGCTGCAAAGTACATATTTCAGGGGTGGGCCATAAGGCCCGTGCGGGCCGTTTTGTACTACTTTCCCCTACGCTTCACTAAAAATTAAGCATGAAAGGCCTCCCAGTGCCTCTACCAGCTTTCTGGTTATAATAAATAAATTAATCAATCAGTATATATAAACAATGCGGATAGTTTGATGAGCCTATAAACAGGTGAATCTACTCATCCAAACTAGACGGTCCAATAATTTTCTGCTGCAGTCGAGGCCGCTCTCCTCTCCGTTTTGCGGATGGACAGGACGGAGTCGGTGTGGATTCAGTTAACCTTTAACCGCCAGGGAACGTTCCCTAAAGGTTCTCTGAGGATTTTTTTTAAACACCTTCTACAGAACGTTCAGGGAACGTTCGCCAATGATTCTTTGAAGGTTTATTAACCCTATAATGCCCAGACACAGACATCATTATCGGAAAAATATGACCCAGTGATATGTTTGAAGTATTGAAGGGTAGTATTCAGATCCACTGTTCATCATTAGGTTTTGTGACAGCTAAATATACATTGCTGAACAGAACTTCTTCTAATTCCAGGAGTATCATATCTGATATAGCCAAAAATCAGCACCCCTCCAGAACTCAACACTCGAAATTTCAAATTATTTATATGCTCTCTACTATCTATAGCTATCCCTTGACATGTATAAGAATAAGTTTTTGTGTAATATTTACCTTGGAATGCCGAACTTCACTGCCAAAGTCCAAGGAAATTCATGAATTCCCATTCACATTGGAGCTACTACCTTGAAGTGAGTGACTAGGGGAGAGACTACTCCTGTAATCTCACTTCTTCCTTCCAGGTGGCAGCACACCACAGTGTGATGTGGCCTCACTGAGGCGCTGCCATCAGTGGATACAGAACACGTGACATTTTCCCAGCAAACAGGTAACCTTCTGGGAACGTTCCCTGGACGTTCTCTAAAGTTTTTTCTAAACCTTAAAAAAACCTCTTGAGAACCTCCAGGGAACGTTCTCAAAAGGTTTTCTGAAGGTTTTAAAAAATGCTTCAAAGAACCTTTAGAGAACGTTCAGAGAACATTTTCCAAAGGTTTTTTAAAAATAACCTCTGGAGCACCTTCAGGGAACGTTCCCAGAAGGTTACCTGTTTGCTGGGAAAATGTCACGTGTTCTGTATCCACTGATGGCAGCGCCTCAGTGAGGCCACATCACACTTAGATGGAGAGAAATATTCATTTCCAGGACGCCATGATTTTACGGCCACGGCATTACATAAAATGGAAAATATCTAGCATATTGTGGCGACTTCTGGAATAAGTGGACACGGAGTCAGGAATCTGCATTTTCGAATCGCTCCTTCTGAGCTTCGTTTTATTGTATCAGCATTCAACATCTACAACAGCAGTCAAACAGCAGGCAAATTACAGCTTATCCCTTCTTGAGGGTTCACGTTCAGAGAAACACAGAGCTCTATAGCCCTCTACTTATATACCCGCTTGGGGTTTTTCTGATAAGACAATTCTCTGGGGCCCGTGAGCCAATCACAGCAGCTCAGGCCAATTCATGCAAATTAGCAAGGAGCAGTTGACACCGACATTCAACTCATCCACCGAAGCGGCAGGAATGCCACAATATAATTTTATTCACATTTCCTTGTAATTCTACAAAACATTTGGAATCATTGAAATCTTGGGATCTGAAACAGCTAAAATTTAAAAACAGCCACAAGCACCACAAGTCTACATACAGTGGCTGCGCAACTTATAGAGTTAAAACGACGAATAACCCCCGATAAGATCTACGAATAAGCCTACTTCTTTTACAACATACTTATTGCTAAAGGATGCAATTTTAATGTCACTAAAACTAATGTCCTCTATTAGGCTAATCCAGAGGTGGGCAGCGAGGGCTGTATCTGTCCCTGATTTTCACTCCAACTTCTGGCCTTTAATTAGTTAATTATCTAAACTAGCCGAAACATTTATAAAATCTGGCATTTCAGGCGCGTTTCTTAAAATTATCATGAATGGCCACTGTTCTCGTCTCCCTTCATGAAACATTTTTCTTTGATCTAATCATTGCGTAAAGCTATATTTCTGGATGCAATCAATTAGTCAGGGTAATTAATGGAAATTGATGGAAAACCTGCATACACATCAGGCCTGCAGGACCACCCCTGGGCTAATTGCTCTTGAGCATATTTTCGCCCCTCTATCCCTTTTTCAGTGGTTTGGACAAACTAATACTGACAAGTATATGTCATGATAATCGGCACATTCTGGTCTTTCTGTTGGTAATGTTCAATGGTCGGACGGAGAAGCAAGCTTGTATTTATAATTCCTGCAGCCGTTTCAAGAAAATTTTGACATTTTCGATAGGGAAAACTGAGTCTCCTGTCTGGTCATTTCCGACCTATGGGCTATAGATAAATTAACTTGTTTTCTGTACGTACACACCTAGCATAAATCCACGAAGTGCTCCTGTGCCATTTGAATTTTGTCTCAAATGTTGCCACATTTACCATTAACAAAAGTATCTGAAAGCCACAGCTCCTCCAGCTTGTGGGCTGTCTAGCGCAGCCACGCTCCTGCGTGAAATGAGTGGCATAGCTACATAACCACCAAGTTATGAAGACATGTCAACCGACTATGCCGAAGGAAATGTGCGGTTTAGAAATATGGGGACTGTCCAAAAGCCTCTCTGTGTGCTCTCCTGAAATATGGCGCCAAAGCAGATTTATTCATATAGCCTGTGCTTGGGACTGTAGCCAGTATCCTTACCGCTGCTGTTTCATAGCCAGTTATATCCAATAAATAATCTACAGCATTTATGGACTCAAGAAAGTCAACATAAGTAACGAGGCTTTTCGGAGTTCGCGAAGTTTCAGCTGGTCGCTGGTGATGTCCCTGATCCGGTCACTGGCACAGTAACTTAATTGTTTTTATAGTTGGAAAGGGACTTAGCTAAAATGGTCAACCAGGTGCTCCGAATTTTGCAGTGGGCTTCGCTTTGACAGACAGTACCCGTTGCTACAAACCAACTGTTGTAGGAATGTTGATATTGTGTTCCGGCAAGAAATCAGACTAAGACAGAAATAGTAAAAAAATATCCATTTTACTACGTGCATGTAGGGTCCAGGTGACAAAGAACAAAAGACACCGAATTCCTCCTTTGCTTGGATATATGTATGAGCAGAATGTCATAATCCCTCCCCCCGGGACTGATTTATTACAGCAGTATGTTCCTTCCCTGCAATCCACGGCTGAGTGCATGTATCTCACGTAGGCCTGTTCCTGACCACGTCATCACGTTTCCTTGGGTCTTATCTAGGCCCAGCAGGCTTGCAGGAACAATCCGTACTGAGATAAACGGTCTGACCTCTCAGGGTCTCTAGGCTTCAGAGGGAATACTGTTACAACCCCTGTCGTACGTTTGTGAGTCTGTGCTCTGAAATCTGTTATCTATGCTTTTCTCTGGTTCGCCTGAAGTCTGACACTTCCGTTTCCGGTTTGCCCCTTGAAAAAGCGCGGTCTAGTGTCAAACTGCGGGGACTAGCTCTTCCGGTTTGTATCTAGCGTTCACGACCTGTGAGTATTTTTACTGCCTTCTGTTTACTCGGATTGCTTTTGGATTTACGATTCTCGCCGTGCCCTTTATTTGGTTTGTTTGGATTATGCTGGTTGACCCTTAGCCTGTCCCATTTGACTTGACTTCTAACCCTTGCGTTTTGGTCTGGTTGCTTGGTGAATTCTTGGTGTTGGACCTTGTGGAATCATTTTAATAATGAGCTCTTGCTCATTTTTTTCTTGGGCCTTAGTTGTATATTCTTGCCTGTTTCTGATTAACCTAGGCCTTGCGTAGCTGTAGTTTCCATAAATCTGACCAATGTGTCATTGCATATGGTTTATCTAGAACCTGACTGACCCTAACGAGGTCAGGATGTTCTCTTTCTCTCTTAAGTTTATGTGTTCTCAGAAGAAGGAGTACAGGGAGAGCCTGGGACGCCGAAAAGATAAGCCCAGGAGATGATAAGGAGGAACCACCTGTCTTCTCTGAGATGTATGCGCATACCTCAGGGGCAGCGTGACGTGGGCTGCGTGCGTCTGCAAGAACATTCCAGTTAACACCATGATGTGTAAATCAGTTCGGGGGGAGGAGAATGTCACAATGTACTCTTACTTATACACCAGCAAAAAGACTTTCCTTTATCCTCGCTCTTGCCTGTAACGAGAGTTCTCGCATGTGACGGGGATCCTTTTCTGCAGAAAAGTAAACTGACCTTGGCTTGGATATTAACTCCTTTGTCTCTGAGTTCTTCTTGAGAAGGTAACACCAGGAATATAAAATCAAAATTCCTACAACAACCAAGGTTTCTGGATCTGACTACCCCTCTCGTCTTGCCCCTTTTGTATGCTGTTAGGTTTACTCTGGTTAGTTAGCGTGTTCTCAGCTGGATCTCACAGTCATTCCATTGGGGCACTTCTTTTTGTTATTTTTCCTTTGTTATTTTTGAAGGGATTCTGGGAGGAAACTTGATTCCATAGGGGCTACACTATTTGTTCCCTCAGTCTTTATTTGCAGACTGAGAGTTCCAGAGTTCAGTGTTTAAAAGCCGCCCTGAGCCCGGCTAACCTTTGAAGAGTAGCCGTGGAACAGTTTAGCTCTGGTAAGGCAGTTAGGGACCGGAGTAACTGAGCAGTGTGCTATTCGTGCCTTTTACAGTTCTCCCCGCCGTCCTTCCCTTACTTTCTCTACCTGTTGCTGCCTGCCCGAGACCGGGTCGTAACAGAATTGGGGGCTCGTCTTAAACCGTTCCAGCTACAAACATGGCTAAATTTGATTTCGATGAATTTGTTGTTTTTCCCACTGTTCAACAATTTGAACTCTGCCGCAAGGATGATCTCCTACTCCTTGCAGATTTCTTTAGCATTTCACTGCCTAACTATAAAACAAAATGGGAAATAAAGACGGTGCTGTGTCAGGAGTTTCTTGATCGGGGAATCCTACCTGAGGAAGACGAAGTCAGGGGTTTTGCTTTGGAGTTGGAGGCACCACAGACTTTGGTTGCAGCGGAGGCTGAAGCCGGATCTGTGTCTCCACGCATAGATCCCGCTGATTCACGCCTTAAGGAGGATCCCATGTTAACGCTCCGCTTGAAAGAACTAGACCTCGAATTAAGCAGGCAGGATTACAAAACCCAGCTGCTAAAACTCGGAGCGTTTGAGCTCAAAATGGACCGCCAGGTGAAATTAAGGGAACTGGAGCTACGGGTGAAGGATTGGAAGCCAACTCCAATGCCGCGTAAGCAGGCTCGTGCACAGGATTCTAGAAGGGCTGGTGCCCACATTCATAAAAGGGGCACCTCGCCTGCACACGACTGCATATATTTTTTTTTACTTGATTTGAAGAATTTGTGGGCTACTCGTCTACAAGTAGGCTATAATGTATAATATATGTACAGCTATGGTTGAACACACCCACATGACTGTCAGTTACCCTCCAACCATGTTAACCAGCCCTGACTTCACTCTCACCTCCAGAATCTCAGCACCATTCACAAAGAGACACATCTTACTTCACCCTCACCTCCAGAATCTCAGCACCATTCACAAAGAGACACATCTTACTTCACTCTCACCTCCAGAATCTCAGCACAATTCACAAAGAGACACATCTTACTTCACCCTCACCTCCAGAATCTCAGCACCATTCACAAAGAGACACATCTTACTTCACCCTCACCTCCAGAATCTCAGCACCATTCACAAAGAGACACATCTTACTTCACCCTCACCTCCAGAATCTCAGTACCATTCACAAAGAGACACATCTTACTTCACTCTCACCTCCAGAATCTCAGCACCATTCACAAAGAGACACATCTTACTTCACTCTCACCTCCAGAATCTCAGCACCATTCACAAAGAGACACATCTTACTTCACTCACTTCACTCTCACCCCCAGAATCTTAGCACCATTCACAATGAGACACATCTTACTTCACTCTGACCCCCAGAATCTCAGCACCATTCACAAAGAGACACATCTTACTTCACTCTGACCCCCAGAATCTCAGCACCATTCACAAAGAGACACATCTTACTTCACTCTCACCTCCAGAATCTCAGCACCATTCACAAAGAGACACATCTTACTTCACTCTCACCTCCAGAATCTCAGCACCATTCCATTCACTTCAACCTCCAGAATCTCAGCACCATTCATAAAGAGACACATCTTACTTCACTCTCACCTCCAGAATCTCAGCACCATTCACAAAGAGAGACACATCTTACTTCACTCTCACCTCCAGAATCTCAGCACCATTCACAAAGAGACACATCTTACTTCACCCTCACCTCCAGAATCTCAGCACCATTCACAAAGAGACACATCTTACTTCACTCTCACCTCCAGAATCTCAGCACCATTCACAAAGAGACACAGCTTATGTCACTCTCACCTCCAGAATCTCAGCACCATTCACAAAGAGACACATCTTACTTCACTCTCACCTCCAGAATCTCAGCACCATTCACAAAGAGACACATCTTACTTCACCCTCACCTCCAGAATCTCAGCACCATTCACAAAGAGACACATCTTACTTCACTCTCACCTCCAGAATCTCAGCACCATTCACAAAGAGACACATCTTACTTCACTCTCACCTCCAGAATCTCAGCACCATTCACAAAGAGACACATCTTACTTCACTCTCACCTCCAGAATCTCAGCACCATTCACAAAGAGACACATCTTACTTCACTCTCACCTCCAGAATCTCAGCACCATTCACAAAGAGACACATCTTACTTCACTCTCACCTCCAGAATCTCAGCACCATTCACAAAGAGACACATCTTACTTCATCTCACCAAAGAGACATCTCACCTCCAGAATCTCAGCACCATTCACAAAGAGACACATCTTACTTCACTCTCACCTCCAGAATCTCAGCACCATTCACAAAAAGAGACACATCTTACAGCACCCCCAGAATTCACCATTCAAAAGAGACACATCTTACTTCACTCTCACCTCCAGAATCTCAGCACCATTCACAAAGAGACACATCTTACTTCACTCTGACCCCCAGAATCTCAGCACCATTCACAAAGAGACACATCTTACTTCACTCCCCCCAGAATTCACAAAGACATCTTACACCATTCAGCACCATTCACAAAAGAGACACATCTTACTTCACTCTCACCTCCAGAATCTCAGCACCATTCACAAAGAGACACATCTTACTTCACTCTCACCTCCAGAATCTCAGCACCATTCACAAAGAGACACATCTTACTTCACTCTGACCCCCAGAATCTCAGCACCATTCACAAAGAGACACATCTTACTTCACTCTCACCTCCAGAATCTCAGCACCATTCACAAAGAGACACATCTTACTTCACCCTCACCTCCAGAATCTCAGCACCATTCACAAAGAGACACATCTTACTTCACTCTCATCTCCAGAATCTCAGCACCATTCACAAAGAGACACATCTTACTTCACTCTCACCCCCAGAATCTCAGCACCATTCACAAAGAGACACATCTTACTTCACTCTGACCCCCAGAATCTCAGCACCATTCACAAAGAGACACATCTTACTTCACTCTCATCTCCAGAATCTCAGCACCATTCACAAAGAGACACATCTTACTTCACTCTCACCTCCAGAATCTCAGCACCATTCACAAAGAGACACATCTTACTTCACTCTCACCTCCAGAATCTCAGCACCATTCACAAAGAGACACATCTTACTTCACTCTCATCTCCAGAATCTCAGCACCATTCACAAAGAGACACATCTTACTTCACCTCTCCAGACCTCCAGAATCTCAGCTCACCATCTCAGCACCATTCACAAAGAGACACATCTTACTTCACTCTCACCTCCAGAATCTCAGCACCATTCACAAAGAGACACATCTTACTTCACTCTCACCTCCAGAATCTCAGCACCATTCACAAAGAGACACATCTTACTTCACTCTCACCTCCAGAATCTCAGCACCATTCACAAAGAGACACATCTTACTTCACTCTCACCTCCAGAATCTCAGCACCATTCACAAAGAGACACATCTTACTTCACTCTCACCTCCAGAATCTCAGCACCATTCACAAAGAGACACATCTTACTTACTTCACCCTCACCAGCACCATTCAGAATCTCTTACTTCACACCATTCACAAATTCAGACACACACTCTTACTTCACTCTCACCTCCAGAATCTCAGCACCATTCACAAAGAGACACATCTTTTCACTCTCACCTCCAGAATCTCAGCCCATTCCAGAATCTCAGCACCATTCACAAAGAGACACATCTTACTTCACTCTCACCTCCAGAATCTCAGCACCATTCACAAAGAGACACATCTTACTTCACTCTCACCTCCAGAATCTCAGCACCATTCACAAAGAGACACATCTTACTCTTACTTCACTCTCACCTCCAGAATCTCAGCACCATTCACAAAGAGACACATCTTACTTCACTCTCACCTCCAGAATCTCAGCACCATTCACAAAGAGACACATCTTACTTCACTCTCACCTCCAGAATCTCAGCACCATTCACAAAGAGACACATCTTACTTCACTCTCACCTCCAGACTCTCACCTCCAGAATCTCAGCACCATTCACAAAGAGACACATCTTACTTCACTCTCACCTCCAGAATCTCAGCACCATTCACAAAGAGACACATCTTACTTCACCTCACCTCCAGAATCTCAGCACCATTCACAAAGACACATCTTACTTCACTCTCACCTCCAGAATCTCAGCACCATTCACAAAGAGACACATCTTACTTCACCCTCACCTCCAGAATCTCAGCACCATTCACAAAGAGACACATCTTACTTCACCCTCACCTCCAGAATCTCAGCACCATTCACAAAGAGACACATCTTACTTCACTCTCACCTCCAGAATCTCAGCACCATTCAAAGAGACACATCTTACTTCACCCTCACCTCCAGAATCTCAGCACCATTCACAAAGAGACACATCTTACTTCACCCTCACCTCCAGAATCTCAGCACCATTCACAAAGAGACACATCTTCTTCCTCTCACCTCCAGAATCTCAGCACCATTCACAAATCTCAGCACCATTCACAAAGAGACACCTCCAGAATCTCAGCACCATTCACAAAGAGACACATCTTACTTCACTCTCACCTCCAGAATCTCAGCACCATTCACAAAGAGACACATCTTACTTCACTCTCACCTCCAGAATCTCAGCACCATTCACAAAGAGACACATCTTACTTCACTCTCACCTCCAGAATCTCAGCACCATTCACAAAGAGACACATCTTACTTCACTCTCACCTCCAGAATCTCAGCACCATTCACAAAGAGACACATCTTACTTCACTCTCACCTCCAGAATCTCAGCACCATTCACAAAGAGACACATCTTACTTCACTCTCACCTCCAGAATCTCAGCACCATTCACAAAGAGACACATCTTACTTCACTCTCACCTCCAGAATCTCAGCACCATTCACAAAGAGACACATCTTACTTCACTCTCACCTCCAGAATCTCATCATTCACAAAAGAGACACCATTCACAAAGAGACACATCTTAGCACCATTCACAAAGAGACACATCTTACTTCACCCTCCAGAATCTCAGCACCATTCACAAAGAGACACATCTTACTTCACTCTCACCTCCAGAATCTCAGCACCATTCACAAAGAGACACATCTTACTTCACTCTCACCTCCAGAATCTCAGCACCATTCACAAAGAGACACATCTTATCTTCAGCACCATTCTTACTCACTCTCACCTCCAGAATCTCAGAATCTCAGCACCGATTCACATTCAAAAGAGACACATCTTACTTCACTCTCACCTCCAGAATCTCAGCACCATTCACAAAGAGACACATCTTACTTCACTCTCACCTCCAGAATCTCAGCACCATTCACAAAGAGACACATCTTACTTCACTCTCACCTCCAGAATCTCAGCACCATTCACACAAAGAGACACATCTTACTTCACTCTCACCTCCAGAATCTCAGCACCATTCACAAAGAGACACATCTTACTTCACTCTCACCTCCAGAATCTCAGCACCATTCACAAAGAGACACATCTTACTTCACTCTCACCTCCAGAATCTCAGCACCATTCACAAACCTCCACATCTTAGCTTCACTCTCACCTCAGAATCTCAGCACCATTCACAAAAGAGACACATCTTACTTCACCCTCACCTCCAGAATCTCAGCACCATTCACAAAGAGACACATCTTACTTCACTCTCACCTCCAAATCTCAGCACCATTCACAAAGAGACACATCTTACTTCACTCTCACCTCCAGAATCTCAGCACCATTCACAAAGAGACACATCTTACTTCACTCTCACCTCCAGAATCTCAGCACCATTCACAAAGAGACACATCTTACTTCACTCTCACCTCCAGAATCTCAGCACCATTCACAAAGAGACACATCTCACCCACTTCCCTCCAGAATCTCAGCACCATTCACAAAGAGACACATCTTACTTCACTCTCACCTCCAGAATCTCAGCACCATTCACAAAGAGACACATCTTTCTTCACTCTCACCCCCAGAATCTCAGCACCATTCACAAAGACACATCTTTCTTCACCTCACACCCCCCAGAATCTCAGCACCATTCACAAAGAGACACATCTTACTTCACTCTCACCTCCAGAATCTCAGCACCATTCACAAAGAGACACATCTTACTTCACTCTCACCTCCAGAATCTCAGCACCATTCACAAAGAGACACATCTTACTTCACTCACCTCCAGAATCTCAGCACCATTCACAAAGAGACACATCTTACACCTCCAGAATCTCAGCACCATTCACAAAGAGACACATCTTATCACTCTCTCAGCACCCACAAAATCACATCTTACTTCACTCTGACCATTCACAATTCAGAGACACATCTTACTTCACCACCCCAGAATCTCAGCACCATTCACAAAGAGACACATCTTCACTTCACTCTCCCCCAGAATCTCAGCACCATTCACAAAGAGACACATCTTATCTTCACTTCCACTCTCACCTCCAAAGATCTCATCTTACACCATTCACAAAGAGACACATCTTACTTCATTCTCAAAGAGAACTCATCTTACTTCACTCTCACCTCCAGCACCATTCACAAAGAGACACATCTTACTTCACTCTCACCTCCAGAATCTCAGCACCATTCACAAAGAGACACATCTTACTTCACTCTCACCTCCAGAATCTCAGCACCATTCACAAAGAGACACATCTTACTTCACTCTCACCTCCAGAATCTCAGCACCATTCACAAAGAGACACATCTTACTTCACTCTCACCTCCAGAATCTCAGCACCATTCACAAAGAGACACATCTTACTTCACTCTCACCTCCAGAATCCAGAATCTCAGCACCATTCAGAGACACATCTTACTTCACTCTCACCCCAGAATCTCAGCACCATTCACAAAGAGACACATCTTACTTCACTCTCACCACCAGAATCTCAGCACCATTCACAAAGAGACACATCTTACTTCACTCTCACCTCCAGAATCTCAGCACCATTCACAAAGAGACACATCTTACTTCACTCTCACCTCCAGAATCTCAGCAGCATTCTTCAAAGAGACACATCTTACTTCACTCTCACCTCCAGAATCTCAGCACCATTCACAAAGAGACACATCTTACTTCACTCTCACCTCCAGAATCTCAGCACCATTCACAAAGAGACACATCTTACTTCACTCTCACCTCCAGAATCTCAGCACCATTCACAAAGAGACACATCTTACTTCACTCTCACCTCCAGAATCTCAGCACCATTCATTCTGAGAAAAGAGACACATCTTACTTCACTCTCACCTCCAGAATCTCAGCACCATTCACAAAGAGACACATCTTACTTCACTCTCACCTCCAGAATCTCAGCACCATTCACAAAGAGACACATCTTACTTCACTCTCACCTCCAGAATCTCAGCACCATTCACAAAGAGACACATCTTACTTCACTCTCACCTCCAGAATCTCAGCACCATTCACAAAGAGACACATCTTACTTCACTCTCACCTCCAGAATCTCAGCACCATTCACAAAGAGACACATCTTACTTCACTCTCACCTCCAGAATCTCAGCACCATTCACAAAGAGACACATCTTACTTCACTCTCACCTCCAGAATCTCAGCACCATTCACAAAGACACATCTTACTTCACTCTCACCTCCAGAATCTCAGCACCATTCACAAAGAGACACATCATCTTCACTTCACCTCCCAGAATCTCAGCACCATTCACAAAGAGACACATCTTACTTCACTCTCACCTCCAGAATCTCAGCACCATTCACAAAGAGACACATCTTACTTCACTCTCACCTCCAGAATCTCAGCACCATTCACAAAGAGACACATCTTACTTCACTCTCACCTCCAGAATCTCAGCACCATTCACAAAGAGACACATCTTACTTCACTCTCACCCCCCAGAATCTCAGCACCATTCACAAAGAGACACATCTTACTTCACTCTCACCTCCAGAATCTCAGCACCATTCACAAAGAGACACATCTTACTTCACTCTCACCTCCAGAATCTCAGCACCATTCACAAAGAGACACATCTTACTTCACACCTCCAGAATCTCAGCACCATTCCAAAGAGAGAGAATCTTCAGCACCATTCAGCAAAGAGACACATCTTACTTCACTCTCACCTCCAGAATCTCAGCACCATTCACAAAGAGACACATCTTACTTCACTCTCACCCCCAGAATCTCAGCACCATTCACAAAGAGACACATCTTACTTCACTCTCACCTCCAGAATCTCAGCACCATTCACAAAGAGACACATCTTACTTCACTCATCACCTCCAGAATCTCAGCACCATTCACAAAGAGACACATCTTACTTCACTCTCACCTCCAGAATCTCAGCACCATTCACAAAGAGACACATCTTACTTCACTCTCACCCCCAGAATCTCAGCACCATTCACAAAGAGACACATCTTACTTCACTCTCACCTCCAGAATCTCAGCACCATTCAGCACCATTCACCTCCAAATCTCAGCAGAGACACATCTTCACCTCTCACCTCCACCTCCAGAATCTCAGCACCATTCACAAAGAGACACATCTTACTTCACCTCCAGAATCTCAGCACCATTCACAAAGAGACACATCTTGCACCTCCACCTTCACAAAGAGACACATCCAGAATCTCAGCACCATTCACAAAGAGACACATCTTACTTCACTCTCACCTCCAGAATCTCAGCACCATTCACAAAGAGACACATCTTACTTCACTCTCACCTCCAGAATCTCAGCACCATTCACAAAGAGACACAGCTTATGTCACTCTCACCTCCAGAATCACATCTTCACTTCACATCTTACCTCACCTCCAGAATCTCAGCACCATTCACAAAGAGACACATCTTACTTCACCTCCAGAATCTCAGCACCATTCCAGAATCTCAGCACCATTCACAAAGAGACACATCTTACATTTACTTCTCACCTCCAGAATCTCAGCACCATTCACCTCCAAATCTCAGCACCATTCACAAAGAGACACATCTTATTCACTCTCACCTCCAGAATCTCAGCACCATTCACAAAGAGACACATCTTACTTCACCCTCACCCCCAGAATCTCAGCACCATTCACAAAGAGACACATCTTACTTCACCCCTCACCTCCAGAATCTCAGCACCATTCACAAAGAGACACATCTTCAGCACCATCACAAAGAGACACATCTTACACCCTCACCAGAATCTCAGCACCATTCACAAAGAGACACATCTTTCACTCTCACCTCCAGAATCTCAGCACCATTCACAAAGAGACACATCTTACTTCACCTCCCTCCAGAATCTCAGCACCATTCACAAAGAGACACATCTTACTTCACTCTCACCCCCAGAATCTCAGCACCATTCTCACACATCTTATTCACCCTCACCTCCAGAATCTCAGCACCATTCACAAAGAGACACATCTTACCTCACCTCCAGAATCTCAGCACCATTCACAAAGAGACACATCTTCTTCCTCTCACCTCCAGAATCTCAGCACCATTCACAAAGAGACACATCTTACTTCACCCTCACCTCCAGAATCTCAGCACCATTCACAAAGAGACACATCTTACTTCACCCTCACCCCCAGAATCTCAGCACCATTCACAAAGAGACACATCTTACTTCACCCTCACCTCCAGAATCTCAGCACCATTCACAAAGAGACACATCTTACTTCACTCTCACCTCCAGAATCTCAGCACCATTCACAAAGAGACACATCTTACTTCACTCTCACCTCCAGAATCTCAGCACCATTCACAAAGAGACACATCTTACTTCACTCACTTCACTCTCACCCCCAGAATCTTAGCACCATTCACAAAGAGACACATCTTACTTCACTCTCACCCCCAGAATCTCAGCACCATTCACAAAGAGACACATCTTACTTCACTCTCACCCCCAGAATCTCAGCACCATTCACAAAGAGACACATCTTACTTCACTCTCACCTCCAGAATCTCAGCACCATTCACAAAGAGACACATCTTACTTCACTCTCACCTCCAGAATCTCAGCACCATTCACAAAGACACATCTTACTTCACTCTCACCCCCAGAATCTCAGCACCATTCACAAAGACACATCTTACTTCACTCTGACCCCCAGAATCTCAGCACCATTCACAAAGAGACACATCTTACTTCACTCTCACCCCAGAATCTCAGCACCATTCACAAAGAGACACATCTTACTTCACTCTCACCTCCAGAATCTCAGCACCATTCACAAAGAGACACATCTTACTTCACTCTCACCTCCAGAATCTCAGCACCATTCACAAAGAGACACATCTTACTTCACTCTCACCTCCAGAATCTCAGCACCATTCACAAAGAGACACATCTTACTTCACCTCACCTCCAGAATCTCAGCACCATTCACAATGAGACACATCTTACTTCACTCTCACCTCCAGAATCTCAGCACCATTCACAAAGAGACACATCTTACTTCACTCTCACCTCCAGAATCTCAGCACCATTCACAAAGAGACACACATCTTACTTCACTCTCACCTCCAGAATCTCAGCACCATTCACAAAGAGACACATCTTACTTCACTCTCACCTCCAGAATCTCAGCACCATTCACAAAGAGACACATCTTACTTCACTCTCACCTCCAGAATCTCAGCACCATTCACAAAGAGACACATCTTACTTCACTCTCACCCCCAGAATCTCAGCACCATTCACAAAGAGACACATCTTACTTCACTCTCACCTCCACTCATTCACAAAGAGACACATCTTACTTCACTCACCCCAGAATCTCAGCACCATTCACAAAGAGACACATCTTATTCACTCTCACCTCCAGAATCTCAGCACCATTCACACATCTTACCTCCAGAATTCAGCACCATTCTCACCTTCCACCTCCAGAATCTCAGCACCATTCACAATGAGACACATCTTACTTCACTCTGACCCCAGAATCTCAGCACCATTCACAAAGAGACACATCTTACTTCACTCTCACCTCCAGAATCTCAGCACCATTCACAAAGAGACACATCTTACTTCACTCTCACCTCCAGAATCTCAGCACCATTCACAAAGAGAGACACATCTTACTTCACTCCATTCACACCTCCAGAATCTCAGCACCATTCACAAAGAGACACATCTTCTTCACTCTCACCTCCAGAATCTCACCATTCACAAAGAGACACTTCACCTCCAGAATCTCAGCACCATTCACAAAGAGAGACACATCTTACCATTCACTCTCACCTCCAGAATCTCAGCACCATTCACAATGAGACACATCTTACTTCACTCTCACCCCCAGAATCTCAGCACCATTCACAAAGAGACACATCTTACTTCACCCTCACCTCCAGAATCTCAGCACCATTCACAAAGAGACACATCTTACTTCACTCTCACCTCCAGAATCTCAGCACCATTCACAAAGAGACACATCTTACTTCACTCTCACCTCCAGAATCTCAGCACCATTCACAAAGAGACACATCTTACTTCACTCTCACCTCCAGAATCTCAGCACCATTCACAAAGAGAGACACATCTTACTTCACTCTCACCTCCAGAATCTCAGCACCATTCACAAAGAGACACATCTTACTTCACTCTCACCTCCAGAATCTCAGCACCATTCACAAAGAGACACATCTTACTTCACTCTCACCTCCAGAATCTCAGCACCATTCACAAAGAGACACATCTTACTTCACTCTCACCTCCAGAATCTCAGCACCATTCACAAAGAGACACATCTTACTTCACTCTCACCTCCAGAATCTCAGCACCATTCACAAAGAGACACATCTTACTTCACCTCACCTCCAGAATCTCAGCACCATTCACAAAGAGACACATCTTACTTCACTCTCACCTCCAGAATCTCAGCACCATTCACAAAGAGACACATCTTACTTCACTCTCACCTCCAGAATCTCAGCACCATTCACAAAGAGACACATCTTTCTTCACTCTCACCTCCAGAATCTCAGCACCATTCACAAAGAGACACATCTTACTTCACTCTCACCTCCAGAATCTCAGCACCATTCACAAAGAGACACATCTTACTTCACCCTCACCTCCAGAATCTCAGCACCATTCACAAAGAGACACATCTTACTTCATGCTGAATGTTAAAAGGTTTTTTTTTTGCTTTCCTTTTCTTTCTTTCACGGATGTCGTTTAGGAGGATTTTGCAGAAATTCTCTGGTTTTTGATCTTATATCAATACATTCTGTTTCCACTTGAATACACGTGTTTTGCTGTTTTTTCTAATATGTGGTGAAGCTGAATAGTTTCTTTCTTCGGTTGAATATCGCCCCGGCGCCCGAGCGTAACGTGAAATAACTATTCGCCGCTACGCTACAAGTTACAAAGTACAAGCTGACGGGGTTCCCAAAATTTTTCTCAAGGCCTGTTTTCTTGTTTTATTATTTGAAACCGTAAAGTTAAAAAAAAATTATTCTTGCTTTAAAATGTGATGAAATGTGTCATGTTTAACTTTGTAGCATTTAGTGTTCAGGTTTGCTTTCAGTCACTTGGAGATTAATTGTAACAGACATTTAAACCAGGGGTGCCCAAATTTTTGCACCCCACTGTAAGAACATGCTGATATTGCATGGCTAATATACAAAACTATATGCCAACTAATTCACATATCATACAGTCAAGGCCAAAATTATTACCCCCCTATGAAATTTGAAGTTTCTTCAAGATTTTCCCAAGTACTTTTTTAGCGGAGCAAGGAATTTTCAAAATAGCATTTCTGAACATACTGGCTTTCTTTAGAAGGCACAAATTATTTATATTTGCACTCCAAAACAGAATTATAAAAAAAAAAAACTAAAAAGACCAGGGACATTATTATTAGCCCCCTTTAAGAAATGACCATTAAGTCTTTGCACAAACCACTTCTGTGCACTGATGTGCTTTAACTTCACAGGTGATGTGCTTAAAGGTGATCAGGTGAATCAGGTGATTTCACTCAACAATTAAGTTAAAACATGGTATAAAAGCCTCAGTATGGGTCATTGAGCTGTCAGGTGAGAAAGCACCATGCCGAAAACTAAAGAAATCAGTTTGGACTTGAGAAAAAGAATTATTGATGCACACAAAGCAGGAGAAGGATATGCAAAGCTATCCAAGCGTTTCCGAGTGTCAAGAACTGGAGTGAGAAGTATAATCCAGAAATTCAAAGACAGCCACACTGTACAGAACAAGCCTGGCAGAGGCAGGAAGCGAAAGATTTCAAAGGCCCTGGAAAGAAAACTCATGAGAGATGTGTCTAAAGACCCCAGAACAACTGCCAAGACACTGGTGAATGACTTGGCCGCGTCAGGAATCGTAGTCTCTAAGAAGACAATCACCAGAGCTCTGCACAGGAATGGACTGCGAGGTTTCAGACCAAGAAAAACTCCACTTTTGAAGAAGAGACACCTTCAAGCCAGACTTAAGTATGCTCAGGACAACCTGGAGAAAGATTATGCATACTGGAAGCTCTTTGGCCATAGAGACACTGCTTATGTTTGGAGAAAAAATGGAGAGGCATATAACCCAAAGAACACCGTCCCCACAGTGACACACGGTGGTGGGAGTATTATGCTGTGGGGATGCTTCAGTGCATCTGGACCTGGAAATCTTGTCAAGGTGGAAGGAATCATGAACAAAGAAAGATATGAGGAGATTTTGAAAGACAACCTTAAGCAGTCAGCAGTAAAACTGGGTCTGGGTCGTCGCTTCATCTTCCAGCATGACAACGGTCCAAAACATACATCTCTCTTGGTGAAGAACTATCTCCAGAAGACCAAAGTGAATGTAATTGAGTGGCCTGCACAAAGCCCTGACTTAAATCCCATAGAAAATATGTGGGGTGACCTAAAGAAGAACATCCATGCCAGAGGGCCATCAAATCTGGAGGGGCTTGAGAGATTTGCCAAAGAAGAATGGGCTGGGATTCCTCAAAAGAAGAGTCAGAGACTTGTTGAAAACCACAGCAAATGACTGCAGGCTGTTATCCAGCAAAAAGGATACACAATTGACTATTAGAATCCAGGGGGCTAATAATTTTGACCCTGGTAGTTTTTGTTTTTTGTGGAATATTTTCATTTCTGTGTGCAAACTAAAATAATGTCAGCATCCAAAATAAAACTAGGATGTCTAAAAAAATGTGTTTAAAATGTGTTGCTCTGTTTAAAAGCACTTGGGAAATACTTTTAAAACAATGACATTTTTGTAGGGGGGGCTAATAATTTTGTCCTCAACTGTATCATACTGCCAAGCCCAGGAAGACCATTCGTGATCATACAAAAGTCACACATAAGTTTTAGATAGAATGTATTAGAAGCTGCTTTATTTTTTATTGATCCAAGATAGGAATTCCAGCTGTTTAATTAACATTCCTCCAAATTACTGAAAAAAAAATAAAATAAATAAAATAAAGGGCTTGAACTCGGCGGGACGTAAAGCTTCAAAGGCTCGTGCCCATCGGTATCTATCCTGATTTTAGCGCGCCTCTAATTAAACAATGATTAGGGCGCTGCAGGGCATAAAGGAGACTCTTACAAGTTACAACCAAAAAGGGCACTTTTGTCTATCAAGGCAAAAGGGCTGGTGGTCAAGCACCAGTGGAGCCCTATGTGTGCACAACCCTGCGCCTAAGTCTCTGATGGGTTCACCTACCCCTGCTGCTCGTTTACCCGTCAATTCCTCATCCCCTATTCCGGCAGTTACCCAAGGCACCGTATCAATGAGTTCGGCCTATTTTGATGTCGTCAGATTCGTTTAGTACCTCCTTTCAGAGAAAGCAAAGTAGACAAATACTTTCATATACGTTTGAACGAATTGCTTCTACTTTAAATTGGCCAAAAAGCGTATGGTCTTTGCTGTTGCAATGTAAATTAGTTGGCAAGGCTCAGGAGGTGTGTTCGACTTCGTCTTTGGAAGAAAGTTTGAAGTATGACATAGTTAAAGCTACTGTACTGCGTGCTTATGAACTTGTCCCAGAAGCTTATCGGCAAAAATTCAGGAAATTTGTGAAAGTCGCCAAGCAGACGTTCATAGAGTTTGCTCGTGAGAAAACTGTTCTTTTTGATAAGTGGTGCTCGGCAAGCAAGGTTACAACCTTTGAACTACTAAGGGAGTTGTTACTGCTTGAGGAGTTCAAAAACTGTATTCCGAACAGAATTGTGGTTTATTTAAATGAACAAAAGGTGTCATCAAGGTGAAGCCGCTGTTTTCGCTGATGAGTTTGTGCTCACACATTAGTCTGTCTTCGCCACTCCGGGGCGTCCTGGGTTTAGCAATGGCTCTCAAAGCGAAGCTCCGCTGAGTGCGGAAAGGGAAGGTAAACCGTCTGGAGGTGCTGCTGACTCACAGGGGTGTTTTTACTGCCACGAAATTGGACACTTCATTGCTGCTTGTCCAACGCTTAAGCGTAAAAACCAGCAGTCCCAGTCATCTCCAAAAAGTGTTGGTCTAGTTCACTCCCCACCTTCCCATTCGGATGTTACGAACTCTGTTTCATGTTTAGATACGGCGTTCGAACAGTTAATTCTAAATGGTGCTGTATCTCTTTCAGATTCGGGAACCTCAATTCCCCTTCGAATATTGCGGGATACTGGCTCTGCGCAGTCGTTCGTACTTGAGAGTGTTCTGCCATTTTCGGAGCACACCAGTTGTGATGCTGATGTGTTAGTTCCAGGCATTGCACCAGGCTTAGTGAAAACTCCCTTGCATACGGTTTTCTTGCAGTCTGACTTGGTTTCAGGCCTTGTGAAAGTGGCGATTTGTTCTGAGTTGCCGGTTAAAGGTGCTTCGTTATTCTGGGTAATGATTTAGCGGGGAAATGTGTTTTCTCTGCCAGAAGTTATTGATGAGCTAAGCATGGGAGGAACTATTGATAATGTGGCTATGGAGTTTCCTTCTGTTGTCCCTGCGTGTGTAGTGACTCGTGTTCAGGCTCGCAAATTTCAGGACGTGGTCGATCTCGCTGGGACTTTTCTGGGAGATAATCCTATCTCTGCAAAGGTGGCGATTCACTCTGGCGCTGCGGTGGCCGATGCTGGTGCTGGTTCTGGTTCTGACAGTGTCTCTAGTGGTGAAATTGGTATAGACAAATGTAATCCCCCGTTGCTATTTGGGAGACAACAGCTAGCTGCTGCCCAGCGAGCTGATGAGTCTTCGTCCTCGTGTTTTACTGCTGCCGAACACAAACATGAGCGGCCACAGTCGTCAGTGACCTGTTTTTTTTTTTTTTTTTTTTTTCAAAATGGGGTGCTTATGCGTAAATGGGCTCCCCTTAGCTCTGAAAACGAGTGGGGTTCTGTTATACAAGTGGTAGTTCCTAAATCCTATTGACAAGAAGTGCTATGTGTAGCACATGACTTTGAACTCTCTGGCCATCTTTGCGTTCGGAAAACTTATGATCGAATGTTAAAACATTTTTTTGGCCTGGTTTGAAGTCAGACGTCTCTCGGTATTGCCGTTCTTGTCGTGCTTGTCAAATTGCGAGGAAACCCAATCAAATAATTCCTCCTGCTCCCCTCAAGCCCATTCCTGTCATGGGGGAACCTTTTGAAAAGATTATAATTGATTGTGTCGGTCCCCTTCCACGGTCAAAGTCTGGTCACATGTATCTATTGACCTCAATGTGTGGTGCGACGCGTTACCCTGAGGCAGTGCCACTGCACACATCAAAGGCTCATGTCATTATGAAGGCTTTAATTAAACTTTATTCTACTTTTGGATTACCAAAATTCATCCAGTCTGATCAGGGTTCTAATTTTATGTCGGGGTTGTTTGGCAAGGTCCTTAAGCAATTAAAAATTAAACATGGCGTATTAAGTGCATATCATCCAGAGTCTCAGGGAGCTCTGGAAAGGTTACATCAGACACTGAAATCCATGCTACGGACGTACTGTATTGCCCAGGGTAAGGACTGGGAGGAGGGCCTCCCTTGCTGCTTTTTGCTGCACGTACTACGGTACAGGAGTCTCTTGGTTATAGCCCCTCTGAGTTGGTGTTTGGTCACACTATCCGTGGCCCGTTAAAAATACTTCAGGAGAGTTGGTTGTCAACCGATCAGGAGCAGTCTGCTATGAAAAGTGTGCATGATTATGTTGCCTCATTCCGCAAACGTTTTCATGCTGCATGGGATCTTGCTAAATCCTCTTTGGCTTCCTCTCAGGATAAAATGAAGCTTCACTTTGATCAGTGGTCTGTACAGCGCTCATTTAGGGTGGGAGATAAAATTCTAGTGTTGCTACCTGTGCCTGGTTCTGCTCTCCAGGCAGTTCTGTGGGCGCTATGTTATCGCAGAGAAGCTAAGTGGTACTGATTATGTTGTAACAACACCAGATAGAAGGCGGAAATCTCGTGTTTGCCACATAATTATGTTAAAATCTTATATCTCGCACTCTGAAAATGAAACCTCTTCACCCTCAATCCCAAGTACAGTTGCTTTGGTTTCTGCTGAAGTGTCCCTGTCTGAGTACTCTCCAGAGGTGGACGGCCTCATTCAGGGTAGTACTTCTCTATCTGCTCCTCGTTTACCTAATTCTGAGACGCTGTTGGCTCTTCCCACTAAGTTGTCTCATTTGTTCAGTTTCGAGCAGTCCGATATTTTGCATTTAATTGAGGCATACCCTTCAATTTTCTCAGATACCCTGTCCAGAACTACAGTTCTAAAACATGACATAGATGTTGGAGATAATCCACCAATTAAACAGATTGCATACAGGGCGAACCCATTGAAGCGGGCCATCATGAAAAAAGAAACTGAGTATCTTGTTGTAAATGGCCTCGCTATTCCTAGTTCAAGCCCCTGGTGCTCACCATGTTTGCTGGTGCCTAAACCTGATGGAACCTTCCATTTCTGCACTGATTATAGAAAGGTTAATGCCATTACCAAAGCTGATTCATTTCCCCTTCCAAGAATGGAAGACTGTGTCGACCGAATTGGAAATGCAAACTATGTGATGAAGTTGGATCTCCTAAAAGGCTACTGGCAGGTTCCATTAACTGATCGGGCTTCTGAGATCCCCGCCTTTGCCACTCCTGACTCTTTTCTAAAGTACACGGTGATGGCCTTCGGATTACGAAATGCCCCAGCAACATTTCAAAGGCTGATGAATCGGGTTCTAGCTAATATTGAAAACTGCGAAGCCTACCTGGATGATGTTGTAATATATTCAGCCACATGGGAGGACCACCTCTGTCCCTTGAAAAGAGTGTTTTCATGCTTTCAGGATGCTTCTCTCACTCTAAATCTAGCTAAATGTGAATTTGGCCATGGAACCGTTGATTTTTTAGGTAAGAGGGTTGGACAGGGAGCTGTTCGTCCATTGGATGCTAAGGTTCAGGCTATTAACAACTTCCCACCTCCTAAGGCAAAGCGAGAACTGCGACTCTTTCTTGGCATGGCTGGATATTATCGCAGTTTTTGCAGAAACTTCTCTGATGTAATATCGCCTCTTACAGATCTTCTTCGGAAAACACAGAATTTTATTTGGTCTCCAACTTGTCAGAAAGCCTTTGATGCTGTAAAAAGCCTTTTGTGTAGTGCTCCAGTTCTGTCTGCCCCAAACTTCTCTGCACCACTCAAACTGGAGGTGGATGCTAGTGGCTCTGGTGTTGGAGCTGTGTTGCTTCAGGAGGACCATCTTGGTGTTGATCATCGTTTCTTGTTTTTCAAAGAAATTTGCTCGTCACCAAATTGCATAAAGTACCATTGAAAAAGAAGCTCTTGCGCTTCTTCTGGCACTCCAGCATTTCGAGGTGTAACTCGGCTCAAGCTCAAACCCTGCTCAGGTCTATACAGACCACAATCCCCTCGTTTTTCTTCAATGCATGTGCAACTCTAGTCACCGACTCATGCGTTGGTCCCTAATTGTGCGAAGTTTCAATCTGTTAATAATGCATAAGAAAGGTGCACAGATTATTGTTGCTGATGCCCTTTCACATTGCTAACTTAAGGAAAACCTAGACCCTAGGTTTTCTCTTAAGGGTGGGGGTGTTACGACCCCTGTTGTACGTTTGTGAGTCTGGGCTCTGAAATCTGTTATCTATGCTGTTCTCTGGTTCACCTTAAGTCTGACACTTCCATTTCTGGTTTGCCCCTTGAAAAAGCGCGGTATAGTGTCAAACTGCGGGGACTAGCTCTTCCGGTTTGTATCTAGCGTTCAAGACCTGTGAGTATTTTTACTGCCTTCTGTGTTGACTCGGATTGCCTTTGGATTTACGATTCTCGCCGTGCCCTTTATTTGGTTTGTTTGGATTGTGGTGGTTGACCCTTGGCCTGTCCCATTTGACTAGAATTCTAGCCCTTGCATTTTGGTCTGGTTGCTCGGTGAACTCTCGGTGTTGGACCTCAGTTTCTGTATCTGACTACCCCTCTCGTCTTGCCCCTTTTGTACGCTGTTAGGTTTACTCTGGTCAGTAGCGTGCTCCTGGCTGGATCTCACAGTCCTTCCATCGGGGCACTTCTTTGTTATTTTGCTTTGTTATTTTTGAAGGGATTCTGGGCGGAAACTTGATTCCATAGGGGGTACACTATTTGTTCCCTCAGTCTTTATTTGCAGACTGAGAGTTCGAGAGTTCAGTGTTTAAAAGTCGCCCCGAGCCCGGCTAACCTTTGAAGATTAGCCATAGGATTAGTTTAGCTCTGGTTAGGCAGTTAGGGACCAGAGTAACTGAGCAGCGTGCTATTCGTGCCCATTACAGTTCTCCCCGCCGTCCTTCCCTTACTTTCTCTACCTGTTGCTGCCTGCCCGAGACCGGGTCGTAACAATACGCACATCTCATCTCATACAGTTATAGAAAGCACATTTCATTGCGCACAGGTTAGATTGCAATGATTAACATTTACACAGACCCAGGCCACGACCTAGGTTAATCAAGGATAAGCAATTTATAACAATAAGCAATTTATAACTAAATTTTCTTACACCAACCACAAGATTTAACCCTTTCACCCATACTTGTATGATTACAATAATACGGTAATGGCCGTTATCTTGGCAGGGTAGGAGGCTTAGCTGGCTAAAGGCGGGGGCCTGCGACTGCACAGGTGCGCTTGTCTTCTGGGATAACATTTTGCACTAATGTTGTGGGGTCCAGAGGAGAGGGAGGGGCTGTAGCTTATCTACGTAGTCACGCAAGGAATAGGAGTGTCTTCGCCTACCTCCTCTCAATGAGAGTGGCCAAAATGCATGTCAATCAATGTTTTAAAAAGCAATAAATGTTTTCATGAATATGCTGATGTAATAGTTTGTCTTTAACACTGTGCGCGCGCTTAACAAATGCAAATTATGGATGTTAAATAAAGCCGCTGAGTTCATCCCAAAATCAGCCCAAAATGTGTCCACCCGCCCAAAGTTATTTTTGCCCGCACAATTCAATCGAAACCAGTCCAATTTGGCGGGAAACTGCCCAATCTGGCAACACTGCTTGTTTCTTCAATACAAATCCTTAAAAGTCAAAGCAAAGCTTCAATTTGGGAACTAGCTCCGCTTAACCCCGCCATACAATCACAATGGGCGTATTCGACTCCCTGTTTGCGAAAAGAGAACGGTGTTCTCGGGTGAGTCGAACACGTGAGAACACGTTCGCGGTGCTGTTCTTGCACCCAAATCCCACACTACCTCCACAGGTGGTGTGGCGAAAATGGACGAGGAACAAAGATGGCGGACAAATGGAAAGTTTCGGAGCCATGTCCATCCTAAGTGTAATTTTTGGTGGGATAAGGCAAACATCTCAGTAAAACAATGCATTCTACATCTCATCAATGATGGTCTGTCGCAACTTTTGCAAAATCAGCGGGTAGATGTAAGAAATTATAACTGTCAAGTATCATTTCCAAAATCTCTGTCAAAATTAAAACACCCGCCACGATCAGCTATGTTTATTTACGGAAAACCGGAAACGAATCCATGGTAACCGCACTTACCTGTTCGACGCTTCCGAACTCGTTCCCACGTTCTCAACCTGTTCGCGAACGGTGGAGAACAGGGAGTCGAATAAGCCCAATGAGCGAATATAAGAGCACCACTCTCGCGCACAAACCACGCGCCCCGTCCTAGATCGTACTGCTAGAGAAATAGACCCGGCCTGAGAGAACAAGATGAGTCATAATATTACCATACCAAAAGGGTTTTAAGAGACTGGATGTATACCACCGTATTTTCAAACATTCCCTATGGAAAAATATCAATTGCTCAGTTGTCCGTTTCCCGAAATCACAGATGCTAACTTACGTCGTAGGAACCATTGATAATGAATGGACGAACTGTGTAAGCTGCTAACTTGGTTAGCAACTACGCTTTTGGTAAACACAATGGGCGATAATAGACAGAAATGGCGCTTCAATCTAACTTTTCTCTAGTTATTGGTCAGAAGAAGGCCGGAAATCAAAACGCTGCTGAATGATTATTATTGATATTTACCAAAATGTTAACCAGAGCGTATTTGTTTACATGGGTTCCAGCGGCAGGCATGCCTGTCATAAGGTGGCGGCCAGCTCTGCACACATTGGCTGAACGAACAACGAAGCGCCTCTAGTTTATATATCTCGTTGCATAGAGCATTAATGGTATCGAGAAATGTTCGTTTTGATGAAGACGGAACACAACTAGGCTAGTTGGCTAGTTCCTGAATTAGTAGGCTATTTCGGGAACTAGACCAAGATTTTGGGGGAAATTTTCCCGATCAAATAGCACGCTATTCGTGTCTTCAAACAGCAAGAATAGCTGACTAATTTGACATTGGGGTAATTTCAAAACCGCAAAATAGTGCGCTAGTTTAAAACTTTGGTCTAATGAGAACATGCCTATTAATTTTGGGGGGTGGGGTTCCCCTGCCCTGGCGACTCAGCTCTTTCTTGCACTCATCCTCGCAGTTACTTTGATGCTGAAATTCTAGTCTTGAACTCTTTACTCCAGTCTGTCCAGGTCTATGCAACTGTGTTATTCTGACTGAAGTTGTTGCGATATGCACGCAGCCAGTCCTGTTTCTATGCAGGCACATTTAGTGGCTGTTTGCAGTCTCTCCTATAAATTGATATGAATGACGATTTTTTTTTTCATTGATTAAAAAAAACACACTGTGAGATAAAGTGGTGGGGACAAAATGACTCCTGCCAAAAAGTGCTGGGGACACGTCCCCACCGTCCCCCCCTAAACTGACGCCTATGGCAGCCATTCCATCTCACGCAAGCCTCAAGTCTCGAATACCAATTGTACAATTGAAGCCAGTGATTAAAGTCAATTCTATTCAATAATTTAGAAAATAAGCCATCATGCCAGACCCGATCATAACATTTCTCTGCATCTAGGCAGCAAGCAAACACGGGGCTATTCTTTGAGTTAAAATACCTGACAACATCATTGAAAAAAGAGCATGCCATATCGGTTCCTGACCCCTTACGGAAACCAAACTGAGTATTGCTACACTTTCTCATCTCCCTGTGGGATCAAGTAAAGCTCCAGCAGTTTAGAGTAACTGGTACTGAGCGTGATCAGACGGTAGTTATTAGCAACGTTTGGATTCAAAGTAGGCTTTTTCACGATCGGCACAATATTACCAACACATGTCAGAGCCGACCACGTGCCAGCTTAACATGACAGAAGAAAGGTTACCCAAAACGTCATACAACAGATCAGACACGCCAAACTGAAGGTGTTCCGCAGTGATACTATCAATTCCAGGAGACTTATTACACTTCAGCTGTGAAATTCAATACCCTATTTCTGTCGACTTGATCATAACTTCAGTATAAAGACATCCATATTCATTAAACCTTTGCCTGACTTCCTGCTGAATGTTTTGTTGGACTGCATCCAAGTCCTCATCATCCCTCATAATATCCCTAAAATACTCTGCAAAATCCCCTGAAGAGAGATTGGACCTAACACACCTATGATAGCTCTACTATCTTCCTCTCTGAATAATTTATCTTAGTCACTAATTAGTTAATTAAGAACAGCACGGAGGTAACGTCTGGAGTCACACCTGAATTGCTTTTTGGAGTACTTCCAACATTCAAAGATCACACCAGTCCTGGGTGTTGCATTCGAGACCCAAGGGGTGCACCAAAATTTCTTGTGCTTCGATTTAAGTCCGGGCACTAGTATGCGAGCGATTTAAAGGATAATCAAGGCAGACAACCAGAATCTTTAACAGAGGACAATAAGTCATCGTTCAAATTTTTGAGCAGATCATCATCGTATTCCTGGGCTGACCGACTATCCACATAACTACTGGCAAACCGCAGGTTAGCACCCGAGAGCTTTCCACTCACAAGTTGGTTATACCAGGCGCTACGCACAGGGGAATTCCAATTAACAGGTGGGCCACCACTAACTTGCTAAGCATGCAACACACGCTTACCATATTTTACATTTTTGACTCTAAATTCTGTTCTAATTAGTAAATGATCGCGAACATTACCATCATCGTGACCGACAATATTACATTTCAACACACTATCAGAGTCATAGTTTGAAACTAAAACATGATCTATCCAAGTTGTCACATCTTGTTTCAGGCAAAAGTACATATATGGAATAGTCTGGGGAAACAGGAAATCAGCCAAAGGGATTAAAAATTTTATGTATAAATGTGCATGTACTTCATATATTTCAAAAGACAGAACTTTGGTATATGTCTGGGAATATGGAATATTAGGTCGGTAGAACATTAGCTCTTTACAGCGCCACCTTTAGTCAGAAAGCTATGTACCCAGCATAGTACCAAACCAAGCTCTTCACTTTCTGAGAAAACTAGCTGTGTGCATCATAATTCAAAAAAAATTTCTTTGGTACATTGCTGGGGATGGCCAGCACTTGCATCCAGCCAACAGTGCCCCCTGAAGGTGAATATTTCAGACATCTGATGCTTCGTATCATCTACACTGATTTATAGCATTTTACTAATGCTATAATCTACCCCAAAGCCACTATGTATCCAGAGAATTTCCAATATCTATCTTGCTGGATAAACAAAATAATGCCACCTAAACATAGGCACAATCTGCTATGAAATGGTCCGTTTTGAGTTTTCCTCCAACTTTGGCTCTATCTAGCTTGAAAGTGTAGATACTACCAAAGAAATGCTTGATATTCCCAAAAATAGAGTTCTAAAACAAACGGCATTTATCACCATGGAACATATCTGGGTTACTGGGAAAATATACTGCAGACTTGCACCGAAAATCAATTTCGACCATCTTTCTGGCCATCCATTGCACTAACCCAGCAAGATACCAAGGGAATATTAACTGAAAATGTGTGCAGGACTAGGAAAAGGGGTCACTTGGGTCATTTTATGAAAATTGAGATTTTCCAACAAAATCAAAGAGTGATCCAAGTTTTTCATTTGACCCCCTTAATCTCAGAATGGAAAAAAATCCCAACTGACCCCTTTTCCTAGTCCTGCACTCAAATGATAGTTTTGTTTTGAGTAAAGACATAATAAAGCATTCCTGATTGGTAAATGTCTGGGATATTATTTTATTCCCATTTTCAATTTTTACTGTGAGTTCTCAAATAATTCTGGCTCAATAACACAGTTACCCAGCTTGGCGCTGAGGTCTATCCAGACTTGAAGTGTCACAGGTCATGATAAAAGTATAACACATATGGTACTGTGTACCCCTAAGTCATAATAATTGATGTAAAATATGGTGTCAAAAACAAAGCTGAGTCACTTTAGTGGCTTCCAGGTGGGGCCACTGGCAGACTAAGTGCCATACGGACTTAAAAACTTGACTTTTTTCGTGAGACTACCATATCTACCTATGAGCCAAGTTTCTTTCAATTTCAGGGGGGGTCAACTCCTTAACTTCTTCAAAAAGTGCCATTTTCTTGTGGAATGGCTCTTAAAACAGGGGTTCCCAAATTTTTGCACCCCACTGTAATTGTTTTCAAGTCCCTCAAAGTGAATTTTTTAAAATTAAAATACCACTTAGACTGTTCTGTCATCATTGACGCTGAATGTTGTAATGATAATGCATTGAAATCTGCTGATCCAACATAATTTTGTTTGCTTTGTGTGCCAAAAATGTTGGCCACGAATCATCCCTTCTTTCTAACTACCAAATCACTTTTAAAGCATTTTGAACCATCCCAGTAAAATCAATTAGCGATTCCCTGCTTGTGAGCAAAGATGTTTCTGTTTTGGACGTTTGTCACATCCTTCGTGTGAAGGCCAGCTGTGTCTCCTCCCATTCAGCAACCAGCGCGTCTATAAGATGTCTGCTTTGATTGGGTTGTGTGTTCATGCTCAATTTATCCCAGCTGTGTCTTGTTTCATTGCTCTCACCTCCCGTATCTGTGACGTATGTATAACCCTTCCTTTGAGTTGCAAGTTGCTGGATAGTAATTTGCTATATGTGCTTAGAATTATTCTGCATTTACAAGTAAAACCCTTTGAAAGTAAAACATAACCTCTCATGGCTATAATTTACAGAAGTTACCTTCCTCATTTAGTTACAAAGAACAAGCTCCTTAGGTTTCCTCTAGGTCATCAGGCTTGGGACCACATTCTTGTGAATCCTGTCCACGTATGTTCCCCATGTTCCCATCTCAAAATAAAATCATGTTCATTCACACACATGTAAACAAAACATTAGTGTAAGAGGAAAAAACTTTACCAAGCTCCAGCCTTTGATGACCTTATAGTTGACTACGGCAGTGCCCTCATGCCGTCCTTCAAAAAAAAAAAAAAAACCAACCCAAATAAAAACCACTGAAATTAATTGGTGAAACATTTTCCATGTCAAACTTTAGTCAGTACAAACAAAACAATCATATAACGGTATACATTAGCAAAACCTGAGCGAGTCGCAGGACTGGCTGCAGTTCCTGCTCTGGCTGTAGCGGGTGGATGAAAGATGAAGCGAAAACAGAAAGCAAATGACTAAACTAATACAGGGAAACACTAAAATTAAAAATGGACATGAAAAATAATAATTGCAAATACTAAAAGCACAATAATCAATACAAACAGATTCAGACACTTACAGGCCACTACACAGGTTTTTCTTTCATTCTGTGCTAAGCCTGGTCTACTTCTGTGTGTGTGATATTGTCCACCTGATAGTGTGATCAGGAGAATGCTTCACTTCCCTGGCAATGACAACGCGCTCCCACCACTGTGCTCGCCAGTGCACTGAAAACGGGGTCTCCTGCGGTCTCATCACCAGTTTTTTTTTTTGGGGGGGGGGTCTTGCAAAGGTCAATTCATAAGGTAAGAAAGTATTAAGAACAGAAAGCAAATATGTAACTCTGATAAGTTTTCCCATGCAGCTTTTAACTGGATTTATGTAAGTTTAACGGAGGGGTGCCATTGACATCGCTGCATTCTTGTCATATGCCAGGGATCACCAATACTGGTGCTCAAATATAAATCCTGCCCTGGTTTTCATTTCTCCCTGGTAATTAACTAATTACTTGAATAATTTGTGCTTCTGATTGGCCAGACTGTCTTTGCACCTGACTCCGAGGTAACAAGAGTGTGGAAAACCTGCAGTTCTTGGCTCTCGAGGACCCTGAATTGATTATATCTGGATTATACTAAAATATTTTGCATTTAATAACCGGCAGAGTTTGTTTGTGGTTAAAACTAGCATTAAACTGGGTAAACTGAGTACTTTCAGAGGTGGGTGCTGGAAGAATCCATTTAACACTGCTTTGACTGTCCATGAAAGCTTACAAGTGGTACCTGTCACTTCAAATGACGTTCAGCTGTTATTAAAGGGCCTATGGTGTGTTCTGAAGACATCCATTATACCTTGAATCCGCAAAAAGAATCTGCACTTTTGACATAAGGAAGGATGGATTTGTATGGTTTACACCAAAATCTAACCCCCCCGTCAGCATTTCCAATCAGAAATTCCAAATTTGTCTGTTCAAGTAATATTTTCTAATGTGCTGTTGTCTGCCTTTGATCACAAGCCCACTATAGTCCTAATCATGCTCCTCCCAGGCTAACAGGAGTTGAACCTGCCATTAAACAGAATTGAGCATGCCCTGCTTTAAGTTAATCCTCAATGGATACAACTATAATTGAATGTTTATAATGAAAAGCATGATGATGTAGTCCTGTGTAGTTTTCTCCTGAAATTGCACCAGATCAATGCATTTAACTGTAAAAATTCAAACATTTTCTTTCTAGGGTGCATTCCCCCAGACCCTCAGACCTCCTGTTTGGTTTACCAGCCAAAGCCATAGTACCGGCCAGGATTTCAGTCCACTCTCACCACTGACACTTGTTGGTGATTTGATATAACCTGCTTATTATTTGGTGATATGATTATCAACTTCAAGGTAAGGAAGGTACTCGCTTAATGACAATTTTGTTTGTTGCATTTTTTATTTTACTTAAGAAGGTAACATTATCAGTAATTTAACACCACTGCTTGGGCCACTAGTTCCCCTACATCCTTGATTAGCTGCCAGAGCCCGCGCCCATTTTCGCATTTTAGTCATCCGTTAGCTTCATAAATAGCTAACCAGCTAAAGTAAACGAGCAGGCCATGCAGGAAAGGGCTCTTCTGTGGCTTCTGAGATATTTTAGTGATGCAGCGTTTCCAATACACAAAGGTATCTTCCCGTACCACATTACTGTAAACATTGATTTTCTTGCAGTGTTTAATATGTTACTGGTAATGATAATTGTCCAACATTATCGATCTGTCACGATAAATCTGTGAATCAGTAGTCTGTCACAGCTCTACATTTTCCAAGGTCAACAAATAGAACTGTCCCCAAAGAAAAGTCATAAAAAATAATGAGCATTTCAATGTCATATTGACTGCTGAACCAGAAATTTACCAAGTTTTCATTTCCGCAGTGTGGTCAGCTGGCATTTCACCTTATTTTGCTCCAGGTGGACCAACTCTTTCTTTGTCTAATTAACTATGGCTGTGGACAAGTAGTGATGCTTAATGACACTGCTCATTATGCAATCTTTGCACAGTTGTTTGGGGTTCTGTAATGTGTGACCATGGTGGAACCAGTTGACTGTCTTGGAACAGCATTTTTTTTTTTTTTTTTAAATTTGGCATGGCATCTCCAATCCCACCCGAATCTGGAAAGCCCAATTGGTGAACTATGTACAAGGCTTGCTCGTATGCGACCCCTTGCTGCCAATTCAGGAGAGTGTAGACAGTTCGCGGCTCTCCTCCGAAGCACGCACCTGTCAACCACCGCTTCATATGCACTCATTGGTTGAATCTTCGCAAGTTCAGAACGAGGGCGGAGGATACCCGGACATGACCAGGCTTAGAATCTTCCTGACGAGCGCCCGGAGGCGCTTGAGCAACGAACAAGGCAACTATTGTAATCCCTTCCCGGCAGTCCCTTCCCAATTTGCAACCCTGTAGCGCTATAGCCAATTGAGCGCTACTCTGAAAAAGCTGCTGACCACTGCCGGCTGGTACGAAGCGGAGCTCGAACCCGCGACGTGATAGTCACTTCTGCTTCGCAGTGCGATGCTTTACCGAGTGAGCTCTCCGGCATCTCTGGAACAGCATTTTAAATTAAGATTGGACTAGCTGGATGACATCACTTAATAAAACCTGTAATCCGCCAAAATCTGAATATGAATAGAAGTAAAAAGAGCTGACTGTGTCTGTGTGAGTCCTGGGGTGTAATCAAGACCAAAGGGCCTCCTGCTAAGTCTCACGAGGTAAACTGCCCTACAAAGGCAAAGTGCAGTAACTACAAATTAATTTAAGCAGTAAAAAATGGCATCAAAGTTTGTTTGCTGTCCCAACAGATGAATAGTTGGCACATCTATGATAGATTATGGTTTACTGACCTGCTATGGTATAATTTCTATCCAAATAAATCCTGACCTCCATTTACTTGAGAGCTGAAAACTGCACAACTCATATTTTATCCAATGTGCAGTTACTACACTTTGGCTTTGTAGGGCAGTAAAGATGCCCGAGCTTTGAACCCTGCGAGTCCTTTCACGGATTCCAACGAGGCTGCCAACTAGGTTTTGCATCAAATACTATTGAATGTGCTGTGTGTGAGAGTGGATACTGATATTCATTATGCTGGATGCCATTTTTAAAAGAAAGGTGAGACGTGGAAGTTCTTGCTCGTCTCCGCAAGGCCAAATGTAGTTTAATCATTCAAGAGACAAGAATACCCGTCTCATGCTAGAACCCCTGGGGCATTTTCAACACTGAAGGGTCTTACGCCTCGCACTCGCGAGGGAAGACTCAAGGTTTTTGAATGACTCTTGAGTTCTCACGTTTTCAAACATGGTTGCGAACTAAGGTTTGCATCGGATTCCATTGAACAAGCTGAGACAACACTGGACGCCATCTTGAAAAGCAAGGTAGGACTGTTCGCAGATGTTCTCTCTTGCTTTCACAAGACCAAACAAAGTCTAATTGTTCAAATGGCAAGAGCTTGCAGGGTTTTGCTTGACCCCGCGATCTTGAGCATCCCCCTAGTCAAACTCACTCAGTCTTTGACTCCCCCTTGTGGACAGACTCTAGCACGCTGAGTCTAAATAAACAGCAATCCTTCTGCATTACTCTGCTTCCATTGACATAGTAAGAATGGTTTTTCCAGAATAAGTCATTTAACACTTTTTATATCTGATGCAGAAGGATATAGCTATTGCTCTGTCAATCTATCTGTAAACAGTTTTGTCTGGAGCACTGCAAACACCTCACAGCTATACCAACGATGGAGGTAGCCAGAGTGGAAGGCACAGCGCGTTCTTCCTCAGTTGTGTGATTTGGGATAAAACAGATGTTAATTTATCAACTTTCTTTGTTCGTAGGAACAGGGCACATAGCATAGTGGTGACAGTTTATCTGATTCCAGATGAAACTTAGAATATAAAATTTAGTTTTAATCAATTGTGGTTACAATTAAACCACGCGTTTGCATGAATGTGATCTGACTCCAATTTATGAATATAGAGCTCTGTTGTGCATCGCACTCATAACTGGTCTATACTCTTAGTCCGCCGGACCAAAAACATCCGTACAGCCCAATTCGGTGGAGAACTTAGAGGCTGGAGGTCCTATTAAGCCCGGTGGTTTCACATATAAAGTATGACTAGGGACCACTGAGGACTGGAACACGTTTGTCAGGGACTTCTAAGTTTGATGCAAAAAGGTGTTCAGGGACTGTTTTCAGTATAACGCAAAATAAAAAGAGAAGGTGTTCAGGGACTCTTGAGTTTAAGGACATATTCTCAAAGTCAATCAAAATAATACCAGTCGCTGCATGGAAAACCACCGTGTACCTAGCAGGAAGGCCTGGTGATCAGACAGGCCTCATGGCCCTACATTATACCCCTTGGGTGACAGGAACGCCGAGCTGGAAGGATTATAAGTTAGAGTCAGAAACACAACAGAATGCAATTAACAATTTATTTTGCCAGGCAGGCACAGGCTTAAATCAGAAAAACCGAATTGCATCGTTACAGTACATTTAAAGAAATAATTCAATCATACCTGGCACAGCTACACACATACACCCAAAATGTACGTGCGGAAAGTTGTTACCATCTTCCTAAGCCATTTTGGCTACATGTGGCATATAGATGCACATGTGGGAGGTTGCCTGCAATCCTCCTGACATGTTTGACTACACACGGCCTACTAAGGCACGTGTGGGAAGTTGTTTGCGACCTTCCTCGAATGGTTTGTTTCTGTGTCTTTTATGCCCAAACTCTAGAAGGCTTTTAATGGTAGGGTCGTAAATTACTTGGGTAGCCGAATTAGAAATGTGACCCCTCCCCGGAGGAAATTTGGGCAGGGACATTGCCAGAGGGGAAATTCTCATAAGTATGTTATTTATTGAGGGTTTCATAAAATTCTAATCCCTTTGAAATATACCTCATATGATTTTGGAAATTTAAAGGAATAGAATGATACCAAACACGATATGCTTGCACTACTGTTTGCCATGAAATGTCTGGTACAGTACAGAATTACAATGATACTTCGTATTAATGTTATAAATACGGTCTTGTAATATAACAAATATATACATTAATATTTGCAACATTATGGGTGAAATTGGTGCTTCACATCAGTGGGGAAAAAGTCCAAGGAAATACATGAATAGGAAGCAGTGCGAATTATTTCGCTGGTGTAGTCTCTGAAAAGTCCAGTTGATGGCACTGTGGCATTGTCCGGCACAGCCCTGTGTTCGTACACAGTTCGTAAATGCAGGACGCGAGGCACTGACCATTAGCTCAGAGGTCTGTGACCCCTCTGGCCATGGCCCAATAAAGTTGGGCTCCTTTGGCCAAAATGCAGGTCATAAAAACCCTTATCAATGCTCTCCCACGAACCAGAAATTCCTCTGCCAGGTGCTGGAGCCATTAAGATAATGGGGGTGAGTTTACTGGAATCGTGCGTACGTGGGAATGTAAACAAGTCCCGCATGTAGTTTGCTCTGCATTCCATTGCAGCTGAAAGCTATTTAATATTTGTGTATAAAACTAGGCACACAAATCAACCGCATGCTGGAGCAGTACATTTTGCCATTTTGGAATTGCTCATATTTTTATTTTTCCCATTTTTCTGGAAATGTTCGACTTAATTTGAATTTGCAGAAGGGGCTGGGGGATGCATCATCTCCAGATGGATTTTGTTTAAATAGGTTATATTCAGATGGTTGGATCAGAGGATGAAGCCACTGAGATCTGATATTAATTTTATTCTCAGTCATCTAGTGGTGGAATGTTGGTACAGCCTTTGTCTTGACTTGGGCAGTTCAGTTCAGGCAGTGAACAAAATAAAGGTCTATTCATTGAGTTCTATCAAAAATAATGATTTATTTTTAATGTTAAAATGCCAAAATACAACAGTCAAATGCCGTAATATGTCTGGTGAAATAATTCAGGTGGAGAGAAGCAGTAAAAATTTTGAGCGCAACTTTCAAAATGGAAAATGTGCAGTCTTCATGAACATGGCAAGTATTTAAACACATTGTGAACTCATGATATCAAGGTAACAGACAATTTATAACATAAGAAGCCATATTGACAATAATGATGAGCTCGTAAAGTGATCAATGTCACATGAAGGTTAAGTGTTTTTATAGTAGGAGGGACAGAAAAAAGCATAATTATGAATGAAAAGATAGAAAACATTTGGAATTTTTGTGTGTTAAAAAATCATCTTTAAATTAAACAAACATTGTTAGAATATCACTACATATTTTCCATTCCCTGTTAATGGATTCAAATCAATGGAGCAATTACAAAACTTGTGCATGGTAATTCAAAGACAGTATATTCATGTTAATGCTGCATAGGCAATGATCGAGAACGAACTACTCCATTAAACGTAAACTGAACAAAAAAGTTACAGATCATGGAATTATTTACAGCTATTTCTGGTAAAATGCAATGATCACTCAAAAAAATCTGTGTCAGTTTATTTGCCTTACTGGTTTTAAGGCATGCACGGCATCGTTGCCAGTCAAATTTGCTTTGCACATGCCGAAGGGAATCACGGATGAGGGAATATTGAAACTGAAATTCTGTTTAGATGATGCAGGGCAGGCTGAATGTCGATACCATCGTATGGTTAATTGTTACATTAACATAAAGAATCTGTGAAAAAAAATGCCACCAAGAAGACATTGACTGGCTCATGAAGCAAATCAGGCAGCTGGGACGCTCAAAACTAGTCAAACTCAGAGGCAGGTCACTGTAGCGTTCGGTGTTTCTCAGAATGTGATATCCAGGTTGTGGACAAGGTTTAAAGCAACTGGCAGTGTCAATGAAAGGCCAAGAAGTGGGCAACCACATCCCGAAACTCAAGGTCAGGACCGCTACTTTGCCCTTTTAGCCAGGATGCATCATTTTGAGAGTGCCCCACCCCTAAACAGACGGTTCAACAATGCCACGGGTGTACATATAGTGCCTTAAGCATAGAGGAACAGACTTCATCATGCAAACCTCAGGGCTCACAGGCCAGCAGTAAGACCAAGGCTCTGCCCATGTCATCGACAAGCTTGATTGCAATGGGATCATGTCGGATGGCAAAGATGTCACTGGCAGTCTGTGCAGTTTACTGATGAATCCAGGTCTCGTTTAGATTATCATGACAGTCAAAGATGTGTGCGAAGGGAACCAGGACAACGCTACACCCAGAGTATGGCAGCTGGACACGATCCTTTCAGAGGTGGGTCAGTGATGGTTTGGGGAGGGAGCTTGTTCAGATGGCCTTGAGTGCAAAAATCCTCAATATTAACAGATTATATGCAGCTTAATCCCTGTCAATGGAGGAAGAGGAAAGTGCCTGTGGGCTCAGTGTCATATTCCATGGGAAACTACTCGTTAAACTTGCCGAAGGTCCACTTCCAGTATTCTGAGCCCTGGATGCACCAGCCAGAGTAAGTGATAATCCTTGCGTAGATGTGGTTTTCTTTCTATTGACCCTCATTTTTCCTCACTGGCAACATTAGAGGAACTGCTTGAATACGTGGCCATGTCTAAAGGCATTATTCCTTTAGCCATTGCCTTCAGGTGCTTTATCTGTGTTACTGAGGCTACATATCTCCGAGAAATTCCAAACTAATTGCTTGAAATCCAGTTTTACAGGTCTGATGTAAGTTTTGAAATCGCTGAGCTAATCAAGGTATCGTTTGAAAGCAGCTGCTCACGTATTGGGAACGGGAGTGCGGAATGGCTTTCTCCTCCATCAGCACTTCCTGCTCTGGTCTCACAGACTCAGTGAAGAACTCCTTTACTTTCAGTGGAAGACACTTGCTGATGATCTCATTGCCTTTCTACTGTCACTGGCTTCCTTTGGGCAGCCGGTCCTTAAAATGAGTTCTGAGCTGTTCCATTAACTTCTTCATACAGTGATGGGGATAGTTTGAATTGAGGAGCAGCCAATAGGCTATATTCACTAAGAAAAGCACCTTTCAAATAAATGCCAGCGTACAGAATAAGCGTTAGATAGCATTATGTGACCTGCCTGTGGTGTGGTAGAATGGGATGCCTGTTAGATTGCGCGCTTCTACTGCTGTTGTGACTAAAATCTTGAAAATGGGCAGAACAGTGAGCAGCTTCAGATGAAATGGTACACGAGCCAAAATGGTAATATTCTTGCAGGATTTAAATTTTAATTTTGGAAAGTTATATCAAGTCCCATTCTTTCATTTGTTTAACTGCACTGATTCTGTTCCGGCAACTCCCTGGCTGCCCTTCATGTGCTTAATTATGACCTGTTGTCTGTGAGCAGACTATGCGATGTTGATTCCTCTCAAAAAATAATTCTTCAACCCCACTGAAACAAGAGCTGCACAATACATTTCATTTAAGCCCTTGCATTCATCTGGAAAGATTGCTTCAGGCTTTCTATGGCTTGGTATTTGCTTATGAATTTCCACATGGTGGGAATGTCAGCTGGCTCAGTTTTATATATCTTGGCAAACTGCTCGTTAAACCTGGCAAATACATACTTCCAGTAGTCTGAGGCCTCGATGGTGGAGTCAGGCTGGATGCGCCACTCGGGGTAAATTCTCTGATAGTCCCTGTATGGATGCCATTTATCTCCTATTTCACTCACCCTGAATTTTGCATCACTGGCTACACTAGAGGTGCAAACATTGATGTCTAATTTACGGGAGCGCACATTTCTGACTCGCCCAATTCCCTTTGGACGGTGAATGGAGGCAAAATGCATTGTGTGGTCTTTACCACCGGCTTCACATGGGGCCTCGCAGAAGGGACACTGCTTCCCACATCCGAACACCCTGTTAAACAGCACTTTGTGTGGATTAAATGGCAGTGAGGTCAGCCTGGCCCTCACATTCCCTCCTCTCTGAAACTCAGCCATAAAGTTCTGCTCCATTTCATCCACAAGCCTTGTCAGACACTCAGAAAAGTCTCCTGGTTTGGCTGTGTTTAAGGTCAGGACTGCTCTGAGGGGGTCCTTGGGGATGACCAGCTCCTTTTGCATGTCTGTACAGATATCCTGAATGAACTGCTGAATGTTCTGGTCCTCTTCAGGATTTCCTGTTGCTCGTTCTCTGGCCTTCATTTGGCCATTCATAATGGATCGCTTCAATCTTTTAACTATCTCCTTCAAATACTTAATCTCAATGTTCCTGAGCTCATCTCCCTTTGAGAACTGCTCGACCATCTGCTGGAGTATCCACTCCTGCACGAAGACCTCATATTTATTTATATAGGTCTCAAAGTCCTGGAAGTTATCATCTGAAATCAGCTGCTTCAGGATTGAGAACTGGAAGAAGGTCCGAGTGCTGAAATCAATACCTTTCCTCCCTTTCAACACTTCATCCACAAGGTCAGGGCCCAGAGCTTTGTCAATGTATTCCTTCACAGCAGGTTCAAGACAGTGGTAGGTGAACTCCTCAGCTTTCTTCTGACACTGGTCTCTCTTGTTGAACATGTCCTTAAAGTCAACGCAGTACTGTTCCTTATATTGATTCAGACAGTGTCGGGGATCATTTGCGCGAATAAAACCGAAATGCATTTTCTTAAACTCCCGTGCTGCATATCCGCATATGTGGATTTTCAACTCAGCTTTGAATTCAGCGGATATTTCCAGATCCCTGAGGCCATCCAGGTTTTCACTTATGAGGAAAAGTAATTCTGTGATGTACGTGCTATGGTAATCAGATCTTGTTCTCACTTTTTCATCCACAAACTGCCTGCTGCGCGTGATAATGTGATCAACCATCGCTTGATTTCTCACCTTCTGCACACCTTCAAATAGTGGCTTCAAGGCCATTTTAAACTTTCCTTGATCTTTACTCCTCACCTCGAATGGCCCAGTTCCACATTCAGACAAGTTGCCCACTTCAGACACCATCTCTTGCACTGCCCCACTTTCTGTTTTCAAATTAAGCTGCAGCTGACGGTAGATATCTCGCTCAATATCACGTGCTTCCAGCCCTGAGAACCTTAGCTTAGTCAGAGTGTCATTCCACATCTTATCAAATTCAGTCTTTAATTGTTGATCAGACATATTTTCATTTTCCCTGCATTTCTTAATGAGGTCCAGCACCTTCTGCTCCATTGTGGCAGTGTGATTTTTCTGGATGCTCTCTAACCTGAACATGCCCTTTCTAATCTCTACTGCTGTCTCAAGCTTGTTTCTCACTGAGTTCTCTGTCTCTCTTCTGATGGTTTTGGCTGTGCTGTTGAATTCCTCCTTGTACTTCTCTACTAAGTAAACATGTCCATTTGGTCTCTTGTAGAACTCAGCAAGGTTTTCCAAAATTAGTCTTTCCTCTTTATCCAGTTCTAAGGAGGCCTCAACCTTCAGGTCATTGAGTAAGTTTTCCACACTGAATGATGGCTCATTCTGTGGTGCCATCATGCCAAAGTTTGACACCTGTGTCTCAGCTTGACTCAACCAGGAGTACATGTTCTTCCTGAAGGCCCAGTCCCATTTGTTGAACTCGGTGCAGAGCTGAGTGTAAGCTTCTGCCACAAGACTGTTCCGGAAACTAAAAATGAAGTTCTCATACTTCACTGCTTTCCACAAACTCTTAGTCCATTCACTGAACTCGTGAAATGTGCACGCTGATCTCTTTCCAAGTTTCTGTTCCTTAAACATCTCAATCATACTCCTCGTCAACTTGTATACATGATCACTGTAACCAACATTCACAGGTGCCATGGGAGGGATGCCATGCCAGAGCCCGTGGATGTACCAGGTGTTTCTCTCTGGATCGTACTCCATGACATCAGTAAATATAGTGTTGTTTCCCTTCTTTTCCATCTTAGCTGCTGCTTGGGTCATCTCATTTAGCTGCTCTAATAGAATTTTCCTGTCCTTCATGGTATTGTTATGGGCAGAGAGGTCTGGTACATTCTGGTGCACAAACTGACAGCAGGGCTTTCGACCAACTTCCTTCATGCGCAGGAAGGCATGCACCACAATCTGGAGGATGTCCTTCATCTCTGCAGCATTCTCCATAGCGAGGTTGATGATTGTGATGTCACTCAGACCTACCACCAGAGTGGCCAGTTCATTATCATGCTCATAACTGCCATCCAACTGGGCCAACTCAGCTGACTTCAAGCCTTCAGTGTCAATTACCATGATGTAATCACATCCAAGCTGCTCTTTAAAGTCCTCCTTCACTCTGATAAGAAGCATGAAGGCCCCTCTCGTGCACCTGCCACTACTAACGGCAAATTGGACCCCAAACATGGTGTTCAGGAGAGTGGATTTCCCAGTGCTCTGGACCCCCAGTACAGTGATCACCCGGATCTTGCATTTATACTGTGTGAGATGATCAAGTTCCTTCAGAACCTGAGTCACCCACTGCAGAGGAATGTTGGACGCATCTCCATCCACCAGCTCCAGAGGGAAGCCTTCCTGCAGCAGCTCGGCACACAGCCGTGGCAGGTGCTGTATCTGAGGGGAGGGACCTTTGGGGTCTGAGCAAGCGGACTCATACAGCTGACTCCATCTCCCGCAGAAAGTGCTCTGTCCCTATGGAATAGCTGGAGATTTTCCTGTCTAGCTCCGCAATTTGATCCTTGTTTTTCACAGAGTCCTCACACAGTTGCTTGTACATGGACCTTAAGACTAGAAGGCTTTTGCGAGACTTGTTGTCCAGGTTGATCCTCATCCATTTGAAGAAATACTTGCGCTCCTCTATAGAAGCAGACATTGCCTTGATGAAGAGGGACATAGACTCTGACATGCTGTGAGCTCTCTGCTGTGCTCTCAGCTTCTGCTTCTGATCTAGAAGCTCATTCTTGTAAACCTCTATGTTTCTATCACCAGCATCTTTCAACCTGCACTCTTCCTTCTCCAGTTTGGCCAGTTGTTTCCATGTAGTGCCTTGCAAAGGCAGCTCTTTTTCCTTAAACCTTGTTATGTCCAATATTCTATCAGTGATTTCATTGGCTCTCTGCTTCCCACTTTGACAGTGAGTGTAATCTTCATCCACCTGGATCCCGAGCTCATGGGCAACAGAAGACATCCCTTCAACACTCTTTTTGACTGCATTTTCTTTTAAAATGTTACTGATGGCTGACTGCAGGTCTCCAATCAACTTCGCTTCATTCATACGTCGATCCTTCAAGATGATGTTAGAGCCTTCTAGCTGTAATCTATGAACACATTTCCTGAAGTCATTCGAATTGAAGCTCCAGCTTTCTGAATTGCTGATCAGGAAGCAACTAGCCTGACATTGCTGGAAGTCTAGAACTTTGCATTTGGGCCCAAAGTCATCACAAAACACAAAAATGGCAGAGGAGCTATAGCAGAGGAGAGTGTATTGGGTTTCAAAGTCACTGAGGTCCCCACGGAGATTAGCAATGGCCAGTGGCTCAGAAAAAATATCAATATCTCGGTTCCCACTGGGCAAATACCAGCTGATTTCCACCAGCCCATTGGAAATCCTCCTTGGGGTGTCACCACATACCATATTTTTGTGAACAAAGGTATCGTGGTACTGCTGAGAGTTGCTGAGGACTTGGTTCAGGATGTGAGACTTGGACATGCTGCAGTTTCCCAGCCTGACAAAAGAGATCATGGGGAGCTGAGAGAGCACAATGCTCTCCTCCACAAACCCTCTTTGGTCCACAATGTCGTGCGGTTTGTACTTTTTCACAATATCCCTCATGGCCCACAGCATTAAAGTGCACTGCTGTGTGTCACATTTAGGAAGCAAAAGAGGCACAGAAAACTGGCACAAAGACATTTTCAGAAGAATCTCCTGCTGGAGAAAACCATCTGAGCAGAGAAGTACAGCAGTTATGAGGTCCAGGGGGTTGACTGTGTTGCTGTGGCCATCTGGATTGTCAAGGTTATCCAGTATAGCATCCAGTGTCTGGATTGACCTGTCCTCCTGAGAGCTGCACCTCATACTCCTCGCTGTCACACTCACCATCATCAGCTTCCTCAGGAAACACCACGGTACAGATTTAAGAGACTGGATATTTTCATCATTTAAAATTTCTCTATCAATCTCCAGGACCTTGCTCAGAGTCAGCTTGTTCTTCAGGTGATGCTCCAGGCCCAAATCACTTAACAGCTCCTCCAGACTGGGTCCTGTTATTGGGGATGGAAGCTGCATTAATACAGGTGCGTGAAGTAGCAAAGAATCAATTTAAAATCAAAATAAGACAGCTCACCTAATATTGGTAAAATATTTCTTTTAATATCTGAAAAATGGTTGCCACATTGCCTTACAATTGATATATTTCCAGGATTTTTTGAAACTGTGGTGGAGGGCTTCAGCATCGGGTCAAAACAGCATTATCAGGTGTGGCCAGTTTTCATTAATCAGCACGTAGGCAATGTAATCATTGAAGTCTATGTGCACGGAGGTTTATCAGTTTCATGTGCGTGACGGTGGATTTCACATATAAAATGAAAACTGATTATGATTCGGACTCTGAAATTGGAATTAAACAGTGGCGTACCATCCGATGTCAGGAAGGCCTTCAGTAACATCACCCTTTCCTGCATACTTGCTCTTAAACTGTTTGGGATCAAGTTTGCCTGATTAACAATCAAACAATTTATTAACTGAACAACCACCAACAATGCATGACACGTAAAAATTAAGAAATGCCAATGACAAAGCGATTGCTTATTGGCTATGTTGATATAATTCATGTGACTCCCCAAGGATGACAATCTGCAAAAAATCAGAAACATTAACGGACATCGCAGCAATTATTTTCGCCATCACTCAGCTGTGCATGATACCTAACAATGCACTTTAGCTGTCACGACATTCAGACTATAGAACGGATTCTCATGGCTTATTGCTCAGTGAGCCTCGCAAACGAATTTACGCAAATCTGTGCTGTTTCACGTGCTACAGGAGCGCAGAATTTATAAAGACATATTGATATTTTTTGTTGTAAGTAAGTCAAGTTTTATTGATATAGCACCTTTCAAAACCGAGGTTACAAAGTGCTGTACACACAGATAAAAGGTTAAAAGAACAAGAGAAAATCAAACACAAGTATTATAATATAAAACAACAGCATAAACCAAGGCAGTTGCAACCTTACAACCTTGGGGAAGTACATAGACCATTAAAGCAGCCCTATGTAGTTTTTTCACTCTCAAATATATATTTCCAAGATCACTCTGGCGATACATCAACTCACAATAGGTTGAATGACACTTTTGTCATGGCTCGATCGCACCTATATCACCTTCACTGGCATTATGTAACTTCGGGTTTCGGGTAGGAACCCAGGCCACCCAGGCCCAGAAAGAACTACAAACTACAAACTGCTTTACAGCATACATACCACAATCCCCCTCCCCCACGTCTCTCAAGACCAGCGAGTGAATGTAGAATGAAGCAGAATCGGAAGTGGCTGTAATGGCTGAAGCGGCGAGGAAACCGAAGTAGGCAAAGGTGTTGTCGGAGGAGACATTTAAGAGGAAAAGAGAAAGCGATAAAATAAGAACCAGGACTAGGGTCAACATTGGACTGGCTTTCACTCGCTGGCGAGAGCTGAAAGACTAGAGGATGAGGGATGTCCGACCAATGGCGACCTGGCGTTGTTACTTTTGGAGAAGTATGTACAAATTGCTAGCTTAATCTTTCATTCTAGTTCTGGTTCTAGTGCGTTTCAATTTTCTTTTGTGTCAGGCTGTGTCATTGAAATCATCTAGTACCCCGTTTATGCTCAGTCAAATAATCGTCTCCAGCGATTTATCTTGCTAGCTGGTTTCTGACATGCTAGCTAGTTGTCATGCTATCGTTGGCTGGCGAACCTTTCTAAACTAGTTGTCAGTCGAAATGTGTGATCATAAACGTAACGAGCATGATAAGCCGGTATGCGTATGTGACTGAATGATACAAGTTCCCTGGAATCAATGTGATGACGTGTATTTGCATGCGACATGATGATATATAAGGATCTGGTGTTGTGCAGATTACTTGTGAGAGTGAGAATGAGAGTAGGAAAACGGTGGACCACTCATTGGGCGTTACGCATGGCTATCGAATGCCTTAATAAAGTTACTGTCCAGCCGCACCCAAGTTCGAGTCCGTCTCCTTTATGTATATGGATCAGGTTGCCTACCCCGCATTCTTTTCCTCTCACCGGTGCAGGAGCGAGCCCTTCCCGGTCATTGGGACGCACCCCCCTCAGCCACAGACGAATTCGTCACAACGTGTACTTCAGTCCCGTATAGAATACTAAAGGTAGAAAATTTGTTGTGTTTTATTTTGGAAGGATAAGGTAATGATCTGAGTTGGCATGTACTCATGTTGTTTCAGGGATTTTCTGTCAACTCCCTGCCGCCCTCTTGCTTTATTGCACAAGCTAATCGGTTTTGTGCATGATGACTTTGTGGTCGGATTCTGCAAAGGGACTGCCTATTCGAACAGCGACTCTGCATGTAAGCAACGTCCACTCATTTGTAAGCACAGCAAAAATGAATTGATTCCGGTTAGGGCTAGGATTAGTAGCAGCAGTTCATGTAAGCGACGCCAACTTTCGTGTTAGGTTCCGTTCCTGACATTCAAAGTGCGCGCATAAAATGCTATAAAGAGCCGTCAACACTGAGAACTATAATGATAACCATAACGATTTGAGCATCGACACTGATGATGAACGATATTGTTGTGTGTAAACATTGATGTTGTGCGTTCCAGCTGTGTCAGAGCCCTTTTTTCTCTGCAATGTCATCTGCCATATTGAATGAACGCGAAGCCCTGTAAATTCTGACTGATTTCAATTGGTGGTCAGTTTTTCTAACGTGCATAAAATCGCTCTGAAAGTAACCGCAACAATGTTGTTTGCCATTATCATTGTCGTTATAGTGGTACTGTGGACTTCACCATCTACGTGAGTTAGACCGATTTTTAAGTCTCCCATACCTGGTATGAAGACACGGTTGATCGGATCGCACATTAAATGTCCTTCTTCAATTTCAGTTTTTTTTTTTTTTTTCAGAAAGTTCACTGGTGTGGTTGGCTTTTCAACAGATGCACATGTAGACAGATTTTACGGCAGTTTATTACAGACGCTACCGTTTATCAACTGCAGGGGGACACCGTAAGCAAATCTGGCGAAAACTACATAGTGCGGCTTTAATAAAAGCATTTAGAAATAAATGGGTCTTCAGCCTAGATTTAAAACACTTGAGAGAATTTACTGACCTGACTTCCTGGGGGAGACTGTTCCATAGCTTGGGACCAAGAACAGCAAATGCACAGTCCCCCCTTGTTTTCAGTTTTGGGCGAGGCACAGCTAGCGGACCTCGTGCAGCGGACCTGAGGGGCCGTGCAGGGATATATCTTCAGCAGTTCCCTAATGTACTCTGGAGCAAGACCAATCAAGGCCTTGAATGTCAGGAGGAGAATCTTGAATTGAATCCTAAATTTGATTGGCAGCCAGTAATGTGACATCAAGACAGGGGTAATGTGAGAGCGGTATGGGATCTTAGTGAGAAGTCTAGCTGCAGAGTTTTGCACTAACTGTAAGCGGGCTATAGAGCTTTGGCTTAGGCAAGAGTAAAGGGCATTGCAATAGTCCAAGCGTGATGACAAAAAGGCATGGATAACCATCTCCAATTGCTGAAAGGATAGCAGTGGGCGAATTTTTGCAATATTCCTCAAGTGGAAGTCGAAGGACTGAATTACTGTCTTTATATGTTGATCAAATTTTAATCTATAATCAAAGGTGACACCTAAGTTTTTGGCGTAAGCTTTACTATTAGTGGCCAGTGAGCCAAGGTGTTGGGAAAGGTTAGTAGAGACTTGATCTGGGGCAAAGACCAGAACTTCCGTTTTACGATGATTTAATTGAAGAAAATTTTGAGACATCCATTCAGAAATTGCAGCCAGACACTTGTGCAGGGTAGTTATGTTCGAGAGGTCACCACGTTTAAAAGAAAAGTACAATTGCGTATCATCAGCATAGCAGTGATAAGACAGTACCAAACTGACGAATCAAGTTCCCCAAGGGGAGCATATATATTGCCAATAAAATGGGACCGAAAATTGATCCCTGAGGAACTCCACAAGTTAACGGCGCACAAGTGGATGCTTTATCGCCGACAGATACGAAGAATTTACGATTGGAGAGATAAGAGGAGAACCAGTTAAGAGCTATGCCGGATAACCCAACCCACTTTTCCAGCCGGTCCATAAGAATGCTGTGATCAATGGTATCGAATGCAGCAGACAAGTCTAAAAGAACTAAAATGGCAACATCACCATGGTCAAGCTGGATAAGAATATCATTAGTGACCCTTAGTAGAGCTGTCTCCGTGCTATGCTTATGCCGAAAGCCTGATTGGTACTTATCAAGCATTCTATTGTCCTCAATATGTGTAGGAGTTGCTTGCAGACTAATTTTTCTGAAATCTTAGACAAGAAGGGTAGCTTTGAGCTGGGTCTGTAATTTGATAATGTACTATGATCCAGGTGTGGTTTCTTTAGGAGGGGTTGAACAGCAGCTAGTTTGAAGGATTTAGGAACATGGCCTGATGAAATAGACTGATTTAAAATAGGAAGCAGAGAGTCTCCAATGACAGTAATAGCTTCTTTAAGTACGCTGGGGGGGGTAATGTCAATGGGGCACTTTGATACCGTTTCCCACACTCGCTCATCTATCAATTCACTCAGGGAAACGGGAGAATATTGATCAAACTGGACAGGAGAGAAGTCAGACGGTATATAAGGGGTCCTTGTCATTGGTTGTCATTGATGTGCGGAAGAAAACGCCGTATAATTTCGTAATGCAATGTATAACAAAGCTTTCAAAAATAAATTCGACTCTCGTCGGTTCTACCAATCAGTTTGAGCAACTGTCGCTAATCGGGAGGGGTAAACAGCGAGAGGTTTAGGTCATTAAGCAGTGAAAGGTGAGGTTATTGCTGGCCCTGTTTCTGCCGACGGACTGCCACTGGAATTAAATAATTATGAAGATACAATTAGGTTGAGCAGGATGTGCTCACAGCAAACACAGAGGTTAACATCGTAGTTTATCGTTTTGCAAAGTGAAAAAAAAATTTTTTCTTTCTTTTTTAAATTATTTTATTTGTGAAAAGAAGTAAACAGCTAAGAGCAGAGGACAGACAGCAACAAAAACACATGAACAATAATGAAAGCAATTCTATGGGAAGAGGAGAGGGGAGGAGAGAGAAAAAAGGTGATTAACGTAAAAGCAGAGCAGATGGAGTGTTGAATTGATGAGTCCTGAGTGCACAGTCCAGTAAGTGATGGGAATAATAGATTGGAGTGAGTTTGTGGAGGAGATAGTGTGGCAGAAAGGTAAACAAAACTAGATAAATGGAATAGTATGATGGAAATAAACAGAAAATAAACAAATCAGTAAAAATAACGATAATTATGAATAATGTAAGGATAATAGAAATAATAATACTATAATGATGATGATAAAAAACAATGATAGAAATAATAATAAAAATAATAGTAATAATATTAGCAGCAGGGTTTATATATTAACTGGGGGTCATGGCAGACGGGGCCATTGCAGGGCGAGGCAGTGGCCCCACACACCCACCCCAGGGACAGAGGCGGGGCCCCATGGTGGGGCACAAACAGGGATCAGCCAGCAGAGTACCCCCTCATGCCCACCACTCATGCACTCATGCATGTGCACACATGGGCGCCTGTGCCTGGGAAGGGGTTTGGGAGGTGACATGCACTCACTGCATATGGGTCGTGCCCAGACCCAGGGGAGAGCGCCGGCCCGTTACAGGATATTGTGCTCCCTCCACTCCCTTTTCCTCCTCCTCTGCATTATGTTCTGCCACCTCTCTCTCTTTCTCTCTCTCTCCCTTTTTTTTTCGGGGGGGGTACTGGCCATTTCTGCAGTGGTCCTACACCCCACCAAGAAAGAGGCCCAGCAATGGCACCAGGGCAACTGGAGCGGGACACCAGCAAGCCCCTTCCAGCCACAGCCAGACCATGTACCCCACTATATATCTAATAACGTTGCTACAATAATAATAATAATAATAATAATAATCTTTATCATCATCATCATCATCATCATCATCATAACATTAACAAGGACATCAACAAAATAATAATAATACTAATAACAGAAGAGGAGGAAGGGTAGTAAGAATAGTAATCAATCAGAAAAACAAAAAGACAGTGATGATAATAATAGTAATATAAATAACAGAAATAATAATAATAATAATAATAATGGAAATAATAATACTCATTGTCTTCATTATAATGTAAAAACAGACAAAACAATAATAATAATGATAATGATGATGATGATGATAATAATAATAATAATAATTTTGAGAACAGTAGATACACCACCTTAACCATAAACAGTATTTTAACAATTCAACACAGAGACAGAAACTTGCAAAAAAAGGGGTAAAGAAGAGGCCAGAGGGCAGTGACTGAGTGTGCTTATGTTTGGTTGATGAGCAAGTGTGTGTGTGTGTGTGTGTGTGTGTGTGTGTGTGTGTGATGTCTTTGAGGGGTGTATGAATGTCATAATGGGCTATTTTGATTGTGGCATGAGTACTGGTGTATGGATGATGGTAATTCATTTACTGCAGTGAATTGTGGATGGTTAGCAGGCAGAAGGACAAAGCAAACAATCGATAGAAATTAAGAACTTAATTAATATTTTTTTCTTTAATTGTTGGACACATTGTATTAAGAAGAAAGCAGTGCGTTTTACTGTTCATTGGAAAATGTGTTCATCAAGCAAAATGATTGACAACAGGTCAAGAATTATTAGCACTCATTTTAACTTCAGGAGAACTGGCAGCACCTGATTGTCCTTGGGATTTTTGGAGTTTATGTAAAGTCATTTTACATAAGCGTGGTGGCTTTTATTTTGCCGTGGCGGTGCGCCATGATCAATTACATGTAGCGTAAACCCTGATAAATATATTTTCTGGAATTTTTAAAACTATTGCTTGTGCATTGCCAGTCAGGGGTGCCAGTAATTTTGGAGCTCACTGTGACATAGAAAAGAACCACCAGTAATGAATTATGAGCCAGCTCCACCCAAGTTCACAGATGAGACCACCTGTCCGGTTACCTCCTGTCAGGCGGCAAAGAGTTTTGCTCCTGGTACAGCCTCTTCACCTGGCAATTGGTTTCTGGGACCCTGAGGAGAGGTGCGGTGTCACATCTACCATGGTGCAGGCCTTCTAGAAGCATCTGGCAAACTGGGTACCAGGGCCAGAGACCACTGCTTGGGGTACACCGTGAGGGCGAACTACATGTGGAAGGAGGAGTTTGGTAGTCTCCTGGGCAGTGGGTAGCTAAGCCAAAAGAAGAAAGTGGACTGACTGAGAGAACCGGTCAACTATGGTTAGGATGACCATAAATCCATCAGAAGAAAAGCAGCTCGTGACAAATCCATGGTTATATGAGCCCACGTGTGGCTAGGAACTTCCTGGGGCTGCAGCAGACCGCAGGGTTGTTAGTTAATTTATTTTTAGTGAATGAAACACAGTACAGGCTGCGACGAATGACCTGGTATCCTGGCAGATTGTTAGCCACCAAAAGCACTGACACACAAGGGTGAGAGTGCAAGAGAATCTGGAATGACATGCCAGCTGAGACGCGTGGCCGCAGTAGACAAAGAGACGATTGAGTAGAGTGTCCAGTAGAGAGGGACAGGACCCCAATGCCTCTTCGCCCTCAATCTCCGCTTGTAGATTGATGATGGCCAGGAAACCGCTATCCAGAAGGGTGGAATCTAGGCATCGAAGGATATAGAAAAGGCAGGTAGTCAGTGTTATCTCAAACAATTCCTGGTCACCTATGGAATAGTTCTTCTCAGCAGCAGACAACCAATGAAAAAAGTTGGTGCAGGGATGTATTTTGCCATCGTCAGCTCGCTGCAAGAGGACAGCCCCAGCGCCCACATCAGAGGCTTCGACTTCGAAGCGCTGGGGTTCTGGAAACTTGAGGATGGGAGCGGTGATGGGTAGCTTCTTCAGTTCTTTAAATGCAGAGGCCGCCTGGGGGGTCCAGGCAAATGGTACCTTACTGGATGTCCGCTTTGTCAGGGGGGCAGCAACAGTAGAGTACCCTCAAATAAATCACTGGTAGAAGTTGGAAAAACTGAGGAACCTTTGCAGCCCCTTACGATCTTTAGGGTCCGGTCAATCCAGCACAGCCCGTACTTTCTTGCCATCCATTTACAAAGTACCCTGCAATACTGCAAAGTTCAGGGAAGAGATGGTGGTGCAATGGAATACCCACTTTTCTGGTGTCAGATAAATTTAACTCTCTAGGAGCCTATGGATGACCAAGCGAACATAGTGGGTGTGATGAATGAATGAATGAATGAATGAATGAATGAGTTTATTGTCATTGTACACCAAGTTACAATGAAATTAAGAATTGCTGCTTCAGTACACAATATATAAAATAATTAAATAATAATAAAAAAATTAAAAACACAATTTACAAAACAACACAGCAACAACAACAAAAACAGTTAAAAGTGCAAGCAGTATAAAGTGCATATGATGGGAGTGGCTGTTCATGTGTGAGTGTTAAGTCTCCTGATGGCTGTGGGAAAGAAACTGTCCCTGAGTCTGGATGTGTGGGTTCCGATCTGTCTGTATCACCTTCCTGAGAGGCGTAGCTGGAAAAGTTCATGTCCTGGGTGTGAGAAGTCCTTGATCATTTTGTTTGCTCTGCTGAGCTACCGGGTGGAGGCAATGCTGTTCCATGAGGGCAGGGGGCATCTGATGATATTTTCTACGGAGCGTATCCCTGTCTGCAGTGCCTTTTTGTCTGCCTCAGTGCAGTTTGCATACCATGCCGTGATACATTATGCTAAAATGCTTTCAATAGCAGAGCTATAGAAAGTCACCAGCAGATTCTCCTCCAGGTTGTTCCTTTTCAGCAGCCTCAGGAAGTGGAGACGCGGCTGAGTGTTTTTGACGATGGCAGTGGTGTTAAACGTCCATGTGAGTTCGTCGGAGATGTGGACCCCCAGGAATTTGAAGATGATGACTCTTTCCACAGAGGTCCCAGAAGTGGATCAGAAGTGGCAGAGGTTCTGTCTGCCGCTTCTTGCTGAAGTCGATGATCAGCTCCAAAGTTTGAGAGAAGACTAATATATGGTCCAGCAAGGCATAAACAAACCGGGAGACCATGTCATGGAGGACGTCATTTATGAGATTCTGGAACACAGCGGGGGTACTAATGAGCCCAAATTGCAACACCTGGTAATCAAGTGGGTTAAGGCGGTGTTAAATGCGGTCTTCCACTCACCTCTGTCCTGCCTGTGTACCAGGTGGTAAGTGTTGCACACATTCAGCTTGGTAAAAAGCAACGGCCCGGAGATTGGAGTATACTGAGTCCGTCAAGGGTAAAAGATAATAATTCTGTATGACAATTGCATTTAGTCCCCAATATTTCATGCAGGGACATAGAGACCTATCTTTCTTGGCCACGAAAAAGAAACCAGCTCCTGCAGGTGACAGAGAAGTCCAAATTATCCCTGAAATCATGGAATGTTTTATGTACTCCTCTATCGCTTGGGACTCTTGGTTGGGCTCTGAGCAATAAACCAATAGCAGAATCATGGGGTTTGTGTGGAGGAAGTGATGTCACCCAGCTTTGCTGAATGCAATGCAGAAGTCATAATTGATGGGGGAAGACCAAAAACGGAGAGAAAAAACTAGACCGCGCGAAAAGCCCCCTTCCTCGTGGTAAGCTGGCTTTAACATCCGGTCATGGCAAAACAAAGCATTTAACCAATTTGTATCCATATGATTTATGTGTCAAAATGGTTAGTTCCTGTTGTGCTGTTGGCAGTAAAAACCGCACAGACCCATAGACTGTATAAAAAGAAGGACGTAGCAACCGTGACATTACCCATTGATTTCAGCATACCATTTAGGAAGCCTCGATTTCGACCATTTGAACAGCGCCATTTTATCATTTTGAAACCGGATGTGATTCCTATTGGAGGAGAGCGTGAATAGACCAGTTCGGTTTAAGGCCGGAAGTCTGCGATCCTTGCCCAATATAGCTGATGAGGGGCAAAAGGAAATATAGTGGCTATTTGTTGCGTAGAGAGGTGCATAAACCGGTATCATAAAGACGGGGACATAAGGTTTTTTCGTGTTCCCCGTGGCAAGAGACAAGGACAGGCATGGATTTGAGCTGTAAATTGAAGAACTTTGTCCCGATTTGATCACACTAGAGTCTGCAGTACTCATTTTGTCAGGGCTGGCCCGACTTCGTTGACCCAAATAATGTTGGCTTTGCTCTGTGTTTCCCTACAAACGAAAGGATCTCACACTGACGCAAGCTAAAAGGAAAGAGCGATCTGATCAGAGAAATATACTTAAGGTACTGGTTGATGTCATCCATCCATCCATCCATCTTTTTCGCTTATCCGGGGCCGGGTCATGGGGCAGCAGTCTAAGCATGGATGCCCAGACTTCCCTCTCCTGAACACTTCCTCCAGTTCTTCCGGGGTATCCTAAAGGCGTTCCCAGGCCAGTCGAGCGACATAGTCCCTCCAGCGTGTCCTGGGTCTTCCCCGGGCCTCTTCCCGATGGGGCATGCCCAGAACACCTTCCCAGGAAGGCGTCCAGGGGCATCCGATATAGATGCCCAAGCCACCTCAGCTGGCTCCTCTCAACGCCGAGGAGCAGCAGCTCTACTGTGAGCTCCTCCCGGGTGACAGAGCTCCTCACCCTATCTCTAAGGGAGCGCCCCGCCACCCTGCGGAGGAAACCCATTTCAGCCGCTTGTACCCGAGATCTCATTCTTTTGGTCAAGATCCAAAGTTCATGCCCATAGGTGAGGGTAGGAACATAGATTGTCTGGTAAATTGAGAGCTTTGCCTTTCGGTTCAGCTCCTTCTTCACCACAACAGATCAATACAATGACCGAATTACTGCTGCCAGTGCACCGATCCGTCTGTCAATCTCATGCTCCATCCTTCCCTCACTCGTGAACAAGACCCCCAGATACTTAAACTTCTCCACTTGAGACAGGAGCTCTCCTCCAACCCGGAGGGGATTAGCCACCTTTTTCCGGTCGAGAACCATGGCCTCAGATTTGGAGGTGCTGATTCTCATCCCAGCCGCTTCGCACTCGGCTGCAAACCGCCCCAGCACATGCTGAAGGTCCTGGTTCGAAGGAGCCAACAGATCAACATCATCTGCAAAAAGCAGATATGAGATCCTGTGGTCCCCAAACCGGACTCCCTCCGGCCCCTGGCTGCACCTAGAAATTCTGTCCATAAAAATAATGAACAGAACCGGTGACAAAGGGCAGCCCTGCCGGAGTCCAACATGCACCGGGAACAGGTCTGACTTACTGCCGCAATGCGAACCAAGCTCCTGCTCTGGTCATACAGAGACCGCACGGCCCTTAGTAGAGGGCCCCGGACTCCATACTCCCGGAGCACCTCCCACAGAATGCCAGGAGGGACACGGTCGAATGCCTTCTCCAAGTCCACAAAACACATTTGAACTGTTTGGGCAAACTCCCATGAACCCTCAAGCACCCTGCCGAGGGTAAAGAGCTGGTCCAGTGTTCCACGACCAGGACAAAAACCGCATTTTTCCTCCTGAATCCGAGGTTCGACTATCGGCCGAATTCTCCTCTCCAGCACCCTGGAATAGACTTTACCTGGGAGGCTGAGGGGTGTGATCCCCCTATAGTTGGAGCACACCTTCCGGTCCCCCTTCTTAAATAGAGAGCCCACCACCCCGGTCTGCCAGTCCAGAGGCACTGTCCCCAACTGCCACAAGATGTTGCAGAGGTCTGTCAGCCAAGACAGCCCTACAACATCCAGGGACTTGAGGTACTCAGGGCGGATCTCATCCACCCCCGGTGCCTTGCCACCGAGGAGCTTCCGAACTACCTCAGTGACTTCAGCCCGAGTGATGGATGAATCAGCCTCTGGGTCCACAGCCTCTGCTTCCTCTACGGAAGGCGTGTCAGTGGGATTGAGGAGATCCTCGAAGTATTCCTTCCACCGGCCGACAATATCCCCAGTCGAAGTCAACAGCTCCCCACCTCCAATGTAAACAGCATTGGCAGGGCACTGCTTCCCCCTCCCGAGGCGCCAGACGGTTTGCCAGAATCTCTTCAGGGCCGACCGATAATCCTCCTCCATGGCCTCCCCAAACTTTTCCCATACCCAAGTTTTTGCTTCCGCCACCGCCCAGGCTGCAGCACGCTTAGCCTGCCGGTACCTGTCAGCTGCCTCAGGAGTCCCATGAGCCAACCAAGTTCGATAGGACTCCTTCTTCAGCTTGACGGCATCCCTTACTTCCGGTGTCCACCCTGGGTTCGGGGATTGCCGCCATGACAGGCACCGGAAACCTTACTGCCACAGCTCCGAACGGCCACGTCAACAATGGAGGTGGAGAACATGGTCCATTCAGACTCAATGTCTTTAGCCTCCCTTGGGATCTGGTCAAAGCTCTCCCGGAGGTGAGAGCTGAAAACCCCTCTGACAGAGGGTTCCGCTAGACGTTCCCAACAGACCCTCACAACACGTTTGGGCCTGCCAAGTCTGTCCAGCTTCCTCCTCCGCCAGTGGATCCAACTCACCACCAGGTGGTGATCAGTGGACAGCTCAGCCCCTCTCTTCACCCGAGTGTCCAAGACATACGGCCGAAGGTCAGATGATACGACTTCAAAGTCGATCATTGACCTCCGACCTCGGGCGTCCTCGTGCCACGTGCACTGATGGACGCCCTTATGTTTGAACATGGTGTTTGTTATGGACAAACTGTGACTAGCACAAAAGTCCAATAACAGAACACCACTCGGGTTCAGATCGGAGAGGCCGTTCCTCCCAATCACGCCCCTCCAGATAATACTGTCGATGCCCACATGGGCGTTGAAGTCCCCCAGCAGAACGATGGAGTCCCCAGTCGAAGCACTTTCCAGTACCCCTCCTACGGACTCCAAGAAGGTCGTGTACTCTGCACTGCCCTTTGGCCCATAAGCCGAGACGACAGTGAGGCACCTGTCCCCGAATTCCCAAGGCGCAGGGCAGCGACCCTCTCGCTCACCGGGAAAACTCCAACACAATGGCGGCTAAGCTGGGGAGCTTTAAATACCCACACCACCCCGCCGCCTCTCACCGCGGGCAACTCCAGAATAGAAGAGAGTCCAGCCTCTCTCGATTTATGATGTTCAAGCCAGGGCCTCCCTAAAACCAGCTGGGCATGCAGTGACTCCATAACGCGTTGCTGAATACCCCTCGGCCCGGACACGATTTCCAGCCTCAAGGTCACAGCGTTAAGGTCAAAGGTCAAATCCAGCAAAAAAGGTGACCTTGCACATCTATGTGTCACAGTGAGTTACCATACCAAATTTGGTGGAGCTGCGATCAGTAGTTGCTGACTGCTGACCCATACAAGATTTCCTGCCTCAGGGTCACAGCACAAAGGTCAAAGGTGAAATCCAGCAAAAAACATGACATTGCACATATGTGTGTGACAGTGAGTTACCATACCAAATTTGGTGAAGCTGCGAGAATCAGTTGCCGAATACTGACCCGGACAAGATTTCCACATTCAAGGTCACAGAGCTAAGGTCAAAGGTCAAATCCAGCAAAAACCCTGACGTTGCACATCTATGGGTCATAGTGAGTTATCATACCAAATTTGGTGAAGCTGCGAGAATTAGTTGCCGAGTACTGACCCAGACAAGATTTCCAGGGTTGAGGTCACAGCGTTAAGGTCAAAGGTCAAATCCAGCAAAAAACCTAACGTTGCACATTTATGGGTCATAGTGAGTTACCATACCAAATTTGGTTAAGCTGCGATGATTAATTGCCGAGGACTGACCCGGGAAAGATTTCCAGGGTCAAGGTCACAGCGCTAAGGTCAAAGGTCAAATGCAGCAAAAAACCTAACGTTGCACATATATGGGTAATAGTGAGTTACCATACCAAATTTTGTGAAGCTGCGATAATTAGTTGCCCAGTACTGACCCGGACAAGATTTCCCGGCTGAAGGTCACAGCGCTAAGGTCAAAGGTCAAATCCAGCAAAAAACCTGACGTTGCACATCTATGGGTCATAGTGAGTTACCATACCAAATTTTGTGAAGCTGCGATCATTATTTGCTGAGTACTGGCCCGGACAAAATCATGGACGGATGATGGACGATGGACGAAAGACAGACACGCAGGTGACGACAATAACCCTCCGAGCCAGAGTCGGCCGAGGGGTAAAAATGCCAACTCTTCAGTGTGGTTATCAGAGGTCAGCACGCGCACCGGTCGAGTTAGCTCTGTGACGTCAAAATGGGTGATCTCTGTGGGACCCTGGGCGGACGACTGCTGACACTGAGACCCTCAGGTGGCTAATGTGAACTTAGTTATGTGAGTGGCGCTTAACTAGCTTGCTACAGCGCTGAGCCATACCAATTTAAGTAACGTTACTGTACTGTTACACTCGATATTCAGTTTACCTAAGTATAAACAGAGAGATGTAACACAAAGCAAATGCCCCCCCACGTTCTTAGCCAGTGAGATTTTCGCAAAAGTGAAATAACTCGAGGGTAATATCAAAAATATGCCATGAGCTGGGCTATGGGAAAAGTACTGCAGTTATGTGATCAACCTTACATTTTTTACGAGCCAACTCAGCAAGATTTTGACTGTGCTGCCTTGGCAGAGATTTGCACTCTTGGAGTTCCTCTAGTTTCATATCAATTGCTATTACACTGTTATATACCGGCACCTTTTTTAACTGTAATTTAACAATCAGTTTCTAGCAGAGAGCTAATGGCGACTGAGATCCTCGCGCTCCTGCGTATTACTTGTGTAACTTGAGACGGGTCAAAGCCACATAAATAGCCTGAGTGCCAGCCTGGTGTGGCCATACCCCGTCAACCTCGGCTGCGTGCAAAGCCTTGACACGTACCAATTTCATGGTTCTGTGAATGCTAACTGTAAACTGCAGTTAAATGCACACAAGACTCTATTTACAGTTAAAATAACAAGGAAGCAATGCGTAAATGTCACTTAAATTCTGTCAATTTATAACAGCGTATACAGACTTATATTGACTAGAACACCAAGAACTATTTAAATGACAAATGGTCTCCAACTTTTGAGCACTAGTGTACTTGTTGTTCTGTGGTGAAGATTCTTTATACGCACAGAATATCAGTCACTCACTGTTGAGCATGGATGCCAAGCTGGTCTTGTTGCTGCTTGCCTTCACATCAATGCCTTTGACTCTCATTTGTCCCAAATTTTCTATTAGAGAGAGGAAAGAGGGATTTTCTCAGAGCAGGATAATTTTTTTTTTAATTTAATTTTGTTTGCATGAAATTATATGCTCGTATATGATTTACAATGTGTAACCCTTCAAGATCTATGCTTTTGTCAGTAATATGTGAGAGGTGTGGAGTTTTTTTTTTTGAACCAAATGAAAAAGAGCTGTTTAGCTGAAGGTGTAAATTGTTGAAGGGTATTTGAATGATGCTGCTTTTGTACCAAATCATGATTACAATCACTTGGTGACATCAGCTCTTTCAAATCACATCATTATTCAAATTGTGCACCTCAGTAGTTCTAAATAGCCCCATCCCAACTTTTTTATGAAGTGTGTTGCAGGTCTAAATGGCAGGAAGGATGTATATTCACGTACAAAACTAAGTTGTCCGGACAAAACATCTTGTCCTCAAAATGTTTGCAATGAAGTTCAAGTCAGAGTGCTTTCTGTTTTATGTGCATCTTTTATACTGTCCCAACTTTTTCCAATTTGGGGTTGTAGGTTACGGGACATGGGACATTCGTACAGAGATGGGCATAAAATGGGACTAAAACACTGAGTTCTGGAAAGGTCGTTCGCCAAACTGTTGGTTGCATGTAGTCATCTTAAATGTCATTGTTATGCTGTTTGCTCAAGATATTCCTTCAGTGCATCTGTTACAGTCAGATTATGAAACCAGTCATTTCATGAAATGACTAAAAATATTTAGTCATTTTGTGAAATGACTGAAGTTTAGGGCATGCCAATTTCATGAAGTGACTGAAATTTTTGGTCCTTTCATGAAATGACTAGATTCACGATCTGACTGTAATGTATCCAAACCTAACACGAGTGTCTGTATGCCTTTGGCCTTGTAGTATACTACCGACTCAAAGCTCAGAAATCAAAAATGCGTGACGTTTGAGCGACTCACTTTTTTGTAGGAATGATGAGCTGATATCACTGCCTCCTCTCGAGTTCATGAACTTTAGTTGCATGTTGGACCGTGGTTCTATTCGAGAGAGGAGAGAGGAAATATTCAGCCACAACTGTTTATATCCTGGCATAAAAACATTTAGTTTTGCAAGACTAAAAAATATACTTTTTTCATTTACTTTTTTACATAAAGAAAAGGTTTATGGGGCGAGGGAGGAACATACACTTGGCCTATATTTGTGGCTTCCTTCAAATGATCAGAAGTTTAAGCTGAGGTATTTTTTTTTTCCTTTTTTGATGTCATTGTGCAAAAATTCCATGATAACCTCTGCGTAAATTATAATTGAATTAGTCCGAGAGAAAACTATAATTCGACTCCTCCTCTTGACTTTGTATTCAGCCTTTAGAAAAAAAAATCCAACCCGAGACTTGGGCCAATCATAGTGGGACCTTAGAATCACATGATTCTTACTAAAATTTAAGCAGTTTTGAGGAATTTACTTGCCAAGTTTGGCCACTTAGTGTACACTTAGGGAACTGGAACTTTGTAATTCTGATCTGAACCCAATTTAACAAATGAAATGAATACCCATACTTAATCATTAGATAGAACAATTTATTACCAATTATGTACAATAGTTAACTCAATTTTGACCAAAATGTCAGTTAGAACCCAGTAATTCTAAGGTCACGACAGGTAATTTCAGAGAGAGGATGTTAATAATAATAATAATAATAATAGTAACAATAATAATAATGATAATAATTTTTTAATTTATAATGTATAATTAATTTATTCCAATTGGCATTCAGCAAATGCAAATGCATGAGCATGTCCCTTCCACAAAAGCCTGGTTTTAATGCAACAGAAGAAGAGAGTACAAAAAATGCAAAAAATGCATGTAAATATCGGTGAAGCATTTCGCGTGTCAGACATGGAGAGAACTTAGCGAATGTAACGATCTCTTGCTGTTCTCCAGGACAGGTAAGGTGCTAACTTAATTTTCTCATAATATCTGCGTTGTCTTAGTTGGCTGGGTAGAATAACCATGAAAGCAAGTGATAGGCCTATTTCCATTAGCAGAAGATGTCACCTGACCTCCCTTCCTCCATGACCGGGAAACCGAACATGTCTTCTTCACCTTAGTGCTGTTCCTAAACTGTAGGAAAGGAAGTCATGAGTCTGAAATTCCTCCTTAATGTCTCATCCAAAAGTAGGATCCCTCCTGTCAGGAAGTATTTTTGTTTGTTTGCATAACACAAGATTACTACAGGTTCTGGAAATTCTGAATTTTAATGTGGTGTTTGCATGGTTTGAAAAGTGCTTTGATTTTACACTGAACAAAAATATAAACGCCCCATGTCAAATATTGATGCCACATGGAGTTAACAACTCTAAGTGAGCATATGCTGACTTTTACTTGTACAATAGGGATATTTCTCTTGATTTGTGTACCATTTTTTAATCCACCTCTCTGTCAGTGAGCATTTGCTCAGTGATGTAGTGATTTCACTCAGTACATGGGTGTGGCATTTCCAGACGGTGATCAGACAGAATGAGCAGTACCCAGACACTCCTTATACTGGGGACAATAAAAGGTCATCCCAAAATGCCAAATTTTGTCAAAAGTCATCATGCCTCAGATGTCTCAGGTCATGCGGAACGTGCCATTGGCATGCTGGATGCAGGGATGTCCACCAGAGCGGTCGCTGTGCAGCTGAATGTTAACTATCGGACGATAGGCCGTTTGAGAGTTCGCTTTCCGAGAGACGGGCAGTACTGCAAATCGACCTCATCCACGCCGCCACGTGTGACCACACCAGCACACGATCGCTACATCCGGCTCGTCCACCTGCGGGATTGGCTCAGATCAGCGACACGACAGCGGATGAGACCGTTGGTCTGCACAACAGACGATCACACTACAGACAGTCTGTAACCGCCTGCGAGAAGCCAACTTGCACGCTCAGCGTCCTCACCGTGGTCTGAATCTCACCGCTGCCCGGCGTCAGAACCGACTCGCATGGGCAAACGCACACATTCGATGGCCCTTGGCATGCTGGAGAAGAGTGCAGAGACAAATCCCAGTTCCAGTTTTTTGTTAATAAAAACTCAAAAATTTGACATGGGGCGTTTATATTTTTGTTCAGTGTAAATAAAGTGGTTGAAACCACTTAGAATAAAAATATTAATTTTAACCACTGATCCCTCTCTTCTTCTTCCTTTGGAAGTCCAAAAAAAGTGCATTTGCCTTCGCATTGATAAAAACACTGTCTTTCTGACAGCAGATCCAAACTCTCCCAGGCATGCAGTCTGTGGGGCGGCAGAAGCAGGCAGCCTTTTGTAACTTTAGGTTTTCGACGCACCAAACTAGCCCACCCTGTAGCCATAGTGATGTCAGTATGTTCAGGAAGATATGGTTGGACTATATATGAGGTGTTTTGCACAGTTTTATCTAGGTGTTTTCTGTCGGCAAGAATATCTCAGCGCTTAGGTGGACTTTGAGCTCTGTAACTTTGTAGATCTTTTTTTATAATCAATATGCTACATAAAACACCAAAGAAAAGTAAAAACACAAAATGTGTAATTGTTCCCCTATAACTCTTTTCCCCATAGACTCCCCCCTCCCATCCCTTTCCCCATAATGACTACAAATGACGACCCAAGGGGAGGCCAGGTAAAAGGTCCATTGATAAACATTTGGGCGTCATATGTAGTCATTATGGAGAAAAGAGTTAAAGGAACTAAAATAACATAATAGTACCATTGAAGTTAAAAGTTGACGTGCACTTTGGCGTCATATGTAGACATTATTGGGAAAAGAGCCAAAAAAAAAAAAAAAAAAAAAAAAGGTAGTCTGGTTGCTAACAAGTGCATATCAGTCACTAAGGAGCCTGGCAGCTAACTGTCGCATTAGACTTACCCATGGCAGGTAGGCTTGCAGGGCGCAGCGCGTGTCTGCATTTACCACAATAATCGTCATCCACCGGACATTGCTTGCCACACTGGGGGCACTCCATGTTCCCCCTCCCTTTGAACAAAAATCGCAGGATTACAGCAGGAAGAGCAAATGTTCAAAATTTTGAAGTTAATTGGATCTGGGATGTAAAAGGAATCAAGGATTGAGTATATTTGATAGTGACACACAGGGATCTCATGTGACAAAATTTTCCTCCAGCCCAATGTTCTGATGCAGTTTGGGGTTATCCCAAATCACTTCACAAATGTTAACATAACATAACATGACATGACATGAGTGGGGAGAACAGGGCATTCAGCCCAACTAGGCTCACCAGTTTCTTATTACTATAGTGACTCTATCACTTCAGATACTCAATGACTCAATGGCATCTAGCACTAAATCAAGCCTGTTCTAAAGACCTCAATCAGATCACCCCCAAGTCTCCTTTTCCCAAGACTAAAGAGATTAAGGATCTTTAGCCTCTTCTCATAGCTTTCATCTTTTATACCCGGAATTAGCTTAGTGGCTCGTCTCTGAACTTTTTCTAAAGCCTCTATATCTTTCTTAAAGTAAGGTCCCCAGAACTATACACAATACTCCAGATGTGATCTGACAAATGTGTTGTACAAGAGAAGTATGACCTCTTTGAATTTGTACTCAATACTTCTGGCCATATATCCCAGCATCCTTTTGGCCTTTTTAACTGCTACGGCACAATGGCTAGAACCTGAAAGGGTTTGGCCAACAATCACTCCCAGATCTTTTTTTCATGTGCAGCATATTCCAATTTTAAACCTCCCATGAGGTAATCCTGTCTAATGTTTTTATAACCTATATGTAGAACTTAACATTTAGCTTTATTACATTTTATTTGCCACATCATTTGCCGCAATTCTGGATTCTATCTAAATCATCCTGAATCACTTTAGTGGACTCTAAACTGTTCGCTAAACCTCCCAATTTAGTATCAGCTGCAAATTTAACTAAATTGCTTTCAATATTCCTATCAAGGTCATTAATATAAATGAGGAAGAGCAGGGGTCCCAACTCCAATCCCTGAGGAACTCCACTCCCCACCATACAGAGCTCAGATGAGATTCCACTGACCACTCTTTGTGTTCTGTCCTGTAACCCAGTTTCAAATCCACTCCAGAATACCTCCTGTAACTCCAGCGGAGCTTATTTAAAAATTAGTCTCTCATGCGATACTGTATCAAATGCTTTTTGAAAATCCAAGTATATGATGTCATAAGCATAGACTGTATAAAAAGATGGACGAAGCAACTGTGACATCACCCATTGGTTTCAGCATACCATTTATGAAGCCTCGATTTTGGCAATTTGAACAGCACCATTTTGCCATTTTGAAACCGGATGTGATTCCTATTGGAGGAGAGCATGAACTGAAGATCCGGGGAGGACCGTGGCTCTGGATCTGACTGTATCGGACGAGGACCAGAGGATAGCCAGGCCCCTAAAGCATATGCTGGCTTTATCCTTTATTCTAGTCTACTTGGAACCATAATTTACAAAAATCAACGTCACGATATATTGAAGGAGACTTGAAGCTTGAGATAGATACCATAAGATGATGTGGAAAATCATTATTGAAATAATAAATCAGGTGGCAAAGTAGGGTCATTTTCTCATAGACTTCAATAGCATTGAACTTCTGTCTGCAACCACCGTCATCGCCATCTGCTGGCCATTAAATTTAATGCAAATTTTTGAGATTTCCGCATCAGCCTCACTTTTCAGACTCAGGTGCTGCGTCCATCTTTTTATACAGTCTATGGTCATAAGCCCTGCTCAGATCATACCATTACGATCCAGACTGCCTTGGTTTTGGCCTCTTCAAAGAATTCCAGCGGGTTCTCCCAGGCATGACGTTCCTGATGGTCCCACTCACTACCAAACCATGTTGGCTATCCCAATATGACATCTGGCAAGATATTATTACGTTCAAGAAATGATTCCAGCTCATCTTCTATGATGCGTTGTAGATTCCAGTATTTTGCATGCAATGCAAGTTAAAGACTGGCCTGTAATTTCCTGGCTCAGTACGGTCCCATTTCTTATATATTGGTATTATATTGCCCTGCCAAATGGATACAAACTCGATATGTAATAACAATGGTGTAGAATTGTGTATGGACCATATGGACGTGTCCATACCAATCTCAAACGATGGCAGAAATGTCCACACCAATTTTAAGGTTGAAGGAAAAAAAATATATTGGTATTATATTGCCCTGCCAAATGGATACTCATGCAGCACACAAAGGGTTAAATCCTTTCCCACACAAAGGGTTAAATCCTTTCCCACCACCTCCCAAATATGTCTTTGAGACTGGTCTGTTTTTTGATTGTCTTAGCTCCTTGTAGGCTGTTTCGCTTGCAGGTTTCACCAATGTTGGCGGTGCACTCTGAAAAGGTGCTAGCTAACTAACTATGCCAACAAATGTTGATTAAACATGTTCGCTCGTTTCAACTAGCGAACTAAACCTGGTTTCTGTCATATGTTGGTTAGAAAGCAGGTTGCTAGCAGTAGTAAATATAAGCGAGGTGGATATGTCAAATTATGAGGTGAATTTCAGTGGAGAAATCCCGCAAAGGTGCCATTAAAAATGAATTATTTTATAAGCAGGAACCACAGCAGCAAGCTAGAGAAACAGAGCAAGCTGTTGAGGATACAGGTGTATCAGGGCTTCAGGTGAGGTCATAATTATGACTTGTTCTGTGAAATTATAGGGAAAGCATTAAAGTTAGTCTCATCATGTTCAGCAAATATAACCTTTGAAAGACAAAATGTCCCAACCAACTTTGGCTCAGTGGAGGAAATGAAAGAAACATGTAATCGTAAATCTAACATGATCCAGTCTGATTAACGCTCGGTTTGCGGCTAGTCCAAATCATAGTCGGTGGTCCATTTTGAGGTGTTTATCTCGGCTGCAATTTCGTTACGCACATTAAGATGCTTATTAGAGTACTAAAGTGATGACGTCTCCGCTGCTTAGGTTCTGGTGTTGGAAGTAAAATCCCTATGTTATGACTCTGCTTTTACTAAGCCATGTTTTGATTTAGTCCATGCCACAATTTGTATTTTGTCTGTCTTGCCTTGCCATGTCTTTTTCCCTGCCATTACTCATATTCTCTGTTTAGATATAATTCTGGTTAATGTTTCTCTCCATGCTATGCATTGCACATTGTCTCCCCTGTCTGGTCATATGTGTTAGACAGTTTTATTCCCCAGTTTTGCGTGCCACATTTTCAGGTGATTTCATGGTTTCTGGGTTTCCAATTATTCCTTCAAATCTCGTTTTCTTCCTTCATCTTGCTGTTCTGTCTTTACTAATAAATACTAACAGTTTATTATTTTGGATAAATTGCTAACATTAACTAACATTGTTTATAGGACTAACTTACTAACGAGCACTAGGGATTGTATAGCTGCACATTACTAATTGACTCACGAGCTCTCAGCACTCACTCTGCTCTTGTCTCCGCCCCTTGCCTTCACTCATTTTACTTTGCCGCAATTCGGCAGATTCTCCGTACCTTGTTAAACACTGTTCTGCCTCTCATTCTCTGTGCACTTTAGAACTCCCTAACCGGAGCCGTTTGTTTGTCATAGGCTGTCTGTGTAATCCCTGTCCGCGTTTTGGCTTTCGCCAATTTCATGTGGTTAGGAATTTCCTCTTGTTCATTCCCTTGTTAATTAGTCTGATCCAGCTCACCTGTTCCCTATTATAGCATGTGACTTCCCGTATGTGTATTCAAGCAGTCCAATCACAGCCAGCTCTTGTCAGAACATTTTCTCTTGTCTGCTCGTGCTACTCTGTTCATGCCCTGTATTCATAGCGTTACACTTCTGACTGGAACGTCCCGGATTTTGATTCTGCCTCTGCCTATGATTATACTTTGCCTGTGTACCAAACCTGCTTTGCCTGACTTCGAGATTTGTGATTGCTGCCCTGGTAACGAACCATTTCTGGCCATCTGGATTGTGTTTTTGGATTCTGGACTTTGTACTTTTGCCTTCAATCCTCCCGGAGTTTTTACCCCTAAATTCAATAAAACCAATTTTGCTGCACTTCCTGGTACTCGTGTGTGGTTCCAGAACGCACCCTCACACCCTATGGGAATTTATAATGGGGTTTGAACACTTTCTGGCATCGAACTCGTATTAATTCTAAGAGCCGCCTCGCTCCAAGATTAGCCTACAGGGTATGCAGATTCAAATGATCACATCAAATTCGTAGTTTATTGCCAAAAATTATATAATTTTGCACTTGTAGTTCAGTTTGTAGTCCACTTCCCCGAACTACATATCCTCTGCACAAGTGGGCAAGTACCCCGTGATTTGTTCCAAGCCAATGAGATACCTCAGTTTCAGCCAACGTTTATAACGTGCCACAATGGTAGCCCATCAGTGCCCTACATTGCCGTATGTCCGTGCACCCGTTCCCGCATAGCGGGCAACTATTAGCTAGCTACATACCTAGAAATGAAAGGATCACAATGAATAGTTATTTCGCCATTTAGCTAGCTAGCATTAAGCTAGTGATATTTATTGAATAATCATACTAGCTAGCTTGCTAAATAACAGTAAGTGACGGTACCATTTACTGTTTCTATCAGTTTAGCTAAGTGCACAAGATGTAATAAGCCCACTAGCTGGCTAGTTCGGTGGTTCGCTAGCGTAGCTTAATGCTAGCTAGCTAAATGGCGAAATAACTATTCATTGTGATCGCCTGAGCTAGCAGATGCTGCTCTATATTGGACTGATGAAAATCCTTCTCCAGACTCCACCGTAGGGCCATTGACATGCAAAAATCCCATATTACATGATGTTATTTTATTATTATCATTTTGTTTTATTTATTTATTTATTTGTTAATGACATAGCCAATAAAGCCAGTCTACTGCAAATCAATATGATAATGATCAATGCCGCTATGGCAGATTGATTTGTCCACGATGTAATGTCATGACCTAAGTCCATTACAATGCGAAATCAAATTAGTAGTATAAAAAGTGAAGATAAGCTTGATCTCATCATAGAGTTTGAAGTAATTACGTAGTCGATTTCTATGTGAATCGGTGAATAATAATTTGGATGAATGTGGGGACCTCTGCTGGTCACTTTGGACCAGTGTTTTCCAAACTAATTACTGTTGTCCCACTGAGTATTTTGATTTTGCTTTCAACCGCGAGTGCGACCCTTTAACGAGCTAATAATTTGTCATATTTGTTTATTTATTTTGAGCTCAGCAATTTATCCTCATAACCTACGAAACCATGAAAAATAAAAATTCCATATCCACGTTGTGAAATACATGAAACCACTGCACGAAAAGAGTAAAGAACTTAACCAAAGTAAACAATCACTAGATTTTAATTTTAGGACACATGGTCGTGTAAAATAACAATTTATCATGTCCTCCTCAACCCAATTCTGACGTTGCTGATTTTTTCAGAGCTTAATTTAGTCGGAGGGTTAATTTGATTTTGAAGGACACACAGACTACTTCTGCATGCTATGCAGCGAAATGACATATCCTACTTTTTGAATATAAAATATTTAATGTGTAAACAAAAAGAATAAAAAAATATATATATATATATATATATATATATATATATATATAAATAAATTATTTAGCCTATTTAACCTCCAACATTACCATGCATGGTATAAATGCTGTGCTTGCATAATTAGCCTTGGTAGAATGACCATTCTATTCTCATCGCACTTATTTTGATATATTTACTTTCACTTCCGTTTCAACTGTCTGCCCCTCTTCACTGTTGAAATCAAAAGAGAAAAACGAATAAACGAAGGAACAAAAACCAAAATTGGACCATTTTTATGAAAGTGGTTTTCGTTTTTGATTCCAACAACGATAAGGGAAAAATGAACCTATTCTCCGTTTTTCAGTAGAAAATGGGAAAACAAAACAACGATGGTTTTTCCGTTTTTTCATTCCTGTTCGAAAACGAAACAACGGCGCTACTTCCGTTTTTTCGTTTTGGTTTCGGCGCAAAAAAACGAACTGCCTGAAAGTACACAGACCGTATCTGCACTCAGATTTACAAAAAATTTTCCAGCGCGCTCGCATCACATACGTGTCCCTACCAATTCTCACATTAAACCTACACCCTTGTGTAATAAGCACTCAGACGGCTGACTTGATTTAGGCCTATATAGTCCCAGTACTATGAATATACTAGTCTAACAATATCACAGAGCTTGATTCAGAATCCAGATAATCACAGACTGGCTTTTCTAGATACTGTTCTCAGATGAGAGCCTCCAATACCTAGCTATGTGATGAAAAGGAAATGCCAATTACCGATACAATAGGCTGTTCGACTTTATGCGGCGCCGTGCCCAGCTGAAAGCGATGCACGCCGGTTAGAAATCTTGTTCGACTTCTGTCGGCGCTGCAGACCCTCTACGTAATATCCCCCTGTCACATGACCACAAGACCTCGCGGGATCAAGGTGTCTGCAGCCAAATGGTGCAGTTGTTCTCCACTGGCTGTGGCAAAACGGATACGCCTGTGTGACGACGGAAATGGATCGTAATTGGTTTCAGTTTTGGATGACGCATTTGACGTTTGTTACAGTTAAATTTGACTAACATGAATTCTACTTTACTTAATTTACTTCACCCCATAGATATTTTATTTGGAATAAAAAAGATATTCTCTACAAAAATAAATCACTGTTTTTCGAAAACTGGGTCAACCATGGCCGATTTAAGTCCATCACAAACAAAAGCAAAAAGCATGAGATTGGCCATGTTTCCGACGCCACGAGAAAGTGTTCGACTTGACGGCAGACCTTTTATACTCCTCCCTTGAAGTCGGCGGCAGTTCTCGTTGGCTACGCAGTCATCCACAGCCAGCCGGCAGTTCAATCCGAACGAGCCTAATAATGTCAGCAGTAGCTAACTGACTAGTCTCGCGCATGGCTAGGAGAAACTGGAGGGGGGCGAAGCACTCCAGTAAACCTTACTCCTTAATAATTATACCTAACCGAATCGATGACTCACATAAATTACTCCTGCTAAGTAAATACTAAATCCCAGATCCGAAGTCAAAAATGCAAACAGTAACTATCTAGCAAGCTAAACACAAACAGTAACTACAACCAAAAGAAACTGAAAAAGAGGGAAACCCCGGTGAGCTTTCATTAATTTAAACGGGCCGAATGAACAACTTGTTTACTATGAGAGCGAACTAAACGCGGTATCTCCGACAGGTTGTATCGAAGCACTCAAACACGCAACTAAACTTTGACAAGCTGATCAAGGCACAGCGACCAGAGGAAAATTCTAAAATTACATAATTAGCCATATGTTCATGCGTAAGAGCCCTTCGGTAAAAAGGAGATACCGAAAAAGAGTAAAACCCCAGTGAATGTAAATATTTAATAGCAGTGCCTATATTTACGGCGCCGTAAACGGTGATTCGGGGCTATATTTAAGGCAAGTCAGAATGGGCATGCGCGGAGGTGGCATCTCCGGGAAAACACAAGATGAAGGACTCGCATTTGACAGTTGTAGGGAGCAATTTTGATGATTTAGCCACTGAAATTCAGTCAAGAAAATTTCGAGTTTAATTTCTTGTGCTGCTATACGAGGTAATCCATGTTACTGAGTGATGACACAGGGGGTTGCTAGGGCACGCGCAGCATGCATTCGCGATATTAATATTCTAAAGCCCCTTCTCAAGAATAAAAATCCCCCAAGACATATTACCCAATCGCACAGTGGCACGGTATCGAACAATCGTACCTTGTGCGAAAGATGTCCGAGATTGTATTAAAAACAAGGCAGTTGCTACTCCGCCATACAGTGCCCGACAAAAGTCTTGTCGCATAAGGACATAGTAACTAAAAAACTAACTAAATAAATAAATTTATTTCTAACCAATCAATTGTTACAATAAATGGTCCATTTTAATGTCAAGGGCTTTCACATTAATAATTTGGTGCAAAATGAAACCGTCAAAAAGGGTTCTGATGTTCACAGCTTGGCTAAGCCCATAACATCTGTTTTTGCTGGGACAAAAGTCTTGTCTCTTCAGATGATGCAACAAATCACAGATTAGAGCTTAACCTATGACAATTACTGTAATTAACACATTCCCAGATGTTTATAGAAATAACCCCAGCACACCAGACTTTCATATAAGGTGCAACTAGACCTCTGACAACATACCAATGATTCAACCATAGAACAAAGTGCTGATCATCAAGAGCCTGAAGACTGAGTCTGCTGCAGAGGTGGCAGACATCTTTAATGTATCCAAATGTCAAGTGGAGGGGATAAGAAATAGATTTGAAGAAACTGGTGACGTTCATGGCAAGCGCAGGTCAGACAGACCCCGGTATGACAACTGTTTGAAAGGACCATTTGTTGCTTCAACTGTACAAGGCTAGCCCTTCTTCAACTACAGCGAAGCTACATGAGGAAATGTCACCAGAAATTCCGGTATCTACGAGAAGTTTGTCAAATTCTCTCTCAAAGTGGTTTTCATAGCCAAATTAGTACACAGAAGCCTGCATTAAATAGAAAACAAAAAACCTGCATTGCATTTGCCAAGGCCCACAGCTTGCAGAAAGGATTGATACTGGAAAAGTGGCTGAAAGTTTATTTTTCTGGTGAATCATCCATTGAACTGCATCCCAGTCGCCGTACAAGACCTGTTGGAACCCTCATGGACCCGAGATTCTCCCAGAAAACAATCATGTTTGGTGGAGGAAAAATCATGGTTTGTTGTTACATCCAGTATGGGGGTGTGAGAAAGATCTGCAGAGTGGATGGCAACATCAACAGCCTGAAATATCAAGAAGTTCTTGCTGCTCTACTCATACTGCTGCTCCTTCTCATACCTCTGCCTCCACATCACAGTTCCTGAAAGCGGTGAAAGATGAAGGTACTCCAGGATTGGCCAACCCAGTCACCTGACATGAACATTATTGAGCATTTCAGGGGTAAGATCATAGACTGTATAAAAAGATGGACGAAGCAACCGTGACGTCACCCATTGGTTTCAGCATACCATAAAGGAAGCCTCAATTTCGGCAATTTGAATTGCGCCATGTTGTCATTTTGAAACCGGATGTGATTTCTATTGGACAAGAGCAAGAATCAAGATCCGGGGAGGGACGTGAGAGGTGGATCTGACCGTATTGGACGAGGCCCATAGGATAGCCACGCCTCTAAAGCATATTCTGGCTTTATCCTTTATTCTAGTCTACTTGGGACCATAATTTAAAAAAACGAACATCATGAAATATCGAAGGAGACTTGAAACTTGCTATAGCTACCATAACATAATGTGAAAAATTATTATTTAAATGAAAAATCAGGTGGGAAAGTAGGGTCATTTTCTCATAGACTTCTATAGCATTGAAGTTCTTTCTGCAACCACCAACGACGCCATCTGCTGGCCATTAAATAGAATGCCATTTTACGGTACTTCCGCATGGGCTTCTTTTTTCAGAACAGAGTGCTGCGTCCATCTTTTTATACAGTCTATGGGTAAGATGAAGGAGGAGGCTTGGAGGATGAAACCATAGAATCTTGATGAACTCTGGGAGTCCTGCAAGACTGCTTTCTATGCCATTCTAGATGATTTCATCATCAAGTTATTTCAGTCATTGCCAAGATGTATGGATGCAGTCCTCCAAGCTCATGGGAGTCATACGCAATATTAATTCTTTATTCCAAGGCACCATGACTTTATGTTCTGATATTTTAGTGGCATATTTGTGTATTCAAAATAAAGTGTATGTATAATTTCCACATTTTTTTTCAATGCCACAAGACTTTTGTCCAAGCAAAATCTGACCTTTCTGTACTAATTAAATAATAAAACTCGATGAATGACACAAAACTCTATTTTGTTATATTTTGCATAATCTAGAGGGCTTTGCCTTTCATATTAGCCATTTTTCATTCCAATTGATCAACTACAAGTCAGGTTATTATTTGTTGTTCCTACAACTTGGATTAGTGACAAGACTTTTGTCGGGCACTGTAGACCACAGATAAGCGTGCTGAGCTTGGAAGCTGCCAACATAAGTGAAGAAACGTCAGTGTGCACGGCGCACACCGTAAACATAGCCCCGAATCACTGTGTACGGCGCCGTGGATACAGCCACCTCCATATTTAATTCCAGCAGGCCGGGTGAACGTCCCGCTTACAACGTGAGCCAACTAAACACAACTTGACTTTGATAAGCTGATCCAGGCACAGTGACCAGAGGGGAACGCTAAATACAACCCCAGTTCTGAAATAGTTGGGACAAAGTGTAAATTGTGAATGAAATAAAAATGCAATGACTTTCAGGTCACATGAGCCAATATGTTATTTACAATAGATAACATTTCAAATGTTGAAACTGAGACATTTTACATTTTTATCCACAAAAATGAGCTTATTTCAAATTTTCTGGCTGCAATAGGTCTCAAAAAAGTTGGGACCCAGGCAAAAGAGGGCTGAAAAAGCAATTAATATATAAGAGAATCAGCTGAAACAACATTTAGCAACTAATTGTTAACTGGCATCAGGTGTGTAACATGATTGGCTATAAAAGTTACAGACAGCTGACTAGAAAAACCAGTCTGTGTAACATGATTGGCTATAAAAGATCGGTTACAAATCATTTGGAATCTAGAATTGACTTGCTGTTTACAAATAAACCTGAAAGAATGACAAAAATCTATAATCTGTTGACGGGTCTTTCCGATCACAATGCAATTTTTTTTTTTTTTTTCAAAAATACTAACTAAACAACGTTTTGAAAACTGTTTTACTAATTCCCCTGACAGTCGGTCAAAAATACTGAGAATTCCAAAAAATCAACAAAAAACATTAGAAAGTGCCTTAAAAGAAATAAATTGGGATATCTTGGTGTTATGTGATGACAGATACTAGTACAGATTAATTTATTAAGAAAATCCAAGAGGTCTTTCTGTCTTTCTCCAAGATAGGGAGTCATGGGCGACGAAAATCAAACTTTCTCCCATGGCTCAACTCAGATTTCCTGAAATTAATGAAAATGAGGAAGCATTTGCTTAAAAAATTAATGAAGTCTGGTTTAGCTATAGATAGACAAAATTACACATCTGCAAGAAATAAAGTCACATTAGAAATGCGAAGGGCAAAAGCAAAGTTTTTTGTTACAATCATTGAAAGTGCAAAAGGAAATGGGAAAAAAATATGGCAGAACATTAACAAATAAATGCTAGGCAAAACAAACAAGGCATTAAAGAATTAGAATTAAAGGTTAATGACCAGTTGGTGAAAGACCCTGTTATTTTGGCGTCTGAGTTGAATGCCTACTTTTTAAGGTCTGTGGAAGAAATATCCAAACTTTTTAAGCCACCTGAAATTATTTGTAGACCAGTGAACAGTGCTCAACTAATTTTTAATTTAAGACAAATATCTGAAATAGAAGTTATCAACATTATTAATATTATGAATAACTCAAAAGCTAAGGATACCTATAGTTTTGACACTGGCTTTTTAAAAGCACACAAAGAGGCCCTAGTACGCCCAATTACTCACCTAGTTAATTTTTCTATTAAATACTTGATAGTTCCAAAGGCATGGAAGCTGGCTACAGTCACCCCAATATTTAAGACAGGCGACAGATCTAATATGAACAACTAAAGACCAATTAGTATTTTGCCAGTTTTCTCCAAAATACTTGAAAAATGGGTTGCTAAACAATTAATTGAACATCTTAATAATGGACAAGCCCAGGACATGCCCCAAAACCTAGCTCCAGACTGGGCTTAACAAAAAAAATGTCAATACTGCCATCTAGTGGCTTTTTTTTTCCCACATTACACTAGAAAAAATAAAATGTTATTTGGATAAAAAGAGCTGTGTAGGTGCTATATTCCTAGACTTAAAAAAGGCGTTTGACACCATCAACCATGAAGTGCTTTCATCTAAACTACCTCTCTTTCATTTTTCAAACCAAGCTATAGCATGGATTGAATCATACTTATCAAACAGAGAACAGTGTACTGAGGTCAATGGTGTCAAATCACCGTACCTGCACTGTCCACTAGGGGTTCCCCAAGGATCCGTACTGGGCCCTATGTTATTTTCCTTGTATATAAATGATCTTCCTGATGTTTGTAAAGATGTTGACATACAGTTATACGTAGATGATGCTGTGATCTTTACAAAGGCCAAAAATTCTGAAGAGGCTGCTCAAATACTTTCATCTACTTTGACTCGCATTTAAAACTGGCTCACTTGGTCCTGTCTTTTGTTAAATACACAAAAGACTGTGTGCATGTTTTTTTCTAAACAGCCTGCAAAATTTCCCAATCTAACATCTATTTGGGAGATCAAGTACTAAAATTAGTGAAGGAGTTCAAATATCTGGGTGTGATGTTGGACTCTAAACTCTCTTTTAAGAGTCATGTCAAAACGGTGTCAAAGAAGGTTAAATACAATTTAAACAATTTTAAACATATAAGGAGGTCTCTTACTGATGGAGCTGCTATGTTGTTCCTTCATTCCATGATTTTTCCACATTTAAGTTATTGTCTAACCAGCTGGTCTTTGGCGGGAGTAACAACTCTGAAACCAATGGAGTCACTCTATAGGCGTTGAAAGTATCAGATAAAAAGCCCTTCTGATATCTCCATTGTTATATTCTCTAAAGATACAGCCTGTTAAGCTTTAAGAATTTAAAAAAAAATTTAAAACGGTCTGTCAGATGTATAAAATCCTAAATGGGCTAGCTCCGCCTCCGCTAAATGACTTTGTAAAGTACAGAAAAACCAGTAATTCAACGACTTGGACCTCTAGGGCTATAGACAGGGGTGACTGCAAGGTACCTGTTAGAAGAACCTCTTTTGGTCAAAATGTTTTCTCTTTCAAGAGTAATGTATTGTGGAACAGTTTACCACCCTCCGTAAGGGCGTGTTCCAGTTTTTTAGCTTTTAAAGGTAATCTAAAGGTGTGGCTCAGATCAAACCAGATTTGTGACTATGATGAAGAGTGAGGTATTATTTGCTAAGTGCAACAGGGCAGCGTGCAATATACTGACCAAAATGCAGGTATTCAGTGCAATAGGGCAACGTGCAAAATACTGACTAAAATGCAGGCATTAATGTGCAATAGGGTAACTTGCAATATTTCTGACCAAGATGTAGGCATTAATGTGCAATTGGGCAACATGCAATATATTGACCAAAATGCAGGCATTAATGTCCAATAGGGCAACGTGTAATATATTGATCAAAATGTAATATTATTAGTACTTTGATTTTTTGTTCTTTTTTCATATTTATTCCTCCTTTCATTGGGCCAAGTGCAATATATCACAGTACAATAGCATGACTAAGTGCACTACGCTATAGCACTTTAGAGTTATGGGCCTAGTGCAATTCATTTCTGCACTTTGTGATAAATTAGGGCAGTGTGTAATTTTTACAGTAATTGTTTATTCTTGCTAGCGCTGTTATCCAATGGCTGCATTTAGATTTTTCCTGAGCTACAAGCCTGAATCACCTGTGTTTTATTGTTTTGTAAAATTGTTGTGTATTATTGGTTTGTGTATTTTAGTATTGTTTTTTAATTATTGTTATTTTCTTGTTATTGTTTTGTATAATTGTTGTGTATTATTGGATTGTGTTGTTTTGTTATGTATTATTATATTGTTTTTTCTTTCTGTGTGGCTACTTAAAACATTAACCTGCATAGGGACAACAGATGTAAATTAGCCTTTGGCTATAATCTGACATATTTACATGTTTATGTTCATCAATATGTACTGTCCCTACGTCTTAAAATAAATAAATAAATAAATATAAAAGAGGCTGAGTCTCTCAAAAGTAAAGATGGCCAGAAACTCTCCAACCTGTGATGGCTTGCGTAAAAAAATTCTGGAATACTTTAAAAACAATTTTCCTCAACATCAAATTGCAAAGGCTTTGAAGGTCTCATCATCAACAGTGCATAACATCATCAAAAGATTCAGAGAAACTAGAAAAATCTCTCCGTAAGGGACAAGGCCGAAGACCTTTACTGGATGCCCATGATCTTTGGGCCCTCAGACGCCACTGCATCACTCACCGGCATGATTCTGTCATTGACATTACTAAATGGGCCCAGGAATACTCCATAAAACCGCTGTCTGTAAACACAGTCCGCCGTGCCATCCACATATGCCACCTAAAACTCAATCATGCAAAAAGAAAGCCATTATTGAGCATGATCCAAAAGCGCCACCGTGTTCTGTGGGCCATGGCTCACTTATAATGGACTGTAGCAAAGTGGCATTGTGTCCTGTTGTCAGACGAGTCCAAATTTTACATTATAGTTGGAAATCATGGGCGTTGTGTCCTCCGGGCTAAAGAGGAGAAAGACCATCCCTCCTGCTATCAGCGTTCAGTTCAAAAGCCAGCATCTCTGATGGTATGGGGATGCATTAGTGCATATGGTGTGGGATACTTGCATGTTTTAAAAAGCACCATGAATGCTGAAAGGTATATAAAGGTTTTAGAGCAACATATGCTCCCCTTCAGACGACATCTATTCCAGAGAAGGCCTTGTGTATTTCAGCAGGACAATGCAAAACCACATACTGCAGCTATTACAGCAGCATGGCTTTGTAGTAGAAGAGTCCGTGTGCTGAACTGGCCTGCCTGCAGTCCTGATCTTTCACCGATTGAGAACATTTGGTGCATAATTAAACAAAAAGTCCGTCAAAGGAGACCCAAAACTCTCCAGCACCTGGAAGCCTGTATTAAACAAGAGTGGGATCAAATTCCAATGGCTAAACTCAAGAAACTTGTCTCCTCAATGCCCAGACGCCTCCACTCTGTGTTAAAAAGAAGAGGGGATGCTACACCATGGTAAAAAGGCCCCTGTCCCCACTTTTTTGAGACCTGTAGCAGCCATCAAATTTGAAATGAGCTACTTTTGTGGATAAAATTGTTAAATTTTTCAGTTTCAACATTTGTTTCAAACATATCGTAGAACGCATCATCCAGTATAATCCAAGTCTGCTTTGTCCACTTGTATCCCCAGTACTCCAGAAACGCAATTATTTTATTATTATTCAACGGGAGTCCCGCCTCCCGGCTCATTCATTGCCCAGAGACTCTGCTGCCAGTCAGCTGAAGTTACTGCTCTGGGAGGCAGGATTCCAGTTGAATACGCCAGCTTGCTTCTCCTGCACGCGCTTGCTCCAAATGTAGGTGAGAGCGAACTGTTGTGTTGTTTATTGTTTTTAGCTAAAATAACTGCATTCCTGGAGTACTGAGGATACGAGTGGACAAAGCAGAGTTGGATTATACTGGACGACATTCTACGATATGTCTGAAAGTTTGTCAACGGACGTTTTGTGGAGTCTTTCTGTTGCTGCTGGGTGGCCCCCAATGACTTCCAGCTAAAAAGGAATTTGGATCATTTTTCAAAACTCTCCAGTGGCCATAAATTTGCACCAGGTGATAAACAACTTCGTCCGTTCGAGACATCTAATGGTGAGTAATTGATATACGAATTATGGTTTTTGGGTGGAGTATCCCTTTTACCATGTCTTGGGCAGAAACTCATTGCCAAATCATGACAGGTGCTGACCTTTTCTGTACATTGTTAACAATCAGGATGATCTGTTTCCTCTTTGGTGCTGAGAGCACAACGTCCGTTATTTCCTAAAACAATTTGAAATGCGGACTCATCAGACCACAGGACACTTTCCTACTTTGCATCAGTCCATCTCAGATGCGCTTGGGGCCCACAGAAGTCAGCAGCATTTCTGGATGATGTCAAGAAAAGGCTTTGGCTTTGGGCAGTACATTCTTAACTTGGAATTGTAGAAACAGCAATGAGCTGTGTTTACTGCCAAGAATTTGCCTATCTATTCACAATCCCAAATAGTTATATTTATTACAGAGGCATGTCTGTTCAGAGGATTGAGCCACCTGAGAGTTCAAAGATCACAGGCATTCAATTCAGGTTTTAGGCCTTTGCTGTTTCATCATTATGACTTCTCCAAATTTTCTAAATTTTTTAGTAATATCATGGACTGTAGATAGTGACACCCTTAAACTCTTTGCAATCATGCATTGAAAAATGTTGTCCCTAAACTTTGCTTATGTAACTTTATGCAAATTGGTGAACCTTGATCCAACCTTGCTCCCAAATAGCAGCAAAACCAATAGTGGATACATCTTTTATTGCTAATGATGATAGAATCGCCAGTTACCTATTAATCTGGTAACCCGTGGAATGGTCCAAACGTGATTTTTGAACATTCCTTGACCTTCCCAACATTCCGTTCCCTCTGCCCAATGTTTTTTGGAATGATTCTTAGGCGTCAGAATTGGATTCTCATTGGTTATCGGAAAATTGTTGAGCTGTCCATGATCTTAGTTTTAATATGTGACATTGATCTTTGGCAATATAACAGAGAGGGTACAAAGCCTTGGAATACCTGTGATTTTTTTATATTTTAGCTTCTTTTAGTTTATTTTCAACATATGATGTGCAATCCAATATTTTGTGTGGTGATGCTAGTGAAAATGCCATGAGGGTAAGTTTCTTTCTAGTATCCAAGGCCAGACATATCAGCACATAAGCAAAGGTCTCAAAGTTTGCCCACGCAAAATGAAAACTGAACTGAAATATACCGTGAGTCCTGCCCTCAAGTAAATAATTTGCTTTTTGGAAAGAACGGCTATGATTAACAGCTATGATTAACCACAATATAATGTTAAACTAGCAAGTTCCCCCAGCAATGAACTCAAAAAAATTGTCCAATTTTTACAAGTTTACTATGTATGCTCATCCATGACAGTGCCCTTTCAAAATTGTTTATTCGATCTGTTTCATCTAGGTTTAGGTGACATTAAGCCACGCTTCCAGCCTCACCAGTCTATTAAGACCTGGACTGCATTCTTCAGACCGTAATCATTGCCTGCATCTGTTACCTATTACCACTGTGTGGCAGTGTTTCCTGTCTGAGCTTTGCATTCATTCAATGTGAAGTCTTGTAAGCCTAACAAGCCTGTCTTTACCCTTTAGTCTTGTATAGACTTTTTTCCCGCATTTGCGTGTATTTATGTTATAACTCTTGAACGTAGCACTGTCGTATGTTTATTCAGCACTGTAATACTATAATCCAGGAACCTCAATTCTTTAATCTTTTGTTTTGTATTCAACGTTGCCTGCCTGCCATACCAAAGCATAATAAACATAACCAAGTCCATCTTTGCACCTGAGTCCAGTCCCACACTTCCGGTCCTCTGTGCGCATCACTGGTGCTCAGAGCACAACCCTTACACATAAGTTTCATGTTACTGCTTTCTGTATTTATTAGGATACAGCACACCATCCAAACTTCATTAAAATTGGGTTATATGTTCAGGCAAAAAGTGGATTTAAAAGCTAATGGGGTTTAAAGTTTCCCTTTGCTGGTGTGCCACTGACTTGCTTTGGGACAAAAACAAGATGCGTGCATAGCCCTGCATTGTAAAGAAATAAAAAGCTGACTAAACTTTAAAAAGCAGAGCAGCTAGCAACAATACAGTTTTGAGTTTGCTCAACTTAAAAGTTCCAGATTCTTTTAAAAATGAGCTATTGCAACTTCTGCTGACTGACTGCAGCCACTGGTCGCAGTTGCTTGCAAGCAAAACAGATTATGCCAGTGCCTGCTTAGTAATTATGCCAGGCCCTGCTTTCTAAAAAGACAAATCCAAGTATGCTCCTGTATCAACAATAGAACCATGGGGCAGTTTACAAAGATTTCATTTCAATCTGAGTATATGTTTTTAGATTCAGAACAACAAACATTGTTGAAAAACATAAGTGAGTCCACGTGATTTGATGATCAATTTTGCCCGGCCTTACCGACAACGATCCAAGACAAACTTGAATTATGTTTGTCATCACTAATGCAAATTAACCACACTAAACCAGAAGTACAGACTGTAAACTCATATCACATCCCTGATAAAAAAAAAAAAAAATTTGCAAGCCATTCTCGTGAAATGGCAAAACCATGGCCCATATGGAAAGCTACTCAGAGAATTAAGCCGCTTTCATACCAGACGCGAAACGAATGTTTCGCACGTCAGATTACATTCAAAGTCAATGTAAAGACGCGAATAATTCGGATCTTTGCATTGACTTTGAATGTAATCTGTCGTGCGAAAAATTTGTATTGCATCCAGTGTGAAAGCGGCTTTACTCTAACAAATAGCCTCAGCCTTGACCCTCAGGCCTCCTACAGCCATGGAATCAGCCAATAGCAAACCTTCATAGAACAGCGCATAGCAGGAAGTGGACCTGCTAGCAATGAGCTCATGCACGTACTCAAAATTTTTTATGAAACTGGAAGATATGTTGACAAATATAAACAACTCCTTAATACTTAGCACAAAATTCTTGTTTGTCCCGTATTAAATTGACATGTTTCAAATGTCTGCTAATCATTCTGTACAGGGAAATTATAATGGATTCATCAGGGAAGAAAAGCCTCAAAAGGCAAACTGGATTTTGGGATACATAGAGGTATAAAGAATAAATGAAAGGAGTTTATTTTTATACAATACCATTGTCTTTGTCAGACCATACTTAAAGTATTTTGCGCAGTTCTGGGGACTGTACTACTAGAAAGATATTGCAGTTCAATAAAAGGTTCAAAGAAGAGCCATCAAGTTAATTATAGGAATAAAAGAAGATGAAAACTGTGTGGAAAGACTGAGGAAGCTTAATCTCTTCAGCCATGGTAAGAGGAAACTTAGGGGTGATTAGATCGCAGCCTTTAATTTGGTTAAAGACATTAAAGTTCATATACGCGGGGATTAATTTGGTCCAGTTTTCTTTGCAGGACTAGAAGTCATAAATTTGAAAGCATCAAGTAATTAGTGAAATTTCATGGCACTTTGACTTTTTAGACTTTTTGCTACAGTTTGTTTTAAATGCCTATAAGGCATTTGATGTCAAAAAATTAGAGTGATTCACCAATTAGCTTCAATTGAATTGTGTAAGAAGTAAACCGCTATTGTCGATCAGGCAAAAAAAGTGCCCAGCTTTAACAGCCTTTATCTCAAAATCACAAAGTGTCATGAAATGTCCATTTTTACTTACATCGTTCTCAAATGGAAGTAAGTCAAGGGTGAATTTAGCACAAACATGAGGCAGTATTTTTTCGCATAAAGAATGGTCACAGTGTGGAATAGCTCGCCAGGTCATGTCGTTGAGGCAGAAACTCTGGAAGTTTTCAACACCAGCCTTAATGCAGAGCTTGATACTAAACAAGTCTTAAGCATACTCTGAATGTTGGGTTTACTGGAGTGATAGAAAAATGACAAGCTTTATTGTGCCAAATGGCCTATTCTCTCACCATTCTGTGTCATGTTATGTTGATTTCTGTTATTTTGTGTTTTCATGTATGATATGTTATGCTGACTAGTCGTGACATGATCCTGCACCTCTTACAGAGTGGGTATTATTACAGAAGAATGTAAAACAGGCGCAAATTCAGCCTCAGATTGCTTACCAGAGCCAAAAATATGTTTGGCAATAAAGCTTTGAAATGATCAATCCCTCACAGGAAATCAGCTCCAGACAAATGCGAGAAGAGATGGCATAACATACTTCTATAGTAGTGAAGGAGAAAGAGAATGTAAATGAGTTTCAGAGCCACTGTTTAATCACTGAACTTGTTCTGCAAAATGCCCATCACCTGATTAAAACATCTACCGAGACCATTAGCTTTATTTGACCCTCCCTCTTTCTGATGGAAGCAGGTTTCCCTCAGCCTCTTAATGACACAGAGATTGTAGAGGTCATGTGCCTTCTGACATTGAATGGGATGTTGATTGTGGCCATTTAGACCGAGTGCCTAGTAATCTGTACAGGGCATTAAATAATAACGTGCACACTCATTAAGTGGTACCTTTTCCAGTTGACATATATTTTCTCATTCTCACAGGTAGCTAGAATTCTGCATTACATTGCAAAACTGCTTGAATCCCTGGAAAGCATGTAAATGTAATTGAATGTCTCTTGCTGCATTGTTGCATTTTTCTAATGGTAATGTAATGATAACTTTATTTTCTCTCATTACAGCAGCATCTAGGCAGGTGAGTAATTTTATGAATCCTGTTTTGGTGAGAGGCAAAGCGAAGGCGATGAGGCCATTTAGAGGTAACTGCTCAGGACCCATTCCAGCTCCTGTGGTTAAGACCAGGATTTTGACACTCTTGAGTGTTTTTGTACATCCAAGCCCAGGCTATTGTGCAAAAGTTAGGGGTTTGAGATGGGGCGGAAACAAAGATGCACTGTAAACCTCAGTTCGCCCGTGACATACTTAAAGTTTGCGTAGATGCTACAGTTACAGTGTCAGATTAACTTTAAAATTTTGCATTCAACTGACAAATAATACCCCTTGTGAGATGAATATAAATACTTCATGTCAAGTTCACAAGTTTTGAACTGTTAGTTAATTTTACTAAACTTTTTGTTGTCAATAATGTGTAATTTAGCATAATTTGTCAATAATTAACAAGGCATGCCCACATGCTTTTGATAGTTAAAAGGGACATATTATGCTGATCCTTCTTTTAATACATATAGGTAATGTTATAATGTTGGATGTCCATACTCAACCTCTGAAAAGTTTCTAAACATAAGATACAGGGGTTTTGCCGTAATCCAAGAACGTGATTTCGTGAACGTGATTTCCTCTCTGTACAGCTCGTTCCGAGATCTTCACGAGATCTGGGCAAAACCTGACGTCAGGTTGTACCGTCCAATTAATACAGACCTAGCCAGAGCCAATCATGGCGCTAGACCTGCCCACACTGGAAATTATTCTAGCAGGCACTAACAACCGCAGATCATACTATGCCTTAGTAGCGTCTACACTTTTGGAAATACAAAAGAAGAACCACAGATCATTTGAGGTGCAGCATCTCTCCCAAAGCTGCTTGTCCATTTACTTTTGGACGTGAAGAAAAGCACCTATTTCTCTTCCAAAAGACGATGCCACCAGAAATCAGTGGGTAGCCTTTTTTGTTTGCTGGCAGCAAACAGCCATGGCCAAAGGGAACGTTAGCTGTTTGTGCTCAGCATTTCACCAAAGACAGCTTTGTCAATAAAGGATAATTCGACACTGGATAAGCCTTTCAGCTGCTTCTCAAACCTGAAGCAGTTGTATTGATTAAGCGCTCGGAGCCACAAGCTGTAAGTAACGATATAACAGCAAACAATGTAAGTGAAGCTAACGTGTTACGGGTGGCTAGCAGGACCACTAACGATAGTTTGCACTAACAACTGGCCTCAAACGCAGGCTTTGTAAAATATCTGAAGATAAAGCCTGGATCGGTCGCGACTGTCCGTGACTCACAGACGCAGAAGCTGTAAGTTGCTTTTACTGCATAAGCCAACCTGACGTGATAGCCAGTTGTGGCTGTGGCACTGCGGCTAACATAGCCAAGTTACTGTTGCTGATGTTTGTGTCTTAAATATGCAAGACTAATATCAGGGGACATTCAACAGCAGGTGTGTGAACATAAACCTCATTTGAAGCTAACTTTTTATACTTGTTGGTAATTTGGATGCTTGGTACAACTGTCCATGGTAACGGAACTTGCTGTCTGTAAAACCTGTATTGCAAGGGTTTGTCTTTGTAGTTATGACCGTTTGGTTACCAGCTACTGCACGTTAGTTTGCGTGCCGTGCTAATTAAAAATGCTCCTGGTTAAGTTATATGCAGTAATTCTGATTGGTTTGCTTGTGTTACTTCGGTAAGCATCAATGTGGCAGTTTCATTATAACGTTGCCTGATTGTAGCCACTACAGTTGAGGCTAACCAGAGAGGTGCTGTATGTGTCTGCAAAGTTGGGCTGAAAAAGCTGCAGTTAGACCAGACGTAGGTTTTGCAGAGCTTGGGGTGCGTGTTTGGGTTTGTTTACGGCTGCTTGTGATCGCTTCACTTATCCGTGACCGAGATCAGCCGGATACTTCACAAAAATCTGGGCTAGCTCTCTGATGCTACCATGAAAGCAATTGCGAAACGCAGAAGCTCTAACGTGTCTGGTATAACAAACGATTTCTCTGCACTACCGTGACATAATTTCATCACCCTTTAGAAATTGTTCTGGCTAATAAAAAGCCAAAAAAGGCGGAGATTGAACAGGAAATTCTTTCCTGTAGAAATTATCGATTCGCTAGCTCCACATAAGCAACTTGTCCACGCTAACGGAACTTATGATCTGTAAAACCTGTATTTTGTTCATAACATAACCGAGCTCACTCTAGCTGTTGCGTACTATCCATAAAGCTGCTTTCACATCGGATGCGAAACGAATTTTTCGCCAGACAGATTACATTCAAAGTCAATGCAAAGATGCGAATACACGTGTAATGGGCACGCGTTAAGCCGCTTTCACACCGGACGCAGAACTAATTTTTTGCGCGACAGATTACATTCAAAGTCAATGCAAAGACTTCGAATACCACAGCGTTATGGGCGCGTTAAACGCTTTCACACGGATCGCGAAACTAATTTTTAGCGGAACAGATTACATTCAAAGTCAATGCAAAGACAATGCATTGACTTTGAATGTAATCTGTCACGCGAAAAATTTGTTTCGCGTCCTATGTGAAAGCGGCTTATCGCGCCCATTTTCCGCGAGCAAACGTTGGTCATTCCGAGGCAAAAAGTAAACCATTACCATGGGCAATTTCCGAAAAGGCCGTTTAGCCTGGAGCTTTCGCCCCTTCGTCATATACCAGCGCAGAAGTTGTTCGTTACTCCACGCTAACGATACACCACAATTATGCACACGAACCAGCAGGTCCTTATAATACACACGAAGCAGTCCATAAGTTGTTGGTCCACTTTTTGCTGCTCCTCACTGTCCATGTTTCCCTCTAAACTCAGACCCACCGGATTTCTACGGTCTCCGGTCTACACTTGGGTATGTCGACCCGTTCTACAAATGTGTCTGTATGGGGTGGATTCTAGCTTTCCCTCAAGCTAGAGAGTAGAAACACCGGTGTACTCACTATAGTAGCCGTAGGTAGATAGCAAATTCGAGCTTGAGCTGCCAGAATTTCGCGCTGCGTCCTCCACTTTCGCCATTGCGTTTATTAGAACAAGTTCATTTCATTAGATCTATACTCATGTACTGCGTTTGATTGCGGACTTTGCCCGTCGGTTCCGTCTCAGATGGCAGACGCGTCTCAGTTTCACTCTGGGGCGGCGGACCGGAAAACTGCGTTCTGCTGCCTCGTCCTGCCCAGATCCGCCCTCCACAGAGCTGGCCAGTAACAAGAAAGTGGGCACACGGGGAGTGGGGGCCATAGCGGAAGAGCCACCCCAATGAGGTGTTTCAGGCAGGGACTACAATGGAATACAAATGGGGTTTTTTGAGGATGGCAGTATGAGCTAAATACGGACCCTTTTTTGCACTTTGAATGATCAGGAGTACTCTAGGGCGTCCAAGATCATTTGGAAATGTAGCATAATAGGTCCCCTTTAAATGAACTGAGAAAGGTTGTAAAAATATGTACTTGATGCTTTTATGTTCATGACATTGACAAGTTGTCACTTTGTTTGTTCAATGAGATGAAAGTCCTCCTCTTCTGTGATCTTCGCTGTAGCCTACCTTACATTTCAGTGAACACTGACTTCGAGTTTAGCCGCGAGACAACCCCCCAACCCCCTCCAAAAAAAAAAACTTTGCATGTGTAACACTAATGGTGCTACTCCACTAGACAGATTATGTCGACACTTTTTGTCAGCCAACTCTCGACAGAAATATCAAACGCCTATCCACCTCAGATTAAGAAGTCTCTGACAGAAGCTCCGATTGACTGTCAACTATGTTTCTGGAAGCAACTGTCGACATAAAATTTCCCATGACGCTCCACTTGAGAGATCATTACAGTTTGACAGTATCGATCAATGACCATATCATGTGACACGAGGGTCTCTACTCGCTCTACTCAACCTCATTTACCATGTTGCTGGCGAGGAGACAGCAGGATGCGGCAGTTGTTGTCGCCTTCATTATAAGAAAAGGAGGAAACCCCTGTACCCTGTCCTGATTTGGTTTTAATTTTACATAGCTCACCATTGAACTGGTTCCGTAAATTATGCATCTTACGCTGTACCTCAGCGACGTCCCTGAACATGCTTTTGCAAGATCAGCCCAAGCAGCCATTTTTTTTATCCTGTCTTTATATTCTGATGAGCCAACACCCCATAAACTGGGTTGGTTTTGGTAGCTGTTTATCAGCTGAAATGTCTCCGATTTGGTCCATTCTTGGCCACTAGTGCTTGCCATTTTGTCAAATAGGAAGAAATCCACACAACATGCCCTTTTATACACCACACCATTGACGGACTATTGCGCTTCCCGAAAGCAGCTTCCCCAAAATAGAACCGGTTCTATTCTCTGAGAGCGCTGTAGCGAGTCATTGGCACATATTCAGAAATGACACTAGCACTAATTGAGTGTGAGTAAGTACTAAAACTTAAGGCACTACTCCACTTGACAGATTATGTTGACACTTTCTGTCAGCCAACTCTCGACAGAAATATCAAACGCCTATCCACCTCAGATTAAAAAGTCTCTGACAGAAACTCCGATCGACTGTCAACTATGTTTCTGGAAGCAACTGTCGTCATAAAATTTCCCATGACGTTCCACTTGAGAGATCATTACTGTTTGACAGTATCAATCGATGACCATATCATGTGACACGAGGGTCTCTACTCGCTCTACTCGACCTCATTTACCATGTTGCCGGCGAGGAGACAACAGGTCGTGGCAGTTGTTGTCGCCCTCATAATAAAAAGGAGGAAACGTAGGGGAGACAGCATCTAGTTGTGACACTTTTTCTTTTAACGGTTGTAGAATTGACATTATCAGGTTTTTGTTATCAATCAGCACTGTAAAGATAGAAAGTTTATTAGACTACATGACTGATCTGCAGCAACCCCTATATTCTGCACATGCGTAATGCTGGTGAGGAAAAAATAGACCCCCCATCACCTGTAACAAACTACCCCATATATGGGGTAGTTTGTTACAGGATGTGGGGCCTTTCGTTACACTAAGAATTTGCTTAAGTGAGATGTGTTTCCCACTTAAGTAGGCAAGTTAAGGGGATGCCTCACTACTATTATCCCACGAAGCTACAGCAAGGAACCTCTTGAGACATTCTCTAATGGCATTTGCCATGTTCCGTTATTCGTTTGTAACTTCGAGGCATCTTTCTGAAATAAAAAAAGGTAGAAAGTCATTCAGTGAGGTCATTTGATTTTGTCCAAGTTGTTTACAGGTTTTTGGGGCAAGTTGTTACTGTAACAACTTGGGTGTATCAACTAGTCCATCAGCAACCCTTCGCCATTGTCCCGACATTTTGAAATGTTCCAGTGCAATCTTTACATGGGTGTGTCATGACACAGTGGCTAATGTCTTCCTCTCTAACAATCCAGAAAATCTCAGGTATGTATCAATTACACTATATGTTAATGAAATCTCCCAAACACAAAGTTACTTTTTCGAGCATTTTTTTGGAACACTAACCTGCGACCTTTGATGTCGTCCCTTCTGTCACGTAAGGTGTCGACTTGCCACTTCCTGGAGCTACCGATGCCACTGTTCAGATGGACTTAAATGGAACTCTTTTGCCATTTCATTCTATTTTACTTTTTTGTTATTAATTAGCTAGCCCGCGGAGGATGGGCTTTCCCACTATAGCCGGGTTCCTCCTGAGATTTCTTCCCACTGGGGAGTTTTTTCTCACCACTGTTCGAGGATTTTTCTCCCTACTGGGAGTTTTTTGCCTCATTTGCTGTAGTGGGGAATAGGCTGGGCACTGCCCTTTCATTTATTTAAACTCTCACTGTAAAGCGTCTTTGTGACAGTTTCTGTGAAAAGCGCTATACAAAATAAATTGAAATTGAAATGAAAATTTAAATAAAGACGCGGGTCACCTTCGCGGAGCAACAGGAAAATTAGAGCGCTGTCTGTGTTTTATTATCGGAAATATTTAGAATGTGACAACATGGACGTGTAACAACTAGACCCGGTCTCCCCTACCCTGTCCTGATTTGGTTTTAATTTTACAATGCTTGCCATTGAACTGGTTTCGTAAATTATGCATCTTACGCTGTACCTCAGCGACGTCCCTGGAACATGCTTTTGCAACATCAGCCCAAGCAGCGATTTTTTTCATCCTGTCTTTATATTCTGATGAGCTAACATCCCATAAACTGGGTTGGTTTTGGTAGCTGTTTATCAGCTGAAATGTCTCCGATTTCGTCCATTCTTGGCCACTAGTGCTTGCCATTTTGTCAAATAGGCAGAAATCCACACAACACGCCCTTTTATACACCACACCATTCACGGACTATTGCGCTTCCCTAAAAGCAGCTTCCCCAAAATAGAACCGGTTCTATTCTCTGAGAGCGCTGTAGCGAGTCATTGGCACATATTCAGAAATGACACTCGCACTATTTGAGTGTGAGTGAGTACTAAAACTTAAGGCACTACTCCACTTGACAGATTATGTTGACACTTTCTGTCAGCCAACTCTCGACAGAAATATCAAACGCCTATCCACCTCAGATTAAAAAGTCTCTGACAGAAACTCCGATCGACTGTCAACTATGTTTCTGGAAGCAACTGTCGTCATAAAATTTCCCATTTGACGCTCCACTTGAGAGATCATTACTGTTTGACAGTGTCAATCGATGACCATATCATGTGACACGAGGGTCTCTACTCCACAACCGCGCTCTACTCGACCTCATTTATTCTCTGTGTTGCGGCGAGGAGACAACAGGTCGTGGCAGTTGTTGTCGCCAACTCTCGACAGAAATATAATAAAAAAAAAAAGGAGGAAACCTCTGTAGGGGAGACAGCATCTAGTTGTTACACTTTTTCTTTTAACGGTTGTAGAATTGACATTATCAGGTTTTTGTTATCAATCAGCACTGTAAAGATAGAAAGTTTATTAGACTACATGACTGATCTGCAGCAACCCCTATATTCTGCACATGCGTAATGCTGGTGAGGAAAAAATAGACCCCCCCATCACCTGTAACAAACTACCCCATATATGGGGTAGTTTGTTACAGGATGTAGGGAATTTTGTTACACTAAGAATTTGCTTAAGTGAGATGTGTTTCCCACTTAAGTAGGCAAGTTAAGGGGATGCCTCACTACTATTATCCCACGAAGCTACAGCAAGGAACCTCTTGAGACATTCTCTAATGGCATTTGCCATGTTCCGTTATTCGTTTGTAACTTCGAGGCATCTTTCTGAAATAAAAAAAAGGTAGAAAGTCATTCAGTGAGGTCATTTGATCTTGTCCAAGTTGTTACAGGTTTTGGGGCAAGTTGTTACTGTAACAACTTGGGTGTATCAACTAGTCCATCAGCAACCCTTCGCCATTGTCCCGACATTTTGAAATGTTCCAGTGCAATCTTTACATGGGTGTGTCATGACACAGTGGCTAATGTCTTCCTCTCTAACAATCCAGAAAATCTCGGGTATGTATCAATTACACTATATGTTAATGAAATCTCCCAGACACAAAGTTACTTTTTCGAGCATTTTTTTGGAACACTAACCTGCGACCTTTGATGTACGTCCTTCTGTCACGTAAGGTGTCGACTTGCCACTTCCTGGAGCTACCGATGCCACTGTTCAGATGGACTTAAATGGAACTCTTTTGCCATTTCATTCTATTTTACTTTTTGTTATTAATTAGCTAGCCCTTGGAGGATGGGCTTTCCCACTATAGCCGGGTTCCTCCTGAGATTTCTTCCCACTGGGGAGTTTTTTTTCTCACCACTGTTCGAGGATTTTTCCCCTACTGGGAGTTTTTTGCCTCATTTGCTGTAGTGGGGAATAGGCTGGGCACTGCCCTTTCATTTATTTAAACTCTCACTGTAAAGCGTCTTTGTGACAGTTTCTGTGAAAAGCGCTATACAAAATAAATTGAAATTGAAATGAAAATTTAAATAAAGACGCGGGTCACCTTGGCGAGCAACAGGAAAATTAGAGCGCTGTCTGTGTTTTTATTATCGGAAATATTTAGAATGTGACAACATGGACGTGTAACAACTAGACCCGGTCTCCCCTACCCTGCCCTGATTTGGTTTTAATTTTACAATGCTTGCCATTGAACCGGTTTCGTAAATTATGCATCTTACGCTGTACCTCAGCGACGTCCCTGGAACATGCTTTTGCAACATCAGCCCAAGCAGCGATTTTTTTCATCCTGTCTTTATATTCTGATGAGCTAACATCCCATAAACTGGGTTGGTTTTGGTAGCTGTTTATCAGCTGAAATGTCTCCGATTTTGTCCATTCTTGGCCACTAGTGCTTGCCATTTTGTCAAATAGGCAGAAATCCACACAACACGCCCTTTTATACACCACACCATTCACGGACTATTGCGCTTCCCGAAAGTAGCTTCCCCTAAATAGAACCGGTTTTATTCTCAGAGCGCTGTCGCGAGTCATTATGACATTCTTTCAATAGTCTTTCCACTTGACTCCAATAACTTCTGCGACAAACTTCCGAAAGTTTATCTGCACTCTCGGAAGTAACTGTCGTTTCGTTATCCACTGGAGATTTTCTCTCCGACAGCAACTTCTAACAGTAAAAACTGTCTAGTGGAGTAGCGCCTTTAGTTAGTGTCAAGTTATAACAAATCAGTCAGAAGTTGCCCTAACAGTCATTTGCTTTCAGAGACCTCACTCACACTGAAATTAGTAGGACACAGCGCAGAACACCGCGCAGGACACAGGACACTGCGCAGGACAGTGCACAGGACAGCTTGCAGGACACCGCACAGGACAGGACAATTCCGGCTCTTACTGCTACTGGGAGTGAAGGTTGAGTGCAGGGAACACCTCCCTTGAGCAGCACTAACTTGCGCCGGTATTTCGTTGCCATGGCTTTCAGATGGTAACAAACATTAGAACCTCTGGATCATTTACAGCCACGTGCTCGACGTAATCGCAACTACGCGAATTTTAGTTATAATGTTCGCACAGCTGAAGAATTTAGGCAGCGGTAAAGAATTACCAAAGGTGCATTTGAAGAGATATTGCTAATGATAGGCTACTGCCTGACATACAGCAACCCCACAATGCCCGTGGAAACCCCATCCCAGCATATGTGCAATTGTTGCTCACTCTACGTTATTATGCCAGTGGTTCCTTCCAATTGGCTTGTGGTGATTTATGTAATGCAAATAAGCTCAAAACTATCCCTTAAAAATAATAATTGGACATGGCCTGTTTTCAGTCATTTAATAAAATTGAATTTACTTGAACTCCAAAAATCCTAAGGACCATCATGTGTCGCCATTTCCACATGTTAAGTTAAAATGAGCACTAATAATTCTCGCCCTGTTTTCAATTATTCATTTAAATTACCATTGCAGAAACTCCGAAAACTCTCAACATTATCAGTTTTCATTCATAACGCATATCTGTCTACTGTCACGCATTCGGATTTCTCGCGCTTTTCTTTACTCATGGGTTAAATAATTCTGCACTCAGCTGGCTCGTGGGGCGCGTGTGGATTGGTCTGCGAGGCTCAGGTAGCTGTAAGTCACGAGAATCCATTCTTTTCTACACTCTTAATTGCTGAATGTAGAAGGAATGTCCGGCACGTTTCACAGCTTGTTGCTTAGTGAGCCTCGCGGGCTGTTTTGCACCTTTCGCGAGCCACTCGACTACAGAATTTATGAAGACATGCTGATATTTCAAGTCGTCGTTTATTTATGCGCGAAGAAAACGCCTCATAATTGTGTGAAGCAATGTTTAACAACGCTATTAAAAAGGATTGTCGTTCTAGCAATTAGTCTGAGAAACTTTCTAATCAAGAAAAGTAAACTGCGACAGGTTTAGGTCATTCAGCACTGAAGCGAGAGGATTGAGCGTCCCTTTGCAGCAGCCGACGCACCGCCTCTGGTACCCACTGCTGTCATGCTCGAATAGCAGCTGGCGAGGAGTGGGACCGCACTCTCGGTTAGCGGTAGGTCGATCTTTCTCAAACTCCAGTTACATTTCAATCGTACTCACTATGCGGTGAGTGTGAGTGGCGCTTCTGAATACGACCCTAAGAATCCGGGCCAGCAGACAACGCACGTTTGGTCTCGACCTTGGCTTAAGTTAGTAGCCTACTTCGCAGTCAAGCAACTGACAGGGCTGCCAACTTTCTACGCAATCTCACGCATACGGTGTAAGTTTCACGCATTCTGAAGGCGTATTCACCGTAGTCAGCAATTATTCATTGAATGCTTAATTAGATTCTCACGCGGAATTAAAATCCTTGCGCATTGAAGTTTCCGTTTCACTTGCGTAAAGGTGCACCTCATCACAAGTATCATGGAAAGCGATTATGATTCCGGACTTCCCGTGCTTCTCTTTACTCAGGGATTGGAAACAATGCATGGGTTTCATGATCGTTTAAATTGTTTTAATGAAATAAGACCATTTGAAACGTTTTTATTCAGTTCTATTGCTTTCAATCCCTCAGTAAAGACAAGCCCGAGAATTCCCGAGTCATAATCGGTTTCCGGGTCATTAGTGGTGAAATCCACCGTAATGCACGTGAAACTGGTTAACTTCCATGCTCAAGGACTCAATTACGCGTCAATTGAATAATTGCTGACTGCGGCATGGGAACGTGAATGCCTCTAAGAGGCGTGAGACTCACGGCGAATGCGTGAGAGTTGGCAGCCCTGAACTGATAGTTTAAGGAAACAAGACAAACTGGTTGAATGTCGGTGCATTTTATAAACTGCACCCGCGTGCATAGTGGGGAAAAAAAAACGCAGTGTCTGGAGATACAGCAATTTTATGGGTACGGCAGTCGATTTGAAAGGATTAGGTATTCTGGTTAGGGAAGTGTTAGGTTAGGGGTCAGGGTTAAGGTTAAGGTTAGGTAGGGTCAGGGTTAGGTTAGGGCAGGGTTTGAAATTGGGGCTGCCATACCTCTCTGCATTGAAATGCATTGGAAAACTGCCGTACCCGTAGCAACTGTCAAAACAAAAAACAACCAGCGCAGAGTGAAAACCAGCGCCGGTTCGATCGGACAATAAGCAGATGTTTTCCGATATTCTTTCAACGCTCAAAATCAAATCAAGAGCCAATTAAATTGATACTTCATCATTTTTTAAAATGATTCTCTCTTTATATCTGACAAGAATAAACAGGCTACATCGAGAGATGGAATTCATGTTGCCAGTTATCTCATTGTCGTCATCATTTATTAATGAAAATAAGACTAAACATTACTCTTAATTTAACTTATTCAGTCAATAAATTATTTAGTCGAGGTTGGAATCAGAGGAATAGATCGCGTGTACCCCTTAGTTAAAAGGTCACGATGCTTCCGCCCCAGACGGTAAAACTCGGGGGTACCGTGTGATGCTGAACTCTTGAATCGCCATGAGCCAATAGCCTGGCCTGCTAAGATTTTTTTTTTTTTTAAATTAAGAATCACTTACCTGATTAGTTATGTGAAAAAAGTAGTTCATCCACACTGTTTCTTACAAGGATAATCCGAAATTCTGAGAATGCAGTCGAAATCTGTGCGTCTAATGCCAACGTTCAGTAACTACTGGGTGCGCGCTTGGCTGAATTTTTTTTAGTCAAGTGTCACTCATCGAAAGTAAGCTAGTAGTCCTCGTTTCGTTTGGGGGAGGGATTTAGTACAGCTAAGATAAAATGTTTACGTACATTGAGACGGGTGATTGCTCTTATTTTATTAATTTATCTGTATTTTGTGGGGCAAACAAGGGTGATGCTGGTCCGACTCATTGAAGATTCACGTCTGCTTACTTCGCGGTCTTCCTTTGTTTACCTGATCGTTGCTATGGCAAAACAGTCTTATCAAAATTTGAATTCATATGTTTTCCTGTCACAGGTATGGAACAAATGCTGCCAACGTGAGCGCTTATGCCATTTAATGAGAATTCTTCTCAATCCCCATTGAAACCTTTGATGATTTCATTCAGAGCGAATGCGGAAGCAAAGCGCGATTACCTGAGTCGTGCCGGACTCGACTGTCAACATTCCAGACATACCCAGATCATCAGCACTGCCGTTGCTCTATGCCAAACATGAACATTCAGATACTCAGGCGGGTGCACAGCTGGCTCGAGGAGTTTTGGGTGAGAGGAGGTCGATTTTAGGAGTGCTTATTCAGATTAAACGGTTTCAGCTATAGGAGTCCCATACGGAAAGAATATACGTTTGGAATATATCTGAGAGGCATGAAAGACGCATAATACTGTTTTAAGTAGTGGTAAATGGTTTCTTTCGTGGTTGCAAAACACGGTCTCGGGAAACTGTGCTTTTGGCAGTGAGACTTGCCCTCACTGTTATCGTTACATTGGCAGTCAATTCAGCAGTTCTTATGCATTATCTGACCTAGCAGAATACGTTTTATGGAATGCGTTTTTGTGACGTCACAGATGACGCACTTTGTCGGGGACGACAGCTGACACATCTGGTCATTCTGTCATCCCTGCAGTCTGGATACAGTTATTTAATGGACATTAATGCGTCCAGAATCTTCTCTTTGAGACTGGCCATCATTCAATAAAATGTTTGATTCTTCCGAAATTCATTTATTTGTGGCATTTGAATTGGGAATGATGTGACTTTGTTTTTGTGTGTTTTTATTGGCCCTGATCTTCAACTTTTCATGTGCAAAATGATTTCTCCCAATGTGATTCCCGACCATGATTCAGGGAACTGTACTGCATTTAGATAATCATAATGAGGTGTTAAACCAAGAAAGGATTCGAATCCAGACACTTGACATTTTGCAATGCTTACCAGACCTGATGGTCATCATGTAAATCAGCAAAAGGAAAAACTATCAGTTTTCAAGTTAGACGATAAAAACCACTTTGCGTTTTTAATGCCTCTCAGTATACATTTCAAAATGCATTTCAAACATGTAAAAAATGGCCACTTATATAGCCTTCTCCTTCTTCTGCTAGCCCTCTCCCCGCCTGGACAGAATAGATGTGGGCCTGCAGTGGCTCAAATGTAAAATATATGTATGTGTAAAATGTGGTCCAAATATGTCAATTCAGGAGTGGGCCACATTTGGCGAGGATATGGTGCTCTCAGAAATGAGTAATGTGGATATCACCCTAAAGTGGCCCTCATGGTAAATCATGAATATGGCCCAAATATCACGGGCCACCTTTGGCAATGATGCATTACTGCTGACAACAGCTTCTCTGGACGTGTGCTTTTTAGTGGCCCATATATGAAATGGGAAATATTTTCCAAAGATCATTGAACAGTACTTAGCCTCAGTTGGTAATGATGCGGCGCATTTGGTACTGGTCAGTCTGAATGTGGAGGTTAAAAAGCCAACATATGATGTGGCAAGTTGTATCCCTGTGATCTTTGAACATATTGGGATAATTTAGGCAAAGATGCAGCGCATTCAGCACTGGCTAACCAGGTTGTGAGCCTAACGTGGCCCACATTTAATATGGAAAATATGAGCAAAAATATTGTCAAATGGTAGCAAATGGTATGAAGTCCAATTTTATCTTCTCATTATATATATCCAATGGCTCACCAAATTTGAACCTACAACATAAATTTTCAAATGTTATGGTGTGAATCCCTTTCGTGTGTCCTCTCCTTCAGCTGTTTGCATTTCTTGCAGATACTGTATATTGTTTCCTTTTGTTGATTTGATGGCCCATGTGCTTCCCCTGAGTTCCTGCTAATCTCCCCAGTCCTGTCATCTGACAGTTTTGTGCACGCAACATGTGTGCTCCATCTGGTTGTTGCCCCGAGATGCCATTGGTCGGATGTGGGCACGCCCCAACGCTCAACACCACTTCATCTGAACTGAACTGTGCCACTCTACTTCGGGCTCCGTCCCTCTGTCGCTACCGTATTACTATCAATAAACCCTACTGTTGGATTGTACAGTGTTTCTGCATTTTATGCAACAAATAGGCCATGGTTACACCTGTCTTTCAGTGCGACTTTTGTCATCCGATCATGCCAGGATGCATTACCTGTGACGTCAGTATGCTCTGAGACCGATCTTGTTTGTACTGGGATCCGATCAGCTACACCATATGCCGAGGCGGCCGGGCTCACATTGAGTCGGACCTCAGTGAGGTGTGGACAACACGCGGTCAAAATTCGAACAATTTACCATAGGTCTTGTGTCATCTTCCGGCCACACGGGAATTCCTCTCCTGCGCGTGTAAAGCAAAGAGAAGAAATTCAAAGACGAATGGAGCCCAGGCCTGAAGCACGGCTGAGACTCGCCATGATATAACACCATGTTCCAACGCCAGTGAGCGAGCTACAGCAATATTTGAGAAAATCTCTGACATTCCAGCACCCTGGAAAATGGTAGCTGCGCTAATAACTAATCTCCACTGCTCTTCTCTCAACAAAGCATGTCTCTTACCCTCCCTGATACCATTACTAAATGTGTGAAAAATGAAGAGAATTAGAAGGAAAGCGCTTTCTCACCCATGAGCTCTTTTAGATGAACCCGCTGTATGGGAATAAAGAGTGTCCACGTGGGAATATATCTTATCATTATCCGTCTGGCATGTCGCATTTAAGTGTCAAGTGTGGATGCACAAATGCAAACACAGCTGAGTTCCATTCTGGTGCATCTGATCACAAAAGTCACATAGAAAAGAGAAGTGTTACCGTGTCCAGTGCTGCCTACCTTATTGGATTATGATCAGACATGTTACCTCGTTGATATAATCCCATGCAATAGGCACCCCCTGAAAAACTCATGGTGCAAGAAAGGCCCTTCTTCTTTTTTTTAATATATTGCTTATTTTGGAATGGTGTCAGGGCCTGTACGAGACGCACTACGTTGATGTGAGAGCATATTTGTGCATTTTAAAGTTGCAGTTGGTAACATTGGAGAAAAGGGAGAGATTCTGATTACAAACACTACTATTCCTCCCTTTCTTCTCTTCTCTCCCTCCTGTTGCACCTCCCTCAAAGCCCTTCATGCCGATTCAGGAGTTCAGCTCAATAGAGGTTTACAGAAACATATGAGGAGCTCCAGTACGTCTTACTGCGAAGTAAGACACAAATAACAAAACATATAAATTCAACATTTACGTGTTACTCACAGGCCCATTCCACATCATCTCAAAGTCATTGTAATTGTGCCTGGTAATTGAAGGATGATAGAGAAACTAGGCTGTATGTGGCAACTACTTTCTTTCTTTAGTTTCTTGCCATTTTAAAAGTAGCGCTGTAGAGGCTGAGCTTCAGCTTGGCAGTCTGACGCGTTCAAAGGTTCAAACATAATCCGACAACTTCTTGCGGTTCAACATGATTTATTAACTCAAAATATAAAGTCCAAAAATATGTACTTAAACTTATGAAACAAAATGAAAAAGAACAGAAAGCCAACGTGAAATAAACGTAAATGAAAACGGTCAACAGAAAATTTCAAACCAGGCTCACCCTCTACCCTGACTGAGCTTCCACACCTGACACAATTAACTGATAAGGAGCAACACAACAGACGCTAATTAGGCGATCAACTCAATCAGGCAATTGACTCAACACAAGCGCAGGAAACAAAAGCAAATATAGGGCACTGGCAACCCCAGAAGCTCCCGCCGTTAAGATAAACAAAATGTTGAAGTTTTTGTTGACGGATGCATGCATGGACGAAGGCACGCACGGATGGAGCCCAATACCATAGCTCCTGTGCCACTCGGGTGGCGGGAGCAATTAGGAGCCTGTAACTGAAATAGTTGATGAGATAAAGCAAAATGTCAAAGTTTTTGGTGATATTTTGAGGCCAGTGACCTTGAAAAAATATGCCAAGGTCACCTTTAGGCACGTCATTTGTAGGCCTTTATGAGATGCATGTCCAATAAAAATTAGGAGCCTGTAACTGAAATAGTTGATGAGATACACCAAAATGCTGACGTTTGTGGTGATATTTTGAGGCCAGTGACCTTGAAAAAATAGGCCAAGGTCACCTTTAGGCATGTCATTTGTAGGGCTTTATGAGATGCATGTCCAGTAAAAATTAGGAGCCTGTAACTGAAATGGTTGATGAGATACAGCAAAATGTGTTGACGGACTGATGCACGCACGCACAGACGGAGCCCGATACCATAGCTCCCGCACCGCGAGCAGTTGGAGCTAAAAACATAGGCAAAAATGTATTTTGGCTCCTACACTGTATATCAGCCATGCAAATGAGTGAACTGATGTTACCTACACAACATTACCAAGTAACAAGTGTAATGATCACTGCCTGGGTGTCTAAATGGGGACGTCACTTCCGCTTTTGTGGAGTCGGGAGGTTAGCCTTAGTAAGGGAACGCACGCACATCTGTGGCATGCCACTAGTTTTGTGTTATAAGATTACTTTTGGAGTGATGAAACCACGGCCTGTATCACAACAACGTCTCCCCTTAATAAAACTACAGCTGGGGTAATAAGACGTTCGTCTGGTGTTCATCCATTCTACTCCCTCAACTCCCTAGAGATGTCCCATATCTCTACAAATGGCGCCCGAAACCGTGCGTCGCGAACACCTGGAATGTAAGCTGTAGCGTAGGACTGTTGTTTATGTTCGTGCGGATTCAGCGAGGTTGCCTCGGACTGCTTGCTCCGTGCTGCGGAGGTATTCCAGTGGATGTATGCTGTGCTAAACTAACTGCGCCGTTGTTAGCCGCTAACTAGCTATTGGGATTCCAATTACGGCCGGTGCGCTGACTGTTCTGCTGCGAGTTGCCGGCTAATTTTGGACTGTGTTGGAGTAATGGATCTGTCGATTGCGCCGAAGATGTTTTAAATGCTGAGTTTCCGTGAGGAGGATCAGTGATGGTGCTTTTGTGTACGGTTCTGCTGCTACTTTAATCACCAGTACGTCAGCGTGCGTGGTCTTTGTTGACTGAACTGTTGCCGTGGAGACGACCTGCGCTGTGTACGGTGTCGCGGGAGGAACAGAAAGCTTGATCCCCATTTGCGCGTTTCCATTCATTGCCAACAGCTGCGAGTGCAGAAGTGGAGACACACGGCGGCGGAATCCTGGAACTACATTTAAATACTGAGGAACTGACTAGTCAGTGATTTGACTTGGGTTGTATGTATTTAAAAAGAAGGAAAAGTGTTAAACTGCTATTCTGTTCATGCTACCCATTGTTCTGTTATTCTGCTTAATGTACATTCCTAGTTCATGGGGTTTTTAATGTACATTCAGGGTAAAGTCATGTATTAACTCAGCGGTCCATGGGTGGCTAGCATATGTATGTATGTATGTATATATGAATATTGATTTTTGTTTTCTTTTTCCTCATTTACTAGCCTGGTGAGATGGCAAACTGGGGCTTATTTTTTTTGTGATGGGGATCTTGGGGATGATGCCATATGTGATCATTCTGATGATTTGTCTTTTGATGTTCAGCACCTTGCTGCTCAGGTTAGACACTTACAGCTTCTGGTCACTCATTTACAATCAGCCATGAGCCAATCACTTGAGTTACAGCACACTTTGCTTCATCATTTTGAAAGCCTGGCTGAACCCCCACATGGAACTGATTCACATCACCGGCCCACATTACAATGCCTCTACCCCTGCACCACATCTTTCAGCCCGCCAGTATGATGCTGATGGGGCGACCCTGAATTCAGGATTGAGCTCCTCAGTGCACCAGTCATGGCTGATCCCAGATAGGTTTGACGGTAATGCCAGTGTGCAGCCTGATGATTGGTTTAAGCAGTGGCCCTTTAATAAGGAGGCTTGCGGCTTGTCGGACACCCAACTTTTTATGGAGTTGCCAAAGTTTTTGGCAAAGGCACCAAAGATGTGATTCACGGCTCTGCTGCCACACCTGACATCCTGGACTTAGTTCTGTGACCTTTTCCGCCAAGCCTTTCTGCCTTCAGATAACCAGGAAAAGATATGGAGGGGTATTTTAGATAGTGTTCAGAGGCCTGACAAACCTCTTCCAACTTTCTTGACTCACTTGATGGGGTAGTTCAAACGTTTAAAGCAGCCACCACCTGTGTCCGAATAAATTGAAATTATATGTCGACATCTGTCAGACTAATACAGACTCGCCCTATATGGTTCTACTTTGGGGTCGATTTCTGACCTGCTGCTTAAAGCTCATCAATTACACTCAGCTTTGGGCCCAGTGTCCTCAGAGAGTCTTGACCCCAGCTCTTGAGCTCAGACGCACCCATAGCTGCACTGTTTCAAATGCCTCACCCTGGGTGTGACCACTCGTAATTGCATGAGCAGTCCGAGACAAGAGAGGGGTGGGTTGAAGTCAGAGGTAAATGAAGCAGCAGTCGCCTGATGGCACCACTGCTTTTGACACAGGTGATGACAGGGCTGAAACTCAATTGGACCCTGGGGCCCATCCGCACCACTACCAAAAAAACAATTGCGGTAATTCCAAAGGGTCCATTATAAATGGTGGCAGAAACTTCTCCGACTCTGGCCCTTCAGTTAACCTTGTCCAGCACAAGTCGGGCAGGCGTCTGGGTCAGCCTATCAAAACAGGGGTTCTGGTTGAAGACATCCCTATGGAGGCTATTGGAGCAAATATTTCAGCGGTGCACCCCTCAACCTTAGTGGAATGCGGCATATCGGATGACAGAGTAAGACCTTGGGACTTCAACCCGTGGAACTGGCTGTCTAAAAACATTGCTCACTGTCGGGCCTGGTCTGGCTGCAAATCAGACTGTTGGGACAACTTTCAGCCACCGCCTGGCAGTTATTCCAGGCCTGTCCTGCCCTATTCTTTTGGGGACTGATTTTATGATACCAGCCGACGTTCATATGCATCCAGCTACAGAGCATGTGTGGCTAGGGGAAAACAGTGTGTCTGCTCTGGGGCTCACGGAGGAAGAGTTGAGAGACTTGGATGCTCATATTGCTTTCCTGATCCACAAGGAACTGGCACAGATCATCTGTGATAAGGTGCGGGAAGCAGCCCTGTCTTAGCCAGAGAAAGAGGAGCTCTAGCAATCCCTAGAGGAATTTTCTCACCTGTTCGATGGTAGACTGGGCCGCACCTCTCTGGTCGAGCATGTTGTGGATACAGGCTCGGCTAAGCCAGTGTGCCTACCACCCTACCGCACTTCCCAGGAGAAAAGGAGGATTATTGAGGATTAGGGGCTCCATCTTTCACACTGCCTTACCGTGGGCTTCCCAGTTGTCATTGTGGATAAACAACCCGTTTGCAATTACGCATTTAGCAGCTTCCACTATCCCTAAACATCTTATCTTGGGATACTGGCCACACTACCACCCTAAGACTGCATTATGCCGATCCTTTATTTCTTGCCTGGAGGTGTGCCCGTGGCTTTATGCAGGCCTTTCCTACGATTGTCTGGATGACATTGTCGACCTTGACCACACACGTTAAAGTCTTCACCCACCTGGCGCGTGTAGCAGGTCCTAAAACCACCCGCTACCCACAGAGACTGTCATTTTTACAGGAGTTTTCAATGAAAGGGCTATGCTGGCCTATTCCCCACTACAGCAAATGAGGCAAAATTTTTTTTCCCAGTAGGGAGAAAATCCTCAAACAGTGGTTTCAAAACTGGCTTGGGAAGATGAAGGTAATTTAGTGGGGAAGCCCATCCTCCAAACACCTGTTTTTGCAGCACGGTCAACAGAGTTCCATTAAAGTGATGTAAAAAAATCAGACAGCTGTCCGATTGGAAAATGTAAACGGATCTAAACCACGTACTTGTCACCAGAATTACCTTCATTCGCTGAAGAGTTCTGAAATGCCAGCTCTCGCTGGGGAAAAAAAAAATTACATGTCGCTGAGTGCCAGTGCATATACCTAATTTTATTTTTCCTAAAATGGGATTTTGTTCTATGCTTCATTTCAGATGGGAGAGGGAGTTGGAAGTGCATGGCACCGTTGAAAAACGCATTTTTTTTTTATGGACCTCTTTTTCTTTTTTTTTGAAGTTTCCATCACACAAAGGGGTAGGCTTAATTTTTTTTTTTGCCGCTTGCAAATCTACATACCAAACATTAAACAATATGTCAATGTCAAATAATAATAAAGCAGTTCATAATAGATTCTACAATGCTGTGGCATGATTAACTTAACAAAAACAGATCCTTTGAATGACTGGATTTGACCTCATGCATTTATTTATTTATTTATTTATTTTAAATGGCCATGAGGGCATTATGAGAAATGTTGGTCTTTGCTTCCTCTCATCCATCACGGATTTCGGTTTGAGGAAAGAATACTATAGCACAAATCTGACTCAAAAAAGGCAGTGGCACCTGGCACACTGATTGGTTTAACTGGCATTTAAAAAGCTAACGCCCAAACCACGCCTATGCATAATGTGACGGGTAGCGCTGGTGTGTTTTAGGATATAGGCAGGTGTGCAAGATAAACTTTCGCAGGGGGCTCACGCCTCTTAGCAATGCGAAATCCCCAAAATAACGGGTTTAGGGACTCCAGGTAAGATAGGGCCCTAGGTCTCAAGATGCTGGCCAATGGCATCATTGAGCCTGCCAATGGTAGGGATGACAAGTAGCTTCCCCAGTTGTCACTGTGGATAAACAGGGTCCTGGAAATTGTTAAATAACCCTTTTAAGCTTTTTTAGGTGGACTATAGAAAAGTGAACAAGGCCACGGCATTTTTTTTACAAAACAGATTCCTACCCTCTTCCGAGAACATGGACAATTCTTTGGACTTTATCTGGCTCGAGGTCGTTTCCATCTCAACTCTGGACCTCGCACCATTTAATACTGGCAAGTGGCCTATGTCTCCTGATTCTCACAGCCAAGACTGCCTTTGTCTGTCACAAAATTCCCCCAAACTTATACCAATTTAAGGTTTTGCTATTTGGCCTGTCTTCTGTCAATGCCCTTGGCCCAGGAATTTAGCGACCTTGCAAACTCCCAAAACATAGCAGAAAAAGCATGTTGATGAACGCGGTTCTGGCAGGCCTGACCTTTACAAATGTTGTGTGGTCTATCTGGATGACATTGTCGCCGCTTCACCCACTTTCTCACAACACTTGGGAGACCTTAACAAAGTCTTCACCCGCCTGGCGGATGCCGGGTTGTCTTTGAAGTTTTCCAAATGCCTGCTTCTGCAAATCTTCCTGTTCTTCATCACTACCTGGGATACATGGTCACACGGAAGGCCTGAGCCCAGATGAGAACAAAGTCAGTGCCATTACAGACTTCCCAAGACCCAATTCATAAATGAATTTTGAAAATATTTCAAGTCAAAACGCAGTTCATTGGCATGGCTGTACAAAAGGGTTTTACCAATTGACCGCAGATTTTTCATCCTGTTAAAATTATGCAGCTGTGGCAGAACCTCTCATTGCACTTTCTAGGGAGGGACTCCGTTCACATGGAGTGATGAATGCCAGCTGGCCTTAGACTAACTCAAGTCAAAGCTATGTATGGCACCAGTCTTGGTCCTTCCCAATTTTGAGAAACCATTCGCAGTTCATACAGATGCATATGATGTAGGTCTGGGTGCTGCTTTGATCCAAAACGATGAAAAAGGCCGTGAGAAAGTCGTGGCATATGCAAGCCGCACCTTGTCCAAGTCAGAACGACCATATTCCACTTCAGAGAAGGAATGCCTTGGTGTGATTTGGGCCCTAGAACACTTCCGGCCATACATTGAAGGGTCCCATGTAACAGTGGTGACAGACCACAACTGCCTACAATGGATGATGTCACAGCCATCCCCTTCAGGTCGGCTGGCCCGGTGGTGCCTTCGGCTCCAGGACTTTGATTTTGAGGTTGTCCATAAGCCTGGAGCAGTGAACTCTGTCCCCGATGTGCTATCACGCAACCCTGTATTGCCCGGTGAAGCGATTGACCTGTGCCCCAGCTATGCCACGGTGGGGTTACTGAACCTCAGGAGTCAGCCCTTGTTGGTGCTCACTGACAAGGACCAGCTACGCACACTGCAGGATGCTGACCCAGCCATCAGTTTGCTATGTGCCAGGCTGGAGAGTGACTCGTGTTGATTCTTCAGAATACTGCCTTCACGATGGCCTTGTATACTTCAGAGACAGGAGATCCTCCTGTTGCCTGCATCCTTTTGAGGATCTCCGTCTATATTTACCAACTTTGCTTCGCAACACCCTGCTGGAATACTTCCATGAACGCCCTATGGCAGGTCACCTCGGGATTGCCAAGTCCCAAAGCCACCTTCAGAAATGGGTGTACTGGCCTGGCATGAGAGGTGACGTCAAGAGATATGTCCTGTCCTGTGCAATATGTCAGTTCACTAAGCTGACCAACCGCAAGCCAGGAGAATTCCTACAACCAGTGATGGCATTGTTTCCTTGGGAATTTGCTGGAGTTGACTTTGTTGGGCCCCTTCCCCAATCCCCACGAGGCAATGAATATATTCTGGTCTTCGTAGACTATTTCACAAAGTGGGAGGAGATCTGTCCGGTACGTGAGGCAACTGCCCATGTGGCGGCTGAGAAGTTCCTGCCGGAGGTCGTCGCCAGACACGGGACTCCAAAATATCTGGTGTCTGACAGGGGAGTCCAGTTTGTCAGCGACATGTTCGAGGTAGTGGTGGCTACAATGGGAACTGTCCACAGGCTAACCATAGCCTATCACCCACAATCCAACCAAACAGAAAGGGTGAATCAGACATTAAAGACCGCAATCAGCGTATGTTGACTCTAAACATTGAGAGTGGGACCATCAACTTCCACTAATTACCTTTGCACTGAGAACGGCTCCACACCAAAGTACAGGTTCACCTGCCTTCTTCCTGTATAGCAGAGACCTAAATACACCACTGGACCTGTGGATGCAACCGGAGCTGGAACCGGCCCCAGAGACTGTGGAAGTCTACAAGTCTGAGCTGGCAGCGGCTCTGCGGGATGCGTATGATCATGTGCGCCAGTCACTAACAACCAGCCACGAAACAGAAATTTTACTATGACAAAAAACGGAGACAGGTCTTATTCAAAATTGGAGAATTGGACTCATCCACGCTCTAACGTGTCTGCCGGGTTCACTGCCAACTTGGCTCCTTTGTATAAGGGTCCCTACAGGGTGGTTTAAGCAATGTCAGACTTAAATTACAGGTTGTCGGGAGTTGCAGACAATTCCAACGCTGGAGTCCATCATGTATCCAACCTCCACCCTTCTTCACTTAGGGAGGTGGTGCACAGTTTCCTGAACATCCTTCCCTGTCTGCTGAGGACTCTGACATTGCCGTGTGGGATGGTGGAGAAGGAAGATTATGGATTTGACTTCCTTTTTGGCAGCACGGGGGACGCTGGCCCTTCAGCTGAGGAGAGTGAGGAGCCCCAGGCGGGACCGGTGCTGTCTGCGACCGTTGGTGTCTCCTTGGCGGCGACGGAAGTGGATGAATGTGGGCTGTCAACCTCGCTTGCACTCTCTCATACCTCCCTGGAACACACACAGTCCTCCCAATACTGAATAAGGCCTAGACGCGCACCTAGAGTGAGCTCTAACTGGCCCTCTACTCATTGGTCTCACCCACATTTTGCTCAGAAGTTTGATTTATGAGCTGGGGGTCTATTCCGTTCTGTTTTTACATGAGTATGTTGTCTTGTGCCCTGTTGACTAAGTGGTTGAACGTGTATGCACCCAACATATTATTTCTGTGTTCTGTTATTTACAGATGATTCTATTCAGGGCCTTGGTATTCTTTATATAATTGGAAAAATAGTGCCTTCAACTGTATGTATGCCAGTGGAGTGTTGGATATGGGAATACTGGTTTGACCTCATGCTGTGGCATTTGAATCTTCGCTGTAGCACCATACTGATTTATTTTATGCATTTGAGTATCCTCTCCTATTTAGTGAGGCCCGAGGCCAGCCCTTGTTTTAAAGGGGGGGGATATGTAATGAACACTGCCTGGGTGTCTAAGTGGGGACGTCCCTTCCGCTTTTCTGGAGTCGGGAGGTTTGCCTTAGTAAGGGAATGCATGCACATCTGTGGCGTGCCACTAATTTTGTGTTATAAGTGCTGAAACCACGACCTGTATCACAACAACGTCTCCCCTTAATAAAACTACAGCTGGGGTATTAAGACTTTCGTCTGGTGTTCATCCATTCTACTCCCTCGACTCCCTAGAGATGTACCATATCTCTACACAAGCCACACATATTAGAAAAGCTACCCAGCAAAAAATGACATAAAAATGTTTTTTCCATACAGACGAGAGCCTTGGCTCCGTTGATAATGACACGCTAGGTCCAACCATAGGACGTAGGAAGCGGATTAACCACAAAGAAACAAGCTAGTTTGCATTTCTGTACATCAGAGTAAAGTCTGCTTCCAAGCTGCTAGCTACCTACTGATCTGACTTTATGTGGACTAGTATTTTCCACTGCCTCACCGGGCTAGGCTACACAAAGCTATAAAATGCTACGCCAGGCTATCAAACCCATTTAGATATCGGTTATTAGAGCTGCAGTTTGTAAGTATTACACATCATTGATTATTCTGTTGCTGATGGATGGCTTTTACATTACTACAACTGGAGCCCAGTCAGTTTAAATAAAGGTGCACACCAGAGCTGCGATGCTAATTTAGAAGCATGCTAACAAGCTACTTACTAATACAATGCCAGTGGATCCTCTAAACACTTATGCCTGGTTCAAAACTCCACTTTATTCTTGGTTGGCTGCTTTTCTGCCAGTGTAACAGTTATGCAGTTTTTGGCATGAAGGCAGGAGAGATTTTGATGTTTCTGGATTTTCACAGTCTGGGCCTGCCATACAGAGATCCAAATATGCTCTCAGACCACTTCAGTTACTGATCACTGAAAATATTATGACATTTTTAACAAATGAAACACAATAAGGTTCCCAAATTAAGTTTACACTCCACTTGGCACTGCTTGCTGATGATACTGGTGTTGAAAAAGGGAGAGAGCATGTCCGGAATAGGAAGGCTGAACAGAATGTACAAAAGAAGTGATTGACGTTGCTCTAGAACAGTGGTGGTCAACCCTGGTCCTGGTGAGCCGCAGTGTCTGCTGGTTTTTGATGTTACTCAGCACTTAATTGATGAATTAAAGTGTCTTTGGTGTCTTTGGTTTTCTCCACCCTATTTAAACCTAACTCGGCACACCCTGCTGCTCTCCAGGACCAGGGTGGACCACCACTGCTCTAGAAGATCCTCCTGGCTTTGATAGGTTAATTTTGCTCAGGCACGATGGATTCTTGCGAATGCCATTAGGAGCACTGGAAGGCGCCAGATGTCCCTGTTTTTTCACTGATTACCTGTCACATGTGTTACTGTCAGTATAGAGTAAAAATTTTAGCAAATGTGATCAAAAGTTATTTTTGAAAAGGCCATTCCTAGTATGATGTTATCTTAATTCTTGGTCATCTTAGAAACACACATATCCATTGATAAATTTAAGGGCATCATAAAGAATGTGGTGGCAGAGACATGTGCGTGTTTCTCTTGAGAGGTCCACTACGTTTTGACTATGCTTTAATAGTTGTTCTTGTTTTTTTTTTTTTTTTTTTTATGCTGTACTAGTTATATTTTAACATGTTTTGATTGGCTGTTACCTTGGCCAGGTCTCTCTTGCAAAAGAGATTCTGAATCTCAATGGAACTTCCTGGTTAAATAAAGGAAAATGAATAAATAAATAAATCTTGTGGTATAATGTTGATATGGCAATTGTGTCAGGCTGCTCATCTCAAGGCAGTAAACCAAATGAAGGGCTGTTCCTTGAGTTCAAATCGGAATAAACATTTATTTTTAATATGATAATGTCAAAATACAATTATCAAATGCACAAATATGTCTGGTGAAATTAATCAATTTTCTATGTACAAAGACGTTTCACAAATTTTGAATGCAATAGTCAAGAAGAAAAATGTGCAGACATAAGAATTATGTTAGGTATTTAAGCTGAAAACAGACAAGCAGTGAAGAATTTAGAATGAAGAGCCACTGATAAATGTAAGCAAGACAACAAAGCTAAAATGATAAACAAGATGGAAAACAAAATGGAATTTTTGTAGAAAAAAAAAACAGAAATATGGGTATAAGGTAATAAGAAATTTTCAACTATGTTTTTTAAACAATTCCAGTATATTTATCATCTCACATTATGCATCCTCATGAATTGAATGAAAAACTGAAGAATAATCGATAAAAAAAATGATACCCAGATTGTTTTATTTATGCATTTTGTACAAATTAATTAATTAATTAATTAACCGGAGGCAGCCTACTCCTCCTCCAGCATCCTAATTGGTCCTTGATCTTCATCCATTATAGCCAATCATTGACGGCCACCCAACATATACAGACAGGTAGCATATTAATGTAAAAATCAACATGACTAGTCATAGTAAAGTGTCAGGCCTCTACAAGCTGCCAGATTAGGTTCAACACACCTTGGCATGGAGTCTACCTCAGTAAAACTTCACTGGAAGGATGGAGTACCTGTACCTCAGTTGGTGTTTCGATGATGGTGATGAAGAGCACTAGCATGTTCCAAAATCTCCCATGTGAGTTCAGTTGGTTTGAGGTCTGGTGACAGTGAATGTGCTGGCTCATGCTTAGGATCATTTTCATACTCATTAAACCATTCAGTGACCCCTTGTGCCCTGTGGAGCTCAGGGCGTTGTCATCCTGAGAAAGACCTCTCCCATTGTGGTAGGAATGTTCAACATAAGATAAAGGGGTGATCACAAATAAAAATTCCAGTTTGATTTTCGACAACCCTTCCATCTTTCAGGAGAGAAGAGGACCCAAACCATTTCAAGAAGATGAATTTCTCAGCCGTCTGTAGGTCCCATCTCCCTGTGCAGGTGTGGTCTCTGCACGTTCAGACAGCCATTTTCTTGTCTCATAAGAGATTGTTGTGTGATGTCTTGAATTGGCTTTTTCAGGGCTTCCCATTCAGGGAAAAGGACTAGGCAAGTCAAGGGTACCCTTAAATTTTGCACACCTGTTTTCTACACCAGGTTAGTACTGCGTGCCACCCACTGCATAGGGTGATACGTGTTCCTTTATTGCTTGACGGCACTTTCAACAATTTTTTAGTTATCTCATGTCACCCAACATACTCCTCTAAACATGTAGAAAATTGAAGCACATACCATTCAGTCACATCATTCTCTTCTACACTGTAAGATCACGCCTCCAGCCGTCCTGCTCACCGGTCTATTAAGACCCGGACTGCATTCCTCAACTGCTCATTATTTCCTGCAGCTGTCCATTATGGCCGCTGAGTGGCAGCAGTGTGCTACTGCAGTCCGAGCTTCACACCCACTCATTGTGAAGTCTCAGAACTACATGCCTGTCTGGTGTTCTTAGTCTTGTATAGACATATTCTCTGTATATCGTGTATATAATCTAAACCTCTTTAAACTTAGTGCTGTTTCAGTCTATTCCAGCACTTTATACTTAGGAACCTCGATTCCTGTTTGTTTTTGATTTGTAAAACATTGTTACTGTAGCTAATGCCCAGAGTCTGTATTACCAATAGTGCTTATTAAGGAATGTCGATTCCTGTTTGTCTTGTTTTGCTTTGTTCGTGTCTTCTGCTGCGCTGTAGACATAATACATATATACAGAGTCCATCCTTGCATCGGAGTCCAGTCCTCAAATTCCTGTCCTCAGTGCACCTGAACTGTGTACGAAGCACAAACCTTACATACACCCATGCAGACATGCAGAACTCCATACGTAAATGTCCCAGACCAGATACAAACCCATAACCTTCTTGATGTGAGGCAACAGTGCTATCCACTAAGCAACTGTGCTACCAACTGCAGTGGTGACATATTAGTACTCAGAAAATCAAAGTCATTTCTGGTATTTTGTTCCAGTGTTTTACAGTAGAATTGCAAAATGGGTAACCTCTTGAAAGAGGAGATAGACAAATCAGCTGGCTGTATTCATGGCCTAATTTTCTGACCTCAGGATTTTCTTCCAGTTAGCTCTCTAAGTTTTGTTGGAGGAGGTTAGAATAGCCAGTTTCTTGTCATGGAGGAGTGGTGTTTCTGTTCATCCGAGCTGTTTCTTCAAGCCAGATGATGTTTTGTTACGCTCTGGCAGGAATCCCCAATTGACTCACTTTCACTTATATAAATAAACATAACACCCCAGTGGACACCTTGAGTGCTATATAAAGCTGGCATTTATGGTACAACCATTTGGAAACCATTTTTACAAGGCAAATCTACTAAAACACATAGCATGGTGTAAGAAAAATAAAACTCGGACCTGTAATGAGCCATCTATTATCTTTTAAATACAACATACATTGGACTGGTTTACGTTTGGAGAAAGCCAACAGTGTCATTCAATCTGCAATGATTGTTGTCTGTTTGATTGTTGTCTATTGCAAGGGTATATGGCAGCTACTTTGTGGGACTCGTTGGGTTCAGTGATTGCTCTCCATGGATGTGTAACAATGACAAAAATACCAGGTGCACCATGCAGTGCTGATGCTGTTCCCTCAAGATATTCAAACATGAAAATGTCCCCATACATACCGGTTCCAAACACCCAAGGATGAAGTCAAATTCCTTCCAAGGCCAACACAATTGCCTAAATCAGTGTTTCTCAAACCTCTCCAGGAGTACCACTTGTCCTCCATGTTTTAGGTCTCTCCCTGCTCCAGCACAGGTGACTCAAATGATCAGGTTATTATCAAACCCTGATACTGTTTGGTAATGAGCAAATCATTTGAATAACCCGTACTGAAGTAGGGACAGATCTAAAACAAGCAGGACAAGTGGTAGTCCAGGGGTGGTTAGAGGAACGCTGGCCTAAATTAGCTGAACATAATTGAACCCATATGGGAAGTTCAGGAGGAAAAACAAATATCCTTATCCTTCATCCCCCAAGAATTGAATATTGTGAAATATCCTACTATATACAGATATTATATGCACACATTCCTAAAAAGATTTACACAGTTATAAAAGCAGTGCGGGTTAACTTGTAAGTTACCCAGTATCGTCTTTGTCGATCCTTTCAATATTCTAACGACCCCCTGAACTAATGAATGAGTTGCTGAAAGATTACCATTCTTACTGGATTTAACCTTCAGCCATGAGGAGTTACATACATTAGGAGCCATAGTTTCATTTTTTCATGTCATTAACTCTTTTGTCTCCGCACTTGCATCAATTTGGAACAAGAATACAATTGTTCAGCCTCACTGAAACAGGCTGCATCATCCATTTAAGTTAATCATGTGTTTTGATCTGGAAGGATTCCTTCAGGCTTTCCATGGCTTGTTTTTTAGTTATATGTTTCCAAGGAACGGGAATGTCTGCTGGCAAAGCTTTACACACCTGGGCAAACTGTTCGTTAAATCTGTTGAAGACGTACTTCCAGTAGTCTGAGGCCTGGATACTGGTGTCAGGCTGAATGCGCCAGTCTGGGTAAATGCTCTGGTAGTCCTTGTATGGATGCCATTTCCACTTTGTTTCCTTCACCATGAATTTTGCATCACTGGCTACACTAGAGGAGCAGACATTAACCTCCAATTTACGAGAGACCATATTTCTGCATCCCCCGATCCCCTGAGGACGGTGAAGTGATGCAAAGTGCTCTGTGTGGTTCTTGCCTCCGGCTTCACATGGGGTCATGCAGAAGGGACACTGTTTCCCACATCCAAACAGCCTGTTGAACAGCTCTTTATGTGGCTGAAAAGGCAATGAGGTCAGCCTGTCACACACATCCCTTCCTGTCTGAAACTCAGCCATAAAGTTCTGCTCCATTTCATCCACAAGCCTTGTCAGACACTCAGAAAAGTCTCCTGGTTTGGCCGTGTTTAAGGTCAGGACTGCTCTGAGGGGGTCCTTGGGGATGACCAGCTCCTTTTGCATGTCTCTACAGATATCCTGAATGAACTGCTGAATGTTCTGGTCCTCTTCAAATTTCCCTATTTCTTGTGCACTCTCCTCCATCTGCACCTTCTTAATGGCAACCTTTAATCTTTTAATCGTCAGTGTAAGTTGCTCAATCTCAATGTTCCTGAGTCCATCTTCCTCTGAGAGTATTTGTACCATCTGTTTGAGTATCCAGTCCTGCACATAGGCCTTGTAATTATTCACGTAGGTCTCGAAGTCCTTAAAGTTACAATCTGAGAGAAGTTGCTTGAGGATCGAGAACTGGAAGAAGGTCTGAGTGCTGAAATCAATACCTTTCCTCGCTTTCAACACTTCATCCACAAGATCTGGGCCCAGAGCTTTGTCGATGCGCTCCTTTATGGCAGGTGCTAGACAGTTGTAGGTGAACTCCTCAGCTTTCTTCTGACACTGGTCTCTTCTATGGAACAGGTCCTTAAAGTCAGCACAGTACTGTTCCTTGAATTGTTCAAGACAGTGACGGGGATCATTTGTACGAATAAAATCCAAATGCATTTTCTGAAACTCCCGTGCTGCATATCCGCATATGTGGATTTTTAAACTCAGCCCTGAATTCAGCGGTTTTTTCCTGACCCCAGTCACTGTCCAGGCTTTCGTCTACCATGCGAAACAAGTCAATCATGTATGTGTTATGGTAATCAGACCCTCTTCTGACTTTCTCTTTCACAAAGTGCCTGCTGGACTCGATGAGTTCAAAGGTTTGTTCAGCGTTCACTTTCTGCTTATCTCCAAAAATTGTGTTCCAGGCCTGGTCTCACATGCCCAGATCTTGACTGTGCAGTTCAAATGATTCTTTGCCGCACTCAGACAAGTTTCCCACTCTGGAGAGCATTTCATGTACTGAGCCACCCTCTCTGCTTAAATTAGCCCTCAGCTGGTAATGTATATCTTGGACAATATCTAGTTTTTCTAAGCCAGTGAAGCTCAGCTCTGCCACCGTGTTAACCCACATCTTATCAAATTCAGCCTCCAGCTGTTTATCTGTCAGACTTTTACTTTTCCTGCATTTTTCAACAAGATCCAGAACCTTCCCCTCCATTGCAGCAGTGTGATTTTTCTTGATTCTCTCTAACTTTAACATGCCCTTTCTAATCTGCACTGCTGCCTCAAGCTTGTTCTTCACGGAGTTCTCCGTCTCTCTTCTGACTGTTTTGGCTGTGCTGATGAACTCCTCCTCGTACTTCTCTACCAAGTGCACGTGTCCCTCCAGTCTCTCGTAGAACTCAGAAAGGTTTCCTAAAATTAGCTGTTCCTCTCTATCCAGTTCTAAGGAGGCCTCAATCTTCAGGTCGCTGAGTAAGTTATCCACACTGAATGATGGCTCATTCTGTGGTGCCATCATGCCAGAGTTTGACACCTGTGTCTCAGCTTGACTCTCAGTACATGTTCTTCCTTAAGCCCCACTCCCATGTGTTGAACTCGGTGCAGAGCTGAGTGTAAGCTTCTGCCACAAGACTGTTGCGAAAACTGAAGATGAAGTTCTCGTACTTCACTGCTTTCCACAAACTTTTGATCCATTCGAGAAACTCATTAATTGAGTGTGCTGGGTTCTTTCTGGACATGTGTTCATTCAATATCTGAATTATGTTTCTCTTGAACATATTCAATGACTCACTGTAACCAATATTTACAGGTGCCATGGGAGGGATGCCATGCCAGAGCCTGTGAATATATGCGGTGCTTCTCTCTGGATCGTACTTCATGACATCAGTAAATTTGTTAATTCCTCGCTTTTCCATCTTAGCTGCAGTTTTGGTCATCTCATTCAACAGATCCAGCAGCTGTTTCCTGTCCCTCATGGTATTGTCGTGGGCAGAGACGTCCGGTACGTTTTGGTGCACAAACTGACAGCAGGGATTTCTCCAAACAACCTTCATGCGCAAGAAGGCATGCACGACAATCTGCAGGATGTCCTTCATCTCGGTGGAATTCTCCATGGCGATGTTGATGATTGTGATGTCACTCAGCCCCACCACCAGAGTGGCCAGTTCATTATCATGCTCATGGCTGTCATCCAACTGGGCCAACTCCAGTGACTTCAAGCCTTCAGTATCAATGACCATAATGTAGTCACATGCAAGCTGCTCTTTAAAGTCCTCTTTCACTCTGATAAGAAGCATGAAGGCCCCTCTCGTGCACCGGCCACTACTAACGGCAAACTGGACCCCAAACATGGTGTTCAAAAGAGTGGATTTCCCAGTGCCTTGCAATCCCAGGACAGTCACCACCCAAATTCTACATTCATTCTGCATTAGATGATCAAGCTCCTTCAGAACCTGAGTCACCCACTGCAGAGGAATGTTGGACGCATCTCCATCCAGCAGCTCCAGAGCAAAGCCATCCTGCAGCAGCTCAGCACATAGCTGAGGTAAGCGCATTATTTCAGCCGAAGGGCCTTTGGGGTCTGAGCATGCCGACTCGTACAGCTGAGCCATTTCCCGCAGGAAGTGCTCTGTCCTCAAGGAACAACTAGAGATCTTCTTGTCCAACTCTGCAATGAGTTCTTTGTTTTCTACAGACTTCTGACACAGTTCCTTGTACTCTGCCTGAAGAATTGACAGGGTTTTGCGAGACAGGGTGTCCAGGTTGATCCTCGTCCACTTGAGGAAATACTTGCGCTCTTCTATGGAACCAGACATTGCTTTGATGAATAGGGACATAGACTTTGACATTTTGTGACCCCTCTGCTGTGCTCTGAGCTTCTGCTTTTGATTGGCAAGCTCATTCCTGTAAACTTCTATGTTTTTATCACCAGCAAATTTCAACCTGCACTCTTCTTTCTCCAGTTTGGCCAGCTGTTTCCATGCAATCTCTTGCAAAGGCAGCTCTTTCACTTTGAAGGTCAGTATATCAGATATTCTTCTTGTGATTTCATCTGCCATCTCTTTCCCATGTAGGCAGCAAGTGTGATTTTGATCCACCTGGATTCCAAGCTCATGGGCAACACCTGACATCCCTTCAACACTCATTTTGACTAAATTTCCCTTCAAAATGCCACTAATGATCAAACGCAATTTTTTTATCAATTCTGCATAATTTTTCTGTGGACCCTTCAAGATGATGTTACTGGGTTGAAGCTGTAACTCTGAAGCACATCTCGTGAAGTAATCCACACTGAAGCACTCACTCTCTGAATTCATGATCAAAAACCAATTTTTCTGAAGGTCAAAATTCCAGTCAGACCCAAAATCATCACAAAACAGAAATATGGCAGCAGAGGTGTGGCTGAGGAAAGCATACTGAGTTTCAAAGTCTCTGATGTCCCCACGGAGGTTAGCTATAGCCAGTGGCTCAGAGAATATGTCAGTGTTTTGATTCCCAGAGGGCAGATACCAGCTGATTTCCACCAGCCCATTGGAAATCCTCCTTGGGGTGTCACCACTCTCCATGTCCTTGTGAACAAAGGTATCGTGGTACTGCTGAGAGTTGCTGAGAACTTGGTTCAGGATGTGAGACTTGGACATGCTGCAGTTTCCCAGCCTGACAAAAGAGATCATGGGGAGCTGAGAGAGCACAATGCTCTCCTCCACAAACCCTCTCGGGTCCTCCAAGGAGTGCGGTTTGTACTTTTTCACAATATCCCTCATGGCCCACAGCATTAGAGTGCACTGCTGTGTGTCACATTTAGGAAGCAGCAGAGGCACAGAGAACTGGCACAAGGACATTTTCAAAACAATCTCCTGCTGGAGAAAACCATCAGAGCAAAAAAGTACAGCAGTTATGAGGGCAAGAGGGTTGACAATGTCGCTGTGATGCTGTGGATCAGACAGAGTGTCAATAAAGCTGTCCAAGGTCTCGGATGTACGGTCCTGTTTGGCGGTGCAGTTCACACTCCTCGCTGTCACATTCACCATCATCAGTTTCCTCAGGAAACCCCATGGCAGAGATTTCAGAGACTGGTTATTTTCATCAGTTAAAGTCTCTCCATCAATCTCCAGCACCTTGCTCAGAGTCAGCTTGTTCTTCATGTAGTGCTCCAGTCCCAAGTCTCTCAGCTGCTCATCCAGACTGGCACCTATCATTAGGGATGGAAGCTGAATTACTACATGTATGTGGCGTGACAAAGAATATATTTCAGAACAAAATCAATGAAAGCTGCATATTTTATGAAAAGTTTTATTCCTTATTTATTTGACCAGGGAAGTTACATTTCAATGTTTGACTTTTTCAAGGATGCCCCAGGAGAAAAGTCAGGTAGATCAGTTGCAAGTGAAGAGGGATGGAGAGAAACAGGGCTAAAGCCCCTGAGGCAGTTAGGAGCTGAGGGCCTTACTCAAGAGCCCGACAGCAGAGTTCTTCCCAACTTTATCTACCCAGGTACAAGCTAGGATCATGAGCAACTCTGCCTTTACCAGTCAAGCAGCCCACCACTAGGGTGCTCTGCTGCTGAAGTTAAAGACCTCAATCACAGGTCAGAGACAGTGTAATGAGGGGAGAATTATGCCTCACATATTGATTTTGATGCGGTTTTCATCAGGGTCGGCGTTCCCAAAGTGTTTTTGCACCATAACTCAGAAACTGCTCAATACTTCTTTATCAGATTTTGTAGGTGCATTGATCAGCTACTAAGCTGGTGCCTTTTTGCTATTTAGGGTCTCTGGGAATGGTGGGGGGTGTAGGCGGGGCATTTGTTTTACTGGTATAAACGCAGCCTAGTTTTAGCTGTAGGACTTGGTTGTCAGCTAAAATGGAATTTCAACTGACTGATAAAATTTGATTGGGGAATGGATATATTTTGAGAATCATGAAGTGAGTGGAAAATGGATGTTAGGATGGCTAGTATTTTAGCTGATGTCTTGAAATCTTCCCGAATGTCTGTTCTGTTCTAACATTGTTCATGGAATACTGACCTTTCTGTGCAGGTATTCGAAGTGAGGCAGTTTGCCTGCATTTATCATGTAGGCGCTTTGTGACAGGTTGTTCCGCCTTATTAGCTAGCAAACCAGCTAAAATTTCAGTCAGGACACTTATGTCAAATTTAATCATGTATTACAGGATGACCTGCATTTGAATTTGGCAGTGACTCTGCTCGAGTGCTCTGGAACGATCTGAGCAAGCATGACAGTCCCTGAGATCACAAACCCCCTGGCAGAGAGATTTTTTTGAATCTCAGTAATGTTTAAGTTATTGAACATGGTATGAACAAATGCTGCTTGCAATGAACAATGATAAGTATAAAGGAGGAGGCTGGGGAGGTGGGGGGAGCAGTGGTGTCTCTAGAACTGATAATTCTTGGGGCCCGGACCATACCTTTACGTCAGTGATTATTCCTGGCTTGTACTCTTATTTTCCGTTATTAACACGTTTTCCAATTATGACAATAATCCTCTAGCATTCGAAGTTACGGTTTCTCTCTCCATGCGATCTATTGATGACTAAATAATGGGCTAAATTCAGATCAGAAAAATTATTTAGGCTACTCAAAAATAGGCCAATGCTTTAAGAAAGACAAACAGCTCTGAAACATCTGCGCTACCCTTTCCATTCATTAAGTGATTTAACTTGTGCTTCATGATCGTTTTGTTTAAATAAAATAAAAGACCATTTGAAATGTCCCTGTGCAATTCTGAATAACGCTGATTTAAATGCACGAAATTACGCGTCCAGATTAATGATTGTCGCCGTACCGAAATGTACCGCACCGTACCGGCGTGTTCTCGGAGTGAATCTATTGCTCAGTCCCTCAAGGAAGTTGCATGTCGCTATTGCAACTATTAACGCAAATTTAACCAGTCCACACAAATTTTTTGCAGACAAAAAATAAATCACCAAGACATTGCAACTTACATTGGCACTTTTTGAAAAAGCTACCGCAAAATCGGGCGAAAAATCAATAAAACAATAAAAAAGCCGGGAAAAATCCTGGAAGGATTGTTTGTCAATTATGAGAATGATTGAGTGCAAGTCAGGGTTAATAATTGTTTTAAAGGGAAGCTCTGAGCCCCACCAGTCTTCAGGCCTAGAGACGCCCCTGGGGGGGAGATGAGAATCAGGGCCTGTATTCACAAAGCATCTCAGCGCTAAAAGTAGGTCCTCACAGCCAGATTTAGGAGAAACTCCTAAAAAAATGGGCGTGTCAGTCGTAAATTTAGGACTCCTAATTATTTTTACTAAGTGTTATTCACAAAGCATTTTTAGGCCTGAAAGTAGCTCCTAAGTCTGGGAGAGCTTAAAAAGTAGTCAAGAGGACTCCTAACTCGCTAAAAACCTATTCACAAAGAATCAGAAAATGGCTGCTGCTGTTGAAAGACGGAATGACTTGGAATTTCTGAATGATGCGCAGTTGTTGAAAAGATATCGGATCGACCGTGAAGGGATTTTATTTGTTGTTGACTTGGTGAGGAAGAGCATTACGTCTCCAACCACGAGAAACAACCCAATAAGCCCCGAAATAAAATGTTTGACAACACTTTGTTGCTTGGCCACTGAAAAAATGCAACTTTGCAACGCGAACAATTTAGGGATTTCACAATCATCTGTTAGTCGCTCAATCCAACAAACAATCAATGCGCTCTGTGAACCTCATATCATCCGACAGTTTATCCGGTTTCCAATGGACATTCGCCAACAACACAGAATTACTTCAATTCATGCACATCTCAGGTATGCCCAGTATCATCGGTGCTATTGACGGGAGCCATATTCAAATTATTTCTCCGACCAAAGATGAAGAGGTATTTGTGAACAGAAAAAAAAAAAAAGTTCATTCCATAAACACCCAGATAGTATTTGATGCCGAATACAATATTTTGGACATTGTTGCGAAATGGCCAGGATCCACGCACGTCTCACATTTTAATGGAAAGCAGCTTATGCCAATTATTTGACAGGCATCATGTGCCTGTGGAATGCCACTTGCTCGGGGACAGTGGCTTTGGTGCTGTACCTCCTCCTGCTATGCATGAATTATTTTATTAGGCTATTGAGCGAGGGTTACATTTAATACCAGCCTATGTCATATTTTGAATGTATATTTAAATTGTAGGCTATAAATTACAAACCAAGCTTCGAGTGCTTTCCTGTTTGAACGATAGCCTGTTTATAGGCTGCAATCTCGGACCTCCCCTGCGATTGCAGCCCATACCACCGCTTCTCGCCGTCCGAGACACCGAGGGGACTGCAGCATTGATCTGTAGGCTGATATTATCCCGCGCATCCCGCTTTGATTTCCTGTTCCCCGAGCCAAATTTTCCTTTGATGACATGCTTTCGCTCCAGCACCAACTGGGCCAGCAGCAGTAACTGGTCGTGGCTCCAGTTGGGCTTTCGCGTCCTTTTTGAACTTTCATCCATGACAGTTTAGGGCAAACAAACTTGAACAGCCCGACATTTAAATGATCGCAACATATTCTCATTGGATAATAAGTTGCTAATTACTGGGGCAAATGACGCATTTTATTATTGACTCGTTTTATGCTATTGGCGTTTTTTACAACTATCTCTTTCCAATGCATGTTTATTTGCCTAGAGCGTGATATGTGGGGACTGCGCATAGTGCATTTTCAGGAGTGTTCGACATGTTATTATTTTATGGGACAAACCAGCCGCTTGGATTATTTCCTCATTTTTTCCTCCGTGGGTTGTATGTGCGATATTTTTTTCAATGGGCCGCCCTGTCACCAAACAACCAATCACCGTGCTCATTGTCCTAAGACTCATGCATGAGAATTGACGTCATCCATAGCAACGGAGATTTACTCCCACCTATCTCAGAGCTACTCCTAGTCTAGGAGTTGTCAGTTTTCTTAACTAAAAGTTGTTCTCAGCAGCTTTGTGAATAACTTTTAAGATTTTACTCCTACATAAAATGTTTTAGTGCGACTTAGGAGTACTCCTAGCGGTAAAATAAGATGCTTTTTGAATACGGGCCCAGATTTCTTAGCAAAACCATGTAGGAGCAGTTTAGAGGGCACCAAGCCTGAGAATTGAATGACCACTGCCTTAGTTATAAACTTTTTCCAATTTGATGGGAGGAGGTAAAGTTAAGAACAATTGAACAGAAACAGGCTTGTGACCAGTCTGACTCCTGTGCCTGGCTGAACTAACGCTACAGATCAATTTCAGTCAGGACTCTTCCGTCAGATTTAACCACTTACTGCAGGACGGCCTGCGTTTGAGTTTGGCAGTGACTCTGGAATAAATTGAGCAAGCATAACATGAACAGTCCCTGATTCACAAACCCGCAAACCTGCACTCCCAAAGGGAGTAGTCTAGCAGAGTCACCTTCCAATAAAATCAAAGTATGAATGGGATGGAATGGAATAAAATGGATGAATTTGCAGCAGCCAGTGTAACGCATTTCCTTTGTGTTCTGACACATGCATGGCTTATTGAATACAGACAGAGGAACATTCAGCAAGACACTCCTGAAGTGGCTTGATAGAAAGTAAATATACTATTTGAGATATGAGACTATTTGTGGCAACAAGCATGTCACATTTTGTGATGTGTGGTGTGTGGGTCGTGCTTGTGAACACTGGAATTGATTGAGAGTCTAAAATGCAACCAGGTCAGTCTAAAAGCAGCGCTTCACAGGAAGACACTACCACTAAAACATAAAGTAAAAAGCAAAGTAGAAGGGAATAAACCCATAAATGAAAGGAGAGAATCACTCCAATAGGAAACTAACCCTGAGAAATAAAAGATAGCAACAGAGGCTGCAGGAGTGACAAAATAAGGACGTGCCCGAGCTACGGCGCAGTCCAAGTAGAAACTCTCTCTTATCCCTCCCACAGACAGAGTCTGTGAACGAACGGGAAGGAGGAGAGCCTAAACCGGCTGCCAACAAAGCAAAGGGCAGCCTGAGAGAATGAGAACTACCAGAAACTATCTTGTTCCACAGGCGAAAATGCTAAGACCTAAATTCGTGGTCTAAACAAAGAACAGAGAACAGACTCTCACATAAGGTGCGCTAGTAAGACGCTGACTCAAAGTAGAGCAGAACTGGGGGGATTTAATAAGTTCTGTGCAGCTGGCGCCAATCAGCAATCACCACACCCCTCAGAATAGTCTCCGATTGGTCGATTAGCCACATTAGCACTGGGACCATAAAATCAACCAAACTGGACCCATGACACATTTCCTTTGAATTCACGCAAGAATGTGTGACCTTCTCCTCTGGTTGCGAGTAGATCAGCAGGTATGCTGAATGCAAACAAAGGAACATCTGGCACGACACCATTAGAATGACTTGATACAAAGAAAATATTCTATGTGTGCGTGCAAGTTCCCCTGAACTGAGTGAGGTTGTATATAACCCAATTGTGAGAGCAACACAAACCCCCAAAACAAAACAATGCTGGCAGTATTAGCAATGCTTGTCAGCGAGGTGAAGTGCCTCCATAACTATTGCAATCGTGGGAGCAATTGAAACAAGCTATTACTAGCAGATACAAGCAAGATATGAACAAATTATCTGAAATTGGTTGCCAGCTAAGCAACTTGGTTGGTGCCAATTCAGTGCTGATGACATGAGCTACAGTACAGCTTGAAGACATGAGCTTCATAATGGCAAAGATTTATGTCTTGCATGCCAGGTAAAGTGCAGCAATTGCAGCCTACATTGAGTTGAGTACTAGAATATGTACAATCATGCAAACCGCAAGGAAACATGGCAAGTTGGAACAGCAATACAAATAGAGTTACTGAGTAGGGCCTGCTTCATCAAAAATTCCAATACTTGCTGGAGTGGCTGAACTATTAGAATTGAACATTCCCCATGGCCTCAAGCAGTGAATATGTTGGTACATCCTCCAGCTGACCATATTTTAGGCCATTGAGCCTCATGTAGCGAACATTTTCAGCCACATGGCTGCATGCAAAGTATATGGAATGGAGCATTTGCATCCATTACCTCAATTCACCGGGACATAACAACCAAAATGACACCTGCCAGGGATAATGAAATGACATTGATCATAGCAATCATGCTTTAAGGCAGTGGGTGTCAGATTCCAAGTGGAAGCAAGCAGTATGGTGCCAAATCATGAAATCATTACTTATGTGACTACAATTCGGTCTGGTTATTTAAAGCACTGCCGCATGTCCTGAAACGCTAAGGCTGATGTGGTGACTGTCATCTTAATTAAAGGATAATAATCCATAATGACCATAAACAATGCACATCGCCAATCATAGTACTGCCTAAAATAGCCGCAGACACAAAACTTCAAATAACCAATGAGTTTCCCGGTTCTTTGATGCGGAAAATGCGCAGTCCCTGAACGTCAAAGGTCTCACTTACAGATGAAAAGCAGATTTCTTAGTAAACCCGAGTAGGAGCGGTGTAGAGGACAAGGAGCCAGAGAAATAAAGTAACATTGTCTTAGTTATAAAAGCTCGCCAAATGGGTGGGAGGAACTAAAGTTAAGAACAACTGGACAGACACAGGCTTGTGACTGGCCTGACTCCCCTGTCAGACTAAACTAATGCTAAAGCTCAATGAAATCTGAGCAGGCTGCCAGAATGCCCTCAGATCACAATTTATTTACCATATTATGATGCACAAACAAGGGTTAAACTAGGGTTTAACTGGGCACTGCGGAAAAGTCACTAAGGGCGTAAATTTCTGTTTTGTACCTGATGAAGTCATGGGTTAGTTCATTTTTATGCATGCGTTGCCTCCTCATATATGAATGACTTGTATTTGGCTGATTTACTGTAATGTCCTTAAATGTCCTTTTGGTCTCAACATCATTCATTTCTCGCTATTCTTCATGTTCCAGGTTAAGAATTAAGGCAGAGTTTGTACAAATTGTGTAAGAGCCAAATATTAACTTCTGGTATGGGGAGAACGGTTACCAGTTGTTCAACTGTAAGAATTTATCCAGCTAAAATGAAATACTGTATAAATGTGCTTAAAGAAAGGGATTGGGTAATATTCTATCAAGCAGCAAACTATGCCTTGTGTGGTTGATGTTAAAGAGCTGACAAAGAAAGGTCAGTAAATTCTTCTAATACAATACCCTCCAGCAATATTGGCACCCTTGAAAAAAATCCAACCTCGAAATTAAAGAAAATACTCCCTGACCTAAAAATAAATAAGGTCAGAAAAATCATCTTTGGAAGACTTCAACTTGACCAAAATGGAACAAGAGCATGTTCACCGCTCTGGAAAAAGACCTTGTCAAGTACAAAAACCAAGACCAACTGTCATTAGATTTTTCAAATATAAGGCCAAACTGGCTGTACTGGGCAATATGACCCTTAAAGTCTCAAATGTTTTTTAAATGAGGACTTCCCTGAATCTGTTCATCAGAAATGCAAGGACTTGATCCCTTAATGAAAGAGGCCAGATCAAGAGGGGACATTGTTTATCTGAGATGCAGTGACGTGCAGTCGGAGGTTAGTTTGGTGAGGCAGAAACCTCCCCTTTGGTTGATTAGCAATCAGACGATTAACTAGTTTAGTAAGACTATGTGGCAGAATGACGGGCCATTTGAAGTTTCCGCGGCGTTATTACTCAGTAGGCTACATCGAACGTGAAATGCTCATGAAACTGCAGATTTGCGAGTACTTTCTTACAGGAAGCCAGAGACGTGCAGTGAGGTAAGGCAGTCACCCAAACTTTTATCACAGGATTTTGTGAACCTGTTCCCACGTACTATTCCTGATTGACAATCAAAACAATTAAGACCAAGCCTATAGGAAGCCCGTATACTGATAGAGGAGATAATGACATAGATTAATTCACGTTTTTGCTTCAATTCGAGACTGCAAGGATGGAAATCTGAATAATAAATTAGGAAAAATTCTCGGCTCTCGATAATTCTGTATATCGTTTAAACATTTTGCTAATCGGATTATGAAAGAAGACTGAAAATAAGCGCCCGCTTTTTGTTTGGGTGTAAAAGTGCCTATTTAAAGGAGAATACATTGTATATTGATCAAGCATTGAACCCTGGATTAGTCGAACAGTTTTAATATTTGTTAATGACATTGCTTCGGCTTCCTGGAAGCAAGTACGTGCAAATCTGCTGTCTAGTGAGCATTTCAGGTTCGATGTACTGAATAATAACGCCGTGGAAACTTAAACTGGCCCGTCATTCTGCCGAATAGTCTTACTAAACTTGTTAAGTCTGATTGCTAATCAAGCAAAGGGAAGGATTCTGCCTCACCAAACTAACCTCCGACAGCACGTCTCTGATTTTTTGAATGTTTTTTGTTTTAAAAGTTACTTGCGAATTCTTTTGTCCAAAGAAAGGTTGTTCACAATGCCAAAGTCCATGGATTTTGATGTTTACTGTTCACTGTGTAAAAATGGGTTTAATTAAAAATATTCACCTCTTCCTAATATGATATTTTCTATATGCACATGATGGATTTGTGAAAACTCTTTCTCAATGTTTTCTTTTTACGCACCCAATTATTTCAAGGAATTTCTTGTATGTTTTTCTGACAATTTTTTTTTAATTAAACATAGGCTTGTAATCTATGACAGTATATTCTTTGATCCATTTGAACTTGACAGAAAAGATGATGTTGGTCAAAATTCAGATTTTCAGACCCTGATATTAACTTTCACCAGCTAATATTGCCTTTTCCTGAGAATACTTCATAGAATCTTAATTCAGCTCCTTCGTTAGCCCATCATCAGGGGACAGTAAATCATTCTTGGTTTTGGTTTTTTAAATATTCGCAGTCTCCCTAAAAATTATGATTAGCTGGTACATTATTATCCCCCGCCATGAAGTGGGACCAGGGAATATTGGATTGGGACCCGTCTGTCCGTCCATTCGTGCGATTTCACAGTACAAAGCTAAATTTACCTTCACGGTACACTGTAAATCACAAAGCAGTGCAGTTCATAGTAACATCCCTCTGTGACTCAGGTGATCTTAATGGCCTGGGGGTGATGTGACTGCGTGGTACACAGCAACATCACATACTGACTGCCACACTTCATACTATTATGGAGAGGAGCATGTAGCATCCGGTATATACTGGTGCTGTGTGCAGTTTGTGGTTAACATGCCATTCCAAACACAAAAGTATAAAATGTTAGACATTCTGCCAATCACTGTTGAACGCGGATCTTAAGGTGCTCTTCTTGCTGTTCACCTTCGAGTCAGTGCCTTTGACCCTCATATGGGTCCAATGTTCTACAGAGGAGACAGAGGAGAGAGGGGACATTCAGGCAATGCTAGATTACGATTTGACGGCAAATTGGTTATCCACTGGATAATTATGTGCTACCTAACCCAGATATTTACAAGGTGTACTGCTGCCACTGTGACCGATTCTCCCCAATCCCCCCCCCAACAAGGACTGAACCCTGAAGTCCGTACCGTGACAGTTTTAAGCATTATTACACGCGAGGGTGTGCTTGGCCGTCACTGTTGTCACAACACAGTGATGCAGCCAGGAACGAGGCGCTTGCGCCGAGTTCCGTTAGCATCACTGAAGTGACAATAATGACGGTCAAACACACCCTCGTGTGTAATAATGCGATTATACAACAATTATCAACAAACTAAAATGTATCATGAAAATGTATTCATACTGTGGGCATTTTGCTCTCAAAATATAAAAGTTCTCTCCATTTCAGTGGAAATACATGGGATCTGACGTTAACTAGTCCTTGTCAGCCAGCCAACTTGGGCTTTCTAGACATCATGATTTCCCAAACTGAATAAATGCCACACATAGCAACACAAAACTGCTTTGCTGGCTCAATCATGTTGTAACTAGAATATCTGCTGGGAAAGAAAAAAAATTCATGGACTGATAGTTATACTTCTGCCGACATCTCAGTCATTTTTAAGCTAACAGGTGCTGTGACAACGACTCAGCAGCACAGCTGATCTTTATCTACAACAAACTTAAATTAATGGTTATATTTAAATATAGGCAACGGCTTGCAGTGTCGGTGCCAGAACAAACATCTATCTTTTAATACACTCTCCAGCAGATGTTTAACTTCAGCTGGGGGTGTGTCACTCCAATTTAACGTCAGCTCCGATTAATGTGGCTAAGCAGCAAAAGTAACAAAAGTAACCTGTAACATTAAGGCTGAACAGAGTTATATAATTTCAACCCCTTTAGCTAATCACCTTTATTTCAGGCGATTATCAATTTACCTCTGCAATATTAAGATAGGCGGCGTAATATTTTCAGTGATGGGGTATTTTTCATTTGAGCACAGGCTACCCGTGCTGTCTTGCTCATTTGAGAACATTCTAAACGTCTAATTGTCCAATCAGATTGCTCGGTCGGATCTACATGTTGTATAATGAGGCAAATAAAACTACCATAATGCTCCTATTTTGGACACTTACTTTATTATAAAAGTGGTGGGCTCATCTTGCTGTATGTTTTCAAATCAATGGCTTTCACCCGCATGAGGACCCGTCGATCTATTCGAGAGGAGAGAGAGAGAAAATCTAATCACAGCTGTTTGTCTCCTAACTTTAAAACATTCAATTCTGCAAGATACCTTGAAAAGTATGCTTTTAGTACTTATGAATGTCTTCCCTTGGTTATTGTATTCTTTTCAATTGTTAAAACGCGGCCTAGGGGAAACTATGGTGCAACATGAAATAATGAGACTCCCCTGTACCCTGCTTCTAAGAGCCACCAGTAAGAAAGGATTGCAGCCTTTTTTCAGAATTTATTTTAGCGAATGTAGCTTTGGCGTGGGCGCACAGCAAAATAACGAACAAAATCAAACTAAATGTAAATAACCTTCACTTATCGCAGCAAAGTAAGAAGAAACAAAAAGACATAAACAGGAGAAAACAAAATGCTACCAAACCAGAGTTATAACAACATTTAACGTGCCAATATTAAAATGTATTATATTTCACTAGCGAGGAGCGAGGAAAAGAGAGTCTGTCACTGCAGAGGTTGGTCCGGCTTTTAAAACACTGGCTTGGATGTTGTACTGTACTCAATGAGGTTGTTGCAAGTTACGTAGGTGGTCATTTGATCCCCCAAGCAATATATGCACAAAGCCTGATTGCAGCATAGTGAAAATGGGGAAATCTTGTGCTGCTGTTGCTTGCACCAATAATAATGCCATTCGGTCGTCTGGAAAATACGGCAAAACAAGTTTCCATCAATTTCCACAAAATAATGAAGCTCTTTTGAAAGATTGGCTTGTTAAATTAAGAAGAATTGACCATGGAAAGCCTTACAAACCAACAAAACATTCAGTTCTTTGCTCAGAGCACTTGAAAAAGCTGCTTCACGTACCAAAGTTCACAAGTAAGTCAATGGTTTTTGTTGCAATGAAAACTGGTTTTAAAGTGAAGATTTAAAGAAATTAGTGGAAAATATACATTCAGTACAAATATTAACCTTAAGCCTGAACGCCCCCGTAACGGGGGCAATGAATCTGCATAATAAATACAGCATGTTTCCTAATAGCAACCTCGTCATGCGGCATATCCTCTTAAAGCGAAGAAACTCGGCGAAAAGTTTGTGATGACCGTTTTTACCTAAACCGAACACAATTCAAGTACCAAGTAAGTAAATAAGCATCTAGCAAAACATTAAATAAAATAAGATCAGTGCTCTATCGTAAGCATTTCTACTGAATTTGTGCTATGAATACAAACGATACCTCAAATGAAAAAGGACAGTCCACAGATTCCAACGATATAAGCCTTGTCATTTTAAATTGACACCACACTCAAAGAACAGCAGGCATACACTTTAAATGCTACAGAGATGAGCAAAAATTTTTCTTACCTTTGATATTTTGTCATAAAAAGCTGTTTGTGGGTAAATCTAAAAGCTTGCTATTGTTTTTAGCCAGTCTATCTGAGAGTCCTCTCGCCATTATCCTATGCACCGGAAGACCTCAGCAGTATAATCACTAAAATGGTTTGTTTTTTGTATTTTTAGCTATAATTAACTGCTAAATATTCAAATGTTGTTTTCAAAAGCGGTTTTATGACTGAGAATCCTTGCGCCAGTATGCTCAAGTTCAAACACAGCACAGCTATACAAGTGCTAAATCAACCAGTGAATATATAGTCTGTTGACCTAGTGTCATGGATAAGGCGGAGCATTTGGACTTGAGGTTCAATATCCGGTTATACATGCGACATTTCAGAGCAAGAAAATACTTTTTTTTTTTGTTTAAATAAATAATAATTAATCGATGCATTCCCATCCCATCAAAGCCATCTTCCTGAGTTACTTCGGGGATCACGTGACTTACACTACGGTTTCTGCATCCAGTGCAACGCCTCCATTGTACTGGGGTTCACTTGATTTTTGTTAAACGTCTTGGAGAAGAAACAGACTGGATGGTCAACCCCTTGGACATCTTCCTGCAGCAGCACTGCCCCCGGCCCCCGCCCCCTGGCCACTCGCATCAACCTCAAGTTTAAAGAGGCGCAGAAAGTCAGGGGAGGAGAGCACCGGTGCGCTGCAGAGGAGCACTTTTGCAGACTAAAAAGCTTCCTGACAGCAGGGAGACCACGCAAATGGCTTGGAGGGACTGCACACTGCAGTCCGAGGGGCAACCACATCTGCAAAGTTTTTACAAAAACCTTGATAATACCCACACATTCCCAAAAACTGAAGGAGCACCCGTCGGGTTTGGGGCACGGAAAAAATCTTCAATAGCCTGCACGTTTGTATTAACTGGACACACCTGACCCTGTCCAAATTGCTTACCCAGATAAGTCGCCACCAATTTTCCAAACTCACACTTTGCCAGATTCAGTGTTAGGGAAGCATCACGCAAACGGCTGAAAATCTCTGTTAACGTTGCCTCATATTCAGACCAAGTAGAGGAATAAGCCACAACATCATCCAAATAAGCCTCGCAATGGCCACGTTTACATGAGAGCTTTAATTCCGAATAAAAATAATTTAATTCCGAAAAAAAATTAATTCCGCTTTAAAAAGACCATGTAAACACCTAATTCTGAATAAAAATATTATTCGGAATTATACTTAATTCCGAAGTAAGTGGCTGGTTTATTCTGATCTTAAATCTGAATTAATTCCTCGATCATGTAAACGTTTATTCCTTTTAAGATTAATTCCTGTCGTACTGCGCATGCACACCTTCGCATTGATTATCCCGCTTATACCATGGTCATTTGCCAGCAATATCAAATCAAAGCAATCAGAAATTTTTGCACTTAAAAAACGAGCTGGTAATCAATAAATAGGCGCCCCGCCTTCTCATAGCCAATACTACAGTCTATGCCGAGCTAAACTGAACCAGCTAACTTTGTTCAGCTTACATTCATGGAGAAAGCATGCGCAAAAAAATCTATCATCCTGTTATCAGCTAATTATTTGGTAACTGATTCCATCTGAAACGGAGATTATGCATAACACAATATTATGCACGATTATGCAGACTGTTGCTAACTTGCTACCCGCAATTACAATGAACTGATGACGGTTTCCGTTGAGCCAGCGAGCTGAAATCAGTCTGTTTCACAGCACGTAACTTGCGAACTGTCAGCAGTTGCTGATACTTGAAGTGGACATGTTAGCTTCCTTTGTAACTGTTCACAGTTACTATCGTTTAATGAATAAAAGCGTGATTATTTCACTGCTTTAATATTCTGATCATTATCGCGAGCACCTATTGTTAACCGCCCGCGGATTTTAACTTAACACCGCCAAAATTTACTGGCGATAAATGGTAGCTTGGTTTCTGATATACCCAGCCAAATGCCAGCACTCTAACGTTGCTATGGTTATAGGTTGGCTTGTGGATGAATTTCGAACTTCAAACGGTGAAACCACTATAGGCCAAACTACCTGTGTGGTTCCATGGTTTTAATCAACACATGCCAGCCAATTAGAAAGGAGTATTCACCCAGACCATGGTAAACAAACTGCAAAAACAGTTTTTATTATGTGTTCTTCCATGGTGTAAGCCGAGATGAAAAGAAGCAGGGAGTGGAGTCTGTTTTCTCCGGTAGACGTAAATACTGAAACACGTGCGCCCCTGTCCAATCAGAACCCTTCCCAACCCCCGGACATTAAGCAGAATTAAATAAAGGCGATTAAACGTGTTTTCCATGTAAACCTCAATTCTGAATCACTATTTCCATGTAAACTCAGGAAGAATATTTTAATTCTGAACTATTTAATTCCATATAATGAATTCCGAATTAAAAAACATCATGTAATTGTGGCTAATGTTTAACACCAGAGAGCACCTTAAGTCGAAATTGCTGAAAGGAGGTGGGGGTGTTTTTAGGCCAAAAGGCATTACCTTATACTGCAAATGTACTCTAGTGTCACAAATTCAGACAATTCAGAAGTACGAGGGGTCAGAGGCCCCTGCTAATAACCCTTGAGCAGATCAAGTTTCGTAGCAAATTTTGCTCAACCCCCACAATCAATGGTGCCTTGACCCAGCCTTGGGGAAACCTCGGTGCTCCATGAAATATTGAGACTCCCCTCAACTCTGCACCCAAGAATTGCCAGTAACAAAGGTTTGCAGTCCTTTATCAGAATTTATTTCAGCAAATGTAACTTCGGGGTGGGCACACAGCAAAATGACAAAATCAAAGTAAATGTAAATAACCTTCGCTTACCTCAGCAAAGTAAGAGGAACAAAAAGACATAACGTTTACCTAAGGCCATAAACTGGAGAAAACAAGAATTCAAACTAAATGCTACCCACTGCTTCCAAACCAGGGCTGTAGCAACATTCAACATGCCAATACAATACATGCAACGATCACAAAATCAACATGGTCAGATGGATTGCCTGATAACTCAGTTCACATTCCCAGGTAAAAGGTCTAGGGTCTGATATAAAGCTCTTAAACTTTCTTGAGGGTTCAAATTCCAGCCATGCCATTACCAGCTATGGCCAGGGGTCCGCAAGAGAGAGGCAACGATTGGCTCAAGGATAGTAGGGGTTAAGCCAGTTAAAAGTCATCGGTTCATCGCTCTGTAGTGACCTCTTCTGGCTGGCCAGTCTCATGTAGCTGTACAAAATGAATTGTACACTGACTATGTGAACCTTTGATGGCATAGGCAGTGTTTAATTGGTGGTGCGACTGCATATTGTAAAGAAGTGAGATCTGGTCATCACGTGAGATGGAGGAATCACATCAACTTGTCTGCTTAAGTTCAGTGAACTTAAAACGTTTAGGCAGCCTGGACATGAACTTTCTTAAGCCAAGAAAATTTTTTATTTGCAGTGCTGGTAAGCTATGTAAAGTATTAGTTATCCAAATAATCAGTGATTAAACTATGATTAAGTGATCACAGCAAAAGTCATGATGATGTTTCTTCTTCTTCTACTAATACTGCTTCTCCTCCTCCTCCTGCTCCTAATAGTAGTAGTAGTAGTAGTAGTAAGTAGTAGTAAGTAGTAGTAGTAGCATTAGTAGTAGTAGTAATACCTATATCTGTACCTGATTTTGTTCCCGATTTCGATATCGACTCCAGGCCTGGTTTTATGGTTTGACTTGCTCCTATGCAGCGCACATGTATTTTGTTTGGGAAACATGTTGGTTTTGTGAGTTTCTGGGTTTGAAACTGTATTGTGGTAGACATGGAAACTGTTGCCGGGAGTTTTGATTCACCTATCTTCACTTGCATTTTCTGGTAGCGTATTCTTAAGTTTTTTAGTTTGTTTGTTTTTTGTAAAATTCATTTAAATTCTTGTTTACTGAGTAATGACTTTAAAATGAATGCAAGGGTTCCGGTTTGCCCTATGCGAGTTGCTAGCTAAGTAATGACCTAAGAATGAGCCGAGGGGGCCTGGTAGCTACCTGTCTCGTCAGCCTTACCTGTGGCAGGTGTGCTCGGAGAGCGCAGTCTGGAGCCACATTCTCTGCAGAACTTGTCCTCCTGCCCACATGCCCATCCACCCTGGGGGCACTCCATCCTTCAGGCAAACATCACATGATCACAGCATGATTAGTCAAAATACCATGTTCAAAATTCAGAAATAAACCGAGTTTGGGATATAAAGGGAGCCAAGGATTAATATTGGAAAGTGTCATTTACAAGGATCTCATGGGACAAATTTTTCTCCCAGCATGGTGTACTGATCCAATTTGGGGAACCTGTGTCACAGTTAACCGACGTTCAGTGAAAAACTCAACCTGTAATACTCTTGTCTGTACCTTAGCATTTTATTATTCTCACAATTTCATTTTTTCACTTCAATTTTTTTTATAGAAATACAGTATTCTAAGGGCGGCACAGCACAGCAAGAAATATGTGGGCTGAAATCTGGCCTGGGGCCTTTCTGTGTGGAGTTTACCCGTTGAGTGCCAAATACATTTTTAAGGAATTATAAAATGTAGTTATCCTGAGCTAATGAAAACCTATCATGAGGCAACTTGTTTAAAAGAGATCCCACCAGCAGCTTGTTTATAGAGCTCCCCTGTGGGAGCTCTTTAAACAAGTTGCCACATGATAGGTTTTCAACAGCATCTGACTTTGATATCGTACAAAACCCAAAACCAGTGAAGTTGGCACGTTGTGTAAATCGTAAATAAAAACAGAATACAATGATTTGCAAATCCTTTTCAACCTATATTCAATTGAATACACTGCAAAGACAAGTTACTTAAGGTTCGAACAGGTAAACTTTGTAATTTTTTGCAAATATTAGCTCATTTGGAATTTGATGCCTGCAACATGTTTCAAAAAAGCTGGCACAAGTGGCAAAAAAGACTGAGAGAGTTGAGGAATGCTCATCAAACACTTATTTGGAACATCCACAGGTGAACGGGCTAATTGGGAACAGGTGGGTGCCATGATTAGGTATAAAAGCAGCTTCCTGAAATGCTCAGTCATTCACAAACAAGGATGGGGCGAGGGTCACCACTTAGTGAACAAATGCGTGAGCTGATTGTCGAACAGTTTAAAAACAACATTCCTCAACGAGCTATTGCAAGAAATTTAGGGATTTCATCATCTACGGTCCGTAACATCATCAAAAGGTTCAGAGAATCTGGAGAAATCACTGCACGTGGCGACAAGGCGAAAACCAACATTGAATGCCCGTGACCTTCGATCCCTCAGGCGGTACTGCATCAAAACCGACATCAGTGTGTAAGGACATCACCACATGGGCTCAGGAACACTTCAGAAAACCACTGTCAGTAACTACAGTTAAATCGCTACATCTGCAAGTGCAAGTTAAAACTCTGCAATGCAAAGCGAAAGCCATTTATCAACAGCACCCAGAAATACGCCCGGCCATTGCCCAAGCTCATCTAAGATGGACTGATGCAAAGTGGAAAAAGTGTTCTGTGGTCTGGCGAGTCCACATTTCAAATTGTTTTTGGAAACTGTGGACGTCGTGTCCTCCGGACCAAAGAGGAAAAAACCATCCGGACTGTTATAGGCGCAAAAGTTCAAAAGCCAGCATCTGTGATGGTATGGGGGTGTATTAGTGCCCAAGGCATGGGCAACTTACACATATGTGAAGGCACCATTAATGCTGAAAGGTACATACAGGTTTTGGAGCAACATATGTTGCCATCCAAGCAACGTCTTTTTCATGGACGCCCCTGCTTATTTCAGCAAGACAATGCCAAGCCACATTCTGCCGCGTGTTACAACAGCATGGCTCCGTAGTAAAAAGAGTCACGGGTACTAGACTAGCCTGCCTGTAGTCCAGACCTGTCTCCCCATTGAAAATGTGTGGGCGCATTATGAAGCGTAAAATACGACAACGGAGACCCCGGACTGTTGAACAACTTAAGCTGTACATCAAGCAAGAATGGGAAAGAGTTCCACCTGAAAAGCTTCAAAATTGGTCTCCTCAGTTCCCCCCAAACGTTTACTGAGTGTCGTTAAAAGGAAAAGGTGATGTAACACAGTGGTAAAAAGGCCCCTGTGCCAACTTTTTTGCAATGTGTTGCTGCCTTTAAATTCTAAGTTAATGATTATTTGCAAAAAAAAAAAAAAAAAAAAGTTTCTCAGTTTGAACATTAAACATCTTGTCTTTGCAGTGTATTCAATTGAATATAAGTTGAAAAGGATTTGCAAATCATTGTATTCTGTTTTTTATCTCGATGTACATAACGTGCCAACTTCACTGGTTTTGTACATCATTGGACAACTATAGTTGCTTATGGCGCTGAAAGGGTTAACATGTTCTCCCCGTGTGTGGGGTTCATCCGGGTTCTCCAGTTTCCTCCCCCAGTCTATATACATGCGCATCAGGCTGATTGGAAACACTTAATTGTCCATAGGTGAGAGTGTGTGTGTGAATGGTGTGTGCGCCCTGTGATGGGTTGGTGAGCTGTACAGGGTGGGTCATTGCCTTTCGCCCGGAGTCATTTGGGATGGGCTCCAGCTCCCCTGTGACCCCTGTGAGGACGAAGTGGTGTAGAGAATGTATGGATGGATAATACAGTATTCTATATATATTGGCCTAAAAAAGAAACGCAATTTTCTATTTCTTGATTTTATCGAGTGTAACTGCTATTAATCAACACTTCCTTGGTATCAAATGAAAGAGGGAATCTCAGACAATAGATATAACAGAAAATCGGGTTGGAATATCGCTATGTTGGCTTTTATTTAACAAGGTGAAGTTTGACATTACAAAAACACAAATGACACTATCAGTATCTCTTATGTCCTCCGTTAAAAGCGTCGGCGGGTTGGAAATCGCTATGTTGGCTTTTTATTTAACAAAATTGAAGTTTGTGGTACACCTGTGTCTCATAGACATCACCAGGCGTCTGATTGTTGCTTGAGGAACGCTGTTCCACTCTTCGGTCAGTGTTTGTCTTAGCTGACGTACTGTAGCTGGCGGTGGTTGACGTCTCCGGATCGCTCTATCCAGAATGTCCCACAAGTGTTCTACAGGTGAAAGATCTGGAGAAAACGCTGGCCAGGGAAGGATTTGCACATTTTTAGGCCTGAAGGAACTCCATACAGATCGTGCCACGCGTCTTGGATCGCCTTGTCCTGTTGCAAAGTCAGTCGGTGACATCAGACAAACAGAAGGACGACATGGATTTCATCGCGGTAACGGACGGTATTGAGAAACGGATCTCAGCAGTAGTTTGAGTTGCCGACCGGAAGTGATCCTGCAGATGTAACAAGCAGATACGACGGTTAGACGCTGGAGTGGTAACATGTGGCCTACCAGATCTGGGGCAATCGGCCGTGTGTCCAGTGGCATTAAACTTGGTTCTGAGGCGACTCATTATCGCAGAATGCACGGGCAACTCTATCTGCCCGACTTCCGGCCTGTAGCATCCCAATCGCACGTTGTCGTTGAACTTCCGTAAAACGTGGCATTAAAATCCGTCTGATTTTTCTCATTTTTGGTTGGACTATTATTGGCCCCGGTGCCTACGAGGAACTCAGAACAAAAATGGAAGTATTAGGACAATGGTGGTACTCGAACCCAAGCACTGCCAATGTTTGGTTCCGGACGAATGGCGGCTCCAGAATACATGCTGTGACCACGAAAATTTGTATGGTAGAAGTACTCACCTCCAAAAATAACTCAGAGCGAAAGCTTCTTTCTCAATGGGTTTGTCAAAATTTGGCACTGGATTACGTAATTGCGTTTCTTTCTTTGGTCAGTGTACTATTCCATATATTCAGTGTTCCCTTGAAAAAGAGGTTTTGATCTGAATGGAACTTCCCTGGCTAAATAAAGGATAAATAACAATATACTGAACAACATCTGGTGAGTGCAGTTTTTCCAGATGAAATGCTCACTGTAAAATAACTTTGCAAAACCACAAGCCACAATTGTTTGAGCCAAAAAGAAAATAAAAATTATGCTAAGCCCTGGTTCCAAGATAAGCAAACCAGACTGTATGTGTGGCACTCATGCTAATCAGCTGTGCTAAACTAGAAGAACCAGAATGCAAACTCTAATCACATTTCTGCTGTCACTTTTTTCAACTTTCACAAACAATAACAGTTGATTAAACTTTTCAGATTCGGATATATCATGGTTTCGGCCCTGCCGGATGCTAAAGGCAATCCGGCGGGCTCTAGGACCATGGGCCTAAGGGGAAAACAGACTCAAAATGCCAAGGCTGGGGGTGAAGGAATGGATTTAATAATACCTGCCCACCCTACACTCTCTGCTGGAGGCTCCACCTCAGTGGGTCACAGGTGAAGCCCATTAACCCTTTCAGCACCGTGGGCAACTATAGTTGCCCAATGGTGTAAGATATCAAGACATCAAGACCAGGTGCTGTTGAAAACCTTACATGTGGCAACTTGTTTAAAAGAGCTCTTTTAAACAAGTTGCCACATGATAGGTTTTCAACAGGATAATTTACATTTTTAATTCCTAGAAAGTGTATTCGGCGCTCAAAGGGTGAAGGTGGCAGTGAAAGAATGTGGAAGGGGAGGGGCTGTAAGGACCATTACAGGATATGCGATATTATGGCATTTATTGCTAAGGCCAGTGGTGGTTACCCATGCTGTTGGACTTAAAACCAACATACCCGTGGGGCCCCGCTGCATATGTCGGTTCTAAGTCCAACTGCAGTTGCAATTGCTCATTTTTAGAAGCTGCTAATGTGTCTTAATAAGGTGCATTTCATGTTTAGAACTGTTAGTTAGCCTCTTAAGCCGCATTTTCACCGACGTATCCATGTACGTCATGAATGAAAGACTATTGAATACATTGTTTTATTTTTCAATACTGCAAGTTATCTCAGGTAATAACATTTTAAAGAGATAAAATTAGACATTAGACGCAATGAGCTCCAAATTAAATTGCTTAACACAAGTGTTTTGAGTTCCTTGAAAATGCTTTGCTTGAACAAAATAGCATAAAAATGACACAAAACAGGTTTGAATACTTATCATTTGCTTGTCCTATAAATGGTTAGATTTTGGGAGCAATTTGATTGTTTTGATTTTTCAGTGTTTTTGTGCAGTCATTTCAATAAATCTCAATGTGAATGCGGAATCTTCATTTTCATAGCATCGATGGATATTTCAATGAAAATGTGGCTTAAAGGAGCAAATAACTGCTCCAAAAAATTGAAATGCACCTAATTAATACAAATTTACAGCTTGTTAGCAATGCTATAATTTCAATCGTGTTTGTAAAAACATTTTTTTTTTTTAAATTTAAGAAAAAAAAACGCACACATGAGGGCCCCAATTCCACTTGAGGGGACATACGTAGATTTCTGGTAGAAAGTGTCAAAAAATTTGCTTGAGGATGAGATGTGGAGCAGGCTACACCCTAGATTTTTTCCAACCGCATAATATTCTGACTCATCTGGGCTCAGCTCCATGTGGGATCCAGGTGGGGTGAACCCAGCCAATCACAGGGCAGAAAAAGGGCTCCTTTCACATGAACATTTTCTTTTCTCTTTGTGCCAATCTGTGGAGCCCTTTGCGCCTGAAGTGCAATGTTCTTTTATTTAAAAGAAAATAAGAGAGTCTCCTTTTTTGAGAATTTGTGGATATTTGAGACATGACATGACTTTTGAGTCCCCTGGCTGTTAGAATTGCAAAGAACTCTGTCAAGCATCTTGACATTCTGAGGAATGTGTGTACTTGTATCAGCTACAGCCTATATTGTGAGGACTAGGTATTTACTCTATTTTCAAGGAGGAATATGCATACAGTGAAAAAAAAAATTTTTTTTTTGAAATTTCTGGAACAGGGTATTATATCCATGCATAAATTGCTGAAAAAACAAGTGCCAGCTTTTGTAGACAGTAGCCTTTGAGGAATAATGTTAATTGCAATTTTTTAATCATTTTGTGCATCAATATAATTTTGCGATATTTGAACACATAATATGGATAATTACATGTGTGTTCTCTGTTAAAAAACAACATGCCCTCATGGTCCTAGAGAACAGTTAACTCATGAACAGGTATTAGCAAATAGCTTCCAAAAAAACGTCAGTTTAAGCTGTACTTACCTGGAAAATCCTTTTAGAAATCAGTTCTCCCGCAAAGATTTCTTCGTTAAAGAACAATGCAAGGAGTGAAGATGCATTCAGAATATGTTTCACTGATGTTGAGATTTCAAACTGGGCGCGTTCGACTGAGAAATTCTTTATGATTGGCCAGCCTGAATCGAAAGTAGGTTATTAATGATTGCTTCATTTGGGGGAGGGGTTAAGGAGACGCAGGGTATATAATTTTCACATGCATTAGGAGATGAATGACTGGTATCTCTCTGTTTCAGCGACTTAAAATCAATATCATTGCGGCACATGGGAGCTTTTACATAGTTTTTAGAGGGAACATGACCCAAAAAAATGATATTTGTCAGTAGTTTACTGTCGGCGTCTCGATGGAGATATTAAAACAGTGGAGCTCAACCTCGGTCCTGGGAGCCCATAAGTGTGCTGGTTTTTGTTCCAACCACAACTGCAATAAAAAACTTTTAAGAAGCTGCTAATTTTTCTTGAGCACACATCTTTGATTTTTTGATGGATTATTTATTTTATTTGATCAACATAATGCCAGAAAAACGCAATATCACAAAAAATATGTAATCCCTAAGTTCATATTATACTTTTTGCAAAATGGTAAGCAACTATATAAAAACAGGTAACGTTAACCTCTGAAGTAATAGACTCTTGGGTGGCAATAATTAGTTTTCTTTCTTAAACATCAGTAATGCAGGTTTGCCTCGTGATCATTTACTTTGCCTTTGAATTGTTCGTTATCTATCAGACGTTTGTGATTGGTGGCCGGGTGTCTGCTCTTTTATTAATTAGCAGCCCATTGATTCAGATCAGTCTCTATTTGATCTGAGATTAACCCTCTGAGCTCGAATAAATTTTCAAGGAATTAAGAGTGTAGTTATCCTAAGCTGTTGAAGACCTATCATGTGTCCGGGAGCTCTTTTAAACATGTTGCCACATGATAGGTTTTCAACAGCATCTGGTTTTGATATTTTACACCATTGGGCAACTATAGTTGCCTATGGCGCTCTAAGGGTTAATTTCCTCCTTTTTTTAAAAGTGTATGTTTGCGATATAGCCCAATCAGCACAACATACATGTCCACAAAAATGTAATCGAACAACACTATTTCTGATGGAATATGATTATGATTTTAAGTAATCCTGCATTTAAAGCACCTAGCCAGAAAAAAAATAGCTTGTTAAAAATAATTTAATTGCAATTGAGGTTGGAACAAAAACCAGCATACATATAGGGGCTCCAGGACTAAGTTTGAGAACCTCTGGACTAAATGATGGCCATTTTGGTTGACCTCAATTAAGGATCCAAGTTTTTTTTTTTTTTTTCTACTGCGCTCTACTTTTGCTCTACTTTCTTTGCAAAATATACAAATTTTACCTCATGTTCTCAACCTGAAAACTATTTCCATGGCAACACACTCTCATATGGTGTTTTGATGTCTCAGATAATCTCGCTATGAGACAGAAGCTGTAAATACTGAAGCCTTGTTTGACTGCAAACTAAATACTTGTGATGCCTGTGAAGCACTGACCTGCATAATACTCATTCAGCAGATGCTGTCATGTAGAATGAATGAGGAACAGAGGTGCATCGGCCTGACACACTGAGTACTGCCAGACTTGACTGTCAACATTCTGACACAAACCTCAATGATCAAAGATAATCAACTATGCTAGACTTTACCTTTGTTATTGTCAGTCTTTCACAGATGTAGAGTAAAAGTGCACCGCAAGCAAAGTTCAGGGGTTCGGGTGATCGGACGTGGAATTCAAGCCCACACCTTTCCATCACTCTGCTTCAGCTGTGGGGCTGCCTTTCTCTGTGTCGTTTGCACAGTGTCCCTGTGCCTGCATGGGCGTTTTCCCGCAGTCCTAAGACATGCCCGTAAAGCTAATCGGACACTGAATTGCCCATGGGTGCAGGCGAATCCCGATGAATCATCCAACCTTTCGCCCAATGCATGTTGCCGTTAGCTCCATCCTGCTGCCACGGTGGCTGGAAATGCGCTGGTCAGATAATGGCTGGATGAATATTTTGGCCATGTGATGCAGAACGCTGTGGTGCCGCAGTGTTGACTCCCTCTGTAAACCACTATACCGTCAGATAGATGCTGCCCAGTCTGCTCCGGGGGCGGGCACCTCCGGTCTCCGAGCGCCACCGTGTCTGTGGGATTTAGGTGTAAACCTGCACGAGTGATTAAGTCACTGATTGGCTAACGAATCCACACACTGTTTTTCGGGCATTGATTGGCTGCTGAAGGAGACTCTAAAAGCCTGCAGACCCTGCTGCCCTGCAGGACTGGTGTTCCCCACCCACTGAACAAGCCTGGTCCTGCTCAAAGGTAAGCAGCACTCTGGACAGAAATGCATTCCAAATCCATCCACAAATAATGCAAACACACAGTTCAGAGGATAAAATGCTTCAGTGGATTGATTTCCTGAAAACTGCTGTCATTGCCGAAAATAATTGTTCAAAAAAGAAACGCCAGACAGAAATAGCAGTGTTGGTCGCCAAGTTGCTCTTCCTGAAGTATATATAGATGAGAAAAAGTAGTTGCTCCCTTTCTGATTTTCTGTTATTGCCTGTTCTGTTAGGGAATGAGGTCAGGTGGACACCAGGCGCAGGATCCAGGAGGTTTTATTTGGAACCCAGACACAGGAAAAGTGGCACACAGGCCGAAAAGAAACACCGCGCACATGCACTGAACCAGGAGAACCAAGGTACTCTGCCAAGGGCAGGGAAAAAACTGAAGTACTCACTCAAGGAGTGGCTAGATTAAGGAAACAAAACTGGAACTAACTGACGGGAACACAGGGAGACTTAGACAACGGGGCAGACAAGACGAGGGCACACGAGGCTAGGGAAAACTCAGGATGCAAAACAGCAAACAAAGTCCTGTCTGCCGGTGTCTTCCATCTTCCCTGCTTAACTACACTTGGGAGGAGGTGGGGATACGGAAGGCAATCTCAGGTGGAAACAGAAACACATGGGATTAATGAAACAATTACGAGAACTAATTTAACAATCATGACTCAAGACAATCACGCAAGCTAGACAGTTTAGATTGAGGTAATCTAAACGTGACAAGTAAAAAGCACCACAAGAACAGCAAAGGAAAGCATAGCTTTGAACGCAGTTAATTAGGGAAAGCTTAGGAAGGAATTTACAAAAGCTAGAAACATTCGCACTCGCTAATGGGTTAATTAGGTTAGTACTATGTGACAATATATACACACCCTTAAATAAGTGCAGGTTAGTATGGGTTAGTAATAGCCCTATCAAAGAACACATTCACTCAGTTTACGACCCATTCACTCAGAGTTTTGCAAGACCCAGAATTAAGCACAGGTGGAAGCAATGAATGAAACACCAAAGCCGAAACCGAAAGGGGAAATGTGATTGGACAACGAGACTCAGGCATACTGAAGGCTGTCACACGACACCACAGGAGTCAGGGCAAGAGGGAATCAATGGTCAGACTGTAGGAATGGAGCTGAAACACAAATCAAGAGACACGGGGGAAAACGCACAAGCACAACAAGCACACGAGGCGGAATCATAACATGTTCATCAATTTGCCACCTTTCAACTGAATTTATTATTATTATTTTTTCAATCAAAGCCATTCTGCATAGAAAGTGCGCCAAAATGCATCTATAGTGATGTAAAAAACTGATACCTAACTATAGGAAGTGTTTGGTTGTAGTTCCCACAAGTCCAAGTCTTCAGTATGGGGAGTCCCATGGCTGAGTTCGGTAAACCTCAGCCCGTGATCCTCGCTGCTCATTCCCTCTGACAATGCCATAATGATCAGCAAACTGAAGTGCTAGCTTCACAGAGAGCGCTGATCTAGCAGGTTTTATGTTGCTTTGAAATGGCTTTTAAGAGAGCCATCAAAGCAAGGCAGTGCTAATTAAATAATTAGTTAATTAAAATGTTAATTAATAAAATTTAAATGTAATTTAACTGCCAATTTAATCCTTTTTATTTTTTAAAATGAATTTAGCATTTCCCACTCCCATCAGAATCTCCCAATCAGATGACAATGACCAAGCGTGATCTGTCCTGACTCCCACTGTTAGGTCAGTACAGGTAGAGTGTGGTTTCGACAGTAAACCGCACCCGTCAGCTGCAGCTCGTCTTCACTCATAATAGTCTCAGTTTTAGCATCCAGGGTCCGAAAGTGAATAACAGGCACCCAGACAGCCAGAAGGAAGCGTTTTTATCCACAAACTCTGCTGACCAAACCAGCTCTATCCCTGAGCAGTGCGAATCAAATTATCCCAAAGGGCAGGATACAGTCTGCACTGGCTGGGCTAAACTCCACCTGAAACCGTCGCGATCAACCAGGGGGCGCCCTTATGAGTGATCTCTTTTTTACCTTTCTAAAGCCAAGCCACCTGCCACATCATACTCTCGTTAAAAGAAAAGTATGATGGTCATCATAGAACTGCATTGTTAGCAAAAATTTAGTCTTCAGTTATGCTAATTCCATTGATTAAATGTCTTGCAGTAACGGTAATAAAATTTCATTGTTAGCAGATTACATATGGGCTGTTCAATATGGGCCAAAGTACCTATCAAAGAAATATTCTAGTTAAAAAATCTGTCACCAGCCAAGTGGCTCATCGGGCTGGTGCTGAACTCCAGTTTCATCAGTATGAGGCGACTAGGAGTACTGCTACTCCCCCTAGATGGGATGCTAGTCCATTGCAGGTTAACCCCCCTAACCCCCACCCCTCACCCTGCCAGCATTTAGCCAGGTTTCCCTAAAACTCATACACCTGTCTGGAGTGAGGCACGGTGCAAGTGAGGTGTTTTGCTCAAGAGCATAACGTGCAAGTTGCGGCCATGACCCAAACTCAGGACCTTTCAATTACATCACCAGAGCGCTAACAAAAAAAATCTCGCTATTGCGCATGCCAGCCTTATGCTATGCGCTCGTTTTTTATTCTGCGGGCCCTTCTCTTATTTAGTTATTAAATTTGTTTTTTCTTGTAAACTGCTCAATCTACCCACATTTCCTTGTGTGGTGTCCCTCCTTGTCATGATTTAGGGGTTGGGTAGAAATGCCCGCACTGGCTGTGTTTAATGTCCAATGATCTGAATGCCTGCCCTAGCTTGAGTTACACTCATAATTAAGCACTGCTCCATGCAGATGGGATTCAAATGTGAGATAGGTCAGGGGTGAGAATCTACTGTAGAGATGTTATTAATGTTCTATGGCATTAACTAACAGAGATGGAATTCCTATTTCCAGAGTGTAAAATGTCTGCCACAAATTTCTTCCACATATTAAAATAGCCAACTGATGTCACGGAGTAGTTTCTGCTTTGCTGAAGTTCAGGCGGCTGGAGCAAGATACCGGAATCCCCGGTTATGTTTGAACACTCTGAGTCAATTGACAGCGAAGCAGGTGAATTTGGTGTATCGATTCACAGAATCATATTACTAAGACCGATATGGACACATTAACTGACATACACGTTCATGATTGTGGAAGTCTCTTCAGAAGAGAGCTGATGCTTATATCACCTGGAATCAAGGAGAAATGGTTATGTGTAGCCTTGTGCGCTACTTTCCAATAATATAACTGTTATTTCTGAGGCTATACTGTGCTGACACTCGTAGAACAGTATAGCTGTGGATGATGCTGCCCACGCATTTTTTCACTTCATCAATGAACTATCCTATACTGGAAAAACAACCTCTTGCATTTATAATTAGTCCAGCAGTTTGTTGAATATTTGAACTGAACATTCAGGAGAAAAGACAAGTGAGGTCAATTGCAATAAGGCAAATGGAGAAAATTAACTGGAGAAAAATCTTTGTCTTTTTTGCATCATGTATTTCTCAATTTCTCCCTTTATCTGACAGCGGATAGAGTGTCTCCTGTGGTTCGGAATGTTCCTGAAGCCGCCTGCTTCGTGGAGGCGGAAGATTATAAGCTCACCATGGCAACCACCTCAGCCATCAATGTTGAGACCCCTCCCTCCAATGACCCCCAGGATGGGTTCCTTGATGATGAAGGCCAGGTGGCGCTGGAGGAACCCCTGGCTGAGACAGGGGCCTGGGGGGCTGAGGAGGGCAATGGAGGGCCCTTTCTGCTGAATGTGGGCCCCCGGACACCGCCAGGCCTCCCCAGGATGCTCCGGAGCCCTGGATGGTCCCACTCGGATGCAGCCACTGCCAGATGAGTTTCAGGAAAGAGTGGGTCGGGGGCGCCCCGGTAGCTCATCGGTCTAAGTGCGCGTACCATAAAGGCTGTGTCCTTCCCGCAGTGACCTGGGTTCAATTCCGGCTCAGGTCCTTTGCTGCATGTCTTCCCCCATTCTTCTCCCCAACCTTCCTGTCTCTCTACACTGCATGACTGTCAAATAAAGGAAAAATTCCCAAAAAAAATCTTTAAAAAAAAGGAAAGAGTGGGTCCTGCAGAGACACATGCAAGCATGGTGGGGAGGGGTCCACAGTCCACAAATGCCCCCACTGCGGGCGGAGCTTCAAGCACCACAAGGGCCTGGCGTCCCATCTGCTCAGCTACAGCAGCGAGAAGCCGTACATCTGCGACGTCTGCGGTCAGCGCTTCACGCGGGCGGAGTCCGTCAAGAAGCACTAGCGGCTGCACAGTGGAGTGAAGCCCTACCCCTGCCCATGGTGCCCCAAGCGCTTCTGCAGGAGCCACCTGCGTATGCACGAGGGCCGGCAGAGGCCCAATCCCGCTGCCCAGCCCCACCCCAAACTCTGCATGTGCTCTCACTGCGGGAAGGCCCACGCTAGCCCCGCCCAGCTGGCCAGCCAGGAGTGCCTTCACCCAGGTGAGACGCCCTACGAGTGCAGCCAGTGCCACAAGCGTTTCCGTCACACGGGGGCACTGACCGTGCACCGGATCGCACACCAGTGGGAGCGCCCGCACGCCTGCCAAGCGCTTCCCGTGCATCAGGCATCTAAAGCACCACCTGCTGACGCACTCAGGGCACAGCCCTTTCGCTGCGAGCGCTGTTTGCTGGCGTTTCGCACGGCAGGCGAGCTCAAAGCGCACGCGCTCAGACGTGTCCTGCAGCACACGCACGGCTGCCCCGACTGCGCCAAGTGCTTAAAGACCGCGCATGAGGTGAAGCTGCACTGCCGTACGCACAGCGAGGAGCAGCCTTACCCCTGCCCGGACTGCCCACGCTCCTTCTGCCGGCCACACCACCTGACCTTACACCGGCTCACGCACACTGGTGAGTGGCCCTTCCCCTGCGACCTTTGACCTCGGAGGTTCATCCACATACGTGAGATGCGTAACCCCAGAAGGCGGGTGCACCTGGCCCTGGACGAGTCGCTTGGCAGCTCCCCCTGCCTTCCACCACTGGAAGTGCACACCTAGAAGAACCTTCCGGAGAACCTTCCGGAGGGCCATCCGAAGTTCCCTCGGCTCTTACCTCGGAAGACAGGGGCAGATACCGCTGTGCAGTGGGAACAGGAAGAGGCAGGAGCTAGCCTTGGGGCACAGGGAGGGGGTAAAGTTTTGGGTCCCGTCGTTTTTGTGCTGGCCAGGCAAGGGGGTTCTGTCCCCATCCTGACTTCTGCAATGGTTCTCACCCCCTTGACTGGTGCGGCCAAATTACCCATAATGCCAGTGTCTCAGGCGGCGTCCAAGGCTTCCTAGCGAGATACCAGGCCTCAGGGAAGGGCAAGAGGAAAGCTGACCTGGGGCCTTCGCCGAAACCAGCAAGCGACGCATCTGAAGCAACCGTGAGGGGCAGGGCATTGACTGCTGTTAAACAGCCGCAACCAGCCCCTCCTTTGGCACCAGCAGCAGGTGTGTTCGTGCCCCTAGCAAACCCCTGCCCCGATACCTGCCCCCCATCTTCATCCAAACTGCTTTCACCGCCAGAAACCCAAAACCTCCAGAATTCTGCTAGCAGAGCTGAACCCAGGAAAACTGGCTGGTCGGTTTAGAAGCTATCCCGAGTGGAGCCGTGGGCCCCGGTCAAATCAATCTTGGATTGATGCCCGATATGGATTTTAGTCTGGGTTCCCGATCTAGCCCATAATCAAGATCGAGTCAGATTTGGATTCTGTCTCTGATTGGTACTCAGTCTTCATTCAGGAGTCAGCCGATGAGCAGGATTCAGTTCCTGAGTGGGATTCAGTCTGTGATTTGAATTCTTCAGGATTCAGTCCCTGCTCTGGATCTTTGCACGACTGCCCTTCTCAGTTGAATAAGTGCAAACTTTCTTCCCCTGCATTCAGTTTAGAAAACCAATACGCCCGCTGAGGGGGAGCAAAAAATTGAAGGTTCTCTTGTTTCTGTGAGTAAATGTGATCTGTCAGGTGGAGTCAGCTGGACTTTATTTGTCTGTGTGCTGTGCAGCGATGGCTGAATAAAGTCTCTTGAACTAAAGGATTTAGATGCCATAAAATAATGTTGATCTCCGACACTGAGATGATTGGGTGAAATCATTGAGTCATCGCTGGAGTATTGCTTGCACCAAGTGTTAGAGAGTCATGAAGCCTCTCTGTTCGATTAGAGCGAATTCTCTCATCCCTCTGCTTCTCATAATATTCAAATAACACTGGGCTATATTTACACTTCGCTCAAATCGAAGGTTTCTTTGGTTCTGTATGCTGATTTGTCTAAGCTATTCTTGAGAAAATCCTAATAATGATTGCTTCAAATGTGTGCTAAACCCATACCTAAGGCGCCCTGTGGAAAAACATTTGAAAACCTAAGGCAGTGTATGAAAACGACCTCCTACAACCTGAGGGTTTTCTTAAAAACTTGAAAGAATTGTCCATGTTGGCAAAACCTTTAATTTTCAGCCTCTGTAGCAGATAGAAACATGAAATAAAGACCATGGGAGAGTTTACAACTTTGGCTTTCATAGGAAATTATTTCCCTTGTCCTAATGTGCACTTACATTAAAAAAAATCAATAAACAAATTTTTACTTGTCTTAACTTATTATCAATAACATTATCATTATTATTATTATTATTGTTGTTACCTCTGGATCATTGCAAATTGATACTCGCTCAGGCGTGGGTAATAGCTCCCCGGGAGTTCTCCAGTCATTTTGAAATCTAACAAACTCACTAGAATCCTTAAACACGTCTCTCTCCCTCTGAGCCTTGGCCAGCAGGTCAGCAGTTACAGCATAATTCGGATCTGAATCTTCTAATTCATTGTTTTTGTCGAAGTTACTGTTTCACTCGGCATTAATGTCGCTCCCCTTGCTCATGTCGTCAGCCATTTTAACATCATCTAAAACGTGCAAACGATGCTTCCAGTCTTCAAGGCAAATGCATGCAGGTGTCGCTCCTGGTCTTCGGGGGGTATACACTTGTAATAATTTTGGCCCTGAACTCTTCCGGTGAATACGGTCAGCGTATTGTGTAACGTCCACATCCTGAGTCAGTGTTTGGTGTTTGAGCCTTGGTGTGCTCTCTGTCTTATTCACTTGGCTAATTTGCTCAGAAATTCTCTACTTTATCATCTAATATGATAGTACCACTCTATTTAGCTGGTCTCGTCCCTGTCTCTCCCTATACAACAACAGTATATAAGTTTGTTAGGCCCAGGAGTCTTGCCCTCTTGTAATATAGCATCTCCTCTTCCCTCAGTCCATTGCCCAGAATGTCATATGCACAGTTACTCCCTCTCTTCCTCTAACGCTAATGATATTTGTATCAATGTAGATTCGTGGCTGGACTGATGGAGAGGATCACCAAACTGGAGGCAAAGATAAGCAAGTATTACAATCAGGAGACACGCTTTTGCATTATACATTGGAGTCACTTCCTGCAGTTGCGAGAGAGTATGCTAGCCTTTTCCCCAGCGGCAGAGCCCCAGCAGCGAGGAAACCAGGGGGCTTGGGTTTGGGCTCGATGGGGATGTAGTCTTGCATCCAAGCCCCTGGTTCACCATCAACTAATCTGTGTTTCCAGTTGATATTTCCTCCACAGTGATACATCAACTGAGTTTTGGTTCAAAATGTTTTGTGAATTAGTGATTCCACTTTACAGAGCATGAATCTAGTGACACCAGCGACCATTGTAAGTTGCATGTCAGGGGCTTGAGCACATGAAATCGATTCAAATTTAGAAGCGTTGGCTAATGCTAATCGTAGATAGTCCAAGATTGTTATTCACGTTGGTACAAATGATGTCCGGTTACGCCAATCGGAGGTCACTAAAAATAACTTAAAAGCGGTATGTGCTCTAGCACAGCAGATGTTGGACCCTGTCACCTGTTCCGGTTCAGAACCCAATGGGCCGAGTGATGAAATTTACAGCAAATTTTTGTCTAGCTGTCAGAAAGGTGTTAAAAAAATAATGTGGGCCACATCAACAATTGGCAAAGTTTTTGGTGGTTGCCTGGGCTTTTGAAAAGAGACGGCATACGTCTGTCGTGGGTCAGTGCAGCTCTTCTGTCCATGAATCTGGACCGTAGTCTAAAGGAGTCAAATTTCTGACCGTGCTGAGCCAGTGCTAAGGTCAGGTGGCAGACCTACTGTCCTATACAGGTTTCTGCCTGCCCCATAACACCAATGCCCAAACTGTATCCTACTGCGATTGTGTCTGTTTCTGGTCTTTCTATTTCAAAGCTTTTCGAAAGGGGAATCAAAGCCGAAAATTGAGTAAGAATTGAATCTTACTGACTCCCACATACCTCTAAAAAACCAAAATACAAAATTGGTCTAATTAACACAAGGTCCTTCACGTCAAAGTCTGCACTGGTGGATGAAACACATTGACACGTCGATATTCTGTGTCTAACTGAAACATGAAGATTATATTCCTTTATAATCATCCACCCCTCCTAGTAATGTTAACCCACATGTATGTCGCGCAATAGGCCGTGGAGGTGGTGGTGCAGCAATTTATGACTCAAGATTCTCGCCCAATACAAGGCCTGTTAGGTCATTTGAAGCACTCAAGCTCGGCTTAATGCATCCTGATGGAGGTGCTTTGCATCCAGTGGGTTTGTTATATACATTAGGCCTCCTGGTCTATATGCTGAATTTCTGTCTGAGGCTGTCCTCGCACTCTTTCCAGATAATATTATTATAGAGGGTGATTTCTATATTTATGTTGATGTTAATAATGATCCCTTAAAACAGCATTTTTAGGTCTAATTGACTGTTTTATTCAAAATGTTAGTGAATCCACACATTGCCACCATCATACGCTTGATCTTGTTCTATCATACAGCGTAGATATTGAGAACGTAGTGTTTGTGCCCCACATTGCCCTTCTGACTGACCATTTCTTCATTACTTTCGACAGTGGCGGGCCGTGCATTTTACACCTAGGCCTTCAGTAAGCCTCCAGCAATTAACCTAAATTTAACCGCGGCAACAGCATGACGTCATAACGTAACCCCCCCCCCGCAAATTCCCAGCGACAGCATTCACACATAAAGCACTTTGCCATACTGTCTGCATTAATCAATCACTGCCTTTACCAAGAAACAAGAAAAAACTCACAGCAACCAGTCACATCCAAGTAGACTACCTAGAACAGACTACTGGGACACTAGCCAAGCTGCTGCGCATAAACACACACGTGCAGTGGCGTTGCACAATATTTTGGGGGTCCCCTGCAGGTTAGACTATGGGGCCCCTCCCTCAGCCCTATCTAAAACAATAATAGAGTGACATGGGATAGACATTGTGGCCACTTAATGCTTTAAAAAATGTTTATTTTTCAGGCATCACAAATTTTAACAAATGGCTTTTTTTGTAACATTAATGAATTGTAGAATATTCATATAATTTAAGTTCACACAACGGAACGGTTTAAACAACATTCTGTACAAAAGAAGTAGCCAAAAAAAAAAAAAAAAAAAGAAGGACCAAGGGTCCTGCAGCTTACCAACAAGCAGTCTTATAGTAATGATACAACTCATGAAATTTTCATGTGATATTTGACCTTCAAATCATTGTCAATGTCACTAAATGAAGGTTCACACACATTTATAAGACTTCATATGTCTGTAATACAATCCTAAGAAAATCTAAACCTCTGAAGCGGTTTCGGTAATTCAGTTCTACAAGTTATTGAAAATTTAACGTCAATTGTGAACTTTAAAGGTCACAGAAGGTCAAGTTGAGGTCACCAAATAGATTTCTTATAAAACTATATGTCTATCATACAAACCTTGGCTCTGTGACCATTTTGGTGATACAAGTCCTTGTAATTTCACTATGTCAAGTGTGACCTTTGAATGTCACTGAATGAAAGTTCATATGTGACTTCATAGATGTCAGTAACACAAACCTAGGCCCTATTTGTGACCATTTTAGTGATACAAGCCATTGAATGAAATCCCCGCCCAGCTTAAGATCCTTTATACACAAATACACAAAGCAATCCGAGCGCTTTACAAACATTACTAGTGTTTCTCCCGATGGATTTTATGATCCCGAGCTTTGTCAGCTTGCTACGGAGGTAGTTACATCAAAACCATAGTTATCCTTGAACTGTCAGCTTGTTTTTCACGTAGGTCTGTGCGGCTAGCTTGCTTCTAAAGTCTATCAGATAGCTTGCTAACAAAACTAGCTAGCGAGTTCATAAAATTATTTGTGATCCAGTCGAAACTCGATTAAACCAATACAGTAATGCAAACGATGTTTGCTTTGTGTTTCTTGCTCCGATGAAGGACGCTGCACTAACGTTACTAGCCAGCTAGCTAGCTTCCTACAGAGCTACATGGATACAGCATCGGTTACTGTGGGTACACAAAGAGCTGCCGATTTTATTCATTTTCAATGGACACCGGACGCTTTGCAGCATTAGCTGCGCTGAAGGCCGGTGTCCACTGAAAATGAATAGAATCGGCAGCATTTGCAGCTCTTGGTGTGTACCCACAGTTAGTAGCTGTTTTTCATAGCTTTATTTCATCAGTGCATATGCTTGCAAAGTTTGTTCTGTATTTTTGGCTTAGAAGGGTACTGCACTAACGTTACTCACCAGCCAGCTGACATAATTTTTTGGACAAAATGCGTCGTTAATTATGGTAAAAATTAGCATATGATAAAACGTTCAACTATTCCACCTGTCTCGAAGCATGAGGCAAAGCTACTCGGCTCGGCTGTAACGGGGCTGGGCTGTTTGTCCGCTGTCTGCCTGGACTCATAGCTGAGCGGGCGGGTTGTAAACGTTGGCGGGTCTGGTGGTGAGCCAGCTGGCTCGGCTGTAAAGGGATTGGGGGCCTGACTGCGCTGTCTGCTTGGACTCGGAGCTAACCGAGGGGTTAGCGGTGGCCGGCCAGGGTGAAGAGCTTACTGCCGATGCATCTGCAGCGACGTTAGATTCTACCTTTGCTACCTGCTGGTACAGTGATGTTATTTTTGGTAGCTTGGCCCTCTCCTGTTCGGCTTTCGCTCTCATTTTGTTTAATTTTAATAGCACTTGGGTATTTGCGCTTCATGTCACTTCCTGCTTTGTTTAGGTGCTGCCCAACCAGCCAATGAGCATTGGCAAAGATGATGAACAGCCGGCAAGCCCTATCGCAGATGAGCAAAAAATATTGGAACGATACACATGACGGGTTGCGTACATGGACTGTATATAAAAAATTATATATTAATTATATATTATCTTTTATACACAGTCTATGGGCGCGTAGCAACATCGAACGGACGGGGCCCCGCCCTCTGCGCCCTGCTCCCATTGACAGAAACCCAAGTAGATAGAAAATGTAAGGGGGGAAAAAATCAAGTAGGAAAATCAAATAGGGCCCCCTGAACTGCGGGGCCCCCCCGCACCGCGGGGGCTGCGGGGGCGGCCGCTATGCCAGTGCACACGTGCTTCAATGTGCAAGGGTACAGCCAGACACACACCAGCAGTAACGATCTGAAACAAAATCCAAAACTTACCATAAATAAAATGAAAAATTTATTAAACTCACAGCAACTGCTTGTTATTTGAAACTGAACTCCATCCTCCTCGCTTTCTTACAAAAATGGTGAATGACACGGTCGTACAGCATATCAGTCCATTTGAGCTCCAATAAAAGGTCTTTCAGGATTGCCACGGAGGCCAGTGCTGACAGTTGAGCCTGCCCAGTTGCATTTCGCGAGTTAGTTTTGATGCGTTTAAAGAGCTGAAAATGACCGCTCGACAGAGGCAGTAGACACCGGGATGGTCACCACTAGATATGCCAGTGCGTGAAGTTGATGCATGCTCTCACATAGATCGCATGGTTACTCACTTCACAGTGAATTTAAAAACCGCAGCTGGCTAACTGTTAGTTCAAACGTGAATGTCTGTGACTCAGAGACTGTTTGAGTACCAGTGAAGGAGTCAGCTCAGTGCTAACTCTGAGTAAATTTTGGGTTTATAGCTCGCTAAAGCTCGAAACAACCGCAAAATTCACCATAGTCATTGCATTACTTTCATATGACACGCCCACTCATGTAAGATCTATACAGACTGTTCCGTTAGTTAATGTAACTAACCTGCTGTCAGCTCGTAACGTCCTGACGTAGGCAAAGGCCAGCTTGAAGGCTCTGCTGTGTCAGAGATTACGCCCCACTCGGCATACTCGCAATCTGATTGGTTAAAAATATGACAATAAGCTAAATCGTCCCGCTCTTTTTAATGGGAGAGGGAAGCAATCTACATTCTGAAGGCCTTGAGACTTGCGACCAGAGCCATGTAGAGAGAACAGCTTTGACCCGGAGACAGCAGAGAAAAAAATCTGATTGGATAAGACGGAGCTGGCCTTTATAAAAGCTGTCTGCACTGTGGAAGCTGCGCAACTCGGAGTTAAGCAATGAAATCACTTCAATATAATGATGGAGGATTTTGATTGACTTTCTATTAATAAAAGCTTTAATTAAAGTATTTATGAAGAAAACATAATTTTTCCAATTTTTCTAGGCCCTGACGGCACACCACTGACTTTCGAAACTTTATTGCCCAGCTGTCGATTATCTGATCCCATCTATTCCTATGACCTCTGCTTATCTGACACTGCAGTATCTGACTTTATAAGGACCTTACCATCTGCACTCTTACCTTATAACACCTTATTGAGCCATATTGTTGGAGGGCTCTTGTATTTACACAGACAAACTTGATCAACTAGCAGATAATATTCCAACAATATGTAGCACAACTTTAGACAGTGTTGCACCTTTGAGAAAGGAGTTGTGCATCAATTATGGTGACCCTCGAAGAAATGAGAAATGAAATGAGGGAGTGGAGGGAAGGTATGAAGGAGCAGTTGGACCAGCTTTTGAAGGAAAACTGTGATCTCAGAAAAGAGATTGCCAAGAAAGACACACAGATTAAATCTTTATCAAACAAACTGGAGGAGCTGGAGCAACAAGAGAAACGTAATGATGTAATCCTGACAGGGCTCAAAATCAAACCCAGGAGTTATGCCAGGGCAGCAGCGACTGACGACGATGGAGGCGAGGAGGACAATAAATCTGTGGAAATGCAGGTGATGGAATTCCTTCGGTCCAAAAGTATTTCTCTGGACCCCGGCAATGTGGATTCATGTTATCTGCTACCGAAAAGGAGTGGAAGCGGAGACCGGAGTACAGCACGGGCCGTGCTGTTACGACTTTCAAGCAACAAGCACAAAATCTCTGTTGAAGCAAGGGAAAAATCTCAAAAGGATCCAATGTTTTCATAAATGAAAACCTCACCAAGCACAATGCAACCATCGCATGGAAAGCTCGTCAACTAAAGAAAGTGGGTAAGATACACAGCACTTGGTCGGCTAACTGCAGAATTTTCATCAAACCAAATGGGTCTTCACCGGAAACTACCAGACCGGTGCTGATCAAGATGATGCGGGATCTGGAGAGTTTTGACCGCTGAGGCAGGTTAAAATCCTTGACAAATCTCTATGAGCAGTTATCTGATGAACCAAACTGTAGATCAGGAAACTGGCTTTTTAACAACAAGTCACCATCATTCAGGAATAGACCCTAATGAAGAAATTGATCCGGATAACCATTTTTTCTACAACGAAACAAACGCATGCGGATACTTTACTGTAGACAAATTTAGCAAGAGCATTAAAATGGAAGGGAGTTTGTCCATTATTCACTTTCATAGTAGGAGTCTATATGCAAACTTTGACCAAATAAAGGAATACCTTTTGTCATTTGCTAATCTGTTCAACATCATCGCACTATCGGAAACTTGGATTAAAGAAGAACAGGACAAGGACTTCTATATGGAGGGTTACAACTTCGTGTGTAAGAGCAGACTGAATAAAGCTGGTGGGGGTGTTGGACTATTTATTGATGAGGCCATAAACTTCCAGGTACTAGAATGCAAATCAAATGTTGTGGAAAATGTAATGGAATGCCTTACAATTGAGATTCCTAGGTTGAAAGGTAAAAAATACGGTTATTTGTTGTGTGTACAGAGCACCGGATTCAAAATTGATGTTTTTAGTAAATGTATGGGTGAATTACTGCCAATATGAACCAGAAAAATGTGTTTTTATATGTGGGGACTTTAATATTGACTTGATAAATCCAAATAATAGCTCTATAATAGAAGATTATATTAACACCATGTATGCCATGGGTATGCAACCATTAATCACAAAACCAAGCAGGATTACTAGACACAGTGCCACCTTGATAGATAATGTGTATACTAATGTATTAGATTCTGAAATATTAAGTGGCATCATGATAAATGACATTACTGATCATCTACCAGTTTTTGCTATTTGTAACTGCAAATTAGATATAAGGGACCAGGCTAGATCGAAAACCCTGGAACACACAGAAATCAGAATTAAAAGCAAAAAAAGGCTAAAGAAACTAGAATTAGATATGTTGAACCAAAATTGGGATAATGTCTTAGCGGAACAAGATCCAAATAAAGCCTATGAGGCTTTTCTATGGACAGTAAACTCCCTGTATGATAAACACTGTCTAGCCAAAACAACGAACAAACTGAAGCAAAACAAAGAGAGAAGACCTTGGGTTTCGAAAGCACTGGCAAATGCTTGTAAGAAAAAAAAAATACACTGTATAAGCAGTTTCTGAGAGAAAAGAACTGAGAAAGCAGAAATTAGGTACAAAAATTACAGAAACAAAATGACACATTTACTAAGGAAACATAAAAAAGAGTATTATGAAAAGCTTTTATTAGAAAATAAACATTATACCAGAAATCTCTGGAATATAATCAAGAACGTCTCTGGGAGGACACCGAGGAGGGAGTACCCTGCATTCTTTAATATAAATGGCAAAAAGGTAGAGAACATGGAATTGGTGTGGAGAATTTTAACAGTTATTTTGTGGATGTTGGGCCAGAACTAGCAAAGGGTATTAAATCCTCACACCTAAGATGTGACTACCTTGACAAGGATGAGGAAATCCAAGACATAATGACACTAACTCCTGTTACCGAATCTGAAATCAGATCAATTCTGAAAAATTGTACAGCTAAGACATCTGTTGATGTAAACCAATTAGATATGAAATTACTGAAAACACTAACTAACGAATTGTAACTCCACTTACGCATATATGCAATCTATCCTTCTCCTCACGGAGTGTTTCCAGATAAAATGAAGATAGCGAAAGTTATCCTCTCTACAAAAGTGGGGATAAATATGATTTCTCAAACTATCGTCCTGTTTCGATTTTACCTCAATGCTCGAAGGTCCTAGAAAAAGCTCTTCAATGACAGATTGGACAAGTACATTGATAAACACAAACTACTGTGTGACAGTCAGCATGGGTTCAGGAAAAAGCATTCGACAGCACTAGCCCTAACAGAATTTATTGAAATGATTAAAGATTCACTAGATTCAAACTTATATTCTATAGGCATATTTATTGATCTGAAGAAAGCATTCGACACTATAAATCACGATATATTGATTGAAAAAACTTTACAAATATGGATTAAGAGGGACCGCATTAAAATGGATCAAAAATTACTTAACAAGTAGGGCGCGCAATTTGTGCAGATGGGCAATAGCAAATCGAATTGCTTGGACATTACCTGTGGAATTCCTCAGGGCTCGGTCCTAGGTCCCAAGTTGTTCATAATTTACATAAATGACATTGTTAAGGTGTCCGATATCCTAAAACTAATTTTATTACAAGAGATCGACCTTGACTATTTTTTGCTCAGGTGTCGATCTCAAGCAATTGACAAAATTGGGTAATAAAGAAATGTCTAAACTTCATACGTGGTTTAATGTAAACAAATTATCATTAAATCTTACAAAGACCAAATTTATGATATTTGGGAAAAAAGGCCTAAAGGACGACATAGACTTAAAGGTAAATGGTACCAGCATTGAAAGGGTAAACGAATATAAAGTCATGGGAGTTATGTTAGATAATCTCTTAAGCTGGAAACCACATGTAAACTTGGTTCAAAAGAAAGTTAGCTAAAAGCGTGTCTATTCTTTGGAAAATGCAGAAATTATTAAAACACAAGTCTCTTAAAATAATCTATTCAGCACTCATAGCACCCCACTTACACTACTGCGCTGAAGTATGGGGACACACTTATAATAATACAATAGAATCATTGTTTAAACTCCAAAAAAGGCCCTTAGAATTATTCATAACGTTCCCTATGGAACTCATACAAACGATTTGTTTATTAAGGCAAAGTTTCTTAAATTGCAGGATATAATAAAATTCAACTCCTTGCAAATTGTATATTTAGGATACCACAAAGAATTGCCTAGAAATATACAATGCCTATTTCTCCAGCGTGAATGTATTCATGACCTAAGAGGCAGAATGTTGTTGCAAACTAGAAGGGTCAAATCGACTCGGACTGAGCACTCCTTATCTGTGGCTGGAGTCAGTGCATGGAACATACTTGAAGACAATATTAGAATGGCAGACAATCTGAAGGACTTTAAGTATCTTTTGAAATGTGCATGTTTGAATAACTATAAACTTATCCAACAAAATGGCATTGGATAAATTAAACGGAACCATAACGGCATAAACAATAGGGGGTTGTTTATAGACACTCAGCTATATTGTGATTAAAATTCTTCATGATGTTCATAAATCTCTATGATTTTATGTTGTGACGTTTAAATCGTAGTGTAAATGGACACTCAGCTCTGTTGTGATTTATAAATCTTTATGATATCTTAACCATAATCAAACTGTTTTTCTGGGAGTTGGGGGCGGGACTTTGACAAGCGATTTAAGCTTCTCCCGCGACCCTTTCGGTCATGATACATGTTGTGTTGAAATTGTCATGGAACGACTGTACAATCATGCCGAAATGAAAAAACAAATAAAATAAAAATAAATAAATAAAACTGGAAAGAAAGTGGCCATGAGGTATTTCATCTTGCCAGGGAAGACAGCCATCTGAAATATGAGAAAACTTTATCTGAAGCCAGGTCAGCTTATTAGACTATACCCATTGAAGAGAATCAATGCAATCCTCGGTAGCACTATTTCAAAGCTGACAAAACTGTACCCTGTGTGCTAAAATCATGCTGTTATAATAACTTCATTTTTTTAATGACAAAATTTTAACAATTAGAGATCAAACTAACCACTTCAGGTGTACCTTTGTAAGCCCTGGAGTCCCCCCCCAAATCATGGAAAGCATTCTTACAAAAATATCTGCTTGATCTCAAGCTCATGTAGAATCTTTCCAATTGAGCTGTCCAATTTCAATCTGTTAACTTCCTCCTCGAAATATGTCACTTTTTTTAGACCCTATCCCAACAAAACTTCTCAAAGATTCTCTTCCATTAATTAACCAACCTGTACTACAGCTCATTAATGACTTACTGTTGTCAGGAAATGAACCAAAATCCTTCAAAGTAGCAGTAATCAAGCCTAACCTCAAGAAGTCCATCCTGGACCCAAACATTCTCACTAACCATAGACTAATATCAAACCTCCTCTTTTTATAAAAAATTTTAGAGACCACTGTTTCAAAACAAGTTAGTGATTTCTTATATTGCTGCAATATCCTTGAAAATGATTAATCAGGATTCATGCCACATCATAGTATAAAGATGGCTCTAGTTAAAGTAGTACCTTGAGTAGTACCGGATATGCATCCATACTTCTGCGCCTCCACTTGAGGGCAACTTTAGATACCATTGACCACTATATCTATAATTGAGAGACTTGAGAACTTGGTTGGCATCAAAAGAAAGGCACTGAGCTGGTTCAGCTCATACTTATCAGATCATTCATAGTTTGCTCAAGTAAACAATGAATCTTCTATCTCTACATAAGTAATATTTGGAGTTCCCCAAGGGTCAGTACTTGAGCCCTTGCTGTTTTCTTGGTATTCCCTCGGGAAATGTCATGAGAAAACATGGCATTTATTTTCCCTGCTATGCAGATGAGACACAGCTCAATATACTTTACCTTAAAAATCTGTGTACTTGGTTCCAAATGAAATTAATGTGTCCTATATTTATAATAATGACAAACAATATGAAATTGATTCATTTTTTTAATAGTTTTTTTGGTCAAAAAGGTAAAATCATCACATCAGAAAACATCATAATAGACAATCTTTTAGATTTTTTTAAGAAAATATAGGGAATTTACACTGCCAGTCCAAAAAAAAGTTGTCATTTGAATTTAAATCAGCAAATACTCAAGAGCCTATGATTGAATCATTATTACAGTGATGAATATGTTTCAGCTGGCAATAATTATTATAATCCTGACAGCTTTAGTGCCTAACTTATCATTTCTTATAAAACCATGTCGCAATACGAATCTCCTGGTTGTTGAAAAGATGTTACTGTGTTTCAAGCGAGGCATATTAGTGGCCACGGTCAACTATCAGTGGCCACAGCATAGTGGTGCACTGTCAACTTCACAGAAGAAATTGGTTGGGGAAAAAAATCATGGCTGATTCTGATAGAGGATCACAAAAATGCTTAAAGAAGTCTCATCTTTGAAGAAATAAATAGTGGGACTGATGGCTATGTTTAATTATGATGGTAAGAGCTTTTCCACACACACGATGCAACAAGATCTTGGAAGATTGGGACTAAACAGCTGAATGGCCTCAAGAAAGCCACCTGTTGCTGAGCCTTATTGGGAAAAATGACTTCAATTTGCAAGGGAGCATAAAGATTGGACTGAGGAGCAATGGGAAAAGGTCATGTGGTCTAATGAGTCCAGATTTACCCTATTTTAGAGTGATGGGCACATCATCGTATGAAAAGAAGTCCATGATGTGAAGTCCCTCATGCATAGTGCCCACTGTACAAGCCTCAGGAGGCAGTGTTATGATGGAGGCAGTGTTATGATCTGGGGTTGCTTCAGTTAGTCAGGTCCAGGCTCAGCACTATTTTGCGGCAATAAAATGAATTCAGCAGACTATTTAAAAATATTGAATGATCAGTAACCCATCAATAGATTTTTAATCCCTGATGACACAGGCATATTCCAGGATGATAATGCCAAGATTCTCTGGGCTCAAATTGTGAAAGAGTGGTTCATCAAACACGAGGAATAATTTTCTCACAGGAATTGGCCACATCAGAGTCTGGACCTTAACCAAATGAAAGTCTTTGGGATGGGCTTAACGGGGTGATTTGAGTCACCCCTTGTCAATGAAATATCTTGGCCAAAAATGAATGCAAACCTGGTCAGCAATTAATGTCGTAACATCGCATAAGATAGTCGAGACTATCACAATGAATGCGAGCCGTGACCAAAGCTAAAGGTGGCCCAACAAAATATTATAGCGTGCCACTGGTTTTTGTATGGGCAGTATATATGCAGCAATTTAAACATGATGAACACATCAATGATACAAATAATTGTTCACAAAACAATGCTCTTTCCAAAATTACTCTGCAAAACCTTAAATTGTAATAAATTTATGGGGATGGGTCACATTGGAATTAATTGGCAACAAAAACAACAAATAGACTTTGCATTTATAAATGTGTTTCCAGTCAGTTTAACATGTAAACCCTGGACTGATTATAACAATTTTCTTACCTGAGTTTAATTAGCAGTATCTATGACCAATTTTGCGACAGAACACTCTTGTACTTTGCATAGAATCAAGTGGTTATTTTTGGTGTGACTACATGTTGACCATTTTGGATTTTGCGCCTTTACACTGTAAATGTGACATAAAATATGCTGTGAACTTTTCCAGCATACAGTAGTTTCTTTACCATGGTGCAAAAGGCTCTGGAGCTGAGGAGGAATAATGCTGATGATTTCACCGAGGAGCAGAACGTTTACAAATACTCTACGGCTCTATTGTTTTATTCAATAAAAGCGTTTGTTATGATAGCAAATTATTTTAAAGAATTACCAAAATGATTTTCAAGAGGTTTTATTCAGCATTTCAAGTATTTCAAATATTTAGGACAAAAAAGTTATGAAATTACATTGTTCTCTTAATAATTTAGAATCAAATAATTCACAGTGAGATTTGAATGCTTTGCCTTTTTTTTTTAGCATTCCAGCCATCCAGTATCTATACCCTCTTCATCCTCATTAGGGTCGCAGGGCGAGCTGGAGCCTATCCCAGCTGACTATAGGCGAAAGGCAGGGACCCACCCTGGACACAAATCCTTCACAGGGCTCAACTGACTCACAGTGTCTTTTTTTTTATCGAAGGATTGTGTGTCTCACAGTGCGTTACAAGTGGTGCCATTTTTGTGTTACCGCTGAATTATTGCTAGTTCCTACTATGTCACCATGTTAAAGCCTTAAGTTGCATTACAGGCCTAGTGGCCCACTAACAACGATGTCCTAAGTCAGCAAATTATTTAACATCTCAAATAAACAAATATGAATAAACTAGTATCTTGATTATGTGATTGTCAATATATACATCTTGGTTTTTGAATGAATAATTCAATAAAGATGGAAAAAAGTTTTTAAAAAGTATCGTATGTACAAAACAGAGTAGCTAAGATGACAGTTTCTACATCCCCCCCCCCCCTTCTCCACCCACCCCCCAAAAAATATCAGCACCAAAGATTCCGTCCCTCTCCATTCCCTTCTTTGGGGTCAGCAGGGGTCAGCGGGACATCATTCGGACAAACTCTGCGGGGTGACAGACAGAGTCCATCAGAGGATCGCAGAAGAGTGAGAGTCAATCAGAGGAGTCAGGGTAAGAATCTGTCAGAGGGAATCAGGAGTCAGTCAGAGTGAATCGGAGTCAATCTGAGGATCAGATTTAGTGAGTCAGAGTATCAGAGAGAGTCAATCAGAGAGAATCAGAGTCAATCAGTGGATCAGATTGAGTCAGTCAAAGGATCAGAGAGAGTCAATCCGAGAGAATCAGATTCAGTGAGAGGATCAGAGAGTGAGTCAGAGAGAAACAGATTCAGTCAGAGAGTAGCAGAGTCCATCTGAGTCAGTCAGAGAATCAGAGTCCATCAGAGGATAAATGAAAGTCAGTCTGTGAGAATTTGAGTCAGTTCGGAAGAATGGAGTCAATCAGAATCAAAGTGTGTGCTGATCAGCAGTCGTGTGGATAAGATTCAGTCAGACTCAGTCAGAGAGTTAATCAGAGACAATCAGAGTCAGTCAGAACATCAAAGACAGAGTCAGTCTGAGAATCCAAGTCAATCAGAGAGAATAAGTCAGAATGAATCAGAGTTAGTCAGAGAGAATCAGAGACAAACGACTGGTCAAAATTGGCTGAAAAAGAATTATATCCCCTCTGGTTTATAAACATTAGACTCAATCAGTGAGGTGGGCACTGTTCAATCATTCCCCCTCTGTGGTGACATCAACCAGACAGAGTTAAGACTCAGAAAATGTCAAAATGGCTGCAATGAGGTGGCTGTGTGTGTGCTGCACTGTTCCCCATTCCCTCTGTGTGTGTGCTGCACTGTTCACCATTCCCTCTGTGTGTGTGCTGCACTGTTCACCATTCCCTCTGTGTGTGTGCTGCACTGTTCATCATTCCCTCTGTGTGTGTGCTGCACCGTAAACCATTCCCTCAGTGTGTGCTGCACTGTTCACCATTCCCTCAGTGTGTATGCTGGACTGTTCACCATTCCCTCTGTGTGTGTGCTGCACCGTAAACCATTCCCTCCGTGAGTATGCTGCACTGTTCACCATTCCCTCCGTGTGTATGCTGCACTGTTCACCATTCCCTCTGTGTGTGTGCTGCACTGTTCACCATTCCCTCTGTGTGTGCTGCACTGTTCACCATTCCCTCTGTGTGTGTGCTGCACTGTTCACCATTCCCTCAGTGTGTATGCTGCACCACCATTCCCTCCGTGAGTATGCTGCACTGTTCACCATTCCCTCTGTGTGTGTGCTGCACTGTTCACCATTCCCTCTGTGTGTGCTGCACTGTTCACCATTGCCTCTGTGTGTGTGCCACTGTTCACCATTCCCTCTGTGTGTGCTGCACTGTTCACCATTCCCTCAGTGTGTGTGCTGCACTGTTCACCATTCCCTCTCTGTGTGTGTGCTGCACTGTTCACCATTCCCTCTGTGTGTGCTGCACTGTTCACCATTCCCTCTGTGTGTATGCTGCACTGTTCACCATTCCCTCTGTGTGTATGCTGCACTGTTCACCATTCCCTCTGTGTGTATGCTGCACTGTTCACCATTCCCTCTGTGTGTGTGCTGTGTTCACCATTCCCTCTGTGTGTGCTGCACTGTTCACCATTCCCTCCGTGTGTATGCTGTGTTCACCATTCCCTGTGTGTGCTGTTCACCATTCCCTCTGTGTGTATGCTGCACTGTTCACCATTCCCTCTGTGTGTGTGCTGCACTGTTCACCATTCCCTCTGTGTGTTTGCTGCACTGTTCACCATTCCCTCTGTGTGTATGCTGCACTGTTCACCATTCCCTCTGTGTATATGCTGCACTGTTCACCATTCCCTCTGTGTGTATGCTGCACTGTTCACCATTCCCTCTGTTTGCATGCTGCAATGTTCACCATTCCCTCTGTGTGTATGCTGCACTGTTCACCATTCCCTCTGTGTGTATGCTGCACTGTTCACCATTCCCTCTGTGTGTGTGTATGTTCACACTGTTCACCATACCATTTCCCTCTGTGTGTGCTGCACTGTTCACCATTCCCTCCGTGTATATGCTGCACTGTTCACCATTCCCTCTGTGTGTGCTGCACTGTTCACCATTCCCTCTGTGTGTGTGCTGCACTGTTCACCATTTCCCTCTGTGTGTGTGCTGCACTGTTCACCATTCCCTCCTGCACTGTTCACCATTCCCTCTGTGTGTATGCTGCACTGTTCACCATTCCCTCTGTGTGTATGCTGCACTGTTCACCATTCCCTCTGTGTGTATGCTGCACTGTTCACCATTCCCTCCGTGTGTATGCTGCACTGTTCACATTCCCTCTGTGTGTGTGCTGCACTGTTCACCATTCCCTCTGTGTGTTGCACTGTTCACCATTCCCTGTTCACTGTTCCATTCCCTCTGTGTGTGTGCTGCACTGTTCACCATTCCCTCTGTGTGCACTGTTCACCATTCCCTGTGTGTGTATGCACTGTTCACCATTCCCTCTGTGTGTATGCTGCACTGTTCACCATTCCCTCTGTGTATGCTGCACTGTTCACCATTCCCTCCATAAGTATGCTGCACTGTTCACCATTCCCTCAGTGTGTATGCTGCACTGTTCACCATTCCCTCTGTGTGTATGCTGCACTGTTCACCATTCCCTCTGTGTGCTGTGTGCTGCACTGTTCACCATTCCCTCAGTGTGTGCTGCACTGTTCACCATTCCCTCTGTATGTGTGTGCTGCACTGTTCACCATTCCTCTGTGTGTGTGCTGCACTGTTCACCATTCCCCTCTGTGTATGCTGCACTGTTCACCATTCCCTCTGTGTGCACTGTTCACCATTCCCTCTGTGTGTGCACTGTTCACCATTCCCTCTGTGTGTGTGCTGCACTGTTCACCTGTTCCCTGTTCACCATTCCCTGTGTGTATGCTGCACTGTTCACCATTCCCTCTGTGTGTGTGCTGCACTGTTCACCATTCCCTCCGTGTGTATGCTGCACTGTTCACCATTCCCTCTGTGTGTGCTGCACTGTTCACCATTCCCTCCATAAGTATGCTGCACTGTTCACCATTCCCTCCGTGTGTGTGCTGCACTGTTCACCATTCCCTCTGTGTGTATGCTGCACTGTTCACCATTCCCTCTGTGTGTGTGCTGCACTGTTCACCATTCCCTCTGTGTGTGCTGCACTGTTCACCATTCCCTCTGTGTGCTGCACTGTTCTGCACTGTTCACCATTCCCTCTGTGTGTGCTGTGCTGTTCACTGTTCACCATTCCCTCTGTGTGCTGCACTGTTCACCATTCCCTGTGTGTATGCTGCACTGTTCACCATTCCCTCTGTGTGTATGCTGCACTGTTCACCATTCCCTCTGTGTGTGCTGCACTGTTCACCATTCCTCTGTGTTCACACATTCCCATTCCTCTGTGTGTGTGCTGCACTGTTCACCATTCCCTCTGTGTGTATGCTGCACTGTTCACCATTCCTCTGTGTGTATGCTGCACTGTTCACCATTCCCTGTTCACTTCCCTCTGTGTGTATGCTGCACTGTTCACCATTCCCTCTGTGTGCTGCACTGTTCACCATTCCCTGTGTGTTCACCATTCCTCTGTGTGTGTGCTGCACTGTTCACCATTCCCTCTGTGTGTGTGTGCACTGTTCACCATTCCTCTGTGTGTGCATGTTGCATTCTGTTCACTGTTCATTCCCTCTGTGCTGCACTGTTCACCATTCCCTCAGTGTTCACTGTTCACCCTTTCCCTGTGTGTATGCTGCACTGTTCACCATTCCCTCTGTGTGTGCTGCACTGTTCACCATTCCCTCCTGTGTGTATGCTGCACTGTTCACCATTCCTCTGTTGTTGCTGCACTGTTCACCATTCCCTCTGTGTGTGTGCTGCACTGTTCATTCCCTCAGTGTGTATGCACCATTCCCTCTGTGTGTGTGCACTGTTCACCATTCCCCTCCGTGTTCACTGCATTCCCCTCTGTGTGCTGCTGTTCACTGTTCCCTCCATAACTGCATGTTCCCTCTGTGTGTATGCTGCACTGTTCACCATTCCCTCTGTGTGTGTGTTCACCATTCCCTCTGCTGCACTGTTCACCATTCCCTCTGTGTGTGCTGCTGCACTGTTCACCATTCCCTCAGTGTGTATGCTGCACTGTTCACCATTCCCTCTGTTCACTGCTGCACTGTTCACCATTCCCTCTGTGTGTGTGCTGCACTGTTCACCATTCCCTCTGTGTGTATGCTGCACTGTTCACCACCCTCTGTGTGTATGCTGCACTGTTCACCATTCCCTCTGTGTGTGCTGCACTGTTCACCATTCCCTCTTCCACTGTTCTGTGTGTGTATGCTGCACTGTTCACCATTCCCTCTGTGTGTGCTGCACTGTTCACCATTCCCTCTGTGTGTGCTGCACTGTTCACCATTCCCTCTGTGTGTATGCTGCACTGTTCACCATTCCCTCTGTGTGTGTGCTGCACTGTTCACCATTCCCTCTGTGTGTATGCACCATTCCCTCTGTTCTGCACTGTTCACCATTCCCTCTGTGTGTATGCTGCACTGTTCACCATTCCCTCTGTGTGTATGCTGCACTGTTCACCATTCCCTCTGTGTGTATGCTGCACTGTTCACCATTCCCTCTGTGTGTGCTGCACTGTTCAATTCCTCTGTGTGTATGCTGCACTGTTCACCATTCCCTCTGTGTATGCTGCACTGTTCACCATTCCTCTGTGTGTTGCACTGTTCACCATTCCCTCTGTGTGTATGCTGCACTGTTCACCATTCCCTGTGTGTATGCTGCACTGTTCACCATTCCCTCTGTGTGTATGCTGCACTGTTCACCATTCCCTCTGTGTGTGTGCTGCACTGTTCACCATTCCCTCTGTGTGTGTGCTGCACTGTTCACCATTCCCTCTGTGTGTATGCTGCACTGTTCACCATTCCCTCTGTGTGTATGTGTGTTCACCATTCCCCTCTGTGTGTATGCTGCACTGTTCACCATTCCCTCTGTGTGTATGCTGCACTGTTCACCATTCCCTCTGTGTGTGCTGCACTGTTCACCATTCCCTCCGTGTGTATGCTGCACTGTTCACCATTCCCTCTGTGTGTATGCTGCACTGTTCACCATTCCCTCCGTGTGTGTGCTGCACTGTTCACCATTCCCTCTGTGTGTGCTGCACTGTTCCCATTCCCTGTGTGTGCTGCACTGTTCACCATTCCCTCTGTGTGTATGCTGCACTGTTCACCATTCCCTCTGTGTGTGTGCTGCACTGTTCACCATTCCCTCTGTGTGTATGCTGCACTGTTCACCATTCCCTCTGTGTGTATGCTGCACTGTTCACCATTCCCTCTGTGTGTGTGCTGCACTGTTCACCATTCCCTCTGTGTATGCTGCACTGTTCACCATTCCCTCTGTGTGTATGCTGCACTGTTCACCATTCCCTCTGTGTGTGTGCTGCACTGTTCACCATTCCCTCTGTGTGTGTGCTGCACTGTTCACCATTCCCTCTGTGTGTATGCTGCACTGTTCACCATTCCCTCTGTGTGTATGCTGCACTGTTCACCATTCCCTCTGTTTGCATGCTGCAATGTTCACCATTCCCTCTGTGTGTATGCTGCACTGTTCACCATTCCCTCTGTGTGTGTGTGCTGCACTGTTCACCATTCCCTTCCTGCACTGTTCCCATTCCTGTGTGTATGCTGCACTGTTCACCATTCCCTCTGTGTGTATGCTGCACTGTTCACCATTCCTCTGTGTGTGTGCTGCACTGTTCACCATTCCCTCTGTGTGTATGCTGCACTGTTCACCATTCCCTCTGTGTGTGCTGCTGCACTGTTCACCATTCCTGTGTGTGTGCACTGTTCACTGCCCTGTTCACTGTTCACCATTCCCTCTGTGTGTATGCTGCACTGTTCACCATTCCCTCTGTGTGTACTGCATGTTCACCATTCCCTCTGTGTGTGCTGCACTGTTCACCATTCCCTCTGTGTGTGTGTGCTGCACTGTTCACCATTCCCTCTGTGTGTATGCTGCACTGTTCACCATTCCCTCTGTGTGTGTGCTGCACTGTTCACCATTCCCTCTGTGTGTATGCTGCACTGTTCACCATTCCCTCTGTGTGTATGCTGCACTGTTCACCATTCCCTCTGTGTGTATGCTGCACTGTTCACCATTCCCTCTGTGTGTATGCTGCACTGTTCACCATTCCCTCTGTGTGTATGCTGCACTGTTCACCATTCCCTCTGTGTGTGTGCTGCACTGTTCACCATTCCTTCTGTGTTTGTGCTGCACTGTTCACCATTCCCTGTTCACCATTCCCTCTGTGTGTATGCTGCACTGTTCACCATTCCCTCTGTGTATGCTGCACTGTTCACCATTCCTCTGTGTGTATGCTGCACTGTTCACCATTCCCTCTGTGTTGCTGCACTGTTCACCATTCCCTCTGTGTGTGTGCTGCACTGTTCACCATTCCCCCTGTGTGTATGCTGCACCCTCTGTGTTCACCATTCCCTCTGTGTTGCACCCATTCCCTCTGTGTGTGTGTGCTGCACTGTTGCACTGTTCACCATTCACCATTCCCTCTGTGTGTTTGTGCTGCACTTTCACCATTCCCTCTGTGTGTGCTGCACTGTTCACCATTCCTCTGTGTGTGTGCTGCACTGTTCACCATTCCCTCTGTGTGTATGCTGCACTGTTCACCATTCCCTCTGTGTGTATGCTGCACTGTTCACCATTCCTCTGTGTGTGTATGCTGCACTGTTCACCATTCCCTCTGTGTGTGCTGCTGCACTGTTCACCATTTCCCTCCCTCTGTGTGTGCTGCACTGTTCACCATTCCCTCTGTGTGTATGCTGCACTGTTCACCATTCCCTCTGTGTGTGTGCTGCACTGTTCACCATTCCCTCTGTGTGTGTGCTGCACTGTTCACCATTCCTCTGTGTGTGTATGCTGCACTGTTCACCATTCCCTCTGTTCACCATTCCCTTCTGTGTGTGTGCTGCTGTTCTGTTCCCTCTGTGTTCCACTTTCACCATTCTCTGTGTGTGTGCTGCACTGTTCACCATTCCCTCTGTGTGTGCTGCACTGTTCACCATTCCCTCTGTGTGTGTGCTGCACTGTTCACCATCTCCTCTGTGTGTGTGCTGCACTGTTCACCATTCCCTCTGTGTGTGTGCTGCACTGTTCACCATTCCCTCTGTGTGTGCTGCACTGTTCACCATTCCCCTGTGTGTGCTGCACTGTTCACCATTCCCTCTGTGTGTGTGCTGCACTGTTCACCATTCCCTCTGTGTGTGTTTCACCATTCCCTGTGTCATGCTGCACTGTTCCCATTCCCTGTGTGTGTGCTGCACTGTTCACCATTCCCTCTGTGTGTATGCTGCACTGTTCACCATTCCTCTGTGTGTGTGCACTGTTCACCATTCCCTCTTGTGTATGCTGCACTGTTCACCATTCCTCTGTGTGTTGCACTGTTCACCATTCCTGCACTGTGTCACCATTCCTCTGTGTGTGTGTGCCATTCCACTGTGTATGCTGCCATTCCCCTCTGTGTGTATGCTGCACTGTTCACCATTCCCTCTTCTGTGTGTTCACCATTCCCTCTGCTGCACTGTTCACCATTCCCTCTGTGCTGTGTTCACCCATTCCCTCCATGTATGCTGCACTGTTCACTGTTCCCCTCTGTGTGTATGCTGCACTGTTCACCATTCCTCTGTGTGTATGCTGCACTGTTCACCATTCCCTCTGTGTGTATGCTGCACTGTTCACCATTCCCTCCGTGTGTATGCTGCACTGTTCACCATTCCCTCTGTGTGTGTGCTGCACTGTTCACCATTCCCTCTGTGTGTGCTGCACTGTTCACCATTCCCTCTGTGTGTATGCTGCACTGTTCACCATTCCCTGTGTGTGTGCTGCACTGTTCACCATTCCCTCTGTGTGTGTGCTGCACTGTTCACCATTCCCTCTGTGTGTGTGCTGCACTGTTCACCATTCCCTCTGTGTGTGTATGCTGCACTGTTCACCATTCCCTCTGTGTGTATGCTGCACTGTTCACCATTCCCTCTGTGTGTGTGCTGCACTGTTCACCATTCCCTCTGTGTGTGTGCTGCTGCACTGTTCACCATTCCCTCTGTGTGTGTGCTGCACTGTTCACCATTCCCTCTGTGTGTGTGCTGCACTGTTCATTCCCTCTGTTTGTATGCTGCATGTTCACCATTCCCTCTGTGTGTGCTGCACTGTTCACCATTCCTCTGTGTGTGTGCTGCACTGTTCACCATTCCCTCTGTGTGCTGCACTGTTCACCATTCCCTCTGTGTGTATGCTGCACTGTTCACCATTCCCTCTGTGTGTGTGCTGTTTCACCATTCCCTCTGTGTGTATGCTGCACTGTTCACCATTCCCTCTGTGTGTGTGCTGCACTGTTCACCATTCCCTCTGTGTGTGCTGCACTGTTCACCATTCCCTCTGTGTGTATGCTGCACTGTTCACCATTCCCTCTGTGTGTATGCTGCACTGTTCACCATTCCCTCTGTGTGTTGCTGCACTGTTCACCATTCCCTCTGTGTGTGTATGCTGCACTGTTCACCATTCCCTCTGTGTGTGTGCTGCACTGCACCATTCCCTCTGTTGCACTGTTCACCATTCCCTCTGTGTGTATGCTGCACTGTTCACCATTCCCTCTGTGTGTATGCACCATTCTGTTCACCATTTCCCATTCCTGTGTGTGTGCTGCACTGTTCACCATTCCTCTGTGTGTATGCTGCTCTTTCACCATTTCCTCTGTGTGTGTGTGCTGCACTGTTCACCATTCCCTGTTCTGTGTGTGTGTGCTGCACTGTTCACCATTCCCTCTGTGTGTATGCTGCACTGTTCACCATTCCCTCTGTGTGTGCTGCACTGTTCACCATTCCCTCTGTGTGTGTGATGCACTGTTCACTATTCCCTCTGTGTATGCTGCAATGTTCACCATTCCCTTTGTGTGTATGCTGCGCTGTTCCCCATTCCCTCTGTGTGTATGCTGCACTGTTCACCATTCCCTCTGTGTGTGCTGCACTGTTCACCATTCCCTCTGTGTGTGTGCTGCACTGTTCACCATTCCCTCTGTGTTTGTGCTGCACTGTTCACCATTCCTTCTGTGTGTGTGCTTCACTGTTCACCATTCCCTTTGTGTGTATGCTGCACTGTTCACCATTCCTTCTGTGTGTGCTGCACTGTTCACCATTCCCTCTGTGTGTGTGCTGCACTGTTCACTATTCCCTCTGTGTGTATGCTGCAATGTTCACCATTCCCTCTGTGTGTATGCTGCACTGTTCACCATTCCCTCTGTGTGTGTGCTGCACTGTTCACCATTCCCTCTGTGTTTGTGCTGCACTGTTCACCATTCCTTCTGTGTGTGTGCTGCACTGTTCACCATTCCCTTTGTGTGTATGCTGCACTGTTCACCATTCCTTCTGTGTGTGCTGCACTCGTCACCATTCCCTCTGTGTGTGCTGCACTGTTCACTATTCCCTCTGTGTGTATGCTGCAATGTTCATCATTCCCTCTGTGTGTTTGCTGCACTGTTCCCCATTCCCTCTGTATGTATGCTGCACTGTTCACCATTCCCTCTGTGTGTATGCTGCACTGTTCACCATTCCCTCTGTTTGTGTGCTGCACTGTTCACCATTCCCTCTGTGTTCGTGCTGCACTGTTCACCATTCCCTCTGTGTGTGCTGCACTGTTCACCATTCATTCTGTGTGTGTGCTGCACTGTTCACCATTCCCTTTGTGTGTATGCTGCACTGTTCACCATTCCCTCTGTGTGTGTGCTGCACTGTTCACCATTCCCTTTGTGTGTATGCTGCACTGTTCACCATTCCCTCTGTGCGTGTGCTGCACTGTTCACCACTCTCTCAGTGTGTGTGCTGCACTGTTCACCATTCCCTCTGTGTGTTTGCTGCACTGTTCACTATTCCCTCTGTGTGTATGCTGCACTGTTCACCATTCCCTGTGTGTGTGCTGCACTGTTCACCATTCCCTCTGTGTGTGTGCTGCACTGTTCACTTTTCCCTCTGTGTGTATGCTGCAATGTTCACCATTCCCTCTGTGTGTATGCTGCACTGTTCCCCATTCCCTCTGTATGTATGCTGCACTGTTCACCATTCCCTCTGTGTGTATGCTGCACTGTTCACCATTCCCTCTGTTTGTGTGCTGCACTGTTCACCATTCCCTCTGTGTTTGTGCTGCACTGTTCACCATTCCCTCTCTGTGTGCTGCACTGTTCACCATTCATTCTGTGTGTGCTGCACTTTTCACCATTCCCTTTGTGTGTATGCTGCACTGTTCACCATTTGTGTGTTTGCTGCACTGTTCACCATTCCCTCTGTTTGTATGCTGCACTTTTCACCATTCCCTTTGTGTGTATGCTGCACTGTTCACCATTCCCTCTGTGTGTGTGCTGCACTGTTCACCATTCCCTCTGTGTGCTGCACTGTTCACCATTCCCTCTGTGTGTATGCTGCACTGTTCACCATTCCCTCTGTGTGTATGCTGCACTGTTCACCATTCCCTCTGTGTGTATGCTGCACTGTTCACCATTCCCTCTGTGTGTGCTGCACTGTTCACCATTCCCTCTGTGTGTGTGCTGCACTGTTCACCATTCCCTCTGTGTGTATGCTGCACTGTTCACCATTCCCTCTGTGTGTGTGCTGCACCGTAAACCATTCCCTCTGTGTGTGTGCTGCACTGTTCACCATTCCCTCTGTTTGTATTCTGCACTGTTCACCATTCCCTCTGTGTATATGCTGCACTGTTCACCATTCCCTTTGTGTGTATGCTGCACTGTTCACCATTCCCTCTGTTTGCATGCTGCAATGTTCACCATTCCCTCTGTGTGTATGGTGCACTGTTCACCATTCCCTCTGTGTGTATGCTGCACTGTTCACCATTCCCTCTGTTTGCATGCTGCAATGTTCACCATTCCCTCTGTGTGTATGCTGCACTGTTCACCATTCCCTCTGTGTGTGTGCTGCACTGTTCACCATTCCCTCTGTGTGTATGCTGCACTGTTCACCATTCCCTCTGTGTGTGTGCTGCACTGTTCACTTTTCCCTCTGTGTGTATGCTGCAATGTTCACCATTCCCTCTGTGTGTATGCTGCACTGTTCCCCATTCCCTCTGTATGTATGCTGCACTGTTCACCATTCCCTCTGTGTGTATGCTGCACTGTTCACCATTCCCTCTGTTTGTGTGCTGCACTGTTCACCATTCCCTCTGTGTTTGTGCTGCACTGTTCACCATTCCCTCTGTGTGTGCTGCACTGTTCACCATTCATTCTGTGTGTGTGCTGCACTGTTCACCATTCCCTTTGTGTGTATGCTGCACTGTTCACCATTCCCTCTGTGCGTGTGCTGCACTGTTCACCACTCTCTGTGTGTGTGTGCTGCACTGTTCACCATTCCCTCTGTGTGTGTGCTGCACTGTTCACCATTCCCTCTGTGCGTTTGCTGCACTGTTCACTATTCCCTTTGTGTGTGTGCTGCACTGTTCACCATTCCCTCTGTGTATGCTGCACTGTTCACCATTCCCTCTGTGTGTATGCTGCACTGTTCCCCATTCCCTCTGTGTGTATGCTGCAATGTTCACCATTCCCTCTGTGTGTATGCTGCAATGTTCACCATTCCCTCTGTGTGTATGCTGCACTGTTCACCATTCCCTCTGTGTGTGTGCTGCACTGTTCACCATTCCCTCTGTGTGTATGCTGCACTGTTCACCATTCCCTCTGTGTGTATGCTGCACTGTTCACCATTCCCTCTGTGTGTATGCTGCACTGTTCCCCATTCCCTCTGTGTGTATGCTGCAATGTTCACCATTCCCTCTGTGTGTATGCTGCACTGTTCCCCATTCCCTCTGTGTGTATGGTGCACTGTTCACCATTCCCTCTGTGTGTATGCAGCACTGTTCATCATTACCTCTGTGTGTGTGCTGCACTGTTCACCATTCTCTCTGTCTGTATGCTGCACTGTTCACCATTCCCTCTTACCCTCAAAGTCCACCAGACCGTCTCCATTCAGGTCCACGTCTCTCAGGATCTCATCGATCTCTCTGGGGTTCAGCTGCTCCCCCATGAGCTTCTTCATGGCCTCTCTCAGCTCCGTCAGGCTGATCTGCCCATCGCCGTTAGAGTCAAACTGAGGGAGGGAGGCATAGGAAGAGACGAAAATGAAGTTAATCTTAAAGGTCCCCGGTCATATCACTGAGTGCACAGCCAATTTTCTATTACGAGCCATTTCAAAACATGTCCTTTGTGACATCATAATGGGGAGAGAATGGGGAGTGACGGCCCAGAGGCAAGAAGGACTGATGAACTTCAGTCCTTCTTGCCTCTGGGCTGTCACTTCCCCAAGTGATGTCACAAAGGAACAGATTTTGAAATCGCTTGTAATGGCTAATTGGCTGTGCACCTACTGACACCATATTAGACCTTTCAGCAGTGATGAACCAGGTTAGGCTGAATGGCATTCTGACCTCACGCAAATACGTGACGTGAACAAGATTTCAGAGGCACCCCTGAGCAATGACTTTAACTTTTAGCCAGAATTACAAAAACATGCACTCAGACAGGGATCTACAACTATGAATGCTATTTTACACCTTGAGTCTGCTTAAAACAGGTCTAACCTGCACCACGCTGCTACATTAGTCTTTAAGGAAAGAGAATAATAAGATATTTCCAATGGCACCAAATAGTTGGTGCACAAATTTAGTTCAGAGACTGCTGAATTATGCCAAAGGGAGCTGTGTCAAATTTTTTACAATATTCTGTACTGTGCAAAACTGTTAGGTGCCCTAGTTATCATTGTTTTTTATTTGGTTTTAGTCGTCTTTTTTTTACACATCTATGATGCTGAAGATTAAAAGCACATGAGACATCCAATGTCAATTAAAAATAATTTTACTAAAAAATTGGTATTTCATTAAAGAGAGTTGATACAGATGATATAGCCTTGACAGAACCCTGATCTAGTCTTCATCATGGCTGTCTGGGATTACATAGAGCAACCGAAGTCAGTGAGACTGCAGAATAACTGAGGCAAGTTCTCCTTTACGTTTGGAACAACCAAACTATTATCGGATAAACCTTTAAATCTGCTGGGCAGTGTTCTTAATTTTTAGGCAAAAGGGTAGTCACACCAAATATTGATATGATTTAGTTTATATAATTTCATATCTTTTCATTGGAGGCGTTTTCGCATCATGGAACTGTTTTAAATGTGTCAGAGACTTTTCCACATTACTATGAGCCAAACGGCACCTGCCAGAAAAGCTGTCGCTGTGAATCAAAAGTCTCAGACCGGAAAGAAGGATGGGGGGATAGTTGCAAAAAAAAAAAAAAAAATTACAGTGGAATGCAGCTCTAAAAATCAGCAAAAAATTGAATCAGACCACAGCTAAACCAGTATCAGCGAAAAAAAGTGCATTGTGAGCTCGGTAAAGCTGTCATTTATGACCCTGTCTCTGTTGATTGGTAGCCTGGTCAAACCAGACTCTGCTACTTCGCTTCGTACACAGTCTTGACACTCGTCATTGACAAATGTTTACTTCCTGGTGGGTGGGCGCTTGTCAGAAGTTTAAAATCATTGGTGTACCCGTAAACTAATCACCAACGTTTGGCAATGATGTATGTTATGTGCCGGCTCAGCCGCCTAGTACTTCCGCTGGAAACTACAGTCCTTCATACCAGGAATGCAGCGAAAACAAACTGATCAGTACATTAAAGTTAATACTGTACTCATACATATGCCCATCTACCTCATTTTAGCCTTCACCCATTCACTTAAAAGAACCAAAGGTGCTCTTTCTGTTCTCCTTACAAGAAAAACAAACTGCTGAGCTATCGTTTTTCCTGCCGATACTGCTGCTATTAAAAAAAAACATAAGAGACCCGAAACCAGCGGCAGAATCGGCGAAAGTAACGCATTATTTACATCAGGACGAAATCTGCGCTGACATGAAAACTGAACCGTTAACCATACTTGCGCTAACATCATACCCAGCTCGCTATCTAACTTTCTAGTGACATAGTTTGGCTCTAAGCGTTTGGCTGTCTCAGACAGCCATTTCATTCATGGATAATGACAACATAACACTGAGACAGCGAATAGGTCTTGTGACATGAACAAAAACACGGCTTTTAAAAAGTTCGCTAATTTAAATAGTGTGAAATTCGCGAGCAATATAATACTAGAAACTACAAGCTAGCTGAGGTGGTTTGGCTATCTCTTACAGAGATGAACAGGGTGCCTATTTCATATGTTTCATGATGGATATGAAGTAGATATGACACCTTTCTCGAAACCTGTAGGGAGTAGCGCTACAACATCATTTCCATTTAAAAAACTAACCAAACATCTTGTTGTGGCTATAAGTCGCTGATACCGGGGATTTTCTCCACGACAGAGCGAATCTATGTCCTCCCGTATATCTATGTCCATGGCCATTGTTGATTTTGGAGACTACCATTTCAAACCCGGCGCAGCAGCTACATCATGGCTCTCGGCCACGACTTCTGTTCGTTGGTTGGTCCGGCGAATTTTTTGCCGTGGTAAACGGGGCAGAGCTCCGAGTGATCAGACTGAGTACTGAAGCGAAATGAAATTAAGCAGAAGTACGAAGGCTGGCGGAATCAGGCTAGTTGATTGGACCATTCCCAGGGAATTACACTGACCTCTCTTTAAACAGGGCACCATACTGAACAAATCCTGTACATGAAACTTACCTCCCTGAAGGCATCCCGTAGCTCCTTCACACCAATCATGTCTGCCGTCTCTGCCAGCATCTTGGGGCCCATTAACTCAACAAAATCCTCAAAATCGACTTTTCCGCCACCTGCAGGATGGGAGTATTAATTACAATGAGCCAACTGCAGCAAGAGACCTGCGTTCAGTCAGTAAAGTTTAAATGTCCTTTAAGAAATAAGTACTGAAGGTTGATTTAAAAAACCTCTTTTTGAAGTCAGTGAACTCCCCAGGAAAACAAGTAATATTCTTCTTGTAAGTAAAACTTAATGTATGTTGATACAAGCTACAGTGATTCTGCAGTCACATATTCTGTGGTATATGCAGGGGTATAGGTGGTCTGCATGGTAGTATATGCTGTGGTATATTAAAGGAATAAGCCCCGAGAAGCAGTAGGTTACAGTGATTTTATAACGGCGGAGGGGCATTCTAAGGCACGACGTGCAGCAGAGTGCCTTAGTGCCCCTCCGCCGTTGTAAAATCACTGTAACCCACTGCTTCAAGGGGCGTATTGCTTTTATAAAACGGTTACCCTACATATAGCCCATTAAATAAACACACAAGAAAAAAAAATCAACAATTTATCGGTAATATTGCAACAATAAAATTGAGAACTATTCGTTCTTCCACTAAGCAAGATCGAGTGGACAGAATGGTTGGCAAGCAACACAGACGCTAAGATTGCTTTTTCATCTAGCGCCATTATCATGTCACATCAGGCTATTTGGGCTCGTTAATGTAGATATACTATGAAAGCAGGCTATTTGGAATGTCTCCTTCGATCTACCAAAGGCCCTGTTAAAAAATTTCACGTTCATTTCGGTTTCGGTTTTAGAGTTTCCTTGTTGTCAACTCGCGCCGATCGGCCATATCATTACAACCAGCAGCGAGAGTAGGGAACAAGATTGACTTTTGTCCTCCACACTTGCCGGTGTCCAGGAAAATATGTTGAATTGTGCATTAGTTTGCTTGCCAGCTTGTCAACTAGCAAGCGTTCACTACAATGGATGTGGTTACCCTACACAGAGCCCATAAAATAAACACACAAGAAAAAAAATCAACAATTTATTGCTAATACTGAAATAGCGAGCTAGTTAGCAACGTAGCTAGCAAGCTAAAGTGATATCGAAGTATATAGCTAGGTAGATAGCCAACTGGTTAGCAGGTTAAAAGGGTAAACTTCGCTAACACTGAAATAGCGAGCTAAAAGTCTTGAAACAAACGTAACCTAACGAGTCAGTTGAGCGCAGAGTAGTTGGTTGCTAGGCTAGGCGCGCAGGGATATTTTGTGCTGCGGTCTGCCTCAGAATACAGTAGGTTACACTGATTTTATACCGGCATAGAACGCGGCTCAGCCAATCACATTTAAGGATGGGAAGCACCCGTTTTATAATTTGTGTTTGAACAGTGGTGTAAGACTGCGCCTCAAGCCGTCCAGCTCACTGGTCTACTAAGACCTGGACTGCACCTCTGTGATTATTCAATTATCACTCACACCTGTTTCTAATTTCCACTGTGGGCTAGCAGTGGCCTATTTAAGACCAAGCTTCGTACTTAGTCATTGAGAAGTCTTGTAACAACATGCCTGTGCTGTATTCCTAATCTTGTATAGATGCATTCTCCGCATTTTGCTTGTATTGTTCTCTAAATCTAACTTAGTGCAGTTTATTGTTTTAAACCAGCACTTTATTTAAAGGAACCTTGCTTCCTTCCATCTGTTTTCCTATTTATAATACATTGTAACTGCAGCTACAGTGGGGTGCAAAAATTTGAGCACCCGTGGTTTAAATGTCTGTTACAATGAATCTCCAAGTGATTGAAAGCAAACCTGAACACTAAATGCTACAAAGTTAAACATGACACATTTCATCACATTTTAAAGCAAGAATAATTTTTATTTTTTAACTTTTTACAGTTTGAAAATAATAAAACAGGGAAAAAGGCCTTGTGCAAAAGTTTGGGAACCCTGTCAGCTAGTACTTTGTAACTCCTCCTCGGGCAGCTATAACAGCTTGCAAACACTTCCTGTAGCCAGCAAAGAATCTCAATTCTTGTCTTTGGAATTTTTCCCCATTCTTCCTGACAGAACACCTCTAGCTCAGAAATATTCTTTGGCCTTCTTGCATGCACGGCATGTTTGAGGTCTCTCCACAGACTTTCAATAATATTCAAGTCTGGGGACTGTGATGGCCATTCCAAAACCTTCATCCATCTTTCCTGGAGGTACTTCATGGTGGATTTTGAGGTATGCTTTGGGTCATTGTCTTGCTGGAATACCCAACGTCTTTTCAACTTCAATTTCTGGACTGTGCTTTGAACATTGGCCTCTTGATATTAGAATGTCTTGATATTTGGTGGAATCCATTCTTCCTTCCACCCACACAATACTGCCTGTGCCCCCCAGCTGCTACACAACCCCAAAGCATAATGGATCCACCTCCATGTTTAAACAGTTGGCAACGTGTTCTTCTCTACAAATGCTTCACCCTTTTTTCTAACAAACATACCTTCTTTGGTTGTGGCCGAAAAGTTCAATTTTGGTTTTGTCAGTCCAAAGCACATTGTTCCAATAGTCTTGAGGTTTCTCAAGGTTTTCTTTTGCATACATCAGATGCTTGATGTTGTGTTTAGGTCGTAGGAAAGGCTTCTTTCTTGCAACTCTACCATGTAGGTCTTTGTTGTTTAAGGTACGCTGTATTGTTGTCTTGTGAACAACTAGACCTGTGTCTCCTACTCTTTTTTGCAGCTCTTTTGCAGTGACAGCCACCTCAGTCGGATACTTTAGACAGCATGGAGTTACATCAGCAAATGTAGTTCAACCCTGGAATTATATTCACCTGACTCCTTGATGCCCTAAAGAGTAAATCACCTGGGTCTGGGCCTAGTAATCATCTTCTTAAAAGGTAACAAAGAATAATCCAAAAGGGTTCCCAAACTTTTGCACAGGGCCCTTTTTCCTTTCTTATCATTTAAAAACTCAGAAAAATTAACATTAAAAGAAACTTGCTGTCATGGTTTTTGGAGGCTGGCGAGCTTTCTTTCTTTCTCTCGTCCGGGACGATATCGTTTTGCCCACAATCGAATTCTTTGGCCAGTTGGCATTAATTGTGGGCGGCGCCCGGACTCTATTTAAACCCAAGTTCCGCCTCGCCGCCTTTGCTAGAGTGTCAGTGTATCTTTGCACTTTAGCTGGTAAGGTCTCTAGCTAGAGAATTGTTGAGGAATTAGCTGCAAAGAGGAAAAGTGCTAGTTAGCTAGGGAATCGTTTCTCTCTTCCCTTCTCTTTCTGGGCACCGTCTGGTGCTAATTCTTTTTATCTCGGTTCCCGAGATTTTTTCCCTTTTTTTTGTTCTGTCTAGCTCGCTTTGCTTCCTTGTTGTTACACGGATTGGAACTGGGTCCTTTGGAAGCGCGAGTCTCCCTCTCTGATTTCTGTCTGTTTGTCTCTTGTTTTGCTGTTCTTCCTTTCGTTCCGGCCACAGCATTTGACGTCTCAAAAGCCAACCTTCACAGCACACTCTAGCCAAGATGGAGACATCAGCTGTGGCCGAGATCGAAAAGGTTGTTAGCAGCCAGCAAGCTATGCTTTCTGGCTTCAGCGAAGGGCTTTCCAGCCTTGGCAATCAGCAGGCTGGTTTGGCTGAGAGACCCCACCTTCAGGACTCATTAAAGAATCAAGAGAGCGTTTTGTAAAGCCTGACCGAGAGTATTAAGTCCCTGTCTACACAAGTTTCACAAAATGTTGCACAAGCATCCATACACCTTCCCCGAGAACCGAAATTGCAATTACCCCAAAGATATAGCGGCGAGGCCGGAAAATGTAAAGATTTCATCGCCCAATGTGAGATATTTTTTACGGCTCAGACTTCACGATTTGTTAATGAGGATTCTCGGGTTGCATTCATTTTATCCCTGCTGACTGACACAGCACTCACTTGGGTCGGCCCACTTATCAGATCTAATTCACCGGTCGTGAATTCTGTAGAGGCTCTTGTTAAGGAATTGTTGTCAGTATTTGATCAGGATGTTTGTGGTCAGGACGCAGCTATGCGTTTAATGCATCTGAAACAGGGCTATGAAAGCGTTGCAGAGTTTTCAATTGTATTTCGCTCCCTGGCGACAGAGACAGGCTGGCCGGAGGCTCCTCTTATGACTGTGTTTAGTCATGCTCTCACTGAGGAGGTAAAAGATGTGTTGGCTACAGTGGAGCCCTGTTCAACTTTTGATTCTTTGGTTCGCACTGCGGTGCGAATTGACAATCGCATCCGCGAATGCAACAGGGAGAAACTAAACAGATTGCCGCTTGCTGACAATGGGGCCAAGTCTGCTAGTGGCTGGTGTGCGGTTCCTATTCCACCCACTGAAGATTCCACTCCGGTTGAGGCCATGCAGGTTGATAGCTCGTTTGAGAGTCGGACTCATAAACCTGCTCGCAGAAGAATAATCTGCGTTAATTGTTATAGACCGGGTCATACCCGTCCACGTTGCCCAAAGCTTCAGGGGAAACGGGAGATCCCTCTAGCGGTATGGGGGGCGCTAGAGGGGCAGTCCCAATTTCCCTTCCGAACACTAATCCCTGTTGAACTGACTGTGGGGAGCAAGAGAGTTATTATTGAAGCATTTGTGGATTCGGGTGCCGTGAATTGTTTCATGGATGTTAAGTGGGCTAGGAGGCACTCCGTTCCTACCTGTCCTCTTTCACAGCCACACTCTGTGAGAGCTTTGGACAGTCACCCGCTTGGAATGGGAGTTATAACTGAAATTTCTGAACTGCTAAATATGTTCATTTCCTTTGGTGGCAATTCTGAGGAGGTTCAGTTTTTTATTATCAGTTCCCCTGCTTTTCCCATTGTGTTAGGGCATTCTTGGTTATGGGAACATAGACCTTGCATCATTTGGGGGGAACAGAATAATCCTATCGTCCACTGGGGCACCAATTGTAGGTCTCATTGTACAAAGAATGAAACTTGTTTTCCCGGACATCAAGCTATGGGGCAGGCTGATGCCTGGAGTGAGTGTGAGGAGATTGTCTCACCGTACCCTCCTAGACTAGAAAAAGGGGCAGAGGAGGGGTTGGAATGGGATCCTCAATTTGATTGGTGTCAGCCAGAGGACGATTACATTTTAGAGGATTTTTTCGATTCTGAATCAGTCACCGAGACATTAGATTCCGAGCAGGGTGGGGAATTTGGGGCCACCCTGAACTTTAGTTTGCCGTCTAATGTTCCTAATGATTATGCTGATCTTGCTGAAGTTTTTAGTAAACAACGAGCATCGACGTTACCTCCCCATCATCCGTACGATTGCGAGATCAATCTCTACCCTGATACTACTCCTCCTAGGGGTTCGCTATACTCGCTGTCAGGGCCTGAGCGTAAGGCCATGCGAGAGTATATTCAGGAAGCTCTCGCTAATGGTTTTATTCGGCCGTCCACGTCTCCTGCCGGAGCAGGGGTTTTTTGTGGGAAAAAAGGATGGCGGTCTGAGACCCTGTATTAATTATAGGGGTTTGAATAAGATCACCATTAAAAACCAATACCCCCTTCCGTTAATGAATTCCGCGTTTGAACGGCTGCAGGAGGCGTCATTTTTTACGAAGCTAGATCTCCTTAATGCTTATAACTTGGTTCGCATTCGGGAAGGGGATGAATGGAAAACGGCATTTAAGACTCATGACGGGTACTACGAATATTTGGTCTTGCCGTTCGGATTGGTTAACGCCCCTTCTGTGTTTCAGGCTCTCCTTAATGAAGTCCTCTGAGAGATGTTGGAGAAATTTCTCTTCGTTTATCTTGATGACATTTTGATTTTTTCTTCAACACTCTCAGAGCATAAACAACACGTCAGACGTGTGCTTGAGGCCCTCCTTAATGCCAAACTTTTTGTCAAGGCCGAGAAATGTGTTTTCCACACCCAAACTGTCTCGTTCCTTGGCTTTATTGTTTCCAAGGGGTCGGTCCACATGGACCTGGACAAGGTGGCTGCGGTCAGGAATTGGCCTGCCCCTCAAAGTGTTAAGGACGTCCAACCCTTCTTGGGCTTTGCTAATTTTTATAGATTTATCTGTAATTTTAGCGCGGTTGCTGCCCCCATTATTGCGCTCACCAGGAAGAATACCTCCTCAGTGTTTTTTTAGTCTCCAGCAGCTGAGGCTGCCTTTCAGGAATTAAAGAAACATTTTAGTTCAGAGCCCATTCTGGTTTTGCCCGATCCCTCCCCATTTGTGGTGGAGGTGGATGCTTCGGAGGTTGGCGTGGGTGCTATTTTGTCCCAGCGCCCCCTTTGGGATAATAAGCTACATCCATGCGCATACTTCTCCCAGTCTTTGTCCGCCGCGGAACGGAATTACAGCATTGGTGACTGGGAGTTATTAACGGTCTAGTTGGCACTTGAAGAGTGGCGCCACTGGTTGGAGGGAGCTGAACACCCTTTTGTGGTATGGACGGACCATAAAAATCTCCAGTATATTCAGCAAACCAAGTGACGTAATTCCCGGCAGTCGTGGTGGTCATTGTTCTTTAACCGTTTTGATTTTACGCTGACCTACCGTCCTGGCTCTAAAAACATTAAGCCTGACGCCTTGTCGCGGATTTACGACCGCTCTGATCGCGATTCCACCCCGCAGCCAGTTATTCCTAATGCTCAGATTGTGGCGCCCATTCAATGGGAGATTGAGGCGGTGGTTCAGGAGGCTTTGAAAACCGATCCCTGTCCTGGGGGGGAGCCTCCTGGCTGTTTGTTTGTCCCGCCTAGAGTTAGGCCACAGGTCCTCCAATGGGGACACTCTTCCCGCTTGGCTTGGCAACCGGGGGCCCATCGGACTAAGCAGTTCCAGGCCCGACGTTTTTGGTGGCCGGGTATGATGAGGGATATTCGGGAGTTTGTTGCTGCCTGTGGCATCTGCTCCAGGAACAAAACCTCCCACCTCCCTCCCTCTGGTCTACTGCGGCCATTGCCCATTCCCAGGCGCCCTTGGACGCATATTGCGTTGGATTTGTCACTGGGCTGCCGGTATCTGACGGCAACACGGTCATCCTGGTCATGGTTGACCATTTTTCTAAGGCCGCTCATTTTGTCGCACTACCTAAACTACCTTCTGCACGGGAGACGACCCTTCTTGTGGTTAACCATGTGTTCCGGCTGCATGGGCTTCCGCAAGATGTTGTTTCTGACCGGGGTCCTCAATTGAAGGCCAGATTCTCGCGGGCGTTTTGTAGGCAGTTGAGGGCTACGGTGAGTCTCTCCTCTGGGTTCCACCCAGAGACTAACAGGCAAACTGAGCATACGAATCAGTCATTGGAGAACACACTTCGATGTTTAGCGGCGGATAATCCATCGTCATGCAGTCGATTTTTAGCATGGGCCGAGTATTCCCATAACTCTGAGTAATTCCTCCATGGGTCTGTCCCCGTTTGAAGCTCAGGTGGGTTATCAACCCTCACTGTTCCCTGAGACTGAGAATGATTCCGAGGTTCCCTTGGTCAACCATTTCATTCGTCGCTGTTGGTCTGTTTGGACCAGGGTCCGTTCATCTCTGTTGTGCTCAGGGCTCAAACAGAAATCCGCTGCCGATAGAAGGCGTCGTTTGGCCCCATCTTATCGGGTGGGTCAGAGAGTTTGGCTGTCTTCCCGGGACCTCCCCTTGAAGGTAGAATCACGGAAACTGGCTCCCCGCTATGTAGGCTCATTCAAGATTGTGCGGAAGATCAATCCGGTCACGGTCCAGTTAAAGCTCCCTAGATCTTTGCGCATCCACCCGTCATTCCATGTCTCTCGGATTAAGCCGGTTAGCACTAGTGTCCTGACACCTGCTGACACACCCTTGCCACCACCGCGAATGGTGGAGGGGGGCCGGTTTATACCACGCGCCGCATTCTGGCCGAGAGGCGTGTTAGACGTGGGGCCCAGTTTCTCGTGGACTGGTAGGGATATGGCCCTGAGGAGCGCTGCTGGGTCCCTTCTCGAGATATCCTGGATCCCACGCTTATTTCTGAGTTCCGCGCATGGGGTTCTTTAGGGACTTCTGGAGCTGTTCCTTAGGGGGGGGGGTCCTGTCATGGTTTTTGGAGGCTGGGGAGCTTTCTTTCTGTCTCTCGTCCGGGACGATATCGTTTTGCCCACAATCGAATTCTTTGGCCAGCTGGCATTAATTGTGGATGGCGCCCAGACTCCCCAGTTCCGCCTCGCCGCCTTTGCTAGAGTGTCAGTGTATCTTTGCACTTTAGCCGGTAAGGTCTCTAGCTAGAGAATTGTTGTTGAGGAATTAGCTGCAAAGAGGAAAGTGCTAGTTAGCTAGGGAATCGTTCTCTCTCCCCTTTCTCTTTCTGGGCACCGTCTGGTGCTAATTCTTTTTATCTTGGTTCCCGAGATTTTTCCCTTTTATTTCGTTCTGTCTAGCTCGCTTTGCTTCCTTGTTGTTACACGGACTGGAACTGGGTCCTTTGGAAGCCGAGTCTCCCTCTCTGATTTCTGTCTGTTTGTCTCTTGTTTTGCTGTTCTTCCTTTCGTTCCGGCCACAGCATTTGATGTCTCAAAAGCCAACCTTCACACTTGCTTTTAAATTTGCAGAAAGGTGTCATGTTTAACTTTGTAGCATTTAGTGTTCAGGTTTGCTTTCAATCACTTGTAGATTGTAATAGACATTTAAACCAGGGGTGCCCAAATCTTTGCACCCCACTGTAAAGCCCAGAGTCTGTATCACTAATAATATTAAAGGAACCTCATTTCCATTTTGTTTTGTATTGCAATGTTTGTGCCATCTGTTGTGCAGTAGGCATAATAAATACAACAAAGTCCATCCTTGCACCTGAGTCCAGTCCTCAAATTCCTGTCCTCCATGCATCTGAAGTGTGCACAAACCACAACCGTTACAAGTGGTATATTCTGTGGTATATGCTGTATTTATGCTGCGGTATATGATGTTTTTGTGCAGTGGTACATGCTGTGGTATATTATGCGTTTGAGGAGGTATGAGCTGCGTTTGTGCTGTGATACTGTATGTGTGGTGGTACATGCTGTGTCTGGTCAGTGGTATATGCAGTGGTATATTTTGCTGGTACATTAATTTTTTATATTATGCTGTGGTATAAGCTGTGTTTATACTGTGGTGTATGCTGTGTTAATGCTGCGGTATGAGCTGTGGTATAAAGTGCCGTGAAAAAGTATTTGCCTACTTCCTGATTTCTTACTTTTTTGCATATTTTTCAGACTTAAATGTTTCAGATCATCAAACAAATTTAAATATAAGACAAAGATAATCTGAGTAAATACAAAATGCAGTTTTTAAATGATGATTTCATTTATTACGGGGAAAAAGCTGTCCAAACCTACCTGGCCCTATGTGAAAAAATAATTGCCCCCCTTGTTAAATCATGAATTAACTGTGATTAACCACATTTTTTGAGTCCAGTTTCACTAGCCACACCCAGGCCTGATTACTGCCACACCTGTTGAATCAAGAAATCACTTAAACAGAACCTGTTTGACAAAGTGAAGTAGGCTAAAAGATCTCAAAAAGCAACATGTCAGGGTGCGAACTAAAGGAATTCAAGAACAGATGAGAAACAAAGAAATTGACATCTATCAGTCTGGAAATGGTTGCAAAGTCATTTCTAAGGCTTTGGGACTCCAGCAAACCACGGTGAGACCCATTATCCACAAATGGAGAAAACTTGGAACAGTGGTGAACCTTCCCAGGAGTGGCCGGCCTACCAAAATTACTCCAAGAGCACATTGACGACTCATCCAGGAGGTCACAAAAGAACCCAGAACATCTGAAGAACTGCAGGCCTCACTTGCCTCAGTTAAAGTCAGTGTTCATGATTCAACAATAAGACAGAGACTGGGAAAAATGGCAAACATGGGAGAGTTCCAGGGCAAAAACCACTGCTGACCAAAAACACACAAAGGCTCATCCCACATTTGCCAAAATATATCTTGATGATCCCCAAGACTTTTGGGAAAATATTCTGTGGACTGACGAGACAAAAGTTGAAGTTTTTGGAAGTTGAGCATCCCGTTACATCAGGCGTTAAACTAACATATCATTTCATAAGAAGAACGTCATAACAAAAGTCAAACATGGTGGTGGTAGTGTGATCTTTTGGGGCTGCTTTGCTGCTTCAGGACCTGGACGACTTGTTGTAATTGATGGAACCATGAATTCTGCTCTCTACCAGAAAATCCTGAAGGAGAATGTCCAACCATCAGTTGGTGACCTCAAGCTCAAGCGCACTTGGGTTATGCAGCAGGACAATGATCCAAAACACACTAGCAAATCCACCTCTGAATGGCTTAAAAAAAACTAAATAAAGGTTCTGGAGCGGCCTAGGCAAAGTCTGGGCTTAAACCCAATAGCGATGCTGTGGCATGACCTTAAACAGGCCGTTCATGCTCGAAATCCCTCCAATGTGGCTGAATTAAAACATTCTGCAAAGAAGAGTGGGCCGCAATTCCTCAACAGCGATGTGAAAGACTCATTGCCAGTTATCGCAAACGCTTGATTGCAGTTGTTGTTGCCGAGGGTGGCGCAACCAGTTATTAGGTTTAGGGGGCAATTACAGAACGAAAAGAAAGGGAAAAATCTTGGAAACCGATATAAAAAGAATTAGCACCTGACAGTGCCCAGAGAGAGGAGAACAGAGAGAAAGACTCCCTTGCTATCTAGCACTTTCCTCTTTTGCAGCTAATACTGCAACAACTCTCTAACTAGAGACCTTACCGGCTAAAGTGCAAACAAAACACTGACACTCTAGCAAGGGCAGCGAGGCAGAACTTGGGCTTAAATAGAGTCTGGGCGCCGCCCCCAATTAATGCCAGCTGGCCCAAGAATCCGATTGTGGGCAAAACGATATCGTCCCGGATGAGAGCAACAAAGAAAGCTCCCAAAGCCACTGCCAGCTTCCAAAACCATGACAACCAGTCCCCCTCATTTACATTGTTATTGTCTGGAAACTGCACGGTAATTACTTGTAATATGTAGTTTAAAAATAATATTACCATAAAATTACATATATATTACCATAATTTTACCCACTTATTACCGATCTGTAAAGTAAAGTGTTACCAGCTGTGTTTATGCTGTGGTATAAGACGTGGTATAAGCTGTGGTGTATGCTGTGGTATAAGTTGTGGTGTATGCTGTGGTATAAGCTGTGGTGTATGCTGTGGTATAAGCTGTGGTATATGCTGTGGTATAAGCTGTGTTTATCATGTGGTATAAGCTGTGGTGTATGCTGTGTTAATGCTGTGGTATAAGCTGTGGTGTATGCTGTGGTATAAGCTATGGTATAAGTTGTGGTGTATGCTGTGTTAATGCTGCGATATAAGTTGTGGTGTATGCTGTGGAATAAGCTGTGGTATAAGTTGTGGTGTATGCTGTGTTAATGCTGCGGTATAAGATGTGGTATAAACTGTGGTGTATGCTGTGGTATAAGCTGTGTTTATCCTGTGGTATAAGCTGTGGTGTATGCTGTGTTAATGCTGCGGTATAAGCTGTGGTATAAGCTGTGGTGTATGCTGTGTTAATGCTGCGGTATAAGCTGTGGTATAAGCGGTGGTGTATGCTGTGGTATAAGTTGTAGTGTATGCTGTGTTAATGCTGTGGTATAAGCGGTGGTATAGGCTGTGGTGTATACTGTGGTATAAGCTGTGGTGTATGCTGTCTTAATGCTGCAGTATAAGCTGTGGTGTATGCTGTGGTATAAGCTATGGTATAAGTTGTGGTGTATGCTGTGTTAATGCTGCGATATAAGTTGTGGTGTAAACTGTGGTGTATGCTGTGGTATAAGCTGTGTTTATCCTGTGGTATAAGCTGTGGTGTATGCTGTGGTATAAGCTGTGGTGTATGCTGTGTGTGCACCCCACTATAAGCTGTGGTATAGGTGTGTATGCTGTGTTAATGCTGTGGTATAAGTGGTGGTATAGGCTGTGGTGTGTGCTATGGTATAAGCTGTGTTTATCCTGTGGTATAAGCTGTGGTGTATGCTGTGGTATAAGCAGTGGTGTATGTTGTGTTAATGCTGTGGTATAAGCGGTGGTATAAGCTGTGTTTATCCTGTGGTATAAGCTGTGGTGTATGCTGTGTTAATGCTGTGGTATAAGCGGTGGTATAAGCTGTGGTTTAAACTGTGGTGTATGCTGTGATATAAGCTATGGTGTATGCTGTGGTATAAGCTGTGGTGTATGCTGTGGTATAAGCTGTGTTTATCCTGTGGTATACGCTGTGGTATAAGCTGTGGTATTAGCGGAGGTATAAGCTGTGGTATAAGCTGTGGTGTATGCTGTGGTATAAGCTGTGTTTATCCTGTGGTATAAGCTGTGGTATAAGCGGTGGTATACGCTGTGATGTACTCTGGACTCACATATCTGCTGGCTCAGCTCGATCAGCTCCATCTCGGTGGGCATGTATCCCATGGTCCTCATGCACTCGCCCAAGTCTTTACAGCTGATGAAGCCATCCTTATCCTTATCGAACTCCACAAAGGCCTCTTTCAGTTCTGTGCGACATACACCCACACACACGGACACACACACGCACATGCAAGCAAACACACCCCAACACAGATGCACAACACACAGAAAAAACGCAGGTCTTAAAAACCTTTTCAAAAACAGTCAGGTCCACAAATATTTGTAGATTGACTAATGTATTGTTAATTCAGCCATCTGCCACAGCGCATTGGGAAATGAAGAAGTGGAGCTGCTGGGTGAGAGGATAAATCTAAGTAATGAACATGGGCTCTTTGTGAAGACTTTCAGCTTTCATTTGGGAGCATCTACATCCCAACTGGACGTACAGTGCAAGAATTACAGAAGTTGTACATGGGGTCTGTGCTTTTTAAGGCACCAAGACTAATTTGACGATTACCTGCTAAGTTGTCCCATGGCCATGTGTGTGTTGTTCTCACTACATTTAATTTACAAGTAAGAATTTTTTACGTTTGGAGTTGATTCCTCCAAATCTGCCATTTGCATTTGGATTATGTTGTGAAAAGCAGAACAAACTGAGAGAAAAGCAATAATCTGAGTGAAAGCAATAACATTAGGTGAGGCCTATTTAGAACATAAAAAAAAGAGTGCACTGGTGAGCACAGGACTTCCTAAAGGCGCAGAATATCATGGAAACTGGTCGAGGAATTATTTCCCGAGAGAAGAAACACCCCTTTGTAAAAGTTGGCCAGGTGTAGAACATTCTCCTGGGGGTGTAATTGTGTCGATGCCAAGAATCAAGAGAAGACTTCACCAGAGTAAATACAGAGGGTTTACCACAGAACATAAACCATTGATAAGCTTCAGAAAGGAGGACCAGATTAGTTTGCCAGATAAATGCGTGAAAAGCCTGTGCTGATCCAGAACAACATCCTACACACAGATTGGACGGACTTGGATGGGAATGATGGGCAGAGAAGAGTATGCAGAGGGAGAGGACCAGCTCATGATCAGAAGCGTGGTGTCTTCATCAGTGAGGAACTGTGAGGGTAGTGTTACAGCATAGGCTAGTATGATTGCCAATGGAACTGGTTCCCTTGTATTTAATGATCAGGTGACCAAAAAGCTAGATGATGAATTCTGAATTGTATGAGGCAACATTATCAGCTAAGATTCAGCCAAATACTTCAAAATTCATTAGTCAGCACTTTCCAGTGCAAGTGGGCGATGTTGTCGTCGTCATAACATACTCTGGTCCGAGTGTAGCTTCTCTTACGGCAGTACGGTAAAAACGTCTGTTGCTTTTGCCATAGACCCGAAAGCCTCCTTCATTGTTCGGTCCCATCTACATCTTAGCCTTCCTCTACTTCGTTTTCCAGGAATGTGTGCCTCAAGCACGCGCTTCTCCATCCCATCATGCCTCACTGTATGACCAAAGTATGGCAGCTTCTGTCTCCTTACATACTGCAGCAGCCAGTCACGAGTTACTTCCAGCTCATTCCTGATGTCTTCATTTGTGTGCCTTTCCCCCCAGGGGCCTCTCAGAGTCCTGCAGTAGCATTTATTTTCAAATGCTGTGATTTTATTCTCATCTGTCTTCCGAAGAACCCAAGCCTCACAGGCATAGGTAGCTTCGGGAAGATGCGGGTTCTGAGAACTCCGAGCTTTGTCTCCTTATCCTGTTTGCCATCATTTCTTCATACCATTCAAGGCTTTTAAACCCATGGCCAGTCTACTCTTTATTTCCTTGCTCACATCACCATCACTCTGGATTCTCGCACCGAGATACTTAAAATTATCAACCTCCTCCAGTATTGACCCACCAACACTAACTCCTCTCTGACCACTGGCATGACATTTGTTTTAGAAGCACTCATTTTCAAACCATATTCTTTGCTCTTTTCATTTAGTGTGGCGACATATCTCTTCAGACCAGATCTTAACTTAGAAATCATAGCTGTGTCATCTGCATATTGAAGATCACCCATCTTCGAACCTCCTACATGGAGCAAATCAAACTGTTCTGTCTCGTCATCTGCCAACACTTCCCTCATTATGTTCTCTGTGTAAATTTTGGAAAGTGCCGGAGAGAGTATACATCCTTGTCGGATGTCCTTCTTGATAGCAAACCAGTTTGTAGCGCCACACTCCAGCCTGACTGCTGATCCCCATACAGAGATTTTATCAGCTTTATCACATGTGGTGGAAAGCCCATCTTCAACATCACATTCCACAGATGTTTGTGTCTGACATTATCGAAGGCTTTGGAGTAGTCCCCAAAACAGATGTACAAATCTT